>OZ002740.1:338665481-339915481 GCA_963924295.1 Dioctria rufipes | reverse complement strand
AAGTGGTTTTTCGCATATATTTCTAGAACGGTTCGTTGGACAGAAAAAATGATTATAAGCAATTTTATAGGACTTCGCATTCTGAAGAAGTTTTTAGTACAATAAAAATGTCTAGAACTGATCGTTTTTACAGTATATGTAAAAAACCAAAATTTTTATATGGCCAAGTTAGTCCATTTTTGAAATTTTATTTTCTATTATTATGAAAACATCATGTACCAAATTTCAGCTCTCTATGTCAAGCGTTTTCAGGCAGTGTCCAAATATATAGTAGCAAACGAAAGTTTTGTATGGGAACCCCACGAAGCAGTTGCCCGATTTGTCTGACCTTCGAACTTAATGTTACTTTTTCTTTTTCTTTAAAGTCCGTGTACAAAATTTCAGCTCCCTAAATATACGCGTTCTTGAGTTATCGGGCGCACAGACTGACATGTAAAAATCAAAATAACTTTTAATATTATGCGTGGATGTCCAATCCATTTTGCTCTACCATCAATATTTCGAGGTGTTACAAATGAAATGACAAACTTAGTATACCCTATAGATTTCATCTAGGGTATAAAATTAGATTAATCGATAAATTAAATTAAATTTCGCAATTTAATCGGAAGGGGAGGGAGAATATGCTCAAAGAATTAGAAAAAAAAATCACAAAAATATTAGCAAAAGGACTTTAATATTTACCCGAATCCGGGAAATTAATATTTTCTTATGAATGACATTTTGACATTGAATTTATCATCCGATTTTGATATAATTACAAATATTCTAGACAGATGGTAGAATATAAAATAAATACCCCCACTCCCCGAGAAATAATTTTTCAAATATTTTAATTTTTTTTTATATGGTGGGCTACTACTCTGTAACCCGCTGCTGTACGAATCTAATAATAGTCCCAAAAATCATAAAATCACAATAACCTTAGCAAAAAGAATTTTGTAAATCGGTTCAAATTTGGCCGCGATAAAGGGTGGTAGCTTTTCAATAGCACTCCTACATATACAGGGTGTTTCCCACTAGGAGGTCAGTAGAGCGGTGGGTGATGGTACTCACCTAGACGAACCAAAAATTGTATGGCACGGGGGGGGGGTAATATCAACTGTTTAGTTACAGGGTGATTAAGAAAACAAGATAGTTTTTCACAAAACACCCTGTATCGTAAAACTACGGCGTGTGTGGTCACAGGTAGGAGCACATTGTATGCAGAATTTCATGGCCTTTCCAACGACTGCTCAAACAGCCCCACACCCTCCTCCTCTCAGCAGTTACGAGGGTCTAAATAAAATATTTCGGATTTTTTTACTTTTTCTTTTAATTTAACCTGCATTATTTTTGCAGAAAGGTTGATAAAATAACGTTTTTTTTTTTTTCATAAAAACTGTATACTGTAGACCTTCCTCTTTAATCTGACTTACTACACTTAATGTGCTATCTGAAGCCCTTTAAGAGTTATTTTAAAACCTATTCTCAATGATAATTTGTTCCTTAGCACGTCATTTTAAAACATATCGTTTAATTTCGGTGTGACCTAAATAGGTTATGAGTTAATAACTGTTTAACGGCTACAGTTAACACGTAGGGTGTAATAGATCAACTTAAAGGGGAGAGTCTACAGTTTACAGTTTTTATAAAAAGAAGTTATGTTAATGACCTTTTTGCAAAAATAATATATTTTCTTCAAGAAAGAATTTTTTGGGATATCTCCGGTATATAGCAAAAGCTAAAAAATGTTCTAATTTGTTATTTCATCACACAATCCATTAATTTTTGGTGACAAGTTTCAAGTCTTGGTTTGACTCATCAACAGGTCCCAAATAGCGAAATTGGGTGATTAGAAAAACAAATGAAAAAATGAAAAAAGAAGAAAGAAATGAAAAGTTTAAGAAAAATAGAAAAAAACAATTTTTTTTTTTATTTATTAAAAAAATTTAAAAAATTTTAAAGAAACAGATTCATTCGAAGCGAATCGAACCTGTATACGCCACGCAGTGGGCTGAAAAATGAAGAAGAAAAAGAAAGAAGAAGAAGCGTTTCGTGTCAGCAGAAAACCTTCCACTCATCGGTGCAGCTTGGTTTTCTGCCTGCTGCAGACGCTTGAAAATAGATCAAACCGATCTCTTCTCATATAAACTCAGAATAAATTCTGGGTGTGAATTATATGAGGAAAAAACACTCCTATACAAGCCCAGGAGGAAAATAAATAAAAAGAGATTACTCTTTTGGACTTTTTACCGGGTTAAACTTAATTTTCTTCAAGAAAGAATTTTTTGGGATATCTCCGGTATATAGCAAAAGCTAAAAAATGTTCTAATTTGTTATTTCATCACACAATCCATTAATTTTTGGTGACAAGTTTCAAGTCTTGGTTTGACTCATCAACAGGTCCCAAATAGCGAAATTGGGTGATTAGAAAAACAAATGAAAAAATGAAAAAAGAAGAAAGAAATGAAAAGTTTAAGAAAAATAGAAAAAAACAATTTTTTTTTATTTATTAAAAAAATTTAAAAAATTTTAAAGAAACAGATTCATTCGAAGCGAATCGAACCTGTATACGCCACGCAGTGGGCTGAAAAATGAAGAAGAAAAAGAAAGAAGAAGAAGCGTTTCGTGTCAGCAGAAAACCTTCCACTCATCGGTGCAGCTTGGTTTTCTGCCTGCTGCAGACGCTTGAAAATAGATCAAACCGATCTCTTCTCATATAAACTCAGAATAAATTCTGGGTGTGAATTATATGAGGAAAAAACACTCCTATACAAGCCCAGGAGGAAAATAAATAAAAAGAGATTACTCTTTTGGACTTTTTACCGGGTTAAACTTAATTTTCTTCAAGAAAGAATTTTTTGGGATATCTCCGGTATATAGCAAAAGCTAAAAAATGTTCTAATTTGTTATTTCATCACACAATCCATTAATTTTTGGTGACAAGTTTCAAGTCTTGGTTTGACTCATCAACAGGTCCCAAATAGCGAAATTGGGTGATTAGAAAAACAAATGAAAAAATGAAAAAAGAAGAAAGAAATGAAAAGTTTAAGAAAAATAGAAAAAAACAATTTTTTTTTTTTTATTTATTAAAAAAATTTAAAAAATTTTAAAGAAACAGATTCATTCGAAGCGAATCGAACCTGTATACGCCACGCAGTGGGCTGAAAAATGAAGAAGAAAAAGAAAGAAGAAGAAGCGTTTCGTGTCAGCAGAAAACCTTCCACTCATCGGTGCAGCTTGGTTTTCTGCCTGCTGCAGACGCTTGAAAATAGATCAAACCGCAGCAGGCAGAAAACCAAGCTGCACCGATGAGTGGAAGGTTTTCTGCTGACACGAAACGCTTCTTCTTCTTTCTTTTTCTTCTTCATTTTTCAGCCCACTGCGTGGCGTATACAGGTTCGATTCGCTTCGAATGAATCTGTTTCTTTAAAATTTTTTAAATTTTTTTAATAAATAAAAAAAAAAATTGTTTTTTTCTATTTTTCTTAAACTTTTCATTTCTTTCTTCTTTTTTCATTTTTTCATTTGTTTTTCTAATCACCCAATTTCGCTATTTGGGACCTGTTGATGAGTCAAACCAAGACTTGAAACTTGTCACCAAAAATTAATGGATTGTGTGATGAAATAACAAATTAGAACATTTTTTAGCTTTTGCTATATACCGGAGATATCCCAAAAAATTCTTTCTTGAAGAAAATTAAGTTTAACCCGGTAAAAAGTCCAAAAGAGTAATCTCTTTTTATTTATTTTCCTCCTGGGCTTGTATAGGAGTGTTTTTTCCTCATATAATTCACACCCAGAATTTATTCTGAGTTTATATGAGAAGAGATCGGTTTGATCTATTTTCAAGCGTCTGCAGCAGGCAGAAAACCAAGCTGCACCGATGAGTGGAAGGTTTTCTGCTGACACGAAACGCTTCTTCTTCTTTCTTTTTCTTCTTCATTTTTCAGCCCACTGCGTGGCGTATACAGGTTCGATTCGCTTCGAATGAATCTGTTTCTTTAAAATTTTTTAAATTTTTTTAATAAATAAAAAAAAAAATTGTTTTTTTCTATTTTTCTTAAACTTTTCATTTCTTTCTTCTTTTTTCATTTTTTCATTTGTTTTTCTAATCACCCAATTTCGCTATTTGGGACCTGTTGATGAGTCAAACCAAGACTTGAAACTTGTCACCAAAAATTAATGGATTGTGTGATGAAATAACAAATTAGAACATTTTTTAGCTTTTGCTATATACCGGAGATATCCCAAAAAATTCTTTCTTGAAGAAAATTAAGTTTAACCCGGTAAAAAGTCCAAAAGAGTAATCTCTTTTTATTTATTTTCCTCCTGGGCTTGTATAGGAGTGTTTTTTCCTCATATAATTCACACCCAGAATTTATTCTGAGTTTATATGAGAAGAGATCGGTTTGATCTATTTTCAAGCGTCTGCAGCAGGCAGAAAACCAAGCTGCACCGATGAGTGGAAGGTTTTCTGCTGACACGAAACGCTTCTTCTTCTTTCTTTTTCTTCTTCATTTTTCAGCCCACTGCGTGGCGTATACAGGTTCGATTCGCTTCGAATGAATCTGTTTCTTTAAAATTTTTTAAATTTTTTTAATAAATAAAAAAAAATTGTTTTTTTCTATTTTTCTTAAACTTTTCATTTCTTTCTTCTTTTTTCATTTTTTCATTTGTTTTTCTAATCACCCAATTTCGCTATTTGGGACCTGTTGATGAGTCAAACCAAGACTTGAAACTTGTCACCAAAAATTAATGGATTGTGTGATGAAATAACAAATTAGAACATTTTTTAGCTTTTGCTATATACCGGAGATATCCCAAAAAATTCTTTCTTGAAGAAAATTAAGTTTAACCCGGTAAAAAGTCCAAAAGAGTAATCTCTTTTTATTTATTTTCCTCCTGGGCTTGTATAGGAGTGTTTTTTCCTCATATAATTCACACCCAGAATTTATTCTGAGTTTATATGAGAAGAGATCGGTTTGATCTATTTTCAAGCGTCTGCAGCAGGCAGAAAACCAAGCTGCACCGATGAGTGGAAGGTTTTCTGCTGACACGAAACGCTTCTTCTTCTTTCTTTTTCTTCTTCATTTTTCAGCCCACTGCGTGGCGTATACAGGTTCGATTCGCTTCGAATGAATCTGTTTCTTTAAAATTTTTTAAATTTTTTTAATAAATAAAAAAAAAAAAATTGTTTTTTTCTATTTTTCTTAAACTTTTCATTTCTTTCTTCTTTTTTCATTTTTTCATTTGTTTTTCTAATCACCCAATTTCGCTATTTGGGACCTGTTGATGAGTCAAACCAAGACTTGAAACTTGTCACCAAAAATTAATGGATTGTGTGATGAAATAACAAATTAGAACATTTTTTAGCTTTTGCTATATACCGGAGATATCCCAAAAAATTCTTTCTTGAAGAAAATTAAGTTTAACCCGGTAAAAAGTCCAAAAGAGTAATCTCTTTTTATTTAAAAATAATATAGAGGTTAAATTAAAAAAAAAGGTAAGAAAATCCGATTTTTTTTAGTTTAGACAACCATAATTCTTGATAATAGAGGGCTATAGTTTTTAAGATACAGGGTGTTTTGTGAAAAACAGGCTTTTTTTCTTAATCACCCTGTAGCTAAACTTTGGGTACACTAGAATCAATTTTAGTAGGTGAAAAGAAATTTTTCGAAACTGGGTTTCTTGGAGAAAAAATTTTTTTTTCCGTAATCTAAGAAATAATGTAGCAAGTGTTGTACCATTTTAGAGTCCTTATTAAATGCGACAACTTTTAAAGTTACTAGCCAGACTGGCGTAGTACATTTATTTTTCAGTACAGTCAGTTAAAGTTGGGTGAAATATTAATTTTCTATTCTTGGTTCGGCAAAATGTGACATTTTCTTCCAAGCTGGAGCAGTTGGCTTAGAACTTAAAGCAATAGGTTACATAAGCACTATTCGAGATTACATAAGAAAAATGAAATTGAAAAAAAGTAAAGATTTGTAGCAACAGGAGCTAAAAAACCATCACAACGTGTACATTTTCTCGAAAACAAAAGAAATGCATATAATTTGAAAAAGACATGACTTAGATTTTTTTTTTATATTTTTCTAGTAGCTGTTACGATTTGGTCTATCACCTGGTTCCGGCTTGACGTCGACTTACGGGACACCCTGTATATGTTTTTAATTAATTTTTTTTACATTATTTATTACGAAACAATTATGAGAATAAATTTCAAATACATAAACTTAACAGCTTTTCAATAAGCATAACGAAACAAAAATTATCAACAGAAAGGAGCATGTACATGAGTTTAATAAAACTATGCATAGTAAAATATTTTCAACTAGATCCGTATTAAAACTCAACTAGAGTGGATCTCCTAGATATTCTAGTGAAAAATCTAGTTGGAACGATTTAAGCAGAAGTCCAGTTGACATTTTTATTGGATTTCTAGTGAATATGTAACAGATTTCTGGACATGAAAACTATATATCCAGTCTTATTTTATGAACTGGGTTTCAAGTAAATTTAAATGGTATTTCCCTTTTGTCAACTAGATTAACTATTAAATTTCAAAATCTTTTTCTAGTTAATTGAAGAAGATTTCTAGTTTAACCAGCCGACCGAATCAGTTAGATATATCGCCTAAGTTGACAGTCAATTTAAGACGAATTCAGTTTAATTAAAGAGGAATCTAGTTTTCACAATCAGAACAGATTTCTAGTGAAATTAAAAATTAAAAATGCTGCGGTTGCGAAAACTACATTCCTGTTTATCCTCGCCAATTTTCGTTTCCAACATCCTGCAACCTGTATAATATCCTTGTAAACATGTTCTTATCAGGAAATGATTTTTATTATTTAAGGGGAAATAATAAGCCAAAACTGGATAATTTAAATATACACTTATTTATTGATTTTAATAATAAGAGAAATACAAATACATATGTAGTGTATATGTAAAAGTGGACTAAAAAATTAAAAAAAAAACAATAGTTCCATTTAAAAACAAATCATAGGTATATCCTTAAACACATTCATTTCAATCAATCAACGGCAAGACTTTTGCGAAATAGGGACACTCCCCTAATGGGTTTACTTTTTGCTTTTATAGATAAAAGCGTCAAAAAAATTAAAAAATTTCGTCAAATGTGTCCTGTACTTAAAATTGAATACATAGTGAGCCTTATACAATATATCGAAGGCATGGCGTACATCTTGTCTTGTCTCTATAAAAACATCCTCTAAAGCAACATAAAATACTCCCGTTTCCAAAGGTCGCTCAGATCTACAGATGATTATGAGTTGAGCCTCACTTTTTTTTTATAATGGTATTGATGTCATCTTCAAAATACGAAGAGTGCAAAACAGTGGTCAATTAGTTGTTGAATTCCAAAATTATTTTCAAACTTACATTGATCCACTGTATTAATGGCATTAAAAATGTTTTGAAGTTTTTTTCTTCCCAATCCTCCATATCTGTGGAAATTTGGCAATATGACCGTTTTATTTGGCGGTTGGGTAGTTTTTTTAAGACAGTTGCGAGCATCCTTAAATTATCTATGAAAGTATTTGAAAAAAAGAAAAGATAAAATATTTTATTAGAATTAATATATAATATGTTAGCTATACATGTTTTGAATATTTTGATATTGTTGTGCAATCTAAGTGCTTTACTATTGAATGTTTGTAATTAAATTTCAATGATGTATATAAGCTATATGGTGGTATGACTGCTACATAGATTTTATTGTTCATTGTTTATTTTGCTATTTTTCACTAATCTATGTGCCAAACTGTCTTATGTCGTAGAACCCAACTACAAATCAGTTCACTTTAATAGATTTTCATTTGAGTAAACTAGATATGCAGTTCAACAATGAGTATAATCTGGTTGCGTTCATAGGTTTTCCATAAAAAAATTTCAGATTTTCATGTTTATTTCTCAAACGTTTTTAATTAACTGAAAAGTTCTTCGAAATGTAAAAACCTATGAACTTGTTTATAAAAATTTTTATCCTCTGACGAAAAATTACTTAATTGATCTAATTAGCACATATTTAAAACAGGCGAAAAGCGAACATAAAAGCAACTTCTAAGCATATTCGCATATTAAAGCGAACAATTTTAATTTAATTTAGTGTCTAAATCGCAGTTCTGATTGGACCTTTACAGGCCTTTACACTTTACTTACCTGACAATCTCACTATAAATTATAAAAAGTATTTAAAAAATACTTGAACCACTTTAACACTTCCGTCGATTTTCACTTCACAATACTAAATGAACACAACTCAGTCCGCGTGTATAATAAAGAATGAGGACTCTATGGAATTTCTCTTTAATTTTCAATAGAATTCGGTAGATTTGACTGGATAATCAGTACGAACAAGACAGCCTAAGTACAAATCAGTTCAATTTAATAGATTTTCATTTGAGTGAACTAGATATGCAGTCCAGGAATGTATTATAACTGAACCTTCAAATAATTAACTGGAAACATATTTGAAAAAAACTGAATTTCTCGAATTCTGAAAAAACTAGAAATAAAAATAAGAAAGCATTTATTTATGTCCGGAATCCTAGTTGAATTTTAATTTTACATAGAAATCCAGTTAGATATAATAACTAGACATGCACGCAGTTAAATTCAACTAGAAAATTTTGTACTGTGTGAATACAAAATACGTGACTTCCATTCAAAAGGTAAATAGAAAAGAATGATATACCATTCCTAATTTGAATTAAACCTGACCCGGGGAAATTAAACTTTCCTTGTTTTAATTTAACCTTGTCCAAGTTGAATAAAACCTAGTTCAAGCTTAATGAAACCTGGTCCAAATAAAATGAATCCTACTCGAAGTTAAATGAACCCTTGGAAATTTTAAGTGAGTCTTCCTATTTAAATAATTCTTAATTAACATGAATAAAATTAAATTATTCCAAGAAAAAATTCCAACCAAATAAACTTTAAAAGTTATTAAATTTAAAATTAAATTTTGATTATACAAATTCTTTACTCTTTGTGTAAGAGTGATATTAGAAGTTCTGTTAGTACAGAGGTTCACCATCAGAAGCAGGACCCAATTTCACCATGTTCATTATGAAATTAACTCTACTTGAAAAGGTTCATTTTGATTCCGAACAGAAACTGGAACTTGCCACTTTCTCTATCAAAGAAGGTTACCAATTTAACAAGTCAAATTAACACCGCATCAAGTAAATGTTAAGTGGATATTGCTTCTTTTACGTAATGAGTACTGTTCGAAAAGTGGGAAAAGTGGTGTAGATCTACTCCAAAAGGAGTAAAGTGTCAACACTGCTTGGCAGCACTCAATTGGGAAGTTCTTCCCTACCCACCGTATGCACCAGACATTGCCTCCCCGATTATCACTTGTTCCGGTCTATCGCGACGATTACACGAGTCAATAGAGCTGACGGACAGTCCTGATTTTGTCTGTCAATTTTACTGACAAAAAACGATTTGCGTTCGATCAATTGACTAATCAGTTCGTAATAAAATGTCGTTAAGCGGTACACTTCTTCCTTAATCCGTCATTTTTCTCTACAAAATAAAGACTAAATGTATATTAAACTCTTTTCAGTCATTTCCCACTCAAAAGAGAGAAGATTAGAAATATAAACACAAATTTCCACTAGCATCTACCTTTTATTTTAAATTTTCGGCATATTAATTTTACATTTGACAGTTTATTGATTTGTCTGTACTGACCACTGACTTGTATATAAATGGACTGCTCGTTGAACCTAAAATGCATGAAAGAAAATGGCACCACTTTTATGTTCCTGTCTCTTTCCGTGAGAGCATACTTTCCCACTGAACTGTAACGATTCAGCGGTATTTCCAACTAAAACGGCCTTGTAAAAAACACTTCCTTTGCCTTATAATTAAAATTTAATAATACAAATAGTCCCAAATACTATAGTGGTAAGTTCGGTAAATCCCACTGATATGCATATATAAATAAATTCCCAAATAATTTCAATACAGCACCAGTGAGAGCATACTTTCTAAAATCAAAACTGGTGCCACATGAAACAGGAGATCAGTCAATCAATTTATATACATGTCAGTTGTACTGACTAGTCAAAAATTTTGTTGAAGACTACATAGTCAGTATAAAATAGTAGTCAGTAGGGCTTTACACGAGCCTGTGTAAGTGTCAAATGCTGTCAGCGTTAGTTCTGTTGAGTCGTGTAACCCTCGGGTATGGCACATGGTCTGTATCAGCAGCACATCACATCATATGAAGATATCAAAAATTGGGTCGATTCGTGTTCCCACCTCTGCAGAGAACTAATCTTCTCATATTTTCGAGCGAAAACTAGTTTCTGGAAAATCTCGCGTAACTCAAAACAATAGGAAAATGACAATGCGAATTCGTAAAAAATGGCAATATGGGCAGATGTGATTCCACGAAATATTATGATAATGCTGGTTTTTCGAATGTAAATGGGCCATACCACACGAGTATTCCTGATGCAGGATGCAAACAGGTTTTCTGGGGAATAAATGAGAAGAAGCAAAGACATAAGGCTGAACTACAATAGAAGTATACGTAAGTACATTTACTTATGTAAAGTGAACGCGCCCTTTAATTTAACAGACGTACACAAATTAACTTTAACTGGTGTGAGGGGAACTTTCGTTAAGTTTAAATATCCAATTTTCCGTAAGTATAGTGCGCTAAGAATCGCTCATTCTCTAAGAACGCGATGTGTCCAAACAATTAAATTATTACTAAATGATTAAAAGTGCAATGTAAAAATTAAAATGGAATAAAAATGGTACTCCGAATTAATAGAAAGCACAAATCTTCAATTTAATCAATTTCTACTTGTTAATTTCTTCACTTTTACCAGTTTTTAAAATTGAAAATATTAAATATCAAGATAATAACTCTTATGGAAAGTGACTTATATTTAGGCTAAAAATATCAATTTTTCGTAAGTAAACCTCAGTCTCGTTTAATTTCGTAAAGTTATTTACTTCTATTGTAGTTCAGCCTATATCTCTACACATTGGAGAGATATCTCTTTGCTTCTTCACACCTCTTTCCCAGAAACCGGTATGCATGCATCAAGAATGTAGCTTGTGTAGAAGGAGTTACACACCCGCAAACTCAAAATTGTACACGAATATATTTCAGGAATATTGCCAGTCCAAAAATTTAGCTTTAACTTTTGTATGGCAACACTACTATTTTATCCAAACACCTTATTTTTTTGTTTATAAAATTCCTGTGTACAAAATTTTACTTCCCTAGCTATTTTACGGATGGACAATGAACAAATTTGGTACACACCTTATGAATTCATCATCTTCTAGAATATAAAAAAACATTTTCTGATTTTTTTGTTTGTTTTCAGATTCATGACAGAACAGGTCAGAAATTGACTGGAAGTCAAATGAGGCTCCTAACGATTCGTGCAGCTCAAAATCTTAAACGGTTGGGATATGGCGATAATGATGTAATTGGATTAATCTGCAGCAATGGACATTTTCTAGCACCTCTGGTTTTTGGAGCATTTCTAAATGGTACTCCTATAAGCACGTCGGATCCATCCTTTGATAAAGGTAAGAACTAAATAAAAGTTTTGTTTAATTTTATGTCCCCACGTCCTGTACATAAATTACAAATTTAATTGAAAAAAAAAAAATTATAATGCATTTTCAAGGTGAAATCAAGCATGTGCTTTCTATTACAAGGCCCAAAATAATATTTTGCAACGGACAAGTTTACGAAGTGGTCAAGCAGGCTGTAGATGAACTTAACTTAAAAAGCCTCATCTACCAAAAGGAGTGTGTATGACACATCGTAGCCTAATTTATCAAGCTGAATCGTACTTATAGATAGCACATAACTGTAAAACAATAGTGTTTAAAAATTTCTATTGATTTTCAGCCTTTTAACAAGTGAAGATGTATTACTGTGCTTTAGTACTCTGTATTGGTTTTCTGGCCTATTTATTCTGCTGCTGGGGACTTTATGCAGTGGCACTCGAATAATAACCGACGAGCCAACCTCACCAGAATTATTGCTTCGTTTAATTGAAAATTACAGGGTGACAATGCTTTTAATACCACCATCGCAAATGGCAGCAGCTGTTCAATGTCCAGATATTAAAATTCGAGACTTATCTAGCGTACGGTATAATGTTTGCGGGGGAAGTTCAGTCCCAGTAGTCGTGATCAATCAAATGCAGAGTTACCTTAAATTTGGTAAAGTACTTATCATGTATGGAATGAGTGAAATAACTGGTCTAGCTACTTGTGAGTCTCCCAATAGAATGCGATTGGGTTCTGTTGGTTATTTAGCTCATGGGATAAAAATAAAATTAATCGATGATAATGGAAAACAATTAGATGTAAATGAACGGGGCGAGATTTGCTTTAAAACTCCGTTCAAATGGCTTGGCTACTATGGAAATGTGGAAGCTGGAAAAATAGCACAAGATAATGATGGATGGATTCTTTCAGGAGACTTGGGATATTTTGACGATGACGGATATCTCTTTATTGTAGATAGAAAAAAAGACATTTTGAAATACAATAACTTTGAGTATTATCCAACCGAAATAGAAGCTGTAATTTTACAGATTCCAGATGTTGCAGAGGTTTGTGTATTCGGACTGCCAGATTTAGTCGCAACGGATCTACCAGCAGTAGCAATTGTTAAAAAACCTGGAAGTTCACTGACCAAGGATGATGTTTTCAATTATGTTGCAGAAAATATGTCGAATTTTAAGCATTTGAGAGGTGGAGTGTATCTTGTGAAGTCCATACCAAAAACAGCATCAGGAAAAATGCTACGAAGAAAAGTAAAAGACATTATTACTAAGAATTGTCAAGGTATTGAGGAATTTTTAGTTAACTAAAGATTATATAAATTATAATGTTTGCTGAAACTATTAAAATGAATTAATTTAATGAAGTTATATATGTTGTAAATTAGGAAAAGTTTACGAATATTTAGGTATTACTTTAGTACTAAATGAACGACAGAGGTAGATTTTTCTGAAACCAAGCTGCTGTAAGGCTGAAATAAAAAATTAAAGAAAAAAGTTTGAAAAAAATAAAAAAACTTATTAATAGAAAAGTCCAAAAATCTAGCTTGATTCAAAAATGTCAAAAATCAATCTGTTGTCTACGAATAGAATATAGAGAGTAAAGGAAGTGTCTTAAACCAAATTTGGCGTAGTCAAATTCTGGTTGTGTTAGTATCTGTTGCCGCTGCAGTAAAAGCTCAGTACAGTCGTGTAGTAGAATCGATATAGAGAGCGGAGCAAAAAGATGTATGGTTGAAAATACTGCAGTTGCTCCCACCAAAAATGCTCTTAGTCGTGCTATTAGTGTCTGCCACTGCGCCAAGATACCCATTGAATTTCTCAGCTGTCACAAACGTAGACAAATCTTCAAGAAACAAATATTTCATCGTTTTTGTTATTAATTTCAATTTAATTTAATAGAAAAATGTGTGTAAAGTACACAGAATAATATTTTATAACTATCCCAATTAACAAACTCTCCAGAGAAAGACTCTTACAAATTGCAAAAGTATCTCATAAAAACCTCTTAACACTCTTGGATAGTCTCATAACATAATTCTTATAATAAGACTTAAATATGTCTCATAGTACTATGAGAGATTAATGCTATTAGAACTTTTAAAACCTCTACTCTTATATTAAGATCGTCTTTGTAATCTTACACTCAAAAAAATGTACTTATGAGTACTTAAGTGTTATGATACTTATATGAAAGCTATTGTAAGAGTTCAAGTATAATACAACTCATAAAGATGCTCCTATTAGTGATAAAATATTAAAGCACCTATATGAACACTGTTACTAGTGCAAAACGATTGTTATTCTCATTAAAATTTCCATAGACGGCACTCATTCATCAATTTCGGTATTGATTTGTCAAAATGGATTGGAAGAAAGTTAAAAGATCTACTAATCTTCGAAGGAAAATAAATAAAATTTATCTTGAATTAAATAAGCCAAGAAATGTTGCAGTAAAAAAAACGGTTTCTGTGAATTTTAAAAGTAATCCCAATAATACTACGCAGTGTTCGGGAGTTTTGCCTAAAGGTAAATATTAGCTATTTCATATGATGATGTACATTCAAAATGTATTTCTCCAGAATATGACAGCAACGTTCCTATTCAAAACATCTCGAATGAAGGTCACGATGCTACGATTTCTGCTGACAACATTATATTACCATTAACCCTTCGGTGTCAATGTTATCCTCCATTAATTTAATTTTTTCTTCAGCAGCTTCAAAACTTATTAATTTTTCTCTTTTTTTTTTCTTCATTTTCTTCAAGAAAGAATTTTTTGGGATATCTCCGGTATATAGCAAAAGCTAAAAAATGTTCTAATTTGTTATTTCATCACACAATCCATTAATTTTTGGTGACAAGTTTCAAGTCTTGGTTTGACTCATCAACAGGTCCCAAGCAAAGCTGGGTCATCCACCTTGTGTCTGGCTTTGAGTTCGCATCTCTTAGCAATTTTTGGATTGAGACTTTTTCGGAATTTGGTCAATACGGAGTCCCCATTTTCTCCCAAGCGTAAGGCACAGAAGTAAGACATACTTCCCCACGTTCAATCGTTTCAACTACTTTAAATGATATTCTGAAAAATTAAATAGTTATAATGCGCTGCAAAACTTCAGAAAAAAGTTTACTTCATTACCTTATTTCAATGTTCTAATAATTAATGCGCAATTATCTGTCTTTTGATGACTCTTCATGAATGGCAAATGTCAATTCTAGTGTGAAACGCTCATAATAAAGGCTCCATGTTTATTGTGAGAGTTGTAATCTCATAACAAGAGTTAGAATATCTCATATTAAAACTTTTGTTCTTATAGCAAGAGTTATGTATAGTATCACTCTCATAAAAAGAATTGAAGCTCTATACGCAGACTTTTGCTCTCATAAATAGAATAGCACTCTTATATAGAAAAAAAAAGTGTAGAACACTTGTAAGGAAAGTTAAAGTTCTTATAACAAGAATTTTATTCTCGTAAGAAAACTTAGTCAAAAGCGGCCATATTTTCTTTTGATATGGAGGTTTTACGGAAAAACAAAATTCCATAAATGAAGCTAATTTACACAATTTAGTATTTATAAAATATAAAAAATTACGTTTTATAGAAAATAAAGTGTTTTATATAAATTTATACTAAATCAGGGACCAGTACTGAAGTTTTTATTTTCTCCCAAATTATAAAACAATTCATATAAAATTTTAGATTTTGATTAATTATGAGTCGCCTTGCTTTTTTTCGAAGTGAAATGTCTATTATTACCAATAAAATTTCAGTCCCATAAAATTTTGGCTTCTATATGCGAAAAAATTATTTTCATTATTTCCTAAAGTCCATAAATACATATTTGTATTAAATTCGAGCTCACTTTTATCAATATATATCATAGAAAAAGTAATATAAATTAACTCTCATGAAGTTTCCTTTACTCTACAAAAATAAGATCGCCGAGAGGTATTCTCTATATATACAGCTCTCTTTCTAAAAGTTCTGGTAAGGAAAGTGTAGCTCTTATAATTAGATTATACTAATTGTAATGATACCCTTGTGGGAGTACTTAACTATTCTCATTAAAATTCAAATAGAGTTCTTATGAAACTTACTTAACTCTTACATAGAGGGCTAACGTATTTTTATAAGAGAAAAATAACTCGCATAAGTGCGCCATTTAATTCTGACAACACATTCATAAAGCACTCGTAGAACTCTACAAGACTCAAAAAACATGGGCACCCAAATGCATATATCCTCTCATAAGACGCTTATAGACCTTTATGAGATGAAAATTGTTAGTTGGGATACTTGCCTAAAAAAATGAATGATATGCCACGAACTGACGAATATTGTCTTCCCACTATTTTCGCTATTTCTCTGTAGCTGTTCCCATCTTTCCATAATTTTATTATGGTTTTTCTTTCACCTACACTAATTTCTTTCCTTTTATTTTCCATGCCAAGGAAAAATTTAATTCACAAAATAACTTCTGCAAGAAACTACTTGATCATCAGATAAACTAACTAGGAATGAATAATAAACGCAATAAAGCTTTATAAGGGTACACTTGAAGCGGTATATTTCGGGGAATCCCAAAATTCAACAAGTGAACGCAGACTTTTTCTGTCCCATTTTTGTGTGTTTTCTGTGAAAAGTGCCGTTATCTAAAAAACTGTGAAAGCGAAATAAATGATTTTGTATGTGTCTAATGTTTACGAAATATGTAATAAATAGACGAATTAAAATCTGGAAAATATTTGTTCGTTTTTGATATTTTGACGTTACTATCCGATTGACAGCGGGTGAACGCAGACTTTTTCTAGTGAGTGTATATTTTCACCAGATTCAAATTGTTGCACATTAGGAAACTTCGTTTGACAGCTGAAAATACATTTGCCTCTTTCTTAAATATAATTGTGACCTATTTCACGATACCCTGAAAAAATTCACGCTCATGCACACGAATTTTACAGGTATCACACTTCCTGTTGTCTCTATATTCTGAGCAAAATAAGCATACATTTTTACATCTGACAATTGAGAAAATGGGAAAAAAAAGGAAAGCTTGATAAAAAAAGAATTACTTGTAAGTAATGAACCAACTTATCCAGTAGTGAAAAACTTACATGGAAAAAGGTCTTGCTTCTACCTTCCAATACAATTTCACATTTCCAGTCAATGGCCAAAGCATCATAAGATTCTTAAAAGAAAATTGTCGTAAGTTCCTTATTATTTACATTACCCAGAACGATTAGAATTCTGGAGAATTCTGCGGGTCTAGTCTATCAAATAATTAGTTTTATTCGAAGTAACAGCTTAAGCCGTTCAAGTCTTGAATATCTGCAATGTTATGGGCCAAATCAGTTTAATGTAAAATTAGCCAACTTGGAATTGTTTAAAAAAAAAAATTTAATGATAAATTCGATTTTCTACATTATATTTGGCATTTAATTTCTTTCCGTACCTATATGTTTAAAATTAGTTGCAAAAGTTGATTTGTTTTAAAATTTGGGAGATCTAGTCTCGAACGTGGGAGAAGGGGGCCGGTAAAAAGGACAACTCAGTCTTATACAATTTCAAATATAAAATTTTTATTCAATAGAATTCATTTGCTTAACCTAATTACACAAAAAAATCACCATATAAAATTCAAACAAAATTCAGTCCTGCCCTGCTCCTTAGTTTGCTGCGAAGTATGAGTAATTATAAGTATTGACACCTCTGTAAGAGGAAAAATTTCTTATCAAGAAATGTATGCTTGTGTAGGTAAATTCTTTATTCATGGAAGCGAGTAAATGAACCTTAGAGATAAAGACGGATAGAATTAGTGAAAGCTCTTCTCTCTAAATTCGATGCGCTGAAAGGTGGTAGCAAACCTTGCGTTTCATGTTTTTTTCTAACTTTATTTGACAGCTCTAAATATATTTTATGAATTGTCAAGGAAAATGATAGCTATTTTTAATTAATAACATTGAATAAATAACAGAACAACATTCCTGCTTAATTTGAAGCATACTATTTTGTGGCGACTTTTCTTTTAAACAGTGAAATTAAATGAACTAGACTAAGTTCCCGAGTTAATTATATCTATTATTATATATTACTCATTCTTCGGTGCAAACCATGATACAAAGATAACAAGATATGGCCGATTCGAGAGGAATTTTTTGTGTTTCTACGTCATGAGGTGAGTAATGGCGTTTCCAGCGAATTTGTTTTGAATTTTTTCTTATTTTATTGACTGAAATACGTTTTGAATATACAGCATAAAAGCACACGAAGAAGGGCCCAATTTTTTGTGATTTTAAGCGGGTGTTGCTTATAACCAATAAGCCCAATTATAAAGACAAAATATGCTTTTATAAAAATCCCCGCGATTTAAGATACAACAAATGAACTATTTCTTATATCTAAATTTAAAAAAATAACATAAATTTGCCAAGAAATACTTTTATTAGGGAACAATGTATATTCAGAGTATCCAAGGAATAGTGCCACACCCGCTTGGCTAGAGGTAGAGCACCCTTAGGGGTATCCGAATAACCCCATATATGTTCTGCGATTTTTTGTAGTTTACGAGTTATGATTTTTTACCAAACTACTAATTCGAATACATTTTTGGTCTAATGACTTGAATAATTGAGACAAATTACTGATTTTTTGATTTCGTAGCTCATACCATTGCGCCAAAGGAAATTTTCCAATTTCATAAAGATCAAAATAAAAAAATGTTTCAAAATCTTTGAGGGCAATATAAAAAAACAGTCACATAACTTTTTCACTCAAAAGTAATTTTAAAAACATCCTCATTTTAATCGCTATTTATCCTGTAAATTTTGTTTACATATCTCTTTGGCATCATAGCTAAAATTCTATTCAAAACGTACTTAGTCTTAAATCTATTCGAACTGGGGTGCTTGATTTTTCATACCAGATTGACTCTAACTCGGTAGGGTTATGTCCGATCGGAAAACGGATTTCATTGTTCACTTCAGATCATTATCAACTGCAATTCGCAGAAGATTTTTTTTCTCCGGATACTTCATACCTAAAATATGACGCCATATGATGGCGCAATGGTATGAGCTATGGAATCAAATCTTTTTGCTTTGATTGGGCATAACACTCAGTTAAATTGGGAAAAAAAAATCAGCAATTTGTCTGAATTATTCAAGTCACTATGACCAAAAATATCTTCGAATTAGAAGTTTGGTAAAAAATCACGAAAAAATCATAACTCGTAAACTGCAAAAATCGCAGAACATACATGAGATGATTCGGGTACCCATAGGAGTGCTCTACCTCTGGACTTCCGCTTGACACTATTTCCAGGGACATCCTGTATGTAATGTAAATGACAAAATATACCTATACGCCATTAGACTCACTTAAAATAATCAGAAATCTCTTTTTGTGCATTGGATTTTATGGAAATTTCTATAAATTATTCTTTGAGTAAACTTAGGTTTATTAATCCAAGAGCATTTGGAAGTCAGCATTTGTGCACAACGTCCAGCGCAACAATCGCATCCTTCCGACTTGATACCTTATTGGTAGAAGCATCACTTTCAAGAATGTCCAATATTTCTTCATCACTGCCTGGACGATCTGCTTCAAGGATCATCGACTATCTCTTTGTCTGTTTGTTAATTTTCCAAAACATTCCAAGTTGTCATCACATTTTAGCTACTCGTTAAACTACTCATCTTCTATACGCAATTCTATAACCTTTGCAAATCGCAGTTTGAGAACAGTTCATACAATACATGACTCCCTTTAGGCCCGAATTACACCGCTTCTCAGTCTACTTCGACTTAGCCCAAATGGTAAATGCATGTGGCAAGATTAAATTGCAACTTCGACTGGGACTTCGACTGAAACTGAACTTTGATCAAAGTGCAAAGTTGGTGTCGGCTGCAGCCAACTTCAGTTCAGAAATATCCATGTTAAGGAAAAAGTATGGAAGGAAATCGGCAAAGTCGATGTCGTAATTTAATTACAAATTTCACGTCAGCATTGACTTCGAAGAAATTTTTTCGAAGTCAAACAATTGGAGTTCCGGGCCGGATTTTCATTTTAAAATATTTATAAAAAATACAAAAAAAAAAAAATTCTAAAACGTTTTTCAATGCAATAAGTTTATATAACTAAGTTTCCATAAATTGTAACAAATATTCAAGGAAAAATATTGTCAAATTAAAAAGTTATCATAACAGAAAATGTTGAAACAGTTTTTCTGAAAGTCCAAACCAACTAAAAAAAATTATTTTCGATTTGAACGACCTCTAGACACTAATGAATTGCACTGAAATTTTGCATAGAAGTTTAGCATTACATTAGCCAACATATTCTGAAGTATTCAGATATTTTAACACTTTTGCAAATCCATCCACCTTAATATACGAATGCGGTGAAGAGAAAAATTAAACCTGATTGTTACAATATGCGGGGAAATTTACATTAAAATAGAAAATTTAAGATGCGTTATTAAAGGTTATAAAGGGGATATTGGTAACCAGCGGGTTGTGATTATCCGGGGATTACTGTATGGAAATATTTAACAAAACATTAGTTACTTCGTTTAAATCACTTCGGGAAAAGTAAATATGTGCTAGTGAGAAAGCAAAGAAGTTTCTAAATAGAAAATTATTTTCACTTTGATAAAGACGATTGAAATTAAGACGGAAAAATTTGTGAGAATTGTCGCCAAAAGAGGCAAACAACCAATTGACATAATTCGGCCATACTTGTTTATCTTGGTATCATGGGTGCATCCTAGTACCGACATTCAGCTAATTTGAGAGTGATTCACTTCAGTCACTTCATTCACTCACTTTTGAAAATAAAATGATTCCTTTAAAAAAGTGAAGTGAGTATTTTCGAATATTAACTTTGAAAGTCATTTTCACAGTGAGTTAAGTGAGTGAGTGAATTTCTTAGCAGAATCAAAATTGCAGAAAATTCATTCACTCACTTTTTGCCAATTTCGACTTAGCTGAATCTCGGTACAGGTGTCTCCTTTTTCGAATTTCTTATTTTGACAACGACAGTTGTTTGCGTGTTTCTCGATTTGGAGTTGCTATGGCGTTTTGTTATGTTAATTTCAAAGTTCGAAATTCATCCTGCGCTGCATTATGAACACCTTCGTTCTGAACTCAAAGCTCACTCTGACCAAGACCAAACGAAGAAAAAGTTTTGTTATTAAGAGTATTTTTTGTTGAAAAAAAAAAAAAAAATTATTTGCTTTTGAGGACTTCTATCACTTTTTTTATATATTTATTTTGAAGCTAGAAGCCTTATCTAGATATGTACAAAAAATGTCGATGGTATTTTCGATTTCGTTTTTGAGATATGAAGTCTTAAAGTCACCGTATAACTAATATAACGTACTATGGGAGCACTGCACTGAGGGTAATGTATTGTTTTTTTTTCCTACGAGTACCTCCATCACTGTTTTTTGTATTTTTATTTTGAAGCTAGTAGCCAAATCTGATAATGATATCTGGAAAAATGGTCGTTAAACATAACCTTTGTCTGCCTCTCAAAACAAAATTACCAAATAGGTAGAAAATAGATAAAAATCTAGAAAATGAAGTCCTAATCTGGTATATCAACGGTTCTAAAATCGAGAAAAGAGTAGGAGCAGGAATATATGATGTTAAGCCAGGAACTCATATTTAACACAAAATCCGCATACGAAAACCTCAGCCGATCTTTTACAAATAAAAAAAACATATGTATATGTATCTATACAGACAACTGAGATCAAAACGAATTTAATGTGGGAATGAATGTTGGAAAGATTTTGGTACAAAGAACCACCTAACACATCAATGGGTGCCAGGATATTCGCGAATTGATTAGAAAGATAATTCAGACATACTGAAAACAAAATAAAGAGCACCAATTCCCCTCATCGGACTGGAATCAATTTGCGGTATCACCAGTATAACTGTGAAGCTTACTATACAAAACTGGATGATAGGTTCCAGACAAATTAAAAGATTTACTAAGGGATCTTCATCAAAGAAGAGCCTGAATCTTTTAAGGCTAAATCAACTCAGAATGATTATAAGAATCCTAACAGGACACTGCGAACTTAATAAACGCACGCACCGGAGCACGTCTTATGCGAAGGCGAAGCCATTACAGGATACAGGTTCAAGGCTTTTGGCTAATACTTCTCAGAAAATTTCATAAAAAAAAACAAATACTGCTTTTCCTATGAAGAGTGGGATTATTGGATGAACTGTAAAGAAAGCAGAGTACAATAAGCCAATGAATGGCTATAGTGCTAAGGCCATTCGCCCTGCTATAAACTTATATCTAATCTAAGTCTATCCAGAAGGAACCAAGGGTATTGGACGGATAGGCGGCAAAACCGGCATTTCTCTACGTTAATAAATGCGTTGTTGAATCGTGTATCGTTCCATTTTTATTAATGGCGTAGTTTCTACTTGTCAAATGTCAAAATATAACAGCTCAAAAGTGACATCTACCGAAATAGCGGACTAATTAAAATAACACCTCTTATTGGAAAACCCTTTACTTAAATTAGCACTTTTAAGTCGTTCATGTACTTTACAAGATTAGTGCGTACAAAATTTAAGCAATAAAAAGAAAAAAAGCAAGAATTAGTCTAACAATAAGCCCAACTCTGATACCCCGATCAATGTTTCCCAAAGTCTGTGTTGCGACGCACTGGTATAAAAAAAAATATTATAATTTCATTAATCGTGAATAATTAGTAGAAAAAACTGATAGTTTCCGTTGAATTTTTAATTTCAAATTTAAAAAATGGAAAAAGAATGCAGTATATGCAGGTGATTCTGGAACTGTAGATGCTCTAATACCAACATCAAAGGCACCTCTCAAAAAGACACAGAAATTTCGACAATGAAAGCTAAAGTAGTTTGCCGAAAATTTAATATTTCTTATTTAATAATGGGATTTTCATGGGTCGGTAGTGAGACATATCCGCCTCCGATTTGTGTTGTGTGTGACGAAAAGCTAGCGAATGGATTAATGGTTACCAATAAACTATACAGCTATTTTAAATTAAAGCACCCGAATTTATCTAATAAAACAGCGGATTATTTTCAGAGACTGTTAAATAAAAAATAAAAAAAATAAAACGGAAAACATTTTTAAAATCGGTAAAAGTATCTGAGAAAGCTCAAGAAGTGAGTTATCTTGTTGCCCAGATGACTGCAATGAAGAAAAAATCATACATTATAGCTGAGAGCCTTATTTTGCCCACTTGTCAGATTATAAAACTATGATAGGAGAGGAGGTTGAGAAAGAAATTAAGAAAATACCAAGCATCATTATTAGGTGAATTTTCAGTATGTCAGAGGATATTGAGCAACAGACAAATCCTTATCAATCAGGAGAAATGTTTGCATTTCAAGTTCATGAGTCAACGAATATTAGTGGAAATGCTCAACTTTAACCATTTGTAAGATTTTTGGTTGTAAAGAACTAATAGAAACTACAACTGGTCTAGATATCTTCAATGTCGTTATTAATAATTATTTAGAAAAATATGAAATTTTCATGGAAGTTTTGTAATAGTATTTATACTGATGGTGCATGTGACAGGATCAGTAAAGGGATTATTAAGAATTTCTAAGGAACAAAACCCAAATATTATAATTACTAATTGCTTTTAACACAGGTTAGTAACGTTGGTAACGAAATGTATTATCAGTGATTTGAAAATAGTACTCGATCAAGTAGTAAAAATGATAAATTATATCAAGATAAGTCAAAGCGCATACCTTTGTTTTCGAAATTGTGTGAATCCATGTAAGCCGATCATTTGACCTGGCTCATCCATACTCAGGTCCGGTGGCTCTCGAAAGGAAAGATTCTTTCATGATTGTACGAATTGCGTAATGAGATTCTGATCTTTTTCCCAATGGATAGCAGCGAATATTTTGATTTATTGAGTAATGATATAGGATGCTCAAAACTTTCTTTTTGGTGTAAATTTTTTAAATTATTAATTATTTAAATTCTAGCATGCAAGTAGAATAGGAAAACATTCTCAGTTCTACTGATAAGTTAATAGTAGAGTCAGTAGGTGTTTCTGCCCGAAAAAAAGGTGATATAGTTCTGATTTTTATATTTGTTATTAAGTTAGGGACCCCGACAAAAAATCCAAATTCCCACTCATGAGGGAGGGGGGTCTGCACGGTCCGCCATCTTGGATTAAAGATACAAACATTTGGTTTTTTCAAAATAGTTCCTCAACAGTTGATACTACGGCAAAAATGTCTGATACAAATTTGAAGAAGACTGAATTCTCTATATTTTTTGTACACTTTTTTTGTAAGTCTGATGTGTAACGCGTTACAGTGGCGGAAACGTGAGCATTCTTAAAAAAAAATGTATTTGTATAGTACCCCTTATACATTGTGTTCCGTCCATGGTGGCCTTAGGACAGGAGGTGACAGCAGTCACCAAATCAATCAAAAAATTATATGGAAAGGGGAGGAGGGAGATGGCATCTCAACCGTTTCGGAGTTACAGGGTGAATAAGAAAATATGCTAGTCTTTCAACAAACACCCTGTATCTTAAAAAGTACAAAACGTACGGTCGCTTACAGATCTGATTGCATGCAGAGCTTCATGGTCTTTCCAACGACTTGTCAACCAGCCCCGTACTCCTTTCCCCTCAGGGGGAGATACCTGTATGCTCACTGTAACTCAGAACTACCCCACAACATTTTGTAGGGCAAAGGCCGCATTTAGTCCTTATTGACAGGACTATAAATACTTTCAATGATACACTTTTATGTGGAAACGACGAGTGTTACAAGGAAACCCCCACATGATTCCCTGCACATCAAAGACTTCTTGCAAACCCGAAATTTTAACGCTTATTGCTGAAAAGTTAAGTTTGTTTAAACAGAAAATTGATTTTTATTTTCCATCACTCGACATTAGTAGTTTTGATTGGATACGAGATCAATCTAGTGGCAATTTTTTTATAAAATATCGTTTCCTCTGTGTCGCATAAATTGATTAGTTTTAAAAAAAAAACAAATTGGGAAACACTGTTCTAGATAAATACCCGTATGAAATTCCGTATTGCAAGTTTGATTTTTGAAGTGGTTTTCCGCATATAAGCAATTTTATAGGATTTCATATTCTGAAGATTTTTTCAGTACTTATAATAAAAACATCTAGGACACAGTATATGTTAAAAACATAAATTTTTTTATTGCAATCCTATGAAGGAGTTGCCAGATTCGTCCCATTTTCAAATTTAAATTTACTTGTTTCTTTAAAAAGCCCGTGTGCAAGATTTCAACTCCTTAAGTGAATGAGTTCTCGAGCGTCGTGGACAGACGGATATGCTAAAATAAAAATAACTTTTAATATTATACATGGGTATCCAACCCCTTTTTTCTCGACTAGTATTATTTCTGTGCATTACAAATGGAATGACAAACTTAGTATACCCTATATGATTTCATCTAGAGTATAAAAACAACCACGTCATTCGGGCGACTACGAACGAGGCGGATGTTTTACTTCTTGTATTTATGATTTGATTTAGGATCGTTAAAAATAAAAGTTCTTAAAATTCCTCTTATCTCCAAAAATTATAATATTTCAATATTTTTTTTTGTTCAAGAAGGAATTTATTTGGATTCTCCGGTATATAGCAAAAGCTAAAAAATGTTTTTAATTTGTTATTTCATCACACAACCCAATATATTTTTGGTGACAAGTTTCAAGTCTTGGTTTTGACTCATCAACAGGTCCCAAATCGCGAAATTGAGTGACTTGAAAAACAAATGAAAAAATAGAAAAGAGAAAAAATGAAAAAAATTGAGAAAAAAAAATAAAAAATTAAAAACATTTTTTAGCTTTTGCTATATACCGGAGAATCCAAATAAATTCCTTCTTGAACAAATACAAGTTTACCCCTGTAAAAAATCCTAAAGAGTGATCTCTATTTTTATAATATTTTTTTTTATTGTCGTGAGAGCTTATCTCCTTCTTATCGCATCTGCAAGAAAATTTGAGAGGAAATATCATCACCTTGTAGACCTTTTTCTGGAATACAACAGGTGATTTGAAAACTTCTTGCTAAAGGCTATAAGACCTATCGAGCCATGTTTTAACCACTAACTAGATTAATCTTAGTTGATTTAGCAATTCAAAATAGCACTTATTCCCAGTGAATTAATTTTTCAGCAGATGTCCTGAAAGTAATTATTTCACAAAATTTGAAATTTTCAACGCAGCCAAACTCATAAAAATTCCTTTCTTTCACTTTTATCATCGCTAAATATCTCAATTACACCGAAAGGAAAACGTTATCACCCCACAATAGCCTCATGCTGACAAATTGTGACAATTTTCCAATAAATTGGTTTATAACAAAAGGCAGGCACAGAGGCAACAAAAAAGCCACAGAATCAGTGATTTGAAGGAAAATAATAAACAGATTGCGGGGGTGTAGCCACTCTATCAGCACCGCCGCACACTTACATGAGAGTCGGGGGTGTTGAACAATAGGACGCACGCACCAGTCAGTACCCACTGTAGCACATGCCGCCTGGTGTAGAGAAGGCCTTTCAAAATGGTTCCGTGAGTGGAAGTAAATGAAGGTGGTCAGTTGCTGTATCTATTGAGCGTCGCGTCATCGGTTGGCAACTAAGCTATTCGATGTATCGGTCGTTTTGTGTCATTTAATCTCAGCGAATGCTGCCAATTGACCCTATTGACCATGTTCATGTCCTTTTCATTATAGCGGTGGAGTTGGTCCGGGTGGCGCATGACTGCCTATAAAGACACCCCTGGATTTAAGGATAATTCGTGCTGATGCGTATTGAAAGCAAATTGGCTCGGAATGGATGGGTTTGCTTAATTAATTCGCTGGAATCATTTGACGTCGGAGGTAATTACCTACGACGCGTTTGTTTTAATTGATTCAAAATTGTTTTTTGTCCTACGGATAGTAGGAAGGGTTTTGTATTTGTTAAAATAATTTTTTTTTGTAGAATACATATGGGTAAAATGCAGTAGGTACTCGAAATTTCCCCGATAAGTTAAATTAACCTCTATTAAAATCAAAAACAGATGAGTTCAAGTTGGGGATAAAACTAGCACCACAACTTCACCTGATTTAGTTCGGAATTATCTGATAATTTGTTGTTAATTTCTCATTAATTTTTCGTGAAAACCAAAACTTTATCGTCTCTTTTTTCTAAAGGAAACTGGATGTGGTGCTACGTTGAAGTCAAGTTAGCACCGCAACTCACTAAAACTCGGCCAAACTTTGTCGAATTAAGTTTTACAATTTGAAATTTGTCGTTGATTTTTCGTGAAAACCGTAAATTTGTCGTGTCCTTTTTTATACAGGAAACTAGATGAGGAGCTAAATTCACGTCAAATCATTAGAACTTGGCCAAACCTTATGGGATTAGAAAATTTGACATCTGAGAATTTGTCGTTTATTTATCGTTAATTTTTCGTAAAACTATAAATTTGTCATCTCCTTTTTTCTAAAGGGAACTGGATGTGGTGAGAAGTTGACGTCATGTTATCAATAAAATTCACTGGATATCGTATTACAAAATAATACATTTTGGAATTTGTGTCTTTTTCTTATAAAAACTGGATGAGTTGCAAGGTTATCCTGAAAATAAACATATACTTTCTATATTATTATTTTTTCATTTTAATAATATTTTAATATAACAAAAAAATAAATAAATATTTATTATAAGATTCCTATCATCCTTTACATATAATACTTGCAGGCTTATGATAATTTAGTAATAAAATTTTGATATACCTGTTTTTCAATAAACCAAGATTGCTGGAAGTATGTTAGACGTTTTTGAAATTTTCTGTTTGTTATTATTTTAATCATCATTAAGCAACAACTATATCCCTGTTTGCAAAATTCCGTATAATGACCAACAGATAGTTCTCCCAAATAGGAGGTTTTGTAATTTACTATTCCCCAGGATATTAAAACGTTATTGGAATTAAATCCAACGACATTATTTTCACACCTTTAACAACCTCAAATATGAGAATTTTTCCTGCAACAAAAATGTAATTAATATATAAATACTCAGTGTATGTAGAATTGAAAAAAGTACTATTTAGTATTTCATCAAGTTCTGTCTTCTTACTTATTTCGGAACTATCTGTATTTTCATTCGGGCCACATTTTTTTTTAAATGCATATGATTCTTGCATCTAGTAAGACAGCCTTGTTTAATACAATCATGACTAGGGTTTCCAATTATCCGACATTAATGATTATCCGGATATCGAATACTGAAAATTGGAAATATCCGGACAATCCAGATAACAAAAAAAAAAAAATAAATATAATAGCTTGAATCCAATATTTTTATAATTCATTTATTTTATTTTATTCAAATATTTTAATTATGTAAGATTCAGGCGAGTTGTAATTTTTGTCTTAGCCAGTAGTAAATGTGTTGCTCTACCCTTTAACATGCGTATGTAATTGAAGAAATTGCCCCTTCCAGTTGTCATTGCAGTGTATTTTTAAACAAAATGGTAATGTTTTGTTGACTTTGAAACTCACTTTCATTTGCGATTTCTGCAGCTACTTCCTTGATGTCGTCGTGGTGGGTCCTGTCATAAGCAGATATATTGATTCTTCGGAAAATTTCTACTGCCAATGTAATGAGAGCACCGTTTGAAGTGTAATATTTATGCAATGCGGTATATTGCCTGCTTCTAAGAAGATTATTAATGTCATAAGTATTTTACTCGACATTCATCCATTCGTTTTTTAATCTGATTCGATAAGTTTTTACTTAAGTTCGTTCCAAATTCGTCTAATCCTTCAGAAACTTATAAACACCTTCAGCGGTCAAACGTGTCGCTGAATTCGTATTTAATTCCTTTACTTCAGTCTCTAGTGGTGATAGGATATTTAACAATACTTTTAAGCTTAATACACGACTATTATACTCTGAAATGTTAAATGGTTAAAAATTGAATATAACATCGTTGACTTGTTGCTCTCCCCTGGTTACCTCAACAGGTCGAAATATGGTCGAGCCATCGTCGATTTTATATATATAAATCACGCCATATACTACATTTTAAGGTGAATGGTTCAATATTTTATTTAGAAATATATTTAGTTTTTAACCACACTGTTATCGTTTAATTTTCAAATTTAAATAACAAAAAACTAGTAGTACACAGCACAGTGAAATCCGAACAATTTAAAAAAAATTCAGTGCTTAGTAGGTTTTGTTTTATTTCAATTTTGGATAAAAAAAAAACATCCATAAGACAACCATTGAATAAATAACTAATAAGGAAGCGGGGTTTCGTGCGAATACAGTGTACTTGAGTATACAATTCAATGACAGTCAAACCCATAGAGCGAGGGAGAAATGCCAAGGGGGCTGGCCGCTATTTGAAATTTCTGCTTGATTTCTGACATTTCATTGTGACAAGTCCTTTAAATTATCATAGGCAACGCCAAGATATATTATCTGAAAATAAGGGGGCGATAAAAATTTGTTTATTTTATATAGTAATTTGGATTATAAAAGAGACCCCCTTCAAAATTTCGCGGTTTCACTACTGCCATGACGAAACGAATACAAACACAGCACACTAATACATTTCGCCGAATGGCTTAGGTTTTCACCCGATATGCCGTTTCCTTATTAGTTATTTATTCAATGAAGACAACTTATGTGTTTATTCAAAGTAACCTTAACAAATAAATATTTTTTTGAGCGAATTCCAACAATTTCAACGTTTTGTTTTATTTAAGGGAGGTTGCCGTCGAGAGGCATGAAAAATGCATGAACTTTGAACATATTTTTTATATAAAATAAATACTTTTGGAAATGAGTTTTAACGTACTTTATTCTTCTATCAATGGAGAGTAAATTCCAATTTTATTTATAAAAACAAAAATTCCAAATGGCGGCTTTACACCCATCAAACAAAATCGTGCAGGGCGTGTTTTGGTCTGCGCGTGGCGCCACACAGCTTTGCCAATTCATTCGAAACAAATGGGGTTGAAAATGATTAAATTTGATAAAATTTGGGGGGTCTTTACTGGTTTTCGCTTTCATAAAAATCTCTAAATAACTAAATGCTATCCGTTTGAAAACAAAAATGTTTTCCCTGTGTTTTTTTTTTCTTCAACGAAAAATTGATTTCCCTTTAAATTGCGCAAAGATTCATGTGAATCAGTTCATCCGTTGAAGCTATAGATCGCCCCACGCGCTGAAAAATATTGTTCCCAGAAAAACGCATTTAAAGCTTAAGTTATAAAAAATCTATGACAGCTTACTCCAACTATTCCAGCACGATACAGAGGTCCTTCTTCCTCCAAGAGCTGATTATGCTCAATCTGAAGGTTAACGGTTTCCCGAAATTTATGAGGGTACCTCAGGTAGCGAGAAAAGGGCTGCCCAGCAAACACGTTCCGAGCACCTGAGCTAGCTGTTTTCTAGCCTGTGGTTCCGCTCTCAACAGGCTGTGAATTCTAAAATACTTTAGATATGAGAATATTCTTTTACGCATGTGTTTTAAACACTATAAGGATGATAATTATGTAAAAAAAGCGAAGTTTTCATCGTCATGACCGGTAACCTCTCTTTAAAATAAAACTGCCACTAAAGAAAGTAATTTTTTAATAAATAGATATTATTTTAAAAATAGTTAAAAAAATGGTAGAAAGAAAACAGTATTTTGCTGAAAAAGTATGCAAAAAAATATCCGGACTATCGGATAAATACCGAAAAATGTCCGGAATAACGAATAGTCAAAATTGGTCGGATAATCTAGATAATTTGATATCCGGATATCCGGGTTGGAAACCCTATTCATAACATCGTAAATGTTGTTTGATCTATTTTAACAGTGGCTAGAATTTTCAATCGGGCCTCAACTCTTTTTGCGCAAATAGTTAGTTTCTTAAAACATAGTGTTTTATGAAAGAAATAGTTAGCTAGCGAGCCAATGTTACATACGCAATCAATGGTGCCCGGTTTAGGATCTACTCATAACTTTTTAAGGAATATTTCTTCTCTCAATTGGTATGTCTTAACATAAATATGAAAAAGATATAATAATTAACGACAAATAAACGAAAAATTTAAAGATGTAAAATTTTCTTATCCGATAAAGTTTGGCCGAGTTTCAGTGAGTTGCAGTGCTAACTTGACTTAAACTTAGCACCACATCCAGCGTCCTTTAGAAAAGGGACGCGACAAATTTATGGTTTTCACGAAAAGTTAACGACAAATACACGAACAATTATGAAATAGTTCTGAACAAAGTAAGACGGTTGTGTGTTGCAAACTTTACGCACGTGATTCCATACCTCTGTCAGATCTCGTAGCCATCGTAGATGAAGCTGTATTGAGCTGAGAGATAAATTCTAAAAAAAAAAACCACGAAGGATGCTTTACCTTACTGCACGAAATTTATATTTAATGTTGATGATTATTTCCAGTGCAGCATATATGTTTGTCAAAAGGGTGGCAGGGGTTCAAAGTTTTCATTAAGACCCTTTAGCAGCTGTTTTCAATTGAAAAAATCTTCTATCACCTTTATCCAAATATTCTGTCCTACTATGTCCTACTTTAAATACTCGGAGAAAAGCCGTGCTCACATAAACGAATTTCACAGGTATCAGCATTTCCAGTTTTCTCTATAGGCTTTAACAGCCACGACCTAAAGTGGAGCGAAGGTCAAGGCACTAGCCACAAGGGCTGCTTTTTTCTTAAATGTATCAAACTGAAGTTGGAAGTGTTCAGAAATTCTTATGTTTTTTATAAAAAAAACAGTTAAATAGATTCACACGCAGCAAATTATTCGGAAAAATGCAGAAGATCTATTGCAAGTCTTTTTCAGCGGTCTTCTTAGGCGAGGGGGGGAGACATCTAGCTGTATCCGTCTCTAATATGGAGGTTTAAATCTTACCGCTGACCAAATACTTTTTCCAATTCCCACATACATATTGTTTCAAAAAGGCGCACTTACAGCACAGTTGTTGCAAAATCATCACTAACCTTGACATGTAAATTAAAGTAGGAAAATTAATAACTTTTGACAGGTGATATCTTCTTAACGAGAAATACAATTACACAAGAAAAATTAGATAGATTTTGTTGTAGTAATATCTTCTTAATGTATAGCACTTACGAAACGACTCAATAGAGGTCACCATACTGGTTGCGGTCAATGGTGGGTTAGTTAATCTAGTATAAAGGTTAAAAGGTGGTTCCGATTGTTTTTTCGGTCGCAAGGAAGAAGTGATAAAAGGGATCGGCGATCCGGTTATTTTTGCTACTTAGGACCGAGTTTCTTTTGGGTAATGACGCCTACATCAGAGCCAAAAAAGTATCCAGCCACCATATTGAGGACTTTTGATTCCTTTGGTCGTCCGATTGTGCTGTTGATTTCGTCGAACAGCTAATATTTTGGGAAGTTTTATTTCGCCCGATTGCGCTGTGGATTTCATCACAGCAACCATTTTGAGAAGTTCATTTCGCCCGATTGTGTTTTGAGTTACGTCAAAACGAACGCCTATGCCAGAACCTAAAAAATGCCGGTGAAATTTTACCAGAAGGGCGCCAGAACGTGTCGAAGACTAACAGTCCAGCGAGCACATGTAAGAAGCAAGAATTTAATTTCAATTATATAAAACACAAGTCGACCAACTTTATACAATGACAACGCCTTCACTACCAACAAAAACATCGCTGTAGGTCCAAAGCAAATCCACCATCAAGTTTGGTTTGCTTTCGTTTAGAACAAGCTCAAGTGGAAAAGACCTGCTTTATAACTGCACCCGCGTTTACGTCTTGTTATAATTGTGCTCTACATAAAAGTTTTATTATTTACACATACAAAAACGAAAAGCAACTACCGATAACTAAGTGCGGGAGAGCCCAGCCAGCATGGTAGAATGTTAAGTGCGATTCGCCTAAGCCCCTTCGACATTCAGTACCTGAGAATCCGAAAGAAGAATTAAATTTAAGTATTGTTCCAAATGTTTTTTTTTTATTTAAACATGTTGTTGTACGCCATATAAAAATGATTGACGGTCGCAGTCCAGCCAAGTGACGATTATACACTACCTTGCACAGAGACCCCAAAGTAGGCAACCCCTCGTGCAGATACCAGCAGCCACACGAAGACAAATGCCTCCCCGCGACGGGCTTATATCCTCGGTAATACAACACAACTCTAACAGAGAAGCTCCGAAAGTCATAAAACTAAGCAGAACCGTCCTAGATAGTCGAGGTTAAGCCCGTGTTCAACAAAAACAGGGGAAAGGTACGTACGCAGTATGTATGAGTCCCAGCCGGAGGAAACCGCATCAAAAAGACCGCTTGAAAAAGTAAGAAGGAAGAGAAAATAACAATTTTTGTAACAATATATTAGCCCTTAAAATTGTATTTCACTCCGAAAGCAGTTTGCTTATATGTTACTACACTTAAAACTAAAAAATCCATGAAGTAACTCTCATCTTTGTTAGATGAGCGTAAAGAGAAAATCAGAGAAAGTCCTATTAGGCCCATAAAAAAAAGTTTTGCTCACCTGCAAGTGCTCAGGTTTACTTATGCCTCATGCAAACATCCACCTTGATGAAAGAGCTCATCACCACCTGCACCAGGTTTCGGTCCAAGGAATGCAGAACCTGAGCCGCGTCAGGCTAGAAGGTCGGCCTTCTCATTCCTCATGATCCCCATGTGCCTAAGAAACTGGTGTAGGGACACTTTTTAGCTTATCTTAAGACGTCTTACAGTCCTCCAGTAACTTAGATTTATTCGAGGGCCACTCGAAGCCCATCAAGCTGCCTGACTATCTGAAAGTATAGTAATACCCTATCCCTTGATTCCCATATCAAGTGCTATATTCGCTGTTATTATGATGCCGAAAGCCTCAGCCTGGATGACAGTAGTATGCAAGTGGTCCAAGTGAGTACTCCTACCCCATGTTAGGTTCAAGAAAATAAACACCGCCACCAGCTTAAAGTACATAAGTTATACTCTCGAGAATTGTAAAAAATAGCTCTGACTTTACAGAAAAAAAGCTTATCTCAGAAATCTTGAAAGACAGAGAGTTTACATAAATAAGCTTAGAGCATAAATCTGGAACACGACCTTGGTCGCTCAAGATTTAGTAAAGATAATAGCTTATTTTGCCTGCAAACAGAAGCTCCAGGCTGCACAAAATAGAATAAATAACGTCCAGAGCAAGAATTTTGAACATTATCCCTTTCAAATTCTTGTTACAGATCAGTTCCATGGATAACGGCTGCCGGCGAAGACAATCCAACATTATTAAACAAAATCTAATCACTAAATAAAATGTTTGAAATTGGAGTAATATTTTTGAATTAGAGTTCTGCTCGGTATCCTCCTTATCTGTTTGGTATTAATCCAGTGGCGGATCCACGGGGGTCCTAGGGGTATTGACCCCCCTCCTAGAAAGTAAAAAATATTTAATTAATTGAGTTATTTGAAAAAAAATATATATTTTTAATTTTATATTTTTATTTTATTTATATAATTCAACTTCCAAAATTATACAAAATATTTTTATTCCAAAACTTAAAAAAATAAAATAAAAATTTATTTCAGAAATACACTATGTGGAGAGCATACCTACATACCACATATGCACGTACCTCAACAACAAATAATAAGAAAAAATAAAAATAAACGAAACAAACATAACAAACAAAAGTAAATAACAAAAAAAAAAGAAAAAAAAATATGATCGGAATAGCCATGCGCCATTCTACGATCCATTCATGAATTTACGCTAAGTGAAGGAAAGTTGTAAAAATGCAATATGATCACCACTGGTCACCGTTGCACCGTGATGATGCATACAATGCATTACTCAGTGAACTTAAAAGTAATTGCTCAATGACGCAATTAATAACTGTGTCATATCTACTTAGCATTTGTTCAATAAGAAAAAGATTGCAAAGTAAGCATCTAAGCAATGCTATGCTTGTTCATGTAGGGGTTAATGTACATGCATTTATCGATAATATATATTTTTTATCGATATTCCTAATATGAGCAAGGTAAGCAATTTTGTAATACTCTTTGTAATATAGAATAGTTCTCATGAGATCCAATATTTTGTATTAAGGTTTTAGCGATGTAAGCAATTTTCAAAAGTATAAATTAAGTGCGATATGAAATAAAAATTCAGAGTTTTACCTGCAACTCTCGGTGTATTATTCAATTGCCAGATATTGAGCTCTTTAGCTCTAACATGGCTGATATCAAAGGTAATGAGCTCTTCAGCTCTCATTGAAGATATTCCTATTCAAACACCAGATATTGAGATCTTTAGCTCTAATTTGGTGGACTTTTAAGAGATTGAGCTCTTTAGCTCTAATATTAAAAGTCATTTAATTCACCTTTTGATTAACAGATCGAACTGAAGAAGGCAAGCGAAATCTAATAAAGGAAGCAACGTATTTACAACTGCAGAAAGTGGACTCACTTCTATATAGCGTTCTCTTTCGGTCTAACCACCAAGTCTCAACTGAGAGACAACTGTAAACCACAAATAAGTAAGTTGGTTCGTCGCAATAAATGTTTTTAATTTATTTATTTGGATTAATTAGTGATAAAAAGTGTTTTACCAAAGGCAATATATTCATAGATACTCAACAGAAATTCGAATGGTTTTATTAAAATCACTTTTCAACTTCCAGCCAATGAGTTTTTCCATGTTGGCACCAACGTAAGAACTACTTTTGACACAAAAATTTGGACACTTTCCTTTCCGATGGTGTCGTGAACAGAACTTGCAATCTATTTCAGTTTGGTTATTCACTGTGACCTTAGAATAAGCTAATGGAATTATAGTAAAAGATTAAAAACACATCAGATTTGTTTCAATTAAGACAAATATCACATGGCGACGAGGTGATTTTAATTTTACTATGAAAAGAAGAAAAGCGGAGAATTTGAAACACATACAAAAAGAATACATTGCGGAATAAGTGAAGTGCACGTGGTCATAGAACATTCTAAAATAAATAAAAAGTGACATAAAAGCAGAATATTGAAATATTCTAGAAATTCGACAAAAGAGTGGCAGCGTTAAAACTACATAAAGAATTATTGTGAGATGAGTACGTGGTGAAACAGAAAAGTAGGATTTAAACGGAATGTGCACTGAATGAGGCAATAGCGGTTTAGTCAACAAAAGTCTACTCCCAGCAATAAGTATTGTGCAATTACTCTACTCCACATATATATATGGGGATCGCAAAAAACCGAGAAATTGATAAAGAAAAACGACCACGTGGCAGACCGCATTGTAACAATAACAAAAAATATGGAGTTTCTAAAAAAAGTTGATAAGCTGAGTCTGGATGGAAATGTATCAGAAAACTGGAGAACGTTCCAGCAGAATTTTCAGTTTTTCTATATAGCTGCAGAGATCAGTAAAAAATCTGAATGTGTACAAGCCGCAGTATTTCTGAACGCTGTCGGCCCTGATTCAGTAGAACTTTTTAATAGTTTTAATCTAACTAACGAGCAGCGGGAAAACTATAAAGAAGTAGTGAAAGCATTTGAATTATTTTGTGCACCGAAAAAGAATCAAGTGTATGAAAACTATGTCTTTCATAGCAGAAAGCAGTTATTCAACGAGCCATTTGATACCTATTTAATGGACTTAAAAAAAGCTAATAAGGTCGTGTGAGTTTGGTGATCAAGAACAACGTATGCTTAGAGATCGGATTGTGCTTGGTGTTGCTGATAAATCGCTTCAGAAGAGGTTACTTGAAACAGAGGACTTGACGGTGGAAAAGGCCATTACATCTGCACGAACAGCTGAGCTATCCAGACAACAACAAGCTGTTATACAAAAGCCAGGCCATGAACAACAATCAATAGACGTTGTCGCGCAAAAACTACCATCCGCAGCTGGGACAAGCAAAGGGAAAAGTATTCGTTCTAATTATATAGATAAGGGATATAAAACTTTTCAAAAATCTAATTGTAACAATAATTTTAGGGTATCGAGTCCAGTGAATAATCAAACTGAAATAGATTGCAAGTTCTGTTTACGACACCATCGGAAAGGAAAGTGTCCAGCATGGAAGAAAAAATGTGCTAAATGTGGTAAGCTCAACCATTTTGCGGTAGTATGTAATCAAAACAAGGTACGTGAGGTAGTTAAAAAATTTTCTGAAAAAAATTGTTATATTGACTCTCTACATGCAAGCCAAATAAATAATTTAAATAAACTTGAAAGAGCTTGGTACAAAGAAATAAGAATTAATAATAAAGTAATAGCATTCAAATTAGATACAGGTGCGGATGTCAATATCATTCCGTACCATATTTTTAATATGATCAGTGGAGTATCCTATAGAAAAGCACAAACAGTATTAGAAGCCTATGGAGGAACTAACATAAATTCTGTAGGGGTAGCTACACTTCAGTGTTCCGTTGATAATAAGAGTACGAAACTAGATTTTATAATAGTCGATACCAAGGCGGCTCCAATATTAGGTCTGCAAGCGTGCATACAATTAGAATTATTGAAAAGAATAAATGTCGTTAACTTAGGAAATAAGGATCAGTTTATAGAGAACTATAAAGAAGTTTTCGAGGGTCTAGGGAAATTTAAAGAAAATTTCAAAATAGAGTTAAGAACAAATGCGGAACCCATCGTCAGACCGGCTAGAAGAGTGCCACTATCGTTGTACAAACCACTTGAAAAAGAATTAAAAATACTTTGTGAAAGACAAATAATTGTAAAAGTAGATGAACCCGCAGAATGGGTATCAAACCTGGTAGTAGTAGAAAAGAAAAATAGAGAACTAAGACTATGCCTTGATCCCAAATATCTTAACAAGGCTATTAAAGATGAGTGCTATACAATACCATCATTTCAAGAAATATCGGCAAAACTTGCCAATATGAAATATTTTACTGTGTTAGACCTTAGGGAAGGATATTGGCAAGTCGGACTTGATGAAAAATCAAGTAAATTATGCACATTTTCCACACCATTTGGATGCTATCGGTTCAAGCGGTTACCTTTCGGAATAAAGGTAGCACCAGAAGCTTTTCAGAAGCTAAATGAGAAGAATTTTTCAGATATTCCAGGAGTAATCACATACATTGACGACATTTTGGTTGTTGGGAAAACAGCGGAAGAGCACGACCTGAATCTCAAAAAAGTGATGGAACGTGCCATACAACGAAACGTGAAGTTTAATAAGGACAAGTTTATTATCTTGGTCATGTGATATCATCCGAGGGTATTCGCTGTGATCCACAGCATATGAAGGCGATTGAAGCAATCAGCCCACCTGAAAACAAGAAAGAATTGCAAAGACTACTGGGAATGATAAACTACTTGTGTGAATTTATTCCACAGTTAGCTAATTTGAATCAACCGTTGAGGGAATTACTGAAGAAAAACGTGGTATTTCAATGGCTTCCTACACATACAGAGTGCTTGAATAAGCTAAAAGTTGCCATCATGAACGCGCCAATCCTGAAGCCTTTTGACGTATCTAAGGAAATTACGATACAAGCCGATGCTTCGAAATTTGGATTGGGTTGCGCTCTACTTCAAGAAAGAAAACCAGTCAGCTTTGCGTCTCGAAGTTTATCGCAAGCAGAAGTTAATTATGCGCAGATCGAAAAAGAACTTTTAGCTGTGGTATTTGCATGCGACAAATTTCATAAGTACATATATGGGCGCAAAGTAACAATACTCACAGATCATAAACCACTATTAGGTATTATGGAAAAAGAAGTTGGAAAGATTCCATCAGCAAGATTGCAACGTATGAAATTACGGTTATTAAAATATAAAATTGATATTAAATATATCCCGGGAAAAGATATGCTTCGCGGATCTACTTTCTCGAAATTTTAGCAATGAAAAAGTTACGCCTGAAATAAAGGATATTAATGATGTTATTCATTCAATAAATGTAAGCAATGAAAAGAAACAGCTTTTCAAATTGGAAACATGCAAGGACCCAATGCTAAGAAATTTAACTAATATATTGTGTAATGGATGGCCAAATAAAAAGCAAATTTTAGCGGAAAATATCAAATTTTTCTGGAAACATAAAGATAACTTAGTTCTAGAAAATGGGTTGTTATTCCTAAATGAAAGGATTATAGTTCCTCAGTCATTAAAACAAGATATTCTAAAACAACTGCACGAAGCTCATCAAGGTATAGAACGGACAAAGGCGAGAGCGCGAGGATTAGTTTATTGGCCAGGAATTAACGAAGATATTGAAAATACAGTCACAAAATGTCGTATATGCCAGCAAAATAGAAAAGCAAATATCAAGGAGCCAATGATTCCACATGCAATACCGAACCTTCCTTTCTCTAAAGTAGGCATGGATATTTTTGAAATAGGAAAGAAGTCTTATTTAGTAGTCACTGATTATTTTTCGAAATTTTTTGAAATATTTTCTTTAAGAAATAAAACAGCACAAGAAGTAATTACCAAACTTAAAGATATGTTTGCAACACACGGCATTCCACTAGAAATAGTAGCTGACAACATGCCCTTCGGGGCATTAATATTCAAAAATTTTGCGTCTGAAAATGACATAAAAATTACAACCTGTAGCCCCTACTATCATCAATCCAATGGTTTAGCTGAACGAACTGTTCAGACGGCTAAAAGCTTACTGGAAAAGGCTACTAACACAAATACCGAAATACGCCAGTTAAAGGAGTTAATGAATCTCCAGTTGAGCTCTTAATGGGTCGGAAAACTCGATCGACATTACCCTGCAAGATAAGTAAATTTATAGGCCATCAAAATAATATAGTTCAGGAACAGCTAGTTAGAAATTCACTGAGAAGTAAATATTACTACGATAGAGCAGCGAAAAGACGTAGCGGTTTCGAGGTAGGAGACAAAGTATGGTACAGGGAAGGAAGAAAGTGGGTAGAAGCAGAAATTATTAAAAAGGATACTTCACCGCGATCATATTTTATCCACTTAAATAATGGTAGTACCTTGCGTCGCAACTCATTTTTTCTAAGGCACATGTAAAGACACTATCTTTCCGATGGCATACAAAATAACTATACCATAGTATATACATATTTAGTATAGTTTTTTATTTTTATTCGAACTAGAGATATTAATGTAAATGAAATGATGAAGTAAACGAAATATTGAACTATGAATTGTTACTAGTAGTATGGAGAATTAGAAAACTAGACATATGCGATACATATTACTTCTAAGATATATCCACGACTATCGAAGTATATTAATATATGTAGGAATTTAACGTAGAGTAATATATATATAAGTTACATAAAATATTTCAACTATTTTGTACTACTTACTAAATGAAATGAGCTGAACTTTGTATATTGGTAGGTGAAATAAGTATTGATAAAATTTAAATGTATGCACACTCAAAGTAACGTAGCATCTTCACTAACTGTACTAAAAAGGGGAGGTGTTGGATAAGTAGCTTAAGTAATGTGGTTATCACTGAACAGCTGCCTCTGATGAATCATGTACAAATATACTCAGCATATACACATGTATGTATATATATTGAGATGGTCAATATGAATGACGGTTGATCAGGGACGGCTGCCAGCGACATGCTCACACAGAGTAGACTGAACTTCTGACCTGAAAGGTTATTCACTGTGACCTTAGAATAAGCTAATGGAATTATAGTAAAAGATTAAAAACACATCAGATTTGTTTCAATTAAGACAAATATCACACGCATGAAATAGTATATCGAGCAGTCCATATTATATATGCCAGTGTGTAAAAGTGAGAAAAAGTTTGGTTTGAATAACTCCAGCATTTTGCAGCCTAAACTAATTACTTTTCTATTAAAAAATGACTTTTTGTAAAACAAGTATACTAAAAAATGGCACATCATCCACACTGCTTAATGCGGAAACCTTCCTAGTATCTCACTACAGTGCTGCGGTGGCTAAACTAAACTTTCGCCCCCCCTTAATTTCAATGCTAGGTCCGCCACTGTATTATCTTGCCCTGCTATACTGTTATGTTGCGATGAGTATTTGAAATCCGTTCTTTAATGACGTGCATATATCAAGGGCTAAATATAAATCACAATCTGACTTATCTCTTTCGATTTTCCACCTTCATAATACAGCTATAAATTTGGCGATTCAATTAATTTCTCCGAGTAAAAAGTGAAGCAATTATTATTTCCAATTGCACAATTTATTTTCGGGTACCGACTGAAATAAAGTTTCTTGTTGTGCCCATCGCCTGTAGCCATATTTACTAACTTCAGATTATACTAGGTATCGACTGGAATAAAGAATTGTTTCGGACAGAGACAAGATTATCCCAATCCTAGACTTCAGTGAAATTGATAGCCGTTTTGAGCAATAGCTAAATATAGAGCTGATAAGTACTGTGTCATATTTTTTTTTTCATTTATAAATTTAATGGAGTTTGCAAAGCTTAGGTATATCGTTAATAGAAACTTATGTTTCTTAGGTTTTACACAGTTTTCTTGCATTTAGATTTAATTTGAACTATTATAGAATGCTTAATTCAATCCTTATTAACAAAAACTAATTTAGCACATAGTGGGCTTTGTGGAGAAAATTGCAATAAACCACTTAATTAATGGCGTTATAATTTCCACCCATTTTTGATCATTAATTGCGTGTTCGCTCTAACTACGGACAGAACTGTACCTACATATATAAATATGTATATAAGCGCGTATTCTTTTAAACTGATTTAATTTACTCATTTCCAGTATGTAGATGCAACTAAATATTCAAAGAGTTCATGATTTTCAACTGTGACTAAAGGAATACCCCTCTACAACCTCTAAGATCCGCACCGTACTAACTTGATACAGCAAAATAATTATAATTACACACCAGTTTACCAAGCAATTTGCTAAGGACATTAATAATTTAATCAAAATTCAGCACCTTAAGTAAGAATTCCCCTCACATTTTTCTCTTCCCATTGTTTGTAGCACCCTCAGTGAACCTAGTAGAAACAGTATCCAAGAAACAATCGCACCCCAATAAAGCACTTGACTTCCCGTGAAAATGTAATTTTTTAACAATTTCAAATCTCACCCTTCCACGGACTCTAACAAGGGCTAATTGAGTGTGTTGATCCTTTTGTTAGTAAACATAGGGTTGAGTGTGGCACGTTCAGCTTCTATACAGACAAATTTCATGCTGCCTAGGGGTTGTGTTTCATTTTCTACTATTTAACTTTTCTCTGAAATGAATTTTTGTTTCATAGAGTGTCCATGATGAGATGATGGGATGCTGCAATGAATTTATCTTTTTTCTAAATGGATAGTGTCAGATGGTCAGATAGAAGTACATATGTATATGTATTTACATTGTTTGTATGTGATTAGATTATGAGATTTAGATTGTCAACATTTTGTCCGTTTTGATTTATAACTGCATTTTTTTTTGTATTTTTTATGGGGCGATATAATTCATGTGTCGAAATCACTGAGTAGGTATCTGATAGATAGTTTAATTTCAATTTATTTACGGAAAATTTGTGTGGCGTTTAGATGGAAAATAAATTCAAACTTACACTAATTACCGCCACTTTCGATTTGAAGGATATAAATCAAAGAGAAAATAGAATATTTAATCATAATCGTATCAGACTAAAGGCTAAAACACAATGTTGACGACACAGTTCGGAGTTGTCGTCGAATTGTGAAATTTGAAATTTGTGGCACGAGTTATGATTTTTCAATTTGTTCTCAAATAAAACATAAGGATTGAATAAAGAATACAACAACAATTTCATTGCCGTATCTAGGAAATTTTTAGGAAGGGGGGGGGGCAAAGACGTTAGTTGGCGCCCCCTCTAAAAACAATCTTTATTTGGGGCAAATTTTATTACATGTCCAGGGCATGCTAGGTATCATGGTATCATATATAGGTATATGGTATGCAGTATATCATAGTTGATAGATGATAGATGAACTATTATATACTGCATACCATGGAACTAGAACCAGAATTGTTTAAAAGCAATTTGAATTTGAAACAATTATTATTGTTAAATAAAAACAGTTTGAAATTCAAACAAAAATATAGTACAGGCAAGTTTTACCGAAATTCGTCAAATATCCAAGAAAATTGCGAAGCTTTGTAACTTTGTATACTCATACAAAAATATTTTCTTTTTAAGAATTCGACGAGTTCCGAGCATTACATAGTGTACTCGACCCTAAATCTAGGTATAAAGACCTCCTCTAAATGCTCCCCACCGCCGTAACGGCAAAGATAACCTAATAAGATGATAGTGTTTTTTAGAATGAAACAAATAATGGCAACTTTCGTATTTTGTATGAATGGGGGAAAAGAGCTTGGATATGCACTTTTGTAGTGCAACTGAGACTACGAGTTATAAACAGAAATCGAGAGAACGTAGGATTACCCGAACGAAAAAATCTGATTGAATTCCTCAAAATTCTATTAAACTATTCATAATAATGTACATCAGGTCACACTACTTTTATTTTATTAAGAAAAAGATAAATTACGCGTTGGCTAAGGTGCTGAAAGGAAATGTAAAATTGCTGTCAAATAAAATTCTCGTTTTTTCCGAAAATATCAGAGAATGCAGATTGAGTTTCTCTCACTTAATCTCTTCAGAGGAAAACGAAGCAGGGCTGTTCAAATATCATAGGATTACAGCAACAACATGTGCATCCAAACTCTGTCTATATTTCACAAAAGCTCGGGAACATTTTATGAGAGTAAAATCTGAAAACTCCGCCCCTTCTGATTTATTTATGAAAATGAGTCATTTGCTATTCTGTTTCGTTGAATGCAATCTGCGCTTTCGCATTTTTTATCTTTGTTCATAAAGAGAGAGAGTTTGAGCTTTTTGTTATTTTTTCTTCTTCTCCCTTTTCTTTTTTAGCCGTGTGCATTTTAAATGTAAAACAGTCGGAAACCTCGCCTGCTTCTTATCTTATTGTTAAGATAAATTTGGTAACGGTCTGCGCCAGTTTGACTGGAGTCAAAGTTTACCTAATAATAAGTTAAGAAGCTGTAGAGCAAAATGGGCAAATTTCTGGTGTTTTTTGGAATGAAACAACTAATTTCATATACTTTCGTCTTTTGCATGAATGGGGGAAAAGAACTTGTCTATGCACTACTGTAGTGCAACTGAGACAACGAGTTAAAAACAAAAATCGAGAGAACGTAGGATTACCCGAACGACAAAATTTTATTAAATCCCTCAAAATCCTTTCAACCTATTCATACTAATGTACATCAGGTCACACTAGGAGATGTAAAATTCTCTCAAATGAAATTCTCATTTTTCCCGAAAACATCAGAGAATCCAGCATGAGTTCTCCCACTTAATCTCTCCATAGCAAAACGAATGTAAACAGAAAAACGTGCTGTTCAAATATCATAGGATTACAGCAACAACGTGTGTCCTTTTAGACGTTTTACAACAACAACATGTGTCCTAACATTATCAATATTTCATGAAAACCGGTTTTCACAAAATCGCGGGAGCATTTTATGAGAGTAAAACGTGAAAACTCCGCCCCTTCTCATTTATTTACGAAAATGAAACATTTGCCATTCTGCTTCGGTGCATGCAACTTGCGCTTTCACATTTTTTATCTTTATTCATAAAATTTTTAAAGAGAGTTTGATTTTTTTTCGATTTTTTTTCTTTCTTCCTTCCTTTTCTTGCCGTGTGCATTTTAAATGTAAAACACTCGGATATCTCACCAGGTTCTAAACTTTGCTGGAGTATCAAAAAAGCTGATCAGCAACGACGATACCTAAATAGCCAATGGGCCATCCCAAATGACCATTCTTGATACAGTATGCAAACCGGTTTTCTAGGGAAGAGGTGAGATGCATAAAAGAAATATCTCTACACTTTGGAAGAGGTGAGATGAAGAAAAAAGATATCTCTACACTTTAAATTATTTTTTCTACTTATCTATATTTTTTTTTTTAATTACAATATCAAATGATACCGACATCGAATTCGATGCGAATGCCGCCATTGTATTAGCATTGCCATAAAGTCAAAACTCAAGTATCTTTATTGAGACTAGTGCAAAGCGGATTAACTTGGATAAAGAAGAATTTTAAGAAATTTTATTTTTAACGATTCTAAATCAAACTAATAAATACAAGAAGAAAAACAACCGCCTCGTTCGAGGTTTGAAACCGGGACCTTCCGCTTGCCGGGCGACTGCTCTTACCATACCACTGAGCTAACGAGACAGATGATTTTCCCTCTTGCATTTATCAATTTGCTACTAGCCTACTAAGCCACGATTTGCTTTCAGCTGGCATTAACCAGTAACGATGAAAGCGCACAAATAAACTGTAAATTAAATTTTTATTTATTTTTTCCCGGACGGGAATCGAACTTACACTTGTTACAGTCAGTCAATGATGGATAAAGAAGAAAGCAAATTGTGGCTTAGTAGGCTAGTAACAAATTGATAAATGCAAGAGGGAAAATCATCTGTCTCGTTAGCTCAGTGGTAAGAGCAGTCGACTGGCAAGCGGAAGGTCCCGGTTTCAAACCGCGGACGAGGCGGTTGTTTTTTCTTCTTGTATTTATTAGTTTGATTTAGAATCGTTAAAAATAAAAGTTCTTAAAATTCTTCTTTATCCATCATTGACTGATTCTAACAAGTGTAGGTTCGATTCCCGTCCGGGAAAAAATAAATACGGATTAACTTATTAAAATTAAGTACCTACAGGAAGTAAATTAGCTGATTTACATATATATATGTATGGTTGGCTATAGTGCAACAAACTTTAATGTTGAAAACGTTCAGCTACTACAATTTGCATTTAAAATCTATTCGATGCTCTAATTCAATGAGTATAGCTATAGGCGCATTTGATATTAACAGTCAGCGGCATCAAATTTTATGCCGATGCCAATGCCATCATTGTGTTATCGCCTTTTGGGCTCTGTAACTCTATTGCGGACCTTACATGGTCAGTAATGTCATTACTTGCAAAAGTCTTCTTTCATTACTCTGTCATTATGTTGAAATCTTACACTATCATTAAAAATGACAGTATTTGTTTCAATACCTCTCAATTAATCGAGCCAGAAGTTCATTTATCTTGTGTAAATTAATGTAATGGATCCTCACAGAAAAGCTTGCTTTGCTATAATTTTAGCATTAAGCACAAAGCGAAGAGTTATACGGCGACGGCGAAAAGTATTCCGATGTTGTTCTGTTAAAAGAAATTAGTTTTAGAGAAACGGGAGATTACAAAAATTATTTTCGCACGAATGAAGCCACATTTTATAAATTACTGCGAATGGTGGAGCCATTTTTGCTGAGCAAGGACACTTTTATGAGAGAGAGTTTACCAGTGAATGAAAGATTAGCAGTAACTTTGGAAAGAAATTTTCAGCTTTAATGTCACCACCTTCAATAAGTGTTGCAGTTGTAGAAACTTGTGAAGTGCTTATATGTATATGTCCTGCGAGAGTACATAAAGGTAAGCCACCTTTATACGTATTGGTTAACGAATGACAGCATACACAGAAATGTAATAGTGGTAATAGCACATAGTTACTCAGTATCAACGAATTGCTTATTGCACAACAGTTTTATTTATTTAATTAGATCATGCAAGATTGCAAAAGACATTGACAGGCTGTTCGAATCTGTTTAGAAACTGAAGAGCATAAAATACCCACGAAAATGGTTTGTACACGTTATTAGCACTTATTCCCGATCTCTTCGATCTTTTTAAGTTCTCTTCGATAATTAGACCGAAGGGTGTTTATTTTTCTTTTAACATCTGCACTTTTCGAACCTGGTTTTATTTACATATAAATGCTTAACAGTTGGTTTGCGGCTAAATTTCTCTTTGTTTTGTTTTTATAAAAGGAATTTGTTGGATTCCACAATTTCTGTTGGCCTTTAAAAAAGCTACCGATGCGATGTGTAAGTTTTGGAAAAATTCATTATTTATTACATAAATTGTCGAAACCTGTAATATTTGACTTGAATCTGACAAAACTACCTACATTTACCGAAAAAAAAGACAACAATTAAAGGTGGAATATTTGTAGACTCTACTCATAAAACGATGAAACAACACAGATCCATTGTAAAATTTCATCAGAAAACTATTTTTTACCACTACATCTAGAAAATCCTTTCAAAATCCAATAAGGGTGGTTTGAATAGTGACGTCTGAATTTTTTTTTTTATAACTTTTAAATAAAAATTTACAACAACAATACAACAATACAGTGGCAGTGCTGTTAACGAGGTTCGTGCTAATTGCGGCTGCAAGAACTTTTAAAAGACCATAAAACATCATCAAGCCACACAAATTGTTCACATCAAGAGTCGTGTTTTGGGAAAATCTCATAAAATCTGTTTTTTCCTTCCTGTCCATCAACGATACGCCTCGACCCATTGGCATCTTCGAAATATCTTAAGTCATCACGTATTACCGAGCCTACTTTGAAAATATGATTGATTGCTGCTTTTATTATTAAGTATGTCTGTATTGTTGGTAGGTAAGTAAGAAGGAATTTTTTTTCCATAATTGTAGAATTATATTTTAATTTAGAGTGGTTTAGAATAAATTATGAGATTTTTAAATATTTGTGAATTGTGAATTAATTAAAAGTGACAGTTGAGGAGGATTACATTAGAGAGGATTACATTTTAAATTAAGTAATTTTGAAATTACTGGCGCCATTCCAATTCTTGTGTAATTTACAAAACATTTCCTACGCAGACTCTTTTAAGGGGTTATGCTTACCTGCACCACCAAAAAGCGTATATTTTTGTGAATTTATTTTTAAATAACGTGAAGACTTTTTTAAACGAAAATTTTATGCATTATTTTGGAGTTATTATTTCATTTATTTTTTTTTATTTGCTCAAAATGGCTAATTTTTGGAATTCTTTGGCACCAAAGCAAAAGTGAAAAAATGATCTTATTATTCGTTATTTCATCGCACAACTTATTGATTTAGGGCGGCAAAATTAAAAATTAACGAAAATATCAAAATGGACAGGGACCGAAAATAACTGGTATTTTGAAAATTTTAAACAAAAAAAGTTGGGTTAAATCATGATCGTGGAATTTAGTGGAATAGACCAAAAGATGTCTCGTGAAACCCGTTTCGATTCCTGTAAAGTTTTTGAAAACTTAACTTTTTATTAAAAAAAGCTAAAAAAACCAAGTTGGAAAGGCTTTTTATTTTATCTGGCAAAAATAAAAAGCCAGCGTTACTTTTTATTTTTTCGAGCTTGAAGCAACAGCCGGAAGTATAAAAAGCCAAGCTGACTTTTTATTTTCAGGGACCGAATCAGTTATGAATTTTTACGAAAAAAGCTTAATTTACTTTTTATTTCTGGCCGGTAATAGTTTTGAAGCTAGAAAAGCAAGCGCAACGGCTTGATACATTTTTTCTGTAAAAATATAAAAAGCGAGCCCAGCCAGAAAAAATAAAAAGCCAAGCTGGCTTTATAAAATAAAATAAAAAGTATAGAACAGGTAAAATAGCTAGAATTAGTCTAAGGCCAATTCTTATGATACTCTAGATGAATACCCGTATGTAATTTTGTACGGTCACCTCTCTGTGCAAGTTTGATTTTTGAATTGGTTTTTCCCACATATTTCTAAAACGGTTCGTCGGACAGTAAAATTGGTTATACCCCGTTTTATAGCATTTCACATTCTGAAGAACTTTTCAGTATATTAAAATCATTTAGGACTGATCATTTTCGTAGTATACATAAAAATTCTAAATTTTTCAATAGCAACACTAAGAAGGGGTTGCCCGATTTAATCCGTTTTCTAAATTTTATTTACTATTGCTATGAAAACATCACGAACCAAATTTCAGCTCTCTACATAGACGGGTTCTCAGGTAGTCCCCAAATATATAGCGTAAAACGAAATTTTTGTATGGCAACCCTACGAAGGAGTTGCCCGATTCGGCCTATTTTCAAACTTAAATTTACTTTTTTTTTTTTTTTAAAAAAAGCTCGTGTCCGAAATGTCAGCCCTCTAAGTGAACGCGTTCTCGAGTTATCATGAGGACGGACGGACGAACGGACAGACAGACGAACAGACGCACGGACAGACGCACGGACAGACGCACGGACAGACAGATATGCAAAAATCAAAATAACTTTTAATATTATGCGTGGGTGTCCAATCCATTTTGCTCTACCATCGTTATTTCTAAGTGTTACAAATAAATAGAATGACAAACTTAGTATACCTACGGATAATATTAAAAGTTATTTTGAAATTTGCATTCATCATCACGATAACTCAAGAACTCGGGTACTGATAAAGCTGAAATTTTGCAGATAGGCTTTAGAAACAAAAAAATAAATAAAATTAAATTCGAAAGTGGGATAAATCGGTTAATTCCTTCGTAGGGTTGCCATACAAAAATTTTGATTTTCACTATATATTTGGACACTGCCTGAGAACGCATCAATTTAGAGTGCTGAAATTTTGTACACATTGTTTTTATAAAAATTATAAATATATATCAGTCCTAGACGTTTTTATTGTACAGAAAACTGCTACAGAATATGAAATCCTATGAAATTGGTTATAATAATTTTTACTGTCCGACGAACCATTTTAGAAATATATGCGAAAAACCACTTCAAAAATTTAACTTGCACTGATTGGTGTCCATACGAAATTACATACGGGTATCATAAGAATTGGTCATAGACCAATTTTAATACCGCCCAACAAGACTTGATTTTTCTGTTCATAAAACAATTGGATATAATTTTTCTTATCGAAATTTTAGTAGTAAGTAATAATAATTTTAACAATATTAGTTTTGACATATTTTTGAAGAACAATTTTTATACATAATAAAAAGTTGAAAATAATCGAATAGAAAAGATATTTATTGCGGAAAGCATCTGTTGCTAATCTAATTTTTATCTGAGAGCATCAGCAACTGAATAACATTACTTCTATCAATTTCTAATTTTTGGAACCTTATCAAAACTTTTGAACAATATTTTCATTTTAATTTCGTCGCTGCTGTTCTTACTTCGAAATCAACTTTCTCTATAAATTTGAATATGTCCATCAAAGTGAAGATTTGCCACTGGCACCAAGACACCACAACGAATAGTTTACGAATACCGAAGACAATGACAATTACTTTTTAGATCGTACAAATAGTTGTTATATGATATAAATTCCATTAAAGGATTGCAATGAGCATTCAAAATTCCGATACCAAACTATAAAGTTTCCAATTGAAAATTCAATCAAAACTACCGCAAAATAGCGCAACAAAATATACACCTGCAACAAATGCAATTAAACTTCGTCCAACTATCTTGGTATAAGAATTCACGATTGTCCTGTCAATAATTGAGGTGGTGACGTGCTCTCAAGTCTTGATACCTCAGCAGATAGTTCCACTGGCATCTTTTCTCTCCTCCTGTTCCACAGAGTGTGGGAGAATAAATAAAAAATCATCAAGTCTCGACCGGTGGGTCATAAATTGAAGTTAAGTGGATCACCGCCCAACAGAGATGGTGTAGGAACAATAACGGCAAGGTGAATAGTACAAGTGTCGCCAAATTTTTTATTCATTGAGCTAAATCCTTGGGGAAATCAATTTCTGTGTCGCAGGACACTGGTATAGTCCTGTTTTAGCTTATGATCCTACCAGATTCACTGGTAGAAAAACATCGAAGTGGCGGGTATCATCCACCCACTAACCACTTCCCCTTTTTATATTCTTTGCTGTGCTCCTACCGAATTTCTTCGCACCCTGTCGCCCAATCATAAACTTATTCAAGTGAATTGTGTAAGCCACCCATTACCTTCCCTTGTACAGTAGTATAGTCGCGTGAAATCGGTATCGGGATAGGATACCGTACGAAAAAGGGTTCCTTCGTTCTACTGAGTTGAAAAAGTTATGTCTTCCCACCCAGGGATTTTCCATACTAAACGGCGTTTATCTTTCACTGACGTTTTTAGGATTTTCATGTGTTTCAATTATCCTTGTGTGTTAGGTTCTCGGTCCGGGATCCTGGCTATCCTGTTCAAATATTCTGGCACTGAAGTGCGTTGTACTCCAGTTGGGGGGGATATCATTTTAATTTTTCAGCACACGATACGGATCGAACGAAGAAGGTCCTTTATAGCGACAGGTTTTATCACTTGTGTGATATTCTAATTGAAATGGGCAGAAATTTTATGAGGGATATAACTATTAATATTAAAATTGAATAGTGTAACGATCTAATCTGTTTTATATGTACATTGAATAAGAGCTTGAATTGGTTGTGTTATGGGTGTAGCCTTTGAGGTGTAGATAAATTTACAGAGCGCGAACTTGCCATAGTTTCACCAAGACATTTTGATTTTCCTTTTTAGTTTATTATTCTAAAGGGCTATTAAAAATAATTACTTTGTGCTTGCCTGGAGTATTATTAATACTATTACTAATATTAGAGGTGACATTGTAAATGGAGACTCAATTATGCTTCCATACTAAGCCGTATATATAGATGATGAATGGGACGGGTTTAGTCCAGTAATTAATACCCTCTAGAAACAAAAGGATAACTTAGAATTAATCTGAACTTAATAATCCGAATTTTATGTAAATTTAGTATAACTAATTTATTAAGCATATAATTTATGATGACATTCCACTTGAATCGAAAAACTCTATTCATTTATAAGTGCTATATATTAAGATAATTGAGTTAACGGTAATTCTCAATTAAGGTTCCGTGTGTTTGAAGAAATTTAAAGAGTTATGTTTGAAAGCATATTGTTTAACCCTTATTTAAATTCTAAGAAAAAAAAATTATAAAGGTCCACCTTTTATATAAAAAAAAAAAAAAATAATTACAGAATTAAATTTTGTCTCTTCCTTCTTGCAATAAAGTAAAAAAAAGTAGAAAGTACTTCATTCATTTCAATTTTAACATATCGATGAATGCTTAGCAGTGCGATTTTATTGGAGCGGCCAAAAAAGTAATTTTAAAAAATTAATAAGAAAACAAATTTTATTTTTTAGTGCATTTTAGATATAACTACATAATTATTTAAAATTCCTTAAAAAGTAATCAAATAATTTTTTAAGTAATTTAAATGAAATCATGGAAAATATTAGTTACCATATTTTAATTATTTACATCAAATTTTTGTGTTTTAAGGACGAAAAACAAATTAAATTTAAACTTAATATTCCCTTTAAAATGTAAAAAAAATTTAAAATACCACTGCGATTAAGCTATGGTGTATCAAAGTAAGCTACCGTGGTAGACAAATCATGAGGAGCTCATGATGAACATTCTTCTAAATTTATTCGCGCTTTAGTCAACACCGGGAAAAAATCAGTTATTTATTTTTTCACAGATAGTGTGTATGAGATATTGCATCTTTTTCACTTATTTAGAAATATTAACCATTGCTTGTCTTTTGTGAATTTTACAATATTCTATGAGCACTACGATGAGTACATAATGAGTGTCATGATGAGCTTATTAATGAGCATATCAATGAGTGTCATGATGAGTGTATAAATGAGAATTTGATTTTAAGATTGACTTCATATATATATTTCCGAATTCAAACTCCGGCTGCAAACCAAACTCTAAGACGCTGAACCGTAATGATTTGGGCATAAAGTTTTGTTCAGAATACAGGCGACAGTCTTTCCGCGAAAGAGCAAGTCAAATAATTAATTTCAAATCAATAATTTAAAAATTTAACTTAAAAACCGATAAATCACAAAAATCAATTCAGTAGAAATGTCATCTGACACGGTGATGACAAAAATAAATATGTATTTATTGTTGGTTTAGTATATAGGGAGCAATTTCGTGATATCCAATTAGTTCTTTGATGAGTTTTAATGAAAGCTCATCACAAGGCTCATCGGGACTTAAGTGTTTCTTCATGAATTGCAAACACCGTGATGCTTTTCAGTCAAATTGGTATTGATATACATAATCACCGCCACTTACGGGTCAAGAGACAAATTAAAACTACCCTGATAGCCAACGCTCATCAGTTTACAAAATTTCAGTACTGGTGAGGGTAGAGGCTGTTATGTTAACTAACATAACTATTTAGTCAAGTATGTGGTTGTACGATAAGTAACTTTTTACTAAATGCCTCGATGAGTTTCTTTGCCAACTTATCTATCAGTTCATCAATAAATTGGTATGGATACGGATCTGTATGAGTAGTGCATCTATAATGTACGAGTGAAAGAAATATAAATGGTGTTGAGCAATCATTGAATTGCGAAGTATAAATGAATAAAAATGAGCTTTTTCCCGGTACTAGTACAAAAATCAGCATTACATTCATCCAACCAATCATCATGAGCTCATCAGTACGCTCATGATGATTGGGCTACCAGGGTATGAGCAATTTCTAGCAGGGTATACCATTTACTGATTGTACATACATACATACACACATACTGGACTGCTTCTTTTCTGTTTCTGTTTAGTACACGTTTTTTATAAAGTTGCTTTATTGTTGTGAGCCGCTACATTATAAAGAATTGTGGGTAGGAATTTGGCTTATCAGATTAGGCTATACCGATGGAGGGGGTTTGAACCCCTCAAACCCACTCCATATATACGGCCTTGCTTCCATACCTGTAATAGAATAGGTGCTCATGGTACCGGTAACTATTAGACAAGCTAAACATTGAATTTCTTGTAGTTTAGCGCTTCGGTTTCCTTTGATTGATTTTTTGGTTACCCATACGACGGTCGCATCTATATATCAAATATGGATTATAGAAAGGATTTTTGTGTTGATGGGATGTTGCCGGTTCATTTCTTCGGTTGAACAATTAATCAAAGGAGCGGGGAGAGGACTCGCTGTGGTTACTTTCCTGTTTCCAGACATGAAATCCATCCAGTTCACCTTGAAAATCTAAATTCCAAAGCAGCTAGTTTACTTGCATGGAAGTTTCTCTTTATATCTAAAAATGCACTTAAAGCCATCACTTTTCTTCTGGAGCTTTTTCAAGGTTTTTGACCAATGTGCATGAATAGCAGTCTAAGTTTGCCAAACTTGATAACATAACCAAATTGCTAAACGTGAAGCGGTGATTTTGTTGAAATTTCGCTCCTACAGTGTAAGTCTTGAATTTTCTCTATTCACTTAGCAGGAAGGAGTGGAATGTGGTGGTTCTAAACGACTTCCATAGCTATACGGAACTAGATATTTTTCCTACTTTTGGGTATGAAGACCACTAGATGTAAGAGTTATGGAAATGAATTTCTAACAAAAGCATGTCTCTTTCATCGCAACACTTCGTTTTGATTGGACCTTAGAGAGTAGCTTGTGAAGTCTGGTAGCTGTTGGCTGCTGGTCTATATCTATCCGAAGAAGGTCGTCTAGTTTTTTTTAGACCTTCCTAATCCGTGTGACTTCCATTTTTTGTGCATGTAGGTAGGTACTATACATGTAACTAATTGGTTTAATCCCATGGTTCATATCGGATTTTGTTCGTGTTATGAAACTCCATTTAGAAGGCAAATGAAATTCTATTGATATTAATTTAAATTAAATTATTATTAATTCACTAAATTACCACTAAATATAAAAAGGAGTGCCCCACCGGTCATTAATTTCAATAAATGCTCAAATATATGGAATTAAGAGGAAAGAAATGAAAGATTTGATTTATTTTTCGTCATTATATTATATTTATATTATATTATATTATTTACTCAAATTGATACATTTTTTGTTGAAAATAAGCAAAAAGAATAAAAATAAGTTATAATTGCTTTCAATTTTGCTCTTCTCAAAATATCCACCTTTAGCCTTAATCACGGCATTCTTCTGATTAGTTTGTTTAAGGTTTCGGCTCCAATGTACTCCCATTTATTTCTTAGTACGTCCCAAAGTTGATTACTGTTCATAGTTCACACATTGCGAAGTCCAAATGATCTTTGAATTGACCATATTTTACTCTGGCTGCATGGATTGGTTTTTCATGCGGCTTCCGACGCAATCGACGGACATATGCACACCGCTTAGAGTCAAAAAGATCAAATTTTAATTCATCCGTGAAAAGCACTCATTTCCATTGCTCATGTGTCCAGTGTCGATGGGCTTTGGTCCATGCCAATCTCTTCTTCTTGTTTTGGGGCCTCAGCAATAGTTTCTTGGATGCGATGTACACATTGCGGAAAGACATCGCTTGACGGTGGAAAGTGATACGGGCTTATCCCTCGATTCCACAAGTGCAGCACGTAATTCGGGTACCATTTGAAATCGATCCCGTTTGCTTTTCACTATTATGTATTTGTCCTCCTGTTCTGGTGTCACTCGAGGTTGTCCGGGACGTGGGCGGCCCGTTAAACTTCCTGTTTCAGCGTATTTCTTAAGTGTCCACTGTACGCCCCCAAGGGAAATCTTCTCCTGAGCAGCGATAGATTACAAAGTATGCCCGGCCTTCCGAAAGGCGACTATGACAGCAGCACACTTCTCGATTTCCTTCCTCGGGACCATTTCTTTGACTATTATCGCAAAACCACTTTGTACTCTTACGTTAGAAATGACAAACCGTTCAGTTGTGGTGAAAGACGTTACGCCGTATTCCGCCCTGGGTTTGTTCACCTAATAGACAAAAACTTATCGACAATAGCTATTACCATTCGCTTCCCATGTGATAGAATGACTCACGGGAAGACGGGCGCACTTTGTAATTTACAGCACTGCTAGAGCAAAACTGTTATTTTCGAAAAAAGCTCTATAACTTCAGAAAAAAAGCAAGATACTGCTCAAAAGCTTTGGAGAATGTGTCTGAAAATATTAAAATAAATAAGAGCAAAACTTGTACTAAATGCTTTAAAAAACATAAATTTTCTTAAAAAACTTGCATTTATTGAAATGAAATTATTGAGCGGTACTAACTGTTGAATATTTTTTACCATAGTTATGTACATTTAGCATAACATTCGGACTTGACAAATTTGTCATACATTATTGCATATATTATTTAGACGTTTATTTATTGTAAATGCGTTTTAGTTAAATTAAAGTGAACTATAGTGAAAACCGAAATACACCAAAATTATATGATAAAAGATCAGAATAGTCATTTGTAGCTTAATAGTGGTTGAGTCTAGCTCTAGCTAGTGTTAATGCATCTAAATGAAATCGTTGAGCTTAATATTTTACCAGTTTCTGAGAATATACAAGATGAAAGCAATAACCTGAGCTCACCTCAAAATACAAGGAATTCATTTGCTGACAATTGCGTAAATAGTTGTTATTTCCCCAATTATGTACTGGAAAATGTTAAGAATTATCCGTACTCGGAGAAGGATATCTTCCGGCAAAAACATGACTAAATTCAGATCTATCTTATTGATTAATTTTCACCTTGGGTAAGCTCCTTAAACGAATCATAAATAAACACGTTGCGGATACGTGCATTAAAAAGGATAGTGCAAATTCAATTAAGTTTTATATACATAGATGTGGCCCCTTATTAAAAGACCTGCACCGTAACTTTTTTTTTTTTGTTCTTGTTGAAATAAACAAGTGCAAATATGCGCTAAGGAAAATAAGAGCTTGCGTTTCACAAGGCTTAGTAGTAGGCCCTATTCAATTTAATCTCTGCGCTTTTTATCAGCCAAAAATTTTGGTGGAGTCACAACTTTTTTTTGTGTGAATAATTCAGTTCATTATGCTCACTGAAATTTTTCCAAACTGCGGACGAAAAAAGTAGTTGATCATATTGCAAAATTTACGATTACTCTCGTGTAATAATAAGTAATGAAGTTATTGAGCTGACAAGTAATGTTAAATACCTCGAGATAAATTGTAATGAACGGTTTAAGTTGATCCATAACGCAAAGAAGACAATAGCGGGGAACGCAAAACTATGCTCTGAGCTTGATGAGGTCAGTAATGAGATTTAATGATAGTACCAGCTCATTACAATAATATATTATTTGGACAAAAACTCTTTTACAAACGAAAAATTAAAAAAAAAACTCTATGTAAAAGCAGGCGTTTCGTATCAGTAGGAACCGTATACTCATCAGTTCGGCTTGCTTCTTGCCTGCCGTATACGCCAAAGTAAATAACCAAGCTGACCTCATATATACATTTTTTATTGTGAATTATGTACTAATTGTGAATTATGTACTAGGCGAAATACTAAGTATTTAGTTGAATGGCCAGCAAGATTAGCCTTATGCGGGACTAGAATTTCATAGAGATTTTTAATATTAAAAAAATTCATAGTGACATTGACCGAGTTTGCTACCAAATCCGCAGTTCTCCACTCAATTCTCGAGCCGCGGATTTGGCAGCAAACTCGGTGTATTTCATATTGACTAACCTCTCTAATATATTACTTCCCAATTTGGCTCAACTAACTGTTGCAAGTTAAAGGACTCGCTAAATAGTTCAACATGTCTCCCCGCTGGACTTGTAGTTGAAGAATATCTGAGCCACTGCATGTTATGGGCATTGAAATCGCCAGCAATAACGATTTCGGTAGTAGAAGATTTGAACAAAATATTTTCCATATTGGAGGATGGAGACTCAAATGAGACAGTGTCAGCGTCAGATATATTGGGCCTGCGGTATAAAAAACAAAAATAAATGATGTGTTGATGAAGTTTAAATCTAATCCAGACGTAATTAAACTCTGGATTAGTTGAAGGATTTTCAGGGACAATGGAGAAAGGCACATCATTACGAATGTACAGAGCAATTCTCCTCTGAGGTGAGAAGAGTGGCACTAAGTGATAACCCGGTAAGCGAAACTGATTGATATTAGCATGAGAAATAACCTTGGTTTCACTTAGGGGGCCAAACAGCCGGTTTAAAGAAGATAAGTCGCAACAGAGATAGAACGAAAATCCATCAGGTGAACAGCCACTTGCTTGTTGTTGTTGTTTTGATAGGTATGAAAGCGCTAATTTTCCATTTTACAACAAATTTATAACAAGAGGAAGAGGCATCATAATGTGGGCAATAAACGAGAGAATATAAAGAACTATTAGCTTGCAAAAACGTGGTGGAATGTTGTCTGATTTCTGATACTTCACTTGAAAGAATTAATAGCTTAAAGAGCTTCCAATGCATCAACTCCACGAAAATCCAATGCTTCATTGTTGTCGTTTCATGGATAGTTTGTTCTACATACAACTGAGGATGCAGGTGTAGAACAGCTGGTAAAGTGGTTTCGGTCTAAATTGAGGATGCACCATTTTGATGCACCATGCTTACGCATATTAAGCCATATTTATTTTAGAAGATTGGTGGTTAATTTTTGATGATAATACTATGGTATTTTGCGAATAAGAGAGTATTAACATTATAACGCAGTGCTTTGAAACATACAAAATCCCTAAGAGATCGTATCCGTTTTCAAATGGAATGTGCCTTACTCTTATGGCGTATTGGTCTGGCAATATGGAAATATAGAATTGCAAAACCAGCGATTGTTATTATTCCTTTTAAGAATCTTAATAGGAACAAAACGCACAGATAGTGCTAGAGCAAAATTCTCTAAAATTTTTACATTATTATCGATTGAGATATTGTTTAAAATAATTAGGGGCAACGAGCAACTCCATATTAATGAGTGCAATATGTAAAGACTGCATATCTACGGAGCTGAAATCTCTGAGAGTGAAGAATTCAGTGGAACGACTTCCACCATTCTCAAAATTAGTAAACTAATGTGCCTGGAAGGGAAAGTTGGTTAAAATGATTATGTTTGAGGTAATATCTCTTGTTCTATTAATGTCAATAAAATCATCTGAATTCTGCACACATTTTGCGCAATTGACAGCACCTGGTTTTAATGGAGCTATCTGTGTCCAATACAATTTCCAAAAGTGTATACAAAATGTTATTTTTACTAGAAATTTACGTGGATTTCAGGTTGGTTTTCCCAATTCGTCAAAGTACTTTTCCTTTCCTTTTTACTTACGTCCACAAGTTGCAGGGGGTAGTGTTCGGTGGAAGAGCCTACAAAATTATCCTATTTCCGCAAAAGTCGTTTAGCTCTAATGTTAGATGGGAATTGTGTCCATCGGCAAAGAGAATAATTGACTTTTCATTTTCCTTTTATCGTCCAGTTATTGACTCTTTCTATGATGATACCGTTTGGTGTAAAAAAAAACATCTCAGGAGTTTTTTTTCTTTTCAAAAATAATGACAACCCGGTTTTACATGGTCGACCTACTTTGAAAGGTGTTTTTCTTTGGTCATCATTTACAATTTGTTGGACAATATCAACTAAGTCTATAGAGCTAAATGGAAAGATTCGATTTTGTACACCAATCAAAAATTCTCTTCTCTTCCACTTCCCTGAAGGTCCAGATTTTGCAACACCCTCTGGAATTTTCATTATAAGTTTTTCTTGAAGCTTAGATGAGAATTCTGTAAAATTGGCTGATTTTTTTATTGCTACTTTCTTTTCTTTAACTTTTGTGAATAAACTTCTGTGGTGCTTCCTCCTCTGTATAGCCTCTCTTCAAAGTATGTGACATTTTTAAGCTAATTGATAAAAAGTCTTAATAACAATTACCTATGCCTTCTTATAAAAGCAATTTTAGATTTTCTGTTTATGAAATTCTATACAAATTTTGGTAACTGGCCGGAAAAAGAAACAGGGCTTCCATTTCCGGCCACGGTCGGCCATGAATCAAATTTTACTGAAAATTATTATTTAAATATCGGCCGCCCAAAATTTCTTCAAATTAATAAAAACAAGTAAAAAAGCTAGAATTGGTCTAAGACAAATTCTTATGATACCCTAGATGAATGCCCGTATTAAATTTCGTATGGTCACCGATCTATTCAAGTATTGATTTTGATGTTGTTTTTCGCAAATATTTCTAGAGCAGTTTGTCGCACAGAAAAAATGGTTATAACCAATTTTATAGGATTTCGTATTCTGCAAAAGTTTTTAGTACAATAAAAATGTCTTGGACTGATCGTTTTCAAAGTATACGTAAAAAACCGAAATTTTTATATGGCAACACCAAGAAGGAGTTGCCCGATTTAGTCCATTTTCGAACTTAATTTTACTTTTTTTCTTTAAAGTCCGTGTACAAAATTTCAGCTCACTAAGTATACGCGTTGTCGAGTTATTGTGCGCACAGACGGACGGACGGACGGACAGCCGGATGGACGGACGGACAGACGGGCAGAAGGACGGACGGACAGACGGACGGACGGACGGACGGACGGACGGACGGACGGACATGCAAAAATCGAAATAACTTTTAATATTATGAATGGGTGTCCAATCCATTTTGCTCTACCATCATTATTTCGAGGTGTTACAAACGGAATGACAAACTTAGTATACCCCTATGATTTCATCTAGGGTATAAAAATGGGCACCGTCTAACATTATTTGCCATACCTACATAAAATAATTTTCCCTAAGCTTAGGTATTTTTTGATGCTCCATCTTGGAAAAAGTGCAATAGGATTTTATCCCTAAAGTGTACGTACATCCAAATGTAGAATAATACCAATTTATTTAATGTTCTCTTCCTTTTATCCGAGAAAGCTTAACATTTCGGGAATATTATACATTCTATATAGGTTTTTTGATGCCAAATACCCACATCCATTGAATGTTCCATCGATTTGTGGAAATTAAACAGATTTATTTTTAGGGAAAAACATGTCTTAAATTTAGGGAATTGTCTTATATTTTTTACAGTTTACTTCGTCTAGTTAAGAAGTACTACCAATGCAACAGATCACTGACTATTGAACATAAAGATTTATCATACCATAGCAGAAAGAAAGGTTTCGATTGACGCAAATTAAATAACGAATGAGTTCTTATTAATAAAAGTATGACCGGGAACTGGGGGTAGCCGGGTATAAAATACTTTACCCTAGCACTACATATGCTACACATTTACCAACTAAATTTAGATAAAGAGTCAAACAATGATAGATTGATATTCTTAATTCAAGCTTGGAGACCTGAGCTGACATGTTTGCAGCATTATCATATACGATTAACAATACATTTCATGATACCCAGATTATACGTTTTTAATACATCTAGAACTATATTTGCGAGATCCTCAGCTTTGTGCTCAGAATTTTCAATAAAGCCAAGGAAAAATTTGGTTCGAGTTCCATATATTTATAAAATCAAACGAATAACATTTGGTCAACGTAAGAAACATCAGGATTTGAGTCTGTGACAATTGAAAAGTACTTGACATTGCCATAATATAATATTATTAGGGCTACCAAAGTGCCGGTATCTGTCTTAGAATACTTTGTGAAGAGTTTAAAGTCTGGAATAAATTAAAAGAAAATATATATGTTTTCTCCATTTCTTACGTTTCGTTTAATCTCGTTCCCTTTATTTGCTCTTCTTCCTCTGCCCCCAAAATGAGCAGTCCTACGCAGGCCTAGTTGAGATCCCAAAAACGAAGGGCAAAGCGGCACATTGTGCTATTCTGCTAGAAACCCCATCACCAAAACCTTCCAGTCTTCTTAATGAAGCGCATCAGGTCTTGGTGAGGAAGATTTTTCAGTTTATCTGCAGATAGGAAGGTAGACCCTAGAGTATCCAGTCTGCTTCGCACGAGACAAGCACACAGAAAGTGTTCGGTTGTCTCAGGCTCTCCTTCCAGGCAGGCCAGACACTCAAGGCTGTCAACAATTTCCATCCTTGTTAGATGAGCGTGAAGCGAGCTGAAAGCCTGGAAGACAGTGGCGTTTCTTACAAGTGAGTACTCCAGCCCAATGTCAGGCTCAGGAAAGTAAATTCCCGCCCCAGCTCATCACGTGGCATTCTAGCCAGAGGGTTTCCAGGTCCAGCCCGAACATTAAAAACTAATGAGAAGAGCCAGTCCAGCCGTCCTCCCAACATCCCCATGAGCGCAATCCGTGCTGTGTGCATCTGCCTGAATGATAAATCCGAGGGTAGCAGATTAAGTAGAATCTCACGGGTAGCAGTAGCCATAGTTCGCATAGAGTGCTTAATTCCCAGGCAGGTAAGCCTTTGCAGGCCCGCCAGCTTCCTCAGTCACCGCAAGCGTCCCCGACCGCCATACACATGATGCAGGCTTCCGAATACTCGTAACTCCCTAAACTCTAATTTCTTACGTATTTTAAAGAGATTGACCCTTTCAATATGTCCAGTAATAGTAAACACAACTCACTTGGTTCACAGTTTAACTTTTACAAAGAATTTTTTAATTATAAATTTTGATTACCCTAAATTACAACAAATCCATATTCTTCATCAGTCTCCGGTAGAGAAAAGGTCAATGTAATTGAATGAAGGAAAAATCCTCAGCTGTATTGATTTTTATGACTCACTTTCTAAGCATTTCAATTTCCAAGAACTTGTTAGGGATTTAAGAATATTTTCACTACATTTATAGCCGTTTCCAAATATGAAATTCAAGGAAAACAAACGAAATTAATATAAATATAAAACTAAGATTAACCTGCATTTGGCTGATCACATTTGGAAAGAGGTCAAAGTAAAAAAGGGAAAGTAATTAGAGTCCGAAATTAACATAAACCAGTTGTTAACTTTAAGGACCTCACCATCAGGTACATATGTATATACCAAAATGATATTTTCCTTGTAGGCGGGACAGTTAAATTGTCTAATTATATTATACGTCCCTGTTTTATATTACACCAAAAGAAAAAGGAAATAATTCCAGAAATAAGGATTTCAACACATGTGCAAATTTCCCTGGTAGTGTTAGGCCAATGCATTTACTTAATCTATTTATTGCGGCTAAACATGAATTTTAATTAGGAATTAGGTAGTTTGCAAAATCCATGATTAGCATGAATTTCTGAGAAAGGATTTTCAAAATTGTTATTATGGAATCAAGGTTAATAACCAATGGTCTCTTGAAATATTAAGTTGGTAGTATGAATTTGGTTAAAGGAGTGGAAAATATTTTGCTTTTTTGTACAGGGTGACCACTAAAAGACTGGATGATATAAAACAAAAATAACTTTTACAAATAAATGTTTTTTTAATTTTACATTATTTTATTTGGATACATATTTAATTGATTTTTTTCGGCATTATTTATTAAAGAAATTCATGCGATAGCAAATAGAAATTTCTAGTTACTTACTATCAATTAAACAAGTTTGAAATTACAAAGCTTATGTCCTAGACACACAGTACTCTTAATGAAGAAATAACCTACGACTCATTAGTGTATAATGATTCATTATAAACTGCAGATACACAGCCATTTCTTTAATTAAGTTTTTCTGTCATAAACTTATCACATTAAAAAAGCAATATGGATCGAATTAATGCGATAAACTTTGTTTTTATTAATTTTAATTTTTATTTATTTTTATTTTATTTCATTTATCGATTGAGAAATGAAAAAAACATTTTATTAAAAAATATTATGACATAATTACTTTGTGCTTTGCACTTCTTCTTCTTATATTTCAAATCAGCAGATGCACAGCGGAGCTCCATACTTCAATTATATGCTAAATCTAGCACATTTTCCTAATTATAGCTATAACGAAAAAAGAAAACACTTCATTAGTGTACTTCATTTTCATCTGCTTTTCGAGACATAATGACGTATACTAAAGGGTTTTCCAATAAGAGGTGTTATTTTAATTAGCCCGCTATTTTCGTAGATGTCACTTTTGGAACTGTCATATTTTGACATTTGACAAGTAGAAACTACGCCATTAATAAAAATGGAACGATACACGATTCAACAACGCATTGAAATTATATATATATATATATATATATATAAAAATAGTGAAAATGTGGCAGAGACGGTTCGTAAAACTTGAACATTTTTGGGTCGTCGTGAAGCTACTTGTCGGACCGCAATACTGAAATTGCTAGAAAAATTCGAGCTTTCGGGATAAGTTAGTGATGTGAAGAATAAAACCCGTGCACGTCGCTCAAGAACAGCCGAGAATATTGCTGCTGTAGCCGAAAGTGTTGAAGAAAACCCAGGTATGTCCATTCCTCATCGTTCTTTGGAATTAGGCATTCCACAAACGTCATTACCCCGTATTTTGCATAAAGATTTGGGTCTTAAGGCTTATAAAGTTCAGTTAACACAAGAACTCAAGCCGGCCGATCATCAACAATGTCGAGTCTTTGCTGATTGGGTCCTTGAAATGCATGAAAATGATCCGGAATTCCATCGAAAACTCATCTTGAGTGATGAGGCCCATTTCCACCTCGATGGCTTCGTCAACAAGCAAAATTGTCGCATCTGAGGCTCGGAAAACCCAAGAGTTATTGTTGAAAAGCCTCTCTATCCTCAACGTGTGACTGTTTGGTGCGGTTTATGGTCCCGCGCGGTCATTGGACCTTACTTTTTCGAAAATGAGGCTGGAGCAACAGTTACGGTGAATGGATTGCGCTATCGACAGATGATTAACGATTTTTTACGGCTGGAATTGGATGGTATTGATCTGGACAACGTTTACTTTCAACAAGACGGCGCTACGTGCCATACAAGCAACGAAACCATTGATCTTTTACGGGAAAAGTTTCCGGACCATGTTATCTCTCGAAGAGGTGATCACAATTGGCCACCGAGATCTTGTGACTTAACACCTTGCGACTTCTTCTTTTGGGGCCACGTGAAAGAGAAGGTCTACGCCAATAGCCCAGCGTCGATTCAAGACCTCAAAGATGGAATTCGTGAGACTATCGAGGACATAGGGCAGCCACTTTGCGATTTGGTTATGGAAAATTTCATGAAAAGAATATGGTCCTGTAAACGTGGTCGTGGTGGTCATTTGGCTGAAGTTATTTTCCATTATTAACGGCATACCTTCCTCTTTATAATGAAATAAAGATCCGATCAGTTATCTCAAAAAATGGGATTTTTCTTTGAATATCAAAATAACAGCTCTTATTGGAAAACCCGTTATGTAACACACGGCATTTTAATGAATAGTTAGTACTAATGATTCATTAGATCGTGCTGTGTGCCTAGGGTATTAAATTCCAATTTTGAAAAGAAGCGAATATTATAAGGATAATGCAGTCAAAACTAATTTTAGAGATGTCAATTCATTATAAGAAAAATGTTAAATTCATATTTTAAGTGCGAGATATAGCTACTACTCAAAGCAATTTACACAATGATACAAAATTAACCTACTCAATCTAAGCTAAACTATGGAAACTACTAACTACTATACATACCAGGGTTTGTAAATGAGCGGACTCATTTGTCATATCAACTCATCGCTCAACTCAGGACTTGAGACCGCTCAATCATTGAGCCCGCTCAACACTTAAGCCGTAATTTATCGCTCGAAACTTGAGCGGACTCACTGGTTGAGCGGACTCACTGGTTGAGCGGACTCACTGGTTGAGCGGACTCACTGGTTGAGTGGACTCACTGCTAGTACGGCTTGAGCGGACTCAAATCTTGAGCGGACTCATCATTTGAGTTGAGCGGACTGAAATCATATTTTAAATAACATAAGGAGAATCTGATTTAATTAAAATTGAAACTGAAACTGAAATTTTAATCAAATAACAAAAGCTTGCAAAAAATTCATTCATTATATTATATTAATTTAGCTTTTGCTAATTTTCTTAGCCAACATTTCTTCTTCCTCTCAATATAATGTACAACTGTACTTATTCAATAATGTTTAAAGATCGTATGGTATTTTCCCGTACTTGAAAATGATATGATTCAATTTATGGCGATTCTACTTACAATTATCCATAGAAATACTTGTGAAATATAAAGGGAAAGTAATTGGCACATGAGGAAACTCAGTTTTGTGAATTGTATTTAAATTTTACAGCCGAAAATAAGTGTGGACTTCAGACTTTAAATTCTTTTGTTATGACCATTATCACTGTCATTGTATGATTTTTATATCCTAGATAAAATCTATAGGGTCTGACTACTAAGCTTGTCATTCCGTTTGTGATGCATAGAAAAAAAATACTTGTAGAGCAAAATGGATTGAACTCCCACGCATAATTGGTTGAGAAATTTGTTATTGAATGAATGAAAGCCTGGAAAGTTTCGACATGAATACGCAATCCCAAAATAACAATCAAGCTACGCCATTTTGGAATTGAGATTGTGAAGATAACCAAAATTCAATGGAGGGTCAGAAATTGTTCTTGGAGTATAATTTTTCCACAGACAAAACCTAGAGCGTATTTGAAAATAAACGTTTTTCAGCGATAAAAAGTCTTTTTTCCGAATATAACACAACACTGCCTAGGACTGCTTCGGTGAAAAGATTATTTAGCATAGGAAAACTAACGTTAACTCCTAATAGATGTCGTCTAAATGACGAAAATTATGAAATGCAAGTGATGCGACATATCAGTGGAAAAAATATGAAGTAAGACGCTGATTCTATGGATAAATGTGAGTACAATTACCTTTAATTGAAATATAACATTTTTAAGTAGTTATGTTATTTTTCTTACAGATCTTACAAGTTATTTAATTTGTACATTATATTGAGAAGTAAAAGTAGAGATTACTCTTTAGGATTTTTTACCGGGGTAATCTTATATTTGTTCAAGAAGGAATTTATTTGGATTCTCGGGTATATAGCAAAAGCTAAAAAATGTTTTTAATTTGTTATTTCATCACACAACCCATTATATTTTTAGTGACTAGTTTCAAGGTTTGGTTTTCACTTATCAACAGGTCCCAAATAGCGAAATTGAGTGACTGGAAAAACAAATGAAAAAATAGAACAAAGAAAAGAAATGAAAAAATAAAATTTGTTTGCCTGTATTGCGTGGTAGCTTACCTATTATCATACAAAACAAATTGTTGTTCTTGTTTCTTTGTATGTTTATTTCATTAGTTCAGTCTATAAATTCACTAATTAATTCATTTTGTTTATTTCAGGTCGTCGTGGGATTCTTTCATCAGTGTCTTCCCAGATGCTGGTAAGATTTTTTTTTATTAAATATTAATCTAATTTTTCTTTTATTTGTAGGTTCGTCGAACACAGGATATTTTGTGAAAAATTAGCATAATTTTTTAATCACCCTGTATCTCCCAAACGGTTAATGTGGACCAATCTGCCATACAATTTTTTGTTCGCCTGCGGGTGAGTACTATCATCTCTTGCTCTATGGACCCCTTAGACGGAAACTACCTGAATATTGATAATTCAAAATATTGTCAAAACATAAATGAAAGGGTTAAATAAAATTTCATTGTAATTGGTTTAAAACAATGCGTCGAAAAGAGGAGCAGCTATTTGAAAAGAGGTCATTGTCATAACACACACAGATTTGAATTTTTTTTTGGATTCTTTGATTTCATTATTAGATTTGTTGTTCCTAATTGATGCCTCAGACTTAAACCTTTTCTCGTGTTACGAGATGGAAAATTGAAATTAAGGATTACGGTACTACTAATAAGGTTGTTTATAACGTTGTATAAAAATATTTCGTCAAAGTAACTACAACGGGTTTCCAATGAAAGCATTGAGTACCGCTCAGATTTTTATTATGGAAACTCTCTATACAGGGGAGCTACCCAATTTATAAATGAAGAGAGAAAGTTTTTCTCACACCAAGCTAAAACAATTTACAATATCAGCTTACAGATTGGTGCAGTCATCAGCTATATCAATAATTCGGTATATCTTTGTATCATCAGTATATATTAGGCAAATCGGAATCAATAATTGTTGGTAAGCCATTTACATACATAATATACATTATAAGAATAAGAGGATCAGGTATTGTGCCTTGAGGTATACCAGAGGTTTGTGTAAATGATATAGATTTATAGCTATTTATCGCCATCACCAGCTGACGATCAGATAAATACGATTCAAACCACTTCAGGGTTAAGGCACTAAATCCCATTTCTTTCGTCTTATCAAGAGTCTATTTATGATTAATGGAATTACCTTTCTTGTCGAAGGTTTTCGAAAAAATCCTGCATAGTCACATGATCGGCTTCTCAAATAGGAGAAACTTCTTGTCTCGGTATTTAGATCAAAGCGCAGCTGCTTTACAGCATTATTAAAAATCATCGATGATATCAGAACTTCCTAAACTCACATTGCTCGTTCTTCTAGATTTTTCAAAAGCTTTTGATGGGGTTAATCACAGGCTTCTGTTATATAAACTGCGTATAATATTCAATTTCTCTTATCCTGCCTGCAAACTTATTGGATGAATACAAAGGGTGTTTTGTAGGGATACTGCCTCTGATTTTCTAACCGTTCTTAGTGGAGTGGCTCAAGGGTCTATTCTCGACCCATTATTATTTTCATTTTTATTGACGACTTTCCACTTATCCTGAATTCTGACATGTGTGCAGATGATATTCAATTCTACATACATATATACACCTTTAGAACTTATAGAAAATGCTATGTACAGAATGAATGAGAATCTTGCAAGAGTCTCCAAATGGACTGTTGATAATTCACTCCACTTAAACTGACGCTATAATTTTATATTAAACTCAGTTCGATACTTCCACCTTTTCTAACGTAATGCTTAACAATACTGCCATTCCATCCAGCAAACGTGTAAAGAATCTTGGGATAATTGTTAATAGTACTCTGAACTGGTTCGATCACACTAGTGTTCCTTAAACCCCGGGTTTTCCAGTACTCGGTTCTTATCCGTGTACCGGGGTTTTACGGGTAAGAGTCGAGCAGCCCGGGTACCCGATTCTTTGGAATAGGATAATGAGCAATCGATGATTACTTGGAATTGGGTAGTGAAAAATTAATTTGGTTAATAATATGGAAAGTCAAGCAAAGCGCGGCTCGGGTAGCAGAAATAAATTATTTTATTATGGCTGAATTCACGATTTCAGTAATTTAACGGAGTACGAAAAAATTATGAACCGATTGTGTCCGGATATCCGGATATTAGGAATAGAGAATCGTTTATATCCTGATATCCGGCTAACCTAAAATCGGGTACCCGGGTACCCGACTAAACTTGGAATCGAGTACCCGAGTACCCGATTCCATTTGAACTCGGATACAAACCGGAACATTAGCTCACACTACCAGTGTCATAGGCAAGGTGCATAGAGCTTTACGCAAATTATCCAAATCTGCTATCTTTACACCTGTTGAAACACTTTTAATGCTAGTGAAATCATTACTAGTCCCCTTAATAACTTACGGCTGTGAGGTGTTTTGCAAATTTGATTCCCACTTATTGCGTAAGATCAATGTAGCATTCAACTCTGCCATACCAAAGACTCTATAATAAAAAGATATTGCAGGCATATGGCATAGCATGTCTATAGAACTCAATTTTCTAAAATAGAATTGAATATCTGAAACTCCACACTGTTGCACACCCAACAAATCTTCTTAGGGAAGCCGTCAATTTTTTCTTAGAAATTTACTGGATATTTTTTCATTAGAATTTGTATGGATTTCTGGCGGCCGGCAACGGTACACATGAAAGTGTTGTATCTGAAAATAACTCTATTCGGCCACTAAATGAATAAAAATTCTGCCGAAATATTTTCTGTAAATTTCAAAGAAGAAATCTACGTTCTTAAGGATACAAATGCATACAAATTCTGAAGAAAAGATATCCAATAAATTTCAAGGAAAAAAATAAGTAAAAAACGAGTTTTCAAACAAAACTGAGGCCAAGCCGCATGAAAAAGTAGAAAATAAACTTTTCTTCACACACAGAGGTGAACTCAGATTTTATGATTGGGACATTTCTCTTGAATATTCTTTCTCTTCATGAATCAAATCACTTATTACCTCTGATTGATCATACTGAAATATATCGGTGATTGTCAGCGAATAAAATCTGAGTCCAATTATTTTCTACTTTTTCATGCGGCTTGGCCTCAGTTTTGTTTGAAAACTCGTTTTTTACTTATTTTATCTTCTGCCCTTTTCACGTTAACTAAATTGTTATTACGTTATGCATGGTGATATTTTAAAACAATTTTATGACGGTTGAAAAGACACTGATTTACCAGTTTTTCAAAAAATTTATTCGAGTATCAAATCGTTGAAGTACTGCAACGGTTTTCTGAAATTCAAATTATGTTTTAAACAGCGCATTTTAGCTGTATTCCAACTTGATCCCATATAACATCCCGATTTTCCATGTTTTCCACAGACTTTTCCTATTACTATGAAATTGTTTTAAAAATTTACATGAATTTTCCTCGGTTTTTCATGCAAGTTTTCATGATTGTTGAAGAGAAAGTATTGATGCCAGTAGGACGGAAAAAAATGATTCCGCATACCTTATAAAACTCCCGAAAAGTCGGAAAATTCGGAAATTTTCCGAAAATTTTTCAGAAAAATTGGAAAATTCTGCATTTTTCCTGAAAAAGATTTATCACTAATCATATCGATGAAAATGTTTCCGATGACTTTCCCGCTTTTCCGGGTTTTCCATGGAGTTTTCCACAAAAGCAACTTTATGCAACTCATTTCGCTCTACAACTTTGTCTTACTAGGTTGCAAAACGCTCAAACGCTTCCTTGGTCGGAAAAACTCCAGAAAAGCGTTTTACATGAATTTTCCTCGATTTTTTCTGCAAGTTTTCACCATTGTCGGAGAGAAATTAATGATGCCAGTTGATAGGGAACTTGATCCTGCATAATTTAGAAAACTTTTTTACCGGAAAATTTTCCGGAAAAGTCGGAAAACTCTGCATTTTTCCTGAAACGGATTTATCACTAAACAAATTTGTACAAAATTTTCAAATGATTTTTCCCGATTTTCCGGGCTTTCCAGGGAAATCTCCGGTTCAAATTTTGATAGATTCAATTTTCACGCGACATGAACCTGTGTGCCAAATTTCAGCTCGGTGATGACGAAAAGTGGGTCTACGAGAGTGTCGAAAATAGTAAAAAAGAAATATATAAATAAATATACAGACAGACAAATTCGTGTACGAGTTAAAGGAATGGGCTGGCCTCAAAAATTGAGGCCTTCTCTACTTCACATCTGGTCGAGCCATCATTGATTTTATATTGGAGTGAGGCTGTCGGTCTCCAGTATTGCATACAAATTCTAAAGACAATATTTCCAGTAAATTTTTAAGCAAAATTGAGGACTTCTCTACGTCAGGTCCAGACTGTGATGCTCATGACATGATTAGTGGAGGCTGTGTACAATGTGAAGTTTTAATAATTTCTCTACAGAGGTGGAATCTCGGAGATTCCACATTATTTTTCCCTGGAGCCGTAACCCCCGGAATATAATACATACAAGCCGTGAAGTCGCCGAAGGCACCGTGCCGGGTACAGCATGCAGTAAGAGTTCACTCTCACTGCTTTTTGTATACTCGGAGGAAAAACTAAAATTTCATCTTAAACATGTTTTCTTTGTAATAGTTGAAAAAAAAACAGGATGTAGAACAAATTTGTGGAAATTATAGCGTGTGAACCATATACAAGCAACTTTTTTATGAAAAACTCCTGCAGTAAGACTAGGCAAAAAGACTGTGGATGTCGGCATGCTGACCGGCCCGCTGCTCTCTATTTTGGACTCTGTTCATGGGTTGTATATTCCGGGGGTTACGCTGACGCTGAGGCTAAGTTACACAATGTGCCTGCCTCTTACCTTAAATTTCGATCTGTAATGTTTTATACAGTAAATTGACCTTTGATCAATCTGCAAGAACATTATTTTTGTCTATGCCACGGTTCTGCTCGCGAACTAGTGAGAACCAAATCTTTGTCCAGTCTACCAAGGTGTGGAGCTCTGTTTCAATTCATTTAAGGAGAAGCAGCAGCAGTGGCAGTTTTCGTAATGACTTATTTGCATATTTGCGACCTATCCAATAGTTTTACGTACATTTTTTTCTTTTCTATTTTCTACTATTTATAGTAACTACTACTAAGCTATTATGGAGAATAGAAGAATTTCAAGAACTTTTATTTTTAACGATTCTAAATCAAATCATAAATATAAGAGGAAAAAACAACCTCCTCGTCCGGGATTTGAGGCCAGGACCTTCCGCTTTCCCTCTTGTATTTCTTAATCTGTAACTGGCCTATTAAGCCACTTGCTCTCAGCTGGCATTAACCAGTAATGATGAAAGCGCTCATATAGATTGTAAACGGGAATTGAACCCACACTTGTTAGAATCAATCTCCATCTTTGACTGATTCTAACAAGTGTGGGCTCGATTCCCGTCCGGGAAAAAATAAATAAGCTATTCGGGTCTACCGGGAAATTCGATCTAATCGAGATTTTTCATATAGCATTTTTTACTAGTTAAATTAATAGCATCGAATATTCTTCAGCGTCAATCAAAACTAACCGGAAATTGCTTTTTATTGAATTTAGAAAATCTTCGATTTAATTGTATTAAGCAGTAGAAAATGCTCCTCGAAAAAATTCAATTCGATATAGATTTGATCGAATCGAATTCCCCGGTAGTCCTGATTATTTCTACAATCCTTAGTTAGTAAATTTGAATTAAGGGATTAGGGTATTTATTAGTCTATTAGTCTAATTCAATATAACATTATTATTATTATTACATATTATGAATTACAACTTTTTCTTTCTTGTTCTTTCCTTTTTAGAAATTCATAGAAATTTATTTTAATTGTTACTATTATTATTAAGTATATTTTGCGTTATCTTACAATTACTTATAAGATCTAAATAAGATCTAAATCTTACTAATGGTAGTTGTTGAAATACATTAATTTGAATTTGAAAGTCCCCTGAAATCAAAATTTTTTGAAACATGTTTATAAAACTTTCAAAAATTTCATGGATTTATGTGCGAAAAACAATATCCCTCAAATGATCATCATTTTCCTGCTGGAAAATACAGGCTCTTTCCACAACATTTTCCGTACGAATGTCCCTTCCTAAATGTTCTCCTTAATATTTTCAATTGTTCGAAGTTTTAACATATGGTATGTAAACCCGTTATTTCAAGTAGCCCCATAAAAAAAAAAAATCTGGTGACGTCAAATCAGGTGGACGAGAAAACTAAACAAATTTAAAATTTTTTGAGATTTGAAAATTTCTTGCAGGAGTTCCATCATCTTCTTGAGAGTGGCGCAGTTGCTCCCCTGTTGGAACCATACCTTCAGATTATCTTCGACCACTGGATATATAAAAAACTTAAAGCGTTGCCCTATATAGGGCACTATTGATTCTTTTTGGCTGACCTTCCACGTTTTCAAAAAAATAGGAGCAGATAACTCTTTCAATCATAACAAAGCACCAAATAGTGCATTTCTAGTTTGGTTTTGAATATATGCAAAAACAGAGCTTCTTCTACTTCTGCAATAGCTTCTTTCTCAAACATTTCACATAACCCGCAGAAATATTCACAACACCAATATAAAATAGCACTTGACTTAAAAACACTCGAGAAAGACACTTTTATTTTTTTATTAATTGGAAAAATGGTATGTTTTTAAAATTGAAGGACAGAAATACATAGTAACTAAATGGTTATATTATATATTATAATAATGTAATAGTATGTATATAATAATGCAGTAAAAGTAAAATGTAATAAACTTTAATAGGTACTCTATTCCAGAGCGTCCAGTACTTTCAAGTCCACACCGATCGCTGCGTCTTCTCCGGCTATATCTGTCATCTCAGCGTTCTATAAGTGGCGCATATTGACGGCTTCTCGTGTTTTAGCAGGACGTCTGGCAAGTGGTCGACGTGGTCCAAATGTTGTTCTAGGTCGCCTGAAGCAGGGACTGCATTTGGAGCCTTTATTCTTCGTCGAATGACGTGCTGCTGTCCTCGGAACAGGGATTGTAATATAAATCCTTGTGGATATTTTCGAGCTCTTCTGTGGTTTCTGAGTGTCTTCTTCTGTCTCGAAAACCAGCTTATCTTCAGGATGTCCTAATTGATGGACTCTTTGCCTCTTTCAAACCTTCAACTATCTGCACCGGTACCACTGTTTTTTTTTTTTTTTTTTGTATGATCATGAGTGTCTGGGCTGACAACCCGGCCTTTGATTATTGACAAAACTGTGTTCCATAAATTTTAAAATACTTTATTACTTTTACTTGCAGTTTTCTGTTAACACTTTTTTTAATATACTATGTAGGTACTATATATATTTTTAAATCAACACTTTTGAATTATACTTCTAATGTATGGCTATTTTTACTTTCTTTCGATTTCTACTAGAGGCCTTACCTTGGGTAGGGGGACTCTCTAGTTTCCGATCTAGAATATTTCTGAATTTCCCTTGCTTTAAAACTCTCTATTTATTCAAAATTAATCTGTAGTAGTTAATACTCCCTTCCACTTGCAAACTTATTAGTTTGCAACTTTCTTGGTAAATAACCCAAAATTATCTAGCAAGCATTTTCATAACGTATACATACATATATATATACATATGTAGTTCTCATTATCTAACATAACTTGATTCCTCCCAGCAACAAACCAGTTTCCAAAAATTGGTTATTCGGAGAAACTACCAATGATATCAACCCAATATCCATTTTTTTAAGGAGGAGTGATCATTCTCAAATATAAATTTTACGGGCGGAGCTAAGATGTTGGTGTATTCGCCGATCTACTTATATCTATGTTGAATCACCAAGATGGGACATCAATTAATTAATTTTATTTACTTTTCCTGATCAATTCAAATTACCAAAATTATAAAAAAAAGTTGTCATAAATTTTCACACTCAACAAATATGCGTAGCGTAAGAAAAATTTCATTTTATACCTATATGAAAAAAAAACATTATTATTTCTTATAGCATCGTGTTATGTCTCCTAATGAAATTCAAAGCCCACGCAAATAAATGTAATAAAAATAAACACGAAAATTGTTCTCTTTATTAAACTAAGAAAATTCTAAATTTTTGTTGACTGGTCTTTTACTTATAAAAGATAAATTGTTAAGAAATTAATTGCTAATTAGAATCAAGTCTTTATTTCTTTCTCTTAGTTGAGGCTGCCAAGAGCATTGAATTATGACCAACGAGTTTTTATTGTGTAGATTTTGCACCTAGGCAATTCTGGTTCTATGAAAATTCACCGTTGCATAGGTATCGCACCTATAAGCACAAATAACCAGCGACATGTAACACTTAGTGCACCGTTACAATGATGTTATTATTCTGATTGATAATTTGATGACTGATAGAATCATGACTGATATGGTGGCGCTCTACTTTGATGTAATAAATTCATTGCCTATGTTTTTTAATTGTTCCAACCATTCACTTCTTAATCTTGTCATGGCTACTAATAAGAGTAATATCAGTGTTCAGCGATGAATAAAGCTGAAAAGTGGAGAAAAGAAATTAGAAAAAATCAAATTAATTTAAAGTACTTAACTTAAGTACAAGCCAGGGAAATCGACTGCCTTACATTCCTCCCACGAAGAATTGGTACCTACGTACCTATGTGCACATATAAAATTATCTGAAATAAAAAGAAAACATTAATTAATTAAATGAATAAACAATGAATTACTTATAGATTAAAAAACAATAGCAATTTGCATGAAAACGACAGATTGTCCAATTTCCCCAATTTCTTCCGGGCGATATGTGGATGATATTGCCAAAGTATCTTCCACACGAAATTAAAGCAAATACTGTGAAATGATTTCTTCCTTGTCTTGCATAGACGAAAAGAAGATGAAATTACAAACAATTTTGTTTTCTGATTTTAAATGTGGAAGCAAGAAGACAATAGTTTCGCTTATTTGTCAACTCTATGATACACGAGTTTATCATTTGGAAGAACGCGTCATTAGACTCCATGACAGTAATTAATTTGTGAGTTCACTAGTTATTTTAATTCCACCAATTAATACTAAAAAAAACAAAACTAATTAAATAAATATATATCTACTTTAATGAAATATCTTCTTAATTCCTTACTACAAATTCCAAAGGATTTATTTCGACGATTCCTGAACGTTTTGCTTAGACGATAAGAAAGCGAATCATCTTGAAGAAACGAATTCGTTTCTTATTAATGATATGAAAATAACTCGCCAGTAAGGGATGTTGGCAAATTACTTTAACGTATCGCGTAGAAGATACGCATTCGTTTCTTCACGATGTTTTACCTTCGGGATAACATTTTCTCCCGTTGGAAGTTAACAATGCAATAAGAATATGATTATCATCCGCGAGATATTTTATGGTCCAGGTAATAAGAAAATGAATCTTCTGCGTTTCGCCATGTTTGCTGGGAAGTAGCTTAATTTCAACTTCCATCAATTGAAATTGAAAGTAAGCATTAAATTAGAATCATAGAACATAATAATTATGAAAAACCACTTTCCCGCGAACAATACACATGAATTTTTTCCCTTGACAGTTGTCACAAGGGAAAACAATTTACTCAAAAATCGAGTTTTTAAGGCACTTCGATCCCAGCCTTCGAGCTGGTAACAACTCAATATAATGCAATACTCCAAAATGGAGCTAAAAAATTAACTAAACAATATACCTAATAAATTAATACTAACTAATAAACTAATACAACTAATTTTTCTCAAAGTTCTAATAACATATCCTAATTTTTCTAAAAATGCAACTATTTTATAAATTAGTGTGGAAACTTTTGTTTAACCACTCCAAAATGGAGCGAACAAATAATCTAAACAAATATAACCAACTTTCTAAAAAGTTTTAATTATATTACATATTTAAAAAAAAAAAAAAAATTAGCAATCATAATATAAATAAATACGAGCGCGTGGCGTCACATACATAACCTCACATTGTGTGAAAACTTTGAATTGGTCCTCCAACTACTGCTATCATCCCACTTTTTGGCGTTATACCTCGTAGGGTCGAGCCAGGGAGAGATAACTCCAGCTCCCAATTATTGGAGCCCAAAGTTTCGTCTCCAAAACCAAGAAAAGAAGAAGAAGAAGAGGAGTTTCTAAGGAATTTTAAAATGTAAAAACTCAATAAAACCGAAGTTCCTGAGTTATTGAAGTTATTTCTTACAAAAAAACAACTTCCCGTAAAGATTTTCCCCGAAAATCAACAAAAGAAAATCTCACCTGAAGACAGGTTAAGAATACAAATTCAATAAAAGAACAAGTTTTCTTATAAAATAAGCACACACAAACACCGAATAACACACACAACATAACTTACCTTTATGCGAACAGCATAATTTCCACGAAAAAACGCACGGAAAAACTCGCGATCGCGAACAGTCAAAACAAACTATCGCGGAACTGTCAAATTATGGCATATGGTACATGAATTTGGGATATTTTTTAACGAGGAATCTGATGGAGGTATTAAAAAAGTTCCAGAGTATCTTAGCGAAAAGATATTTACTAATTTATGATTTCTCATAGGGTAAACGCTCTAATTCGCGGCCGTTTAAGGAAATGCCATCCTTACAAGAAGGGTTTTTAGTAGAATTTACTTAATGTCGTTGTTTAAGCTTTTGTAGTACAATAGTAAGTTGAATATTTATATTTTAATTAAAATTAAAAACTGAAAACATTTATCTAGTCTGCATAATAATTGAAAATATCAGTGTATGCGGAAATCACCAGTTTGCGTCCACCAAAGTGCCAATTCGCGGCCAGTTTAAAAAAACTTCTTTTCTATGGGGTATTAAATACATGTTGTATATAAAACATAACATTCTTCAGATTAAAACTATATAATTCAATTCAAACTGTGTTGTTTTACATAACAGCATCTTTTAAATTTCATTACATTAAAAGGAACAAATCAAAAAGGAATTATATAACATAATGAAATTCAACGTTTTATAAATTAGAATAATAAAACAATTTTTTGCCATAAAGGTATATTCAGTTCAATATATTTTTTGGTCAAACTTGAACCTGTTAATCTCTCCTCTCCACTTTTATTATGGAGTGGGAGGTTTTGATCTGTTTGATGTGTTACATCTGAAGCTCACCCTATAAATGCCGTGTGCCCCAGGGCTCTATTACTTCTCCGTTTTTCCTCCTTATTTTCAATGATCTGCTTTGCCTTAATTTCAATCCCTTCATCATCTCTTTAAATCAAGATCATCACTTAACCACTCCCGTTACTTTTGATGAAGCATTAATTGAAAACAGTAACACCTGCTCGTTGTAGCATATGTATTGTGCTAGGAGGAAGTGCATATAAAATTATCCCCTTTGCCTGAAAAACTCGCATAGCTCCAATTTTAAGTGTAACTTGCGGCCCTCAGCAAAAAAGTTCACATGTTTTTGAATTTGTTCAGTAATTAACCATGTAACCATTAACCCCATTCACGAATATTCTCATGCATGCTGACTCAGAATGAACTAAGAACCCGGCTTCTGGCATGGCTATTGACTAGATCCCAAAGTGGTCGTATGTAAGGGAAAACAACTGTTTCTTTAAATATGTCTCTTGCATTCATCTCCCTTATATTTATAATTTTGCAGCACATCAAACCATTTTCGAATAACCTCTTCAGAAACAGTATCTCTGGCTTCCGTTAGGCCTTCGGGAATTGGATGTGCTAGCTCTGGATTAAATTTCAGGAAAAGGTCGTAGCATTTTCGCCCTAATCGCCTATTTTTGAAGGATGTATTCGTGCTATCGCCTTGCTCATTTTTTGGGTTCCGTACCCGCACTAAGCCTCCGCTGTCCGTCTATCTGTCAGCGGGCTGTATCTTATGAACCATAATAGGTAGTGAGTTGAAATTTTTATTTAGTGTGTATTTCTATTGCTTCTATAATAACAAATAATAAAAATTAAATTAAATTAAAAATTAAAAGGGGCCCAGGAATCTCAATTTTTTCAGCGTTTTTTGCTCGACATTAACAATCGCTGTATCTCTTGAACCGTAATAGGTAGACACACGAAATTTCCAAAGAGTGAGAAATTCTATAGCTGCTACAACAATACAACAACAAATATTGAAAATAAAAAAAATAATGATAAAATAAAAAGTACATAGTGTGCGAGTCCGACTCGCTCTTGGCCGGTTTTTTTGAACTGTGCTTAAAAGGCTATCAGGACTTAATAGAAACCCACATGTGGTTAACGACTCGCATCACTTAACTAGTTTTTTCTTCGGTTTCCGTTAAAATACTTCATGGTCCAAACTTGTCTACACCTTCAGGATATCTTTCAGACAATTTTTCCTGCAATGTTTTTTGGAATATTTTATTTGATGCTAGATGCTGTTCCAATAGATAATTTTCCTTGCCGAATGTCTGACAATACTTCATTTAGTGTTGTAGCAGTATATTTTTCCATATTTCCTTATATTCAATGCATTAAATCAGACTACACACGAACTGGCTCATGATAGTAATCATTGATCCATTTCGCGGGCACTAAAATTAATGTGGTTATTCCGAAAATTTACTTAAATTTCACACAATATTATAAAAGGTTTTCCAATAAGAGGTGTTATTTTGATATTCAAAGAAAAATTCCATTTTTTTAAAATAAATGATCGGATCTTTATTTCATTATAAAGAGGAAGGTATGCCGTTAATAATGGATAATAATAACATCAGCCAAATGACCACCACGACCACGCCTACAGGACCATATCCTTTTCATGAAATTTTCCATAACCAAATCGCAAAGTGGCTGCCCTATGTCCTCGATAGTCTCACGAATTCCATCTTTGAGGTCTTGAATTGACGCTGGACTGTTGGCGTAGACCTTCTCTTTCACGTGGCCCCAAAGGAAGAAGTCGCAAGGTGTTAAGTCACAAGATCTCGGTGGCCAATTGTGATCACCTCTTCGAGAGATAACACGGTCCGGAAACTTTTCCCGTAAAAGATCAATGGTTTCGTTGCTTGTATGGCACGTAGCGCCGTCTTGTTGAAAGTAAACATTGTCCAGATCAATACTATCCAATTCCGGCCATAAAAAACCATTAATCATCTGTCGATAGCGCAATCCATTCACCGTAACTCTTGCTCCAGCCTCATTTTCGAAAAAGTAAGGTTCAATGACCCCGCGGGACCATAAACCGCACCAAACAGTCACACGTTGAGGATAGAGAGGCTTTTCAACAATAACTCTTGGGTTTTCCGAGCCCCAGATGCGACAATTTTGCTTGTTGACGAAGCCATCGAGGTGGAAATGGGCCTTATCACTCAAGATGAGTTTTCGATGGAATTCCGGATCATTTTCATGCATTTCAAGGACCCAATCAGCAAAGACTCGACGTTGTTGATGATCGCCCGGCTTGAGTTCTTGTGTTAACTGAACTTTATAAACCTTAAGACCAAAATCTTTGTGGAATGCCTAATTCCAAAGAACGACGAGGAATGGACAAACCTGCGTTTTCTTCAACACTTTCGGCTACAGCAGCAATATTCTCGGCTGTTCGTGAGCGACGTGCACGGGTTTTATTCTTCACATCACTAACTTGTCCTGACAGCTCGAATTTTTCTACCAATTTCTGTATTGCGGTCCGACAGGGTGCTTCACGACGACCCAAAAATGTTCGAGTTTTACGAACCGTCTCTGCCACATTTTCACCATTTTTATAGTGAATTTTAATAATTTCAATGCGTTGCTGAATCGTGTATCGTTCCATTTTTATTAATGGCGTAGTTTTTACTTGTCAAATGTCAAAAAATTACAGCTCCAAAAGTGATATCTACCGAAATAGCGGGCTAATTAAAATAACACCTCTTATTAGAAAACCCTTAGTTTCGATTCAGTAAAAAGAACTGATTTTCAGTGAAATTATTGGTTCCAAAATGCTGTGTAAGTGCATACAAAAAATTACTCTTATCAAAAACTTTCTATTAGAAGCACATACAGAAATTTTATAACTTTCTTTAAAACTTATTATGTATGTAGAATTAGTTGTATATGCACTTTTAACAATAATAAAGATGAAAATGCTAAATACAACAATTGCATACTGAAAGAAATTCACTATAATTTACAAACAGTTTGGTATAACTGTTTGAAATTTTAGTCTCTGTTGCTCCAAAGTGACGTAAACAAATAATAGCAAAATAAGATAAATCTACCGCGTTGGAGCTAAGAAATTCATTTTGGAACTCCAAATTTGCTCTACCTAAACTTGCAATTTCCGACATAAGGTCCCTTGTAACCAAGCCTTAGGACGTTCAATAGATATTCTTAGGAAATTTTCCTGTCAGAAGAATCAGTTCCGTGGAATATTTCCAAAAGTTACGCTATCCGAGTGAAGTATGCCGTCATTATTCTAAGGACACTCTATGGAGAGTTTGTTCGAAAATTCTAAAGAATTATTCCACAGAAATTCTTCAGAAATCAGAATCCTCAGAGAATTTCTCTCTACTATAATAAATAAAAACTATTTTAAATGCATTATTGTTAACAAAATAAAATTTATTTTTTCAACAAAAAGCAATTCAATTATAAAAAGAGGGAAAAAAATCTTAAGTTTATTCAAAGCTGTGTGGTTTTCTTATTTTCTCTGTGAACAAAACAGTCATTAGTTTTAAAAGTAATAAAATAACTAAATTTATATCTTACTGTTCCTCTGTGTACTTCTCTCCTTACGGAGTCTTTTAATCTACATATGGTTTTCCGAAATATATCTTGCGCATCTATCCCTTGTTGTACACCCAATTTCTCCACGAAAAATCTACAACATTAAATTTTATCACTATATATAGTATATATATATAAAATATTAAATAAAAAGCAATTTTCTTACCATTGTTTTTATCTATTTGCCAAATTTTACTTACTTCACTCACAAGTCAGAAGAACGCAACACTAAATGCATGTGATTTCACGGCACCATTCAGTTACATAGCAAAACCCTAAGAAGTTTTTCCTAGAAACAATAAAACATTGGAATTTGATTGCGTAAAGCCTGGATATAGTGTAGAAGAATATCCATAGCATATACAGATTTTTCAGTTCCACTGTTAATCCACACTTTTTCCAAAAAATAAAAAGGAAAAAGTTGATAAAATAAAAAGAATGGTAACTAAATTTACCAAAAGTTTTGTCCCGCAGTTGTCCGCTATTTTTCCAATCAAGGAAAGAAAGAGTATGGAGATTTCTTAGGACAAAGTGAAGATTTTAATTTCTACTTTTTCTGTAGTATATCCACACTTTCTCCATCTATTTTCATATATGAAATTCTTCAGAAAAATAGTGGAAAAATCAAAGAACAGTTTTAAATATTGTCCAAAATCGTCCACTGCTTTTCCAATTCTTATCTCATATAAAATTTCTATGGAAATTCGCTAGATTTTCCTAGGAATGGCAAAATAGAGCCGGGAAAAATTTCGGAACAAGTAAAGACATCGCTCTGTGTTGGAATTTTTTGGATACATATATATTGGAATTCCGTCCAATATTTTTGTAGTATAGTTTGGAAAATGTGAGGACATCGGAATTGGGGTTACTAGGAAGTGAATACAATATGCCCACCCTAAGGGATGTTTTTTTTTAACAAGATAATAGGTTTAGAACCAAAAATATATATAATTGTCGCGGAAAATTATTTTGAAATATTTTTTATCTAATTTTGAAAAAAAAAAATTTTAAATGCCCATATTGCCAACACGGTATTGGTAATATGGCCATAATATGAAAATGGTTGAAATTTTAAAAAACAAGATATCTTGCAAGTGAAATACTTATTTTGAATATAAGTAGTACATTAGATAAGAATAAGAAAGTCAAGAGTTTACATGCTGACAATATGAGCATTACGTGCTAGCAAAATGCCCATGGACTATTGCCAATTACACATGGTGGGCATATTGCTGCACATGAAGTAAAAATTAAGTAAAGCTGTGTTTTTATATAATGTTTTACTGCAAATCAATAATTTTTTTCCACAATCTAAGTTTCAATACCTATGTATTGAATACAAGACATTGCAAGACAATAGCATTTTTTTTACTTACTTTTTCAATAAAATACTTACCTCGTAAATATTAGGAAGACGTCTTAAATAAAAAACAATTTTCGCTGACACTACTCACTTTGTGTCACCTACTAATCCGATTTACAGTTCCTATATTACAGTAACATAATGGTAATCTATGCGTATGACATTTTCCGGCGTCTTTCGTGAAATCACCAGCGAGTGGGCCTATTGCCAACATGCTCATATTGTATTCACATACCTTACAATGTTTATTTATCCAAGTGACGATATCAAAATTTTACCAGCGATTTTAATTGAATTATTTGGAGACCGCGTCAAATTTTATTTTGCCCGAACTCGATATGAAAATACCAACGTAGCATATATATGCAACAAGTCGGATGACCGGATACGACCGGCTTAAAAAAAATATTGCTTTTATTAGTTTGAATTTCCGACTCAAAATTTCAAGCCGATACGGCAAAAGCGCTTCTGTCCTTAAGGATGCGGTTACATTGTGAGAGATTTCGGGCGAATTTTTGTCTCGAGACATCGCGAGACATCGCGAGATTAATTCACAGCCTTAAAGTACAGGGTGGGCCAAAAGTCACCATGGGTAACATATGGTAGGATGAAAAAAAGGAGGGGTAAGGTGGGGTGGGGAAACATGCTTACCTATGAAGAACAGACAGTTGGCTATCATGTAAAAAAGGAATGAAGAGAAACGGTCAACAGGGTGTGGAGCAATGTACAAACGAAAAAGTTAGTTATTTTTAAACCCCATGGTGACTTTTGGGCCACCCTGTATTATAATCATGGCTACACTGCCGATGAAACCATCTCGCGATGTCTCTTTTCGTCACACGATGTCTCGAGATGAATTTTTCGAATTCAAATCAATTTGAATTTCTCAGGAGTTATCGCGCGATAGTCTGTATGAAAACATGGATTGCGAAAAATTAATTTCGTGTGTACGTGAAAAACCGGCATTGTGGAACCAAAAATTGAAAGATCACGCGAATCGTGACATTTTAAGGAAACTATGGGATGAAGTGGCACTAGAATTAAATACAAAAAGTAAGTTATAAAAAAATTTATTCAGGTTTAATATGAGATGTATGTAGGTGTTCACGTTTTTTGTAAGAATTCTTACTTTTAATTGGAAAAAAAAAATTTTCGGTTTAATATATAGGTATTTAACGTTAACAGTAATAATTAAATAGCTCCAGCTTCACTGTTAAAAAAAGTTGTGAATTCTTTCCTTATTGCATATGCCCTATTTCCACTACGATTAAATCTTTACCTGCACCACCATTATTTGAACATTCTGCTGTCGTTTGTATTTCGAGTAAGTTACTCTCATGTACTCCTTCCATATCTATGATTATATCATGGAGCAAACTACTTTGTCTGCATTAAGTTGAATTTCGGTTTTAAAAATTCACCACTTTGCCGTTAAAATGCCAAAGGGGCACTCTATAGTTTTTCTCGCACGCGAAAGCCTACGATTGAAATTGTCCTCTTCTTCTGTGATTTTTTCGGCTGGATATGGCTTCATTAAATAATCTTTGAGAGGATACGCCGCATCCCCAAGAAGTACGTACGGAATGCTCACACTGGTATTGGGCAAAAGATGTTCATTTGGAACATTGAACGTACCTGCTTCAAGCTGTTGGTAAACGGATGATGCAATAAATACAGCACCATCACTTTGTTTGCCATATCCTCCTACATTAATACATATAAATTTGTAATTAGCATCAGCTATGCCTTGAAGAACTATAGAAAAATAATTCTTATAGTTATAGAACAAGATCCACTTTTCTGAGGACATTTAATTCTTATGTGCTTGCCATCAATGCTACCTATATAATTAGGAAAATTCCACTTCGTCCAAAATTCCTCACTTATATTCCTAAAATATTCCACTGTTGGAAATGGCATGTGCGTTTCGTAAAGATTTTCCAAAATTTCTTTATAGGTTTCATATACAATAATTCGTATTGTAGAGTGAGAGATTCTGAAAGAAAAGGCAAGTGACCGAAAACCGCAGCCCGTAGAGAAAAATCTGAAATACATGATAAGAAAATGCTAAAAATCGAAGAAAATGTTTCATATCGCGTATAATATGTATTTTATGATAACTTTATGAACAATTGGTAATTCACAAAAAGAGGTAAATTTATTCAAATTATAGAGACACCTTATGCATGTGCGCAGTATGGACTTTTTTATTTATTTAGTCTTTGAAAAATTATATAATTATGGTATATTACTTAATTCATATATCTATTTATACATCCTATTTAAGGCAACGCAGCAAAATTGAAATGGAAAAATCTGCGAGACACTTTTAGACGGGAATTTATGAAAATATCAGCAAAACGATCAGGCGACGCCAGAGGATACTCTATTAAGACAAAATGGGCATACTATGATGATATGTTATTTCTTTCAGACCAGTTCCTTCCAAGAGAAGATTCTGGGAACATTCCTCATCTGCAAGAGGATGAAGTGGTGGTAACCCAACAAGCACCAGATAAAGAATTACCAATTGCAAGCACATCCAACGAAAACAATTTTTTAGAGGATTCAGATTCGACACCACAAAATGATCAATGTAAGAATTTGTCAGCAAGTAAAGAAAATATACGGGCAAAGAACCCGAAAATCAACACATGCTACAAATAATACTACTCTCGAAAAGCTTTTGTTGTTAGAACAAAATAAATTTAAACTAAACTCTTCCTTAGCTCAGGATGATGATTACCATTTTGCGATGAGTTTATCCCATATTTTAAAGAATTACCCCGTAATAGAAAGATGACCGTACGAACAAAGATACAGCAAATTTTCTGTGAAGAGTACGAACGAATTAAGCACATATCTGAAACGGAAACTCCTTCACATCGCAGTTCAATGGAATCAGCATCTATGCCTCTGCTTTCACCACAAGACTCCTCTAATGAAAAGTCTGGAGAATTTACGTTTTCAAATAATTATGAATATGAAAACAGACCATAAAACCCTGTGCCATTTCCCGCTATGAAACTTACTAGTTATTTCTTCATTTTTTAAATACATTACGAGTATGTTAAAAAAATATCATTTTTTAAAGGATAGTATTTGTTTCAGATTATTGTTTTCAATTGAATGAATTATTTTTTACTTACCTTAAAGTTATGGCTAGTTTTTGTGTTGGTGCAATGCATTTCCGAAAGTTTGACTTTTTAGTTAATTTTGCTCTTATTTTATTTAAAATATAGTTCTAGTTTCATTCTAAAATATTCATAAAATTTGTTTGAATCTTGTTTTAAATCTTCAAAAAGTTTGTGGAATTCCCCCTTTTCATCCCTTAAAGCAAACATGGGGTGTACCCAATACGATCGTTTTGTTAAAAAAAAATAAATACTTTAATAAAGCACTATTTTCAATTAAAGCGTATTCACTATTTACATTCATTGTATTGTACATAAAGCAACGAACTAAACTAATTTTTTGTCGCTTCTAAATGTAACAATGTCATCATGAGATAACAAGCGATGACTTGGTCGCCTGGTATCGTCTGTTTTCGCGCGATGAAAATTCGAAATGTCTCACAATGTAATCGCAGCCTAATGGGTTTTAAGTCAGATGACATTGAATTGTACATATAGATGATAAAATTATTTAAAATTAACAGTTTGGACTAAGGTGACTATAAATTGTTTTAATTTTTGAAGTGTGAACTGGTACATACATACATATATAGCATACTGGGGCGGTAAGCAGATGTATCCATCTTGCCTTAAATTTCTGGCAACCTTTGTTTTTGTTAATTTTGTTAATTACGTTAAGGTCTTTTACATGAATAGAATATATGAAAAGATCATATAAATGCAAAATATCTCCAGCTCATTTGTTTAAGACTCGCCATTAGTCACAATCGAATTTAAGAAAAGCATATTCATGTTAACCCTGTACTCAGACAACTTTTAAGATTCAAAATCTATCTTAAAAGTTAAGCCAAAAAAAAAAAACAAAAAAAAAATATTAGAAAATATTTATTGAAGCATGTAAATGAGAACAAACAAACAAAAAATCTCCATTCAGTGCTAATAATAAAATCAAATGGAATTTAATCGAAAATTTTTAGCGTTTCGGGAAAAGATCTCACTAACGGAAAGACATTCAAAATTTCAAAAAAAAAAAAAAATATTTATAATCCCATCCCATTACACCTGGTCGGCTCTGTGCCATCACAAAAATAAAGAAACCTTGTCCCGCAAAGATGAGAACATTATCATTGGACTGACGAAAAGAATTTTCCATTTATGAGTCCCATTAAAAAATCTCATTCGTAATGGTCTCGCTAATTGCTTGATCGCTACTCTACATACCTATATATGTGGATGGAAGTCAAAGAGCTGATGGGGACCATCTTTTTGTCCCTTTAATAGCAAATTAACACCTCCAAAGGTTGTAAAATGTCTTAATTTTACGGCTATGAAAGTTGCAGTGAACTGCGAACGTCGTCAAAGAATAATGTTCGTATATAGCTCCATTCAATCTGTCGAACTGAACTGAGGGAGCATCTAATGATTACGGCAATAAAAGTGATATTCAGCGGCTGCGATTGAAGTTGCTCATCAGACTCTGAGTTTAACTTAAATTTTGACTTGTTGGACATAATCCATAGGTACGGGAGCAACAAGAACTACTAATGGAAAATGTGATAAATCAAAGGTGCATTGAAATAATTATACTTACTCGTTTACCTAGCTATTGAATTACACTCGAAGTTAGTGCAGAGGATTATCGTAAATGTCTTTAACAAACCAAATAAATATTTGCACCACAGAAAAAAAAAAAAAATAAATAAAACAAAAAGTTCATTATCCCATTATTCCACTTCGCCCATCTGCTCACGGCAGAAGTTTAATAAACATCTCTGCTGCCGCTTCTTAAGACTTTGATGAACTTCCTTAAAACAGATAATGCCAATATAGCGTAATCCCTCGCCAGCTAACCGACATTGGAAGCATCCATTTATCTCCTTGGAATCCACCCTGGCAGTATATTAAGAAAATTCAGTTCACACAGCAGCGATAACGAAGCATCCGCAGATAAATTAGGTCCATAAATTTCATCCCCTCACAATTCTTCTTCATCTTATATCGCCGACGAGGACGACGACAACGACGACGACGGACGGGAACGTTACTATATATATTTGGTGGTGGTAGTGAATGTCTGCCTGCTTGCAGTTTTCATTCAGGCACAAGAAAACACAGTTTTCAGCTGAAAACTTGTAAGAAAAACGGAAAACAAAAATTTTTCCACCCTCGAGGAGCAGGTGCTTTCTGGAAAATCTCTCTCCTTCTTAACTTCAACCGCCCTCAGAATACAGCGTTATATCATCCCTGTGTGTTATGTCGACACGAACATCACCACCACAACTATCCCAAAAAGGATGACTTGGGGGGGTTGAACTCTTTATATACCCATAATAATGGAAAATTTTATTCTTGGAATCACTTCTGGGAAATTTCTTTACAAAATTCACATTCATCCATCTACCCTCCCCTCTCTCAAATGCTTTTCCTCATTTTCACTCTCCTTCTTCTTCTCCTACGACCAACGTAGCTCGATATGAAAATTGTTTCATCGCTCATGTCGAGACGCCGCGGGTCGGGACTGTTCTTTAAAAAGTTACGTATATAACGGTTATATGCTATTATTCAACAATTTCCCTAGATACTTATACTCCTTCCACTATATGCAGGATGAGTGCTGATGGTCCTTCATTCTTATATTCCCCGGAGATTTTTAACAGAGCTGAGTAGAAGCGAAGATAAACGGAAGCTGAACGGAAATTATGAGATGGAAGATGAGACGTTGCAGGGTCGCAGGAATTCGAAAGCCACCGACTCTCTAAGGAGATTGAATTGTGTTGGGCGTTGTTCGAAGTTGGTACGGAAAATGGCAGTTTTCGACAAGGGTGTTTAGTATTCAGAATGAAAACGGGACTGGATATCATGATAAGCATAAATACATCGTTTCATAGCTGTGACAAATTGCGGTAGAATTCTGTATGCGATCCGTGCCCGGCGTTTTATCGGTTTTTAATAACTTCTTGAGAACTTTCTTTTTAATTTCTGAAATGTGGATCATATTGATTTGGATTTTATGTTGTTCAAAGTAATATTAGGTATCTGAGGTGTATTTGTACTTACTAAAATCTTCGGAATCAGCCAACAATCCAGAAAAAAAGCAAAAAATCACTTAAATAAATATAAAACTCATTCTATGGCAAGAACTCAATAATGGGACTTTAAAAAAAAATATTTATTCAAATACATACTGTAAAAAATTTTCTAAACATTTTCATTACAGCAAATTAGTTTGACTTTAACGGAAAGTTCTAATAATACTGCAACATACTTGCATTACATCTAGTAACCACAGTTCCGATGTCCTCACAATTTCCAAACTATACTACAAAAATATTGGACGGAATTCCAGTATTTATCCAACAAAAAAAATAAAATTAAAACAGAACGATATCTTTACCATGTCCGAAGTTTTACCCGACCTATTTGGTCGTTCGTTGGAAAATTTAGTGAATTTTCATAGAAATATTCTATGAGATAAGAATTGGAAAAGCAGAGGACATTTTTGGACAATTCATATTTAAAATTGTTCTTTGATTTGTCCATAATTTTTCGCAAGAATTTCCTATATGAAAACATATGGAGAAAGTTTGGACATATTGCAGAAAAAATAGAAATTGAGATCTTCACTTTGTCCAAAGAAATCTCCAAACTCTTTCTTTTATTGGAACAACAGCGAAGTTTTTGGTAAATTTTTCCTTCGTTTTATTTTATTAAATTTTTCCTTTTTATTTGTTGGAAAAAGTGTGGACTAACAGTAGAACTGAAAAATCTGTACATGCTATGGATATTCTTCAGAATGAATCTGTACTAAAGGGTTTTCCAATAAGAGGTGATATTTTGATATTCAAAGAAAAATGTCATTTTTTGTGATTAATGATCGAATCTTTATTTCATTATAAAGAGGAAGGTATGCCGTTAATAACAAAAAAAAAACATCAGCCAAATAACCACCACGACCACGCCTACAGGACCATATCCTTTTTATGAAATTTTCCATAACCAAATCGCAAAGTGGCTGGCCTATGTCCTCGATAGCCTCACGAATTCCATCTTTGAGGTCTTGAATCGACGCTGGGCTGTTGGCGTAGACCTTCTCTTTCATGTGGCCCCAAAGGAAGAAGTCGCAAAGTGTTAAGTCACAAGATCTCGGTGGCCAATTGTGATCACCTCTTCGAGAGATAACACGGTCCGGAAACTTTTCCCGTAAAAGATCAATGGTTTCGTTGCTTGTATGGCACGTAGCGTCGTCTTGTTGAAAGTAAACGTTGTCCAGATCAATACCATCCAATTCCGGCCATAAAAAATCATTAATCATCTGTCCATAGCGCAATCCATTCACCGTAACTGTTGCTCCAGTCTCATTTTCGAAAAAGTAAGGTCCAATGACCCCGCGGGACCATAAACCGCACCAAACAGTCCCACGTGGAGGATAGAGAGGCTTTTCAACAATAACTCTTGGGTTTTCCGAGCCCCAGATGCGACAATTTTGCTTGTTGACGAAGCCATCGAGGTGGAAATGGGCCTCATCACTCAAGATGAGTTTTCGATGGAATTCCGGATCATTTTCATGCATTTAAAGGACCCAATCAGCAAAGACTCGACATTGTTGATGATCGGCCGGCTTAAGTTCCTGTGTTAACTGAACTTTATAAGCCTTAAGACCCAAATCTTTATGCAAAATACGGTGTAATGACGTTTGTGGAATGCCTAATTCCAAAGAACGACGAGGAATGGACAAACCTGGGTTTTCCTCAACACTTTCGGCTACAGCAGCAATATTCTCGGCTGTTCTTGAGCGACGTGCACGGGTTTTATTCTTCATCATCACTAACTTGTCCCGACAGCTCGAATTTTTCTACCAATTTCTGTATTGCGGTCCGACAAGGTGCTTCACGACAACCCAAAAATGTTCGAGTTTTACGAACCGTCTCTGCCACATTTTCACCATTTTTATAGTGAATTTTAATAATTTCAATGCGTTGTTGAATCGTGTATCGTTCCATTTTTATTAATGGCGTAGTTTCTACTTGTCAAATGTCAAAAAATGACAGCTCCAAAAGTGACATCTACCGAAATAGCGGGCTAATTAAAATAACACCTCTTATTGGAAAACCCTTTAGTATGCAGAAATTTAATGAAAATGCAAAATTGCTAAATTTCCAAAGACAGTGTTCTTATAATTTCTGAGAAAATTCTGCTTATGATTTCTGAAGAAACTCTGTGGAACAATTCTCCAGTAAATCCGAAAAAAACTCTCCATAGACTATCTGAGGAAAATATCCGCTAAACTTCCAAAGAAACTGCTGTAATGATTTCTGAAGAAATTCTTTGGAATAATAACGGTATACTTTCCTTGGACAGCGTAAAGGCTGGAACACAATGTGGCGCTGTTGTTCATAGCTGGCGCGGTAGGTGGTGCTGTAGCTTGCACTGGCGCGTGCCGTGCAACTAACATTGGTTACAATGATGCAGCTTGTAGCCAATGGTACGGAATTAGCTGACGGTATTTACTTTTATTTTGATCTATAGAATTTGAAAATATTATTTAATATGGAAGAATTACAAGAAAAAAAAACGCAGAAAGTGGTGGATTAGACCTCGATATCAACAGAGGAAAAGTTCAGGATTCTACGAAAAAACATTTAAATAGCATATAAAGGAGAATGATGACGAACTTTTCTTCAAAGCCACTCGAATGAGTAAAATTCAATACGAATTACTTTTGAGTGTAGTAAGAAATAATTTAAAGAAGTCTTCCATAAGAAAGTCTATAGATCCGGAATGTCGACTTGTATTAACGTTAATGTATCCTAAAAAATATACAAATATTCGAATTTTGTATTAAATATTTGCTATTCATATAGGTATCTCTCACAAGGTGTTTCCCGACACTACTTAGCATGGAGCTTTCGCATTGGTGTATCAACTATGAGAAAAATTATTATTGAGGTTTGCTATCTCAGATTGGATAAAAATTTCACTGGAATTTAATCAAAAATGGCAATAGCCTAACTGCGTGGGCTGTATTGATGGAAAGCATGTTGGCATAAAGTGTCCTCCCAAAAGTGGTTATAAAGTTTTTTAATTATAACGGGCACTTCGAAATACGAAAAATTTTAACTGATTACTTCCTCAGCGAAGGTGCGGTATCTTTTCAACCAAACTGAAGAAAATAATACAATAACATCATTTTACATTTACATATTATCATAATCATGTTTTTTTTTTATTTCAATAAAAATATTAATTTCCAACGACTTCTTCCTCTTCTAAGTCACATTCTATCTAATTGAGATAGGGCCATGACATAGACTTTCGCCTCGCTCCTACCAAATAAATCGTCCTCATCTTCTGATACAAGAGCAGTTGAAACGGTTTCCTCACGTTTTAAAAAAAAAAAAAAAACTTTGTATGCTGGACATTGTCCCAAGCAAGTTCTCCTGGGGGTCGTAATCAGACTTCTTTGGGTGTTGAATTCCGCTGGATTGTGTGTTATCAGTGCTGCTGCTGCTATTGTCAGGACACGGAGTAGATGAAAATAAATTAAAAAAAAATAAAAATCAATTTGAATATTAGTAAATACTTCAATAATAAAATTAACACTTCCTACTTTCTAGGATTCGTATGTTCAGCCAAAAATTCCATTTGTCTTGAAAATTTCAACCTTTCTACTTCTTCGCGTCTTGGCCTGATAGTTTTTTTTTGTTTCTGTCTCGATTAAAAGAATCCCTCAATTTCTTCCACTCGTTTTTGCTTATTTCAACTAAAACAAATACTTATAAAGTTATTATATAGTTTACTAAAATTATTTTATTAATTATGAGCATAAACGGCTCAACCGAAGTGAAAAATTCATTAGGTTCATTTGCGAGTCTAATTTCTTAAAGAAGTTTTCACTTCAAAAATATTTACCTCATACTTACCAGTTAAATTGTATTCCTGTGCAATGTCTCTCCATATCTCACTTTACGTGGTATGTGCTAAGTCCCACAATATCGGTTTATCCTTAACACTTTCACGACTTGTAGTTGGAATTGGTTTTACACCGGGTAAATATACTCAAATGTCAGATTTGGCGCACGCCAAAAATTAAAATTTGGCAAAAATGAGCTACAGCGCCAGCGCCAGATACACATTGGAACGCCATCATAGACTTTTCGTGCTTTCAAATTTTGACAGGTCTGGCTAAAGCGCCACCTACGAGCTACAGCGCCCCGTGGTGTTTCCCACTTAACTTTTGCCCCGTGACATTCGACATTTTTGGGAATATTCTAACCAAGGAACTCATTCTTAGGACAGGAAAATTTCCTAAGAATATCTGATGAACGCCTGTGGGTTACTAGAGATACATTAAGGATTTTTTTTTTATGTATTTTCTTTTGTAGTCATCTTATTTTGTAGGGATTTTTTTTTTTTGGGCATACATATATGCCACACCCAAAATCTTCATGTGACAAATTCATTGACCACTCATGAGTTAATTGTTTACCTGCGGTGGTCTGAAATGCAAACCTTTAAATTTAAGCGTGATAAAACTAATGATCGATCATTATATCCTAGACCTACGAGACTATAAATAAATCATTGACGGAGCGATGATCATTGCCCAGGTCGTGTGTTATAACATCATTGGCGCAATGGTCATTCGTTTCGTCATTGCACTAATTATGCCACTACAAGCTCATTCGTTGCTTGTCATTCCTCTTACCGATGAGGGCGCTTTCAGTGGTGAGAAAAGGCAAGTTGTTGGTTTTCCAGTTATCATGTATTTTGTTTCGTGAAATTTCCAAATCGTTCAAAGCATTCAATTCCATTTGGTAACACTCTGACGGCAGCTATCAAATCGTATTACGAGCATATTTTGACTGTCTTGTATCACACCAAAGCAGCAATGATCATTCGATCAATGACGTAATTACGTAATGATCATTCTAGCGGGGCGTGTGCGTGGGGTAATAGACTATCAAAAATAATGTACCGATGCGATCATTTATTATACCTAGATGAAATTTATAGGGTATACTAAGTTTGTCATTCCATTTGTAATGCATAGAAATAATGATGGTAGAGCAAAATGGATTGAACACCCACGCATAATATTAAAAGTTATTTTGATTTTTGCATGTCCATCTGTCTGTCCGCCCTCACGATAACTCGAGAAGGCGTTCAACTAGACAGGTGAAATTTTGCATACGGGCTTTTCTAAAAAGAAGTAAATTAAAATTAAGTTCGAAAATGGGACAAATCGGGTAACTCCTTCGTAGGGTTGTCAGATAAAAATTTCGTTTTTTTTCTATATATTTGGACCTGTCTGAGAACGCGCTGACATAGAGTACTGGAATTTGGTGCACGGTGTTTTCATAGTAATAGTAAAAGAAATTGCAAAAATGCCCCTTCTTGGTGTTGCCATGTATAAATTTTGGTGTTTTACGTATACCGTAAAAACGATCAGTCGTAGAAGTTTTTCCTATACTGAAAAGTTCTTCAGAAAATGAAATCCTACGAAGTTTGTTATAATCATTTTTGCTGTTCGACAAACTGTTTTAATTTCTAAATCAGAATCGAAATATGTACCTTAGAGCGACAAGAAATGAGGTTAACTTCAAGATCCGTACAGCTAAGTATAGGTATTACAGCTCAAAATTTGACTGTAATCTATCCCCGAACAGGCTATGGAGTAATTTAGTGAATGCATGCGTTTTTGATAAAAATAATCCGAGTTGTAATCTAACTCCAGAGGTATTAAATGCTTATTTCACCTCTTCGCATTATGCAGTCCCAGCGTCCAATGTATTAGCTGCACACATTGGAATATCGACAGACCAGAATGGAGGATTCAGTTTTCGCTGCGTCTCTGCTGAAGAAATCTTCTTTTCTATTAACTCCATAAGGATGCGACCGGTCCGGATAAAATTTCCCCTAAATTTCTTAAACTTATTCTTCCGTAAATTGTCTCTCTCATTCTTAACATTCTCAACACTTATCTCACTACTTCCGAGTTTTCTGCAGCATGGAAAATTGCGAATGTGTTATCTATAACTAAATCAAAGTACTCAGAAAGCCCAAATGACTATATAACAATAAGCATCCTATATTTTCTGTCCAATGCTCTCGAGAAGTTGCTATACTCCTAGGTTCTGAAATACTAAGATATCAACAATCTATTAACCCATGGCAGTCAGGTTTTCGACCTTCTCACAGATGTGAGACTACTCTTTTGGAAGTGGCTACATATATCCGTAAATGTCTGGACAATAATTGGTTGATTGTCTTAACTCTATTGGACTTTTGCACCATACTGGGCAGTCAAAACTTTAAATTCATTCCAATTTTGCTTCCTTGGTTGTATATATAATTTCCAACTTTCTCATTAAGAAATATCAACAAGTGAGCATCTTTGACCATCGGTCTACAGTTTACTTCCATTATCTTCAGGGGGTACCGCAGTGTTCCATACTTGGTCCCCTTGTTTTCAACTTTTATACAAACGACTTCCCTGAAAATATTGAGTATAATAATATATCTTTACACCGATGATGTTCAGTTATGCTGCAATAGGCCTATAGATCTAATCAAAGATTGTGCCGACCCCATAAACTCGGATCTGCATAGAGTTAGTTGGTAGGTGGACAGAAGACAATCTCTTAGTATTAAATCCCAGTAATGAAATGCAATGGATATTTGGACACAACCGACATCCCTCCTATTTCACTTAACTCGGCAATCTGACGTATGTCAATATAAATGAGAGCCTTGGAGTTCTCCTTAACGCGCTTCTAGAAGTTGTTGTGATCAAGTTAATAGTAGCGATGTTAACATTTACACAGGACTGCGTTGGCTGTGGTTAGTCGCTGATGTACTGCACAGACCTATACGTATGGAGCTTCTAAAAATTTTACAGCGGATTGTTTAGTATCACCGCATTTAGATTCTACATGATCTCGAAAGTTAAATGTAACTTTTAATGACTGTATGAGATTTATATTTGGCATGAGACGTTATGACAACATTTCAACTGTTCTAACAAACAAATTTTCTTTTTAAACAAGCTAATTTGCGACGAAAATCCATCATATCTCAGTGACGAACTGACCTTCATGCATTCCTCAAGGAACTTAAACATATCTATTCCGCAACATAGACATGAAGATCTACGTATTTGGAACTCAATTCCAGTGGTTATTCAGAGGACGAGCTATGCAAGAGTTTTTAAGAGACTTATTTTTCAGTATTTACCACTTGATGGTTATATTTACGTATTTCTTTCTTTTTGATTTAGAACTCTAGCATTGACTTTTAAATTTTAAATTATTTGTATCTATTGTTTAATTACGTTTTTCTAGGATATAGCTACTTACATTTTTAGTTAAGTACAGGAAAACATCTTGTTGTACAACCACTTAATAAAATTAATTGAATTGAATTGAAAAAATAAAGAGAAAATCTTGAGACTATGAGCTGGCTTTCTAATGAAAATTGCATGCAAGACAGCGTAAAATGATCCTTGGCAGAAATCGTATTTCTTTATTGTCTTTTTTAATTTTCCAACAAAATCATTTCTTTCCAGGAACTGAATGCGCCTCAATCCTTTCAATAAACAATTTCTTGTAGGTACCTACATACTATTTCCAAATTGAGCAATAAAAACACAATAAACGATACTTTGACTTTTCAAATGAAAGTCTTCAGCCTAACTCCTATCCTCCTGTCCTGGACTCCTTTATCTACCCGTACAGCCGGGAATAATTAAGCCTTTCGTTCCGGCAAGCATTCACCACACCATAGTCACCTCGTTGGTCGCTCGAATTTGTTTATCACCAACGAGTAGTCTGTAGCAATTATCCGTTTATAGTCGTGAGGTCTAGTGGTAGTACATGGTTCTGCATAAAAGGATTATAGGATTGGTTTTAGAAATTTTGTTCGGCAAACTAGGTCATCTCAAAAAGCCATTATCCTTTTAACCCGTTTACAATCTTTACTATGTATAGAAATACAGGCGAACAGGTATATATAAAGGTGGTAATACAAGTCTATGGAAAAATGTGATCCTTCCAAGGGATTATCGTGTAATCCTTTTTACTTGCAACGACCTCTCATTAGGCTACCATTTGGCTAGTATTGTTCTTTATTGGATTATGCTTTATTATCGGGAAAATATTTGTAGATTTCATGAAACTGTTTTCGAAAGCAACAAATGTGCCTTAGTGAAGATTTGAATATTTTTTTTTTTCTGAGAAAGTTATGCACTGCTCTGTATATGTACATATATGTATATGGCCGATTTTAAGGGTTGATTGGACACAGACTGGGCATTAATTTATTGGGCACGCACAGGAATTTTCAATCTGAGAATCTGTAAATATCGCGATTTTACTTATTCTTTCCGTAACGTTAAAGTTGTATTTTATAACCAACTTCTTGGTATATTATAACAGTGATTTATTTCACTTTTGAACCTTCGCAGCTTGCAAGCTGCAGAAAAAACTGAAGATGGTATATTGTTCTACAATCGCGCAGTTTGAGATAAAAAAGTAGCACGGAATTTTACTGTACGGCCGAAACTGTTTTGAAGGGTGCAAAAATGAGGGCGCTAGAAGTCCGAGAGGAATCGTACTAGATATTTCATTGGGTTATTATCATGTAGCAATAAAGAAGCGAAGGGCATCCAACATTGCGGCGGTGCTCTAGATTATCGCTATGACAAGCTATTGCTACACGCGAATGAGGTTGAAGTCTCTCTTTTGGGCAATATCCAATGAAGCTAAGGCTGTGCGACCAGCTCCGGATCAGATATTATATTCCATTCTAGATCTGATATAAGACTTACAAGGAAGCTTTGGGTTTGACGGGCTCAAATATTTCTTACACCTTTTCAGAAATCAAAGACATTTCGATGCTTCTTTGGTAAAGGAGAAGATGTGCTCTGTCAGAAATTAATGCTCCATAAAAAGAAAAACAAGAGTGGACAGTTTTGGGTCTTAGACCCATTGAATTCGATGCAATTCGTCAACAAATACATCGACCAGATAAAACACTTTCAATTCATAATAGAATAGGAGGAGAGAGACCAAATGCTTTAAGTTTGGCTAAAAGGGCTAAATACCAAATTCTACCAAAGGGTTTTGAAATATCTAGCGCAACTTTTTTGATTTTGTGAGCACTACGGCTCCAATGTTCCGTTAAAGAAGTCAAGTATCCAGATGATCGTCCAGTCTGGAAGCCATACTGGCAATCGTTGATGAGTTAATTTGTGTTAATTTGAAGTTAATGATCATAATCAATTTCATAGGATTTTATATTCAGAAAAACTTTCCAGCTTAATAAAAATATCCAGGATTGATCGTTTTCACAGTATAAGTAGAAATTTTTATATGGCAATACCATGAATGGGGTTTTAGTTTTCTTTTATGATATTACGAAAGCTCAGCGGATACCCTATGATTCTGTTACACAGCCTTAGCAGGAAAGAAAAAAGACATAGGGAATTAAGGATTATTCGGTTGAGTCAAAGAGGTTATGGTGTGCATTACGCTTGAATGTTTGCGACCCATAGCTGAGTGGGAAAAACTGAGGATGGCAAACTGTTCCACATTCATACTATTATGCTTGCGATTTAGTCCATTTTTGAAATTATATTTACTATTTTCATGAAAGCGTACTGTACAAAACTTCAGCTCTCTACAGAAAAACGAAATTATTGTATGGCAACCCTACCAAGGAGTTACCTAATTTGTTCTATTTTAAAATCAAAATCTAGTTTTCTTTTTTTAAAAAGCCGTGTGAAAAACTTCAACTTTTTAAGTGAACGCGTTCTCGAGTTGTCACGAGGACACACAGACAACGGACAGCCAGATGGACAGACAGAGATGGCAAAAATCCAATTAATTTTTAATTATTATGCATGGGTGTCCAATCCATTTGCTCTACCACATTGACATATATAACATGGACTGCCTGATTTTCTATTTCATATGGGTCAACTTTTCTATATAATCATTTGGAAAACCACTGAACTGAAACTGAACTATGGTGGATTTTGTATAGAACTTATGATTTATAGTTCAGCGAAAAAAAGTAGTTAAACCAAAAAGAGAGGACTATAGAAAAGTGATCTCATAATAATGTCAAGTAATGTAAGCAATTTTTGTAGCGTCAGCAGTCCATTGTATATATGTCAGTGCTCTACCAGCATAACTTCAGAATGAAAAACTTAGTACAGATCTGAAATTTTATGTAGACATGGAAACCAATTTATAAGTTTAGAAAAACATTTACAGAAAACACCCAATCGTTTTTAGGGTTCCGTACCCAAAGGGTAAAAACGGGAACCCATTTACTAAACCTCCGATATTCGTCTGTCACCGGGCAGTATCTCATGAACCGTAATAGGTACACAGTTGAAATATTCACAGAGTGTGTATTTCTATTGCCGCTATAACAACAAATAATAAAAATAAAATTAAAGGGGACCCCCATACAAGAAACGTGGTTTTTTTGGCCTTTTTTTCTCGTTTTATTCTCATTAATTATTATTATCATAAGAGCGCATTATTTTTTCAAATGATAGCATTCTTTTTTGAATTGATGATTACTATCATTTGAAAAATAATTAAAAAGTAGTAGTAGTAGTGTTAAATTTTGTACGATGGTATAGAACGCTTCGTGCACGAGTCCACCTCACTCTCGTCCAATTTATTTTTTATTTACTTCAAAAATTATAGGCAAAAAAAAAAATTCCCATACCACCCATTTGAATTTTTCGAGAATGGTCTCCTAGTATTTGGTTAAATCGGGTGGTATTACACTATCGGCGTAAAGGCTTGCGGATCGTGCGTTGATATATATTTGCTTATTTTATTATTTGCCTGGAGAGCCAGCCGGCATTTAAGTAAATGCCTAGGCAGATAATGGTAAAAGAAAGATATCAATACGATTTTTATTGAATGCCGGCATTTAATTAAATGACTAGGCTTTTAATTAAATGACTAGGCTTTTAATTAAATGCCGGTTTTTATTAAATGCCTACGACATATATATAACTGTCGACAGAAGAAGTGATCCGGCACTTTTTCGAATACACAGAGTTGTGATAATTCCACTCAAATATGAAGTCCATTTCGTTCCTGTTCAGGATTGATGGACTCAATTCTCGTCTCGGGTCTCTGTAGAAAATTATATTTCCTTCCCTATAATAACGTCCCAAAAATAAGAGGAGAGTTGGTTGAAAACGTTACTCTTTATATTTTTCTGTCAATAAGCGAGTCATCTATAGAGTACAAATTTGTTGAAACTGTAGTCGCTCAGTGCTGATTTGGGATGCATTTACATAAGGCATGCGGAATTCATCCACGATCTCGTTTACTGTAATTCTGTGATCTAAACATCCTAATTGGTTCAATTTTATGATATCATTCGTCGTCGAAGTTTACGGTCTTCCCTGCTAGCTATTGTGTTCGATATCCAATCCATGCGCCTATTCGCGCAGTATTTTGCGGTCTCTTGGGATGGGATGAAGCATCTTTGTCATTACAAAATTAGCGATAAATTTCTATGGGTTACACTTGCTCAAAAAATGAGCTAAGAATCTTACCATAGACGCTACTTGCAATGAACAAAACTTCTTTCACGACTGATAGCAGATTAACTGTTCTTGCCAAATCGAAAACGTTAATATGACTATTAAAATTAAATGTAATCAGTGTTGTCAACAACTTTTATTAAAATATCCTTTTTAGATAAAATATCCTGGCTCTGTCTTGTACATTATGTAATAATTTTTTTTTATACAATTTTTAATTAATCTAATCCTGGTAACAATTTCTATTTCTATTAGCAGCACTGACTTACAATGAACTGAGCGATTTACTATTTCATGTGGGACAAAAAATATTGTGTTTCTGTATATCACCGTTAGAGCAATCTTTAAAACAATTACGTAAGAAACATGTAAAACTCAACCAATCAGATGAAATTTTACACCCGTAAATCGAATTTAATTAAAAAAATATGTTACACGCTTATAAGAAATTAAACTCATTCCGACTTTAATTTTCAAAAGTTATTCTTAACTGAATCCTGCTTATGGGCAAGAGAGACGGAGCATGGTCAACACTATCTTTACCTTATTCCTTCTGCGGTGATTGCATCTGTAGCCAACATAAAAATATCAAATGGCATAAGCAAACGTTCCAGAATGCAATATTTTGTGTTGGTAGCTCTAACTCTGCCATAGGGCGAAAGAGAGAACTATAAAACTTGTGCCATGCCTTCCTATAGGAAAATGACAATATGCTCAGTGCATTGTTATAAGTCAGTGATTAGCAGTGAGTACAGGTCAAGGTGGCTCATTGGTTAGTTAAAAACTCTAACAAGGAAGAAGTATTGTGTTGAAATCTCAGTGGGGGGTTTGGATTTGGGCAATGTTCCTAAGTTCGCGCTTTGTTGAGAACACTTCCTTATTGTGAACTATTATCAACATTCAAGTGGTAATCTGCCGTTTGCTCGACTCGAATTCTCATTCTTGTAACCATGGGCGGCGAGTTTTGAATTGTAAGTAGGATGCGACATGGGGATTTTAACAATAATTTTTCTACGTATATATGAGGCTTTAATAATATTTTGTAAGTAAAACAAAAAGTATACAAAAAGGAAAAATGCAAACCGAATTTTACAAAATTCATTACAATATATCAGCTCTAAAACTCAAAAGAAGAGCTTTAGTCAAGCTGGTAACTGGCAGCTCCAAAACTACCTCCATCAAAAAGAAAGGACAAAAGGGACTTAGCTAAATAAGCGGGAAAGTGCGACTTAAACAATGGAGAAACTGAAATTTTGCCTACTAAGTTTTAGATCTTTTAGGGAAATCCCAAGAAAATAAAAAAATATATCGAACGAAAGTGAAATTTTGTGCGGTACCGATAGCGTCCTACGAGGTCAGCCTATAAGCAAGTGCAAAATTGCAAAATAACCCCATTATTCATCAGCTCTTTGACGTGGCTATTATCTTTTACGCAGCATTTGTAGCGATACCAACCAAAGCTGCTACTTGCAGTTAAATGTTTCTTTATTTGCTTCCAAGCTTTCGAGTCCAATGACAGAGTGCCAACTGTTTTCAAGGCGGTAATGGTAATTGGTATACCAAGAAAGCTAAAGTATTCTAAATTCTAAGAAATCTATAAATGGCAAATGCAGTAACAAATATTATTTGCTTCCAAATCCAACTAAACATGGGGGGGAGGGGGCAGCATTACGGCAAAGGCACACATATTGTGGGATACTATACAGAACCTGTATTTTTTTGTATGTGCAATTGATTCTTTGTTCACATGCGGTCGCCGCCCCTGATTGTATCGATTATTTTGTTAGGGATACACCAATAACTATTTTCGCTAGAGATAAATACATGCGTATCAATCAAAAGAATTTTTAAAAGCCTCTGGCCTCTGAATCTATCCAACAAACACTTTTTTTTGGAATAGAATCCAGTAGCCACCTAAAAACAAAGACGCGTAATTTTGACATTTTAGCTCGTAAGGTAGTGCCATATGGAATTTTGTACAAGTTTTGTTATAATTTGGTGTGATTTCAAGTCAAATGAACGACAATGTGCCAGATCAAGGTTAGGTTAAGCTTAGGTTGGAATGACGGCCATTGTGAAAGAATATACGATCAACCACACTTAGATCATATGTGGTCCATTGTGTTGCCATCTGATTGGAATCCTCCGTGGCAAAATTCCGCAGATTTAGGGGGTGCGTTAAAATGAGCTATAAGAGTTAATGAACCATATCAGGATCCCAACTCGTTGTCTGCTAATTGCCCCAATTCGTGGAAAATGTAGCTACCAAGCGTATTCCTTCTAAGCTTAGCAAGATTACGGCATGCACACAGCAAGTGCTGAACGTCCGCCAAATCAAGGATATCAACATTATTTGTTTTAGTCCTATAACCGCAGCTTATACATTACATAGTTATACAGGAGATGACAGTACTCACCTAGAAAATATGCTAGAGATTTTCACAAAAAAGTATAAAAAGTACAAAATTGTTCGGTGACCGTCCAGAGAATTGTGTGTAGAGCTTTCTTTCCACCGACTCCTCAACCAGCCTCATACTGCTCTCCTCTCAGGAGTTATGGTGGTCTAAACTAAAAATTTCGGATTTTCTTACCTTTTTTTTTACTTTGACCTTTATTTTTTGCAAAATGGTCATTAACATAACTTTTTTTTATAAAACCTGTAAACTGTGGATTTTCCTCTTTAATTTGATGACTTGTTACATCTATATGCTATCTGCAGCCGTCAAAGAGCTCAGTCGTTGAAAAGGCTAAGCAGTTTTGTAAACAATGAGCTTTAGATGGTGGCCGTACACCCAAAAACCCAGAACTTTTTAAAATGCAGGTGTTTTGTGAAAACTGTATTTTTTCTTAATCACCCTGTAACTCCGAAACGGTTGATAGGACCTATCGGTTGATAGGACCTATGCCCAGGTGAGCATGGACCACCTAAGTGGAATTTCATGTTCACTTTTCCTAGGATATGATAGATCAAAGAACTTTATGATCGCATTGCGATTTTTCTTAATTAGTTACATAAGAATTTAGGAGATGTTAATTATTTATAAAATTCACATCAAAACTTTGAGTTGATTTCGAATGACAGATAATCGCTAGGCTACAAAATGCCAAAAAGAAAATAATTTTTCCAAACTATGTATAAAATCTTCACAGTACAACAGTAACTGTAAGAAAAAACAAACTAAAAACAGTTGTTTCTTTCCGATAGCATTTAAGTTTCTAATTGCAACAAAGCCCACATAAGTACAAGTGGCTTGTTCCGATTCTTGTTTGCTTGTATGTAAACATATTTTCCGGTTTGTTTGGTGGCCCTGCCTTAAACGGCAGAAGATAGCGGAATCACTTTGATCTATGTATATCCTTTGGAAATATATCAAGATGTTGATGAATTCCCAGTGTACGGTAGCGTCTGCCACTTAAAGTGCAATTACGGCACTCTAAGTAGGAGCTAATTTGCAAACAGACGTGTGCTCAATGCCTCCATGGATAACTTCTACTTATGTCCGAACTCAAGTGGCCTTCGAGTAAGACAGACATTAAATTTTTTTTTCTTTTTTTTTCTTTTAGATTATTGCGTAACTAGAACAGTAGCAGGAGCCAACATAGTTTAGAATCCAGAAACATCTGTTTTTCGGAAAGAAGAAGCGAAGAATTTTGGACACTGATGGGCGCCAGTCCAAGAGTAATTAATCCCATGGAATGGATCTTCTGATGTCTCTTGAATGAGAATTTCACAAAATCACGAAAATTAAAAGGTTAGAAACTAAAATCATAAAATGATAAAATTGCAAACATTAAAAATGTAAAAATATAGTGTGGCTCCACCAAAAATTAATTAAGGACAATTTTTGTTGAAAAAATGAAACCTTACTTATATGTGGCTGGCTTTTATGTGGTTGTTTTTCTTCTGCATATCGTCCCGTCTCTGATAGAAAGAAGAAAGTGAAAAAAGTGAGTTTTGGGTAAATTACTCTCCCTAAGTTTTCATAATCTTTGAAAAGTTTTCTCTAAGCTCAGAGTTAGAACAGACTAATTCAAAACTTCTTTGTGACCACTATAAACCTCTTATAGAGCTTGAAAGTTACTGTGACTTGATTTAGGTAATGCTATATAAATAAAAGTTTTATAAAATGAGTAACAAAAATATCTTGGTTACCTTAATATAATTTCGTATATAACCCAGAGTGCTCTCGATTAATCTGCAATGGTAAATATTTGTTTATAACTTCAAATATCCTTTTCGGCATTAAGTTCACCAAAGTTTTAAGAGTTTCAAGTTCGATACTCTCCCAGCATGATTTAATGCACAGTTTAAGCTCATTAAGTGTTTTAAATTGGCGTCCATTTGCGTAAACTTTCGAAGCTAGTATACGCGATAGATTTTTTATGGGATTGCAACCAGGGCTACATGCAGGCCAATGACAAAACCAATCTTTCGATGACCTTGGAACATGGATTGAAACATTGTCCTGCTGAAAAATGAAATCCTCATCCATAACATCTTCGATATACGGAATCAAAACATCTTCCAGCAGCTCAGTATCGAGTACGAGTAAAATGTGTCATTTTCATACAAATTTTAGCGCTAGTAAAATCTCAAGTAAAAATTTTACTGATTATTTTCCTAATGCAGTGCTAATAAAAATTGAATATTTCTCTATTTTAAGATAGATGGCGTTTTGTATGTTTCCACTTATTTTACTAATTATTTTAATGCGCGGAGCATTAAAATGCTGGTAAAATGTAATTCTTTGACAATTTTCAGATTGTTTTTGTTAATTTATTGAAGGATTAAATATCTCTTGACAATTTTCAGATTAAGTCCATTTTTAATTGTAAAACCGTTTATCTAAACTGTATAAAAAGTTTTTCAGCGATAAAATTTTTAAACATCTGTCGCTTTGTTTTCTCCAAATTAACATACGTCAAAATTTTACTACCGATTTTAATGTGAAATATTTGTAGACCGCTTTAAAATTTACTTGCCTCGAACTCGGTTTTAAAGCTGACTGTAATAATTTAGCGCACTAATCATGTTTATACTCTACTTCAAAATTGATTTACTTGAAATAAAATTACTTGATTATTTAAATATTTGAAAATAAAACCAAATTTTTAAAAACCGTTTTTGTGTATTTGCTTTTCAATTTAGAAGTCGCTTTGATAAAAAAAATACATTTTTCAATGCGTTTTTCGAAATAAAAATGATATGATGATAAAAATTTGGCATTGTTTTTATAAAAAAGTGAAACCTATTGGGGCCACAAGAATGTAAATTTTCCATATATGATGCTAGCTTGGCAACACTTACAAGTCACCTTGGCTCCGCGCCCTGTTTGTATTTATAAGTTGTGGGATATTTCTCAGTATTCTTAACACATATCTCTATTCCCAACAAAGCTAATAAGTCTTTAACTGATGCAGATAGCACATAGGGTATAATAGGTCAGAGAAAAGTAAAGAGAAAAGTCTACAGTTTACAGTTTTTATAAAAAAAACTTATGTTAACGACCATTTTGCAAAAATAATAGACTTAAATTTAAAAAAATGGTACGAAAATCCGAAATTTTTAGTTTAGATAATCATAATTCTTGATGGGAGAGGTGTATGGGGCTGGTTGAGCAATCATTGGCCATGAAGTTCTGCATACAATGAGCTCTTAACTGTGACCGTACGCCCTGTAGCTTTTAAGATATGGGGTATTTTATGAAAAACTAGATTTTTTCCTTAATCACTCTGTAACTCCTAAACGGTTGATATTGCTCCCCCCCCCCACCCCTGCCAATCAATTTTTAGTTCGTCTAGGTGAGTAATATCACGTCCTGCTCTATTGACCACCTACGGTGAAACACCCTGTATTATAAGCCAACATTTTCCCGAACTGAAATTATTGTACATGTTGGCAACAGAAAGACAAACAACTCTCTAAATCTCGAAATCTAGAAATTTTTACAGCACAGAAAATACGATAAATTTTTTTGTTTTTTAAATTCATTTATTATTAACAAAAATAAAAACTTCACTCTACACTGAACTTGTGTAAGCTTAAGTTGCACAAAACCCCCTTTGAAAAATAATTAATACATAGATAATATACCTGCCACTTGGCAGCCCGTCGTCGTGGCGAAATACAGTTCGCATCCCTCCTGTTTTATAGAAAAGATTAATAATCAGTCAGTACGTTTACATGAATATTTGAAGTATACTTGAAGCATGCTTTAAGTAATCAAAATATCATGAAAACGCTCATTTAAATATCAACTTAAGTAATTAGAAAATTAAATTTAAGAAAAATTCCAGTCAAGTAATTGGAATTAATTCAATCAACCGCCGCAACTTCAAGTGGATTTCAAGTCAAGTACTCAAGTATTCCTGTAAACGTACTGAGTATTACATCTTCGCAAAGAAGGCAGTGGAGTGGAGTGACAGTACGTGCAAAATAGGATTTCTTATGGGGCGCGGCGATGGGTTCGCTAAATAGTTTGCAGCTGACACTTCACACTCAAAATGAGAAATGCGTTTCTTTGCACAATAGTGGAAAAATCTACAGTTTAAATTCGTGGAAAATTAAATGAAATCACTCCTTGTTGCACTTCTGCTGGGGTTCATCAAATAATCTTCTATAGAGCTTCCATTCGATGACTCCAGAGTTACTTCCTTGCGCCTTCGCTTATTTTTCTGGATAGATCAGTGAATATGCTTCCAAGGAGATGCCAAATGATTGCTAGAGAAGTGCTTAAATTGTGCTCCTTTCAGAAGCGCTAGTTTCTCGTCCCAATGGGTCCCTACTTGGTTTTATCTACTAACATATACATATAACATGGACTGCTTAAAATCGCTTATGGGCACAATTTTGTGTGTCAAAATGAGTGACTACGTTGGTGCCAACATTGAAAAAAAAACATTGGTGGGTGGTTGAAGAAGTGACCACGCATCTCAAAAAGTGCATTTGATAAAACCTTTCGAATTTCTGATGCGTATATATGTATTTATTGCGTTTGGTAAAACCCTAAATAGTTAATTTAAACACATTTATTTCGACGAACCCACCTATTTATTTATTGTTTACAGTTCTCTCTCAGTTGGTACTTGGGGTTTAGACCGAAAGGGGCTGCTATATAGAAGTGAGCCCAACTTCTGCAGTGTATGTATTTCTATAATCGTAGCAAATGTCAAATTCTTGTGTCCTGAGCTTGATCATAAAACGAAATCTCCATTTTTAGTCGAATCAACCTGAAAGGATTTAAATTTATTCTAGAAAAATTATTTTTTGTTACATAGTTGTCTCTAATAATCTTCAAGCTATGTTTTCAATTGTACACAGCCAAAATAGCCACATAGTTCTATTCAAGAACTATAAAAAGTTGTCAGTTTCAATCATTTAGTTGTAGTCATAATCACATGGTTCTATCAAAACCATGTCTTTCTCTTGAGAACTCCAGAGTTCTATATTGCAGCTAACTAGATTCCTTGAGAGCTACTGACTTGTAGACTATGTAGCTCTTTTAAGAGCTATAGAGTTCTAACACACAACTATAAGTTGCCATTTTAAGAGCTACTGTATAATTGTAATTCAGATCTACATATTACAGTTCTGCTGAGCTGAGTAAGGTTGTAAGGAGTATGGTTGTAAGGAGTATGGTTATAGTCACGTTTTTACAATTTATTATTTTCTGATCTCATGTGGAAATTTCATAGAATAGACCAAAATGAATAAGAATAAAATCGTCGAGCAGGATTTTGTCCTGTCAGTAATATGTGGGGTGGTTAATGGACACTTAAATTTTATTTGAGGAATAGTATATCTCGACTTGTTCATAGTCGTAAACACGTTTGTCGTAAGTTTATGTAACAATTGTTAACTTCTACTATTTTGAAATCTCCTATAATAAATGCAATGCTATGCAGAACCAGATTAATCCTCAATTGTTCCATTATCTTGGATTCACGATGGGAATTTTTGTTTTATTCTTTTATTTATTTTTAGTCCTTACATATACATATCTATAGATACGATGAACACATGGGACCTGAAATGGAAAGATAAGCATTTTCTTAATTTCTATTTGATTTTTATTCAATTAATTACTTATTATTATTTTTTTTACTAATACATACATACTTTCTTTTCCGCAGATTACAGTAGCATCCACGACTACAAAAAGGAGTAACATAACAATCGTGTCGTATATAATAAACTATCTATGAAAAAGTTTCCTTTATATTAACCATGGGTCAATAAATCGAAGACTTATTTCGTTGATATTTGAGCTATTCGTCACAGTAACCACAAGTAAAAATTTCAAAGTAGTATCATCTGCTAGATACATATTTCAAGCAAATGTATAACAAAACCCAATCCCCCAAGTAAGTACTATATTTGTATAATTTGTAAAATTGAATTCAGACATCCATCGTCTGTTCAAAATAATAGCAGGTAGATTTGACCAAAAAGATCAAAATTTTTTACAAATCCAACCCTATTTTATGTAAAGAACATCATTGAATAGCTAAATTCTATTGATTTGTATACCTATTTAATATCTCTATAAGGTAACCCATGCTAGACCACACCAAACATTGCATTCATGACTTCCCATCTTAAAATCAGAACCATTGAATAGGAATACCTAACACATCCTCAATGACTTTAGTTACTTATATATAATAAAAGGAAATAAAATCACAGCATGGCCTTGCCTAATTTCATCCATAATTACGCTTTTAACGTTTAAAAGTCGAATATTTTCATTTTTATGAATTTATTGCAGTCGAAATGTTCACTCCTAAACGTTTTATTGGGCCTACAAAGTGCCGACAAGAAATCGCTAAACCGAATTCTGTCGAAACATCTAGGAATGGATCCTTTTTTTTGAATTTTATTTTATTACTCCGAACAAACTCATTTAGAAATATTTTTTTTTTCGTTTTCTTTTTACAATTCTAACACCTATATAAAATACTAAATGGTCGTTACAGTGATTATTTGATCCTATACTGAGAAAAACGAGGAATCATGGAAGAATTTGATGCACATCCCAAGGAGCATATCATTCCTACCTTTCCAACAAGTTAATAAAATCTGATTAAACAAAAAAAAATTAATTTAAATTTGCATTTGGTTGTGAAATAGGTATATACCTACGTACCTACAACCGATAATATATGTATAAATATAAATGATTTCCCCTTTCTCTTCTCTAATTATGTTATATATATATACCTATATGAAAATCAAAGGAAACATGTCCACCCGTGCAAATTGATATCCACCCACTCAAATTCGAGCTCATTATTTACGCTTTACCAAGGAATTTTCGTCAATTTATTTCCAGGATAATTTCCATAATAAATCCCTCCTTATTAACATCCATCTGGGTCCCGTTTTTCCCATTACAGCATCCAATAAAACTGGCATCCCTCTGTATATACGCATCGCTTCCATTCCTGCCGTACACCAGCAACCGACGATGGATTCCGATTAATCATTCCTCAACCATTGAATTATAACGAAAATAATTGACTCCGCCGGCACTCTGCTGAAACTCTCTGTCCTATACTGACTGGTTCTTCTATGCCATCATGGGCCCAGATAGTGGGGAGTCGAAATATGTATGTTCCTTCATCGTCGTTCGTTTTAATCCATCAATGGCGGAATCCTGTTTTCATTTTGGCGAAATGAAGTTATCAAAATCGACTTCACCGCTTTCTTTATTGTATTTACTCCGTTGACATGTAGTGTAGTGGCGGCAGAGTTTGCGCATCGTCTCAACGTAACCGGCGCAACGGAGGAAACTGGTTACTATGGAATATTGGTATGGGTGACCGTTTAGATTTAGCATCACAAACACCGCATCTATAGAGCCGAAGAAATGGACAAATACCTTTGTGATATCCTTTTTTCCCGGCCATTATTTGTCCTATATTCAATGGTTGGTCGGCCGGATTTTTTTCGATTCTCATATACCAAAGTGGCACAGTCGCCATTTATTGTGGAATAAAATATGTCGTCCACTCGCCAGCTATTGAATAGAGGGGGGATGGGGAGCTGGATTCGTTTGCTGCAAGAAGGACGATAAGGCTACTAAACACTAAATAACGAACACAAGCAGATTGTTATGTATCCAGAAGACCTGCTTCGGATATATAAAATATTTATGGGAACGATTCACTTCAGATCCTGCTATCCTGGGATGAAGTAGACCGAACGTATACAATGTTTTGGGTGGGGTGGGGGAGGGGGGCTGGACGGCAATGGCTCAGGTGTTCTCTAAATGAACCGCTAAATCTCTCTTCAGCACTTCGTCCTTTGCAGTGATTTAGCATTTTCCGTTTTGTCCTCGAAGCTGTATACTATTTATTCCCTCGTATAATTTACCAGCCTTCGGCCGGATTCCTTAAATAATTTGTCAATCGGGATATTTATTGCCCGAATTAAGACGAAAATTGCTTTTTTCTTTTCCTTTCGGGAAATTTAGTTCATTTCTGGTGCACTGGTGGTCCTTAGTCAAGAGTAAATAATGAATTTTTTTTCATTCCTAGATTTTAATAAAGTGATTGAGAATTGTGAGCTTGTTTTGTATTGGGAAACAGAAACAAAATTAATTATTCACAACGAGAGTAAAAAGTTACCTATAAATGCAATCTCATTCGCCCTTCCGTCTCTCAATAAGTACGTGGATAATTTAATCTAGGTGTTAGTAAGTACATAGGTATGCTAGTATGAAACCTATGAGGAAATGAAAATAACTTGGGCTGAATAGATGAGTAATTACTTTTGTATCGCCCACTTTTTGTCATCTCGGGTATGGATTTCTAAACAATCCGGGTATATTACACGAGCAAGTGCATCACTCTACTTTCTAGTGTAAACCAAACGATCATATAATCTTGCATCATAAAAAATATTGACAGTTCAGATGGTAGCAATTTGACAATTAGGCCATTAGGCGGAAAACAGTTATTCTAGTCGGGCAAGTATTGTGGAATTTTGTTTGTCAAAAGTAAAATATACCTCAGTTAGGTTAGATGGGTGCCGCATGGAAAAACTTAGCCTGCTTTACTGAAGGAGCGAATACACGACGATACTTATGCGTCTAGATCAAGTGTATACACTAAATTTCAGCATGAGTACAGCATTCTAGACTAGTGTAGTTAGAGATGTTGCAGCCTCTTTAGTCTTTGCTGCAAATTCCATGAGAACAGGGCAAATTAATTATAGCTGCAACCGATCTAACTAAATTCCAATTTTTCGGAAAGGGGAATGCCCGCTTTTTATACAACTTTATGCCCGACACCTTCAGATATGAGAGATGAGAGATATCTTAAACGATGCATTATGATACTCCTGAACATATTTTATTAACAATGTTTATTTCAATTAAGCTGGAGAAAGCTTTGGCGATCGAATGTTGCTTAAGCGACTTTCTTGGGTGAAAAAGTGGACCTTCCTACTTCTCCTGATTGCACGGAATCGATGAGTCGAGGAAAATGACTTTCTATGAGGAAAAATGCTCATAATAGAGCACTAATGGCCACTAATGGTAAGAAGTGCAAAAATATATGCGAAATATAGTAACTGCGGTGTATGTGATCCATGTGTATGAAAGTTTGGTTTCTACCAAAGAAAACGTCCCGAGAAAGTTTTTTGAATCGGGAAAAAGTACACAACCCAGTGAGACCTTTAATTTGATATGCAACATACGAAATATGATCCCCCACCGGGGTGTTCCTACTACCACCATAAAAGTATGCAGAGAAAAATTTTCTTCTGCGAATTGTAGCTGGTAATAAGCTGAGGTGAGCAGTGAAACCAGTTTTCCAATTTGGAATAACCCTACTGAGTTAGAGTAAATCTAGGATACGAAAAAACTAGTACCTCAGTTCGAATAAATAAGAGGGAAATACTATACTAAAAAAGTGAGTGTGGGGATAACTATAAATAGCTGTTTAAGCATCCGAGTGTAGGAGTGTTGGTATTCAAACTTCTTTTCAGGATCTAAGGAATCGATTCTCTACTAGACTTTCCAAAATATACTAAATCAAACTTTGACCCCCCCCCCCGCGGCTTCATCCGCTTAATCGAAATAAACATTGTTAATAAAATATGTACAGAGTATGCACAATGCATCGGTTAAGACATCTCTCATGTCTGGAGGTGTTGGGCCTAAAATGGGCATTCACCTTTATTCTAAGTTTCGGGAATTAAAAATATCAAAGGAAAGAGTTTGACACTTAATGTCTATTTTCTAAGGTATTCCACTGCTTTGGAATGTTTCACAAGAGAATAGTCGTACCAAACATACTTCTGCGATTGAAGAAATTGCTCAACAGTTAAATACGGATGCAAGTGAAATCAGTCGAAAGCTGTATAATTTAAGGAACCAAAATTTAGTAATAAATTAAGAAAAACAAGGAAGAAGAAAAGTGGAAAGTAAATGGAAGTATTTTGAAGTCCGGCAATTCTTTCAGTCTTTCCCAAAATTTACCATTTTCTGCTATATTATTTTTTCAAATCCTTAAATGCAGTCAAATAACATTCTGAGAGATTTCTGAAGTAGTTTGCATTGGAACCCTGAACAAATACACAACAAAATAATAGGAGTGATCTTAAAAAAAAAAATAAAAAAAAATTGACTTAAGATGAGATAATGGCACAGGAAATCTTTACTAGGCATGTTATCTGTAGCCAGAAATCGAAGTGTTAATGCCATTTTTTTCTCAGACGAAATAGACTTTCTCATCGCACAGTAAAACTGCAGGTAACAAATGCCAACATTTTTAATAAAACCTTTCATCACCAAACCTCAATTGTGATGTATGGTAATGAAGCAACCAATCAAATCCCTTCTTTTCCTCAATTCCATTCTCGAAATCCTTTTTGTTCAATTTTGGCGGTGTCGTCCATTACTATGTTTCCATGCAGAGTTCAATCCAACTTGGATCCGAATTAGCGCTCATGGAAACGAGAATTGAGTTGAGTTTCGTTCAATGCAAATTAACACGGAAACGAATCGGGTTGAGTTGGGTTTTGTGTAAGTATTAGTTAGAGTAGTGCGGATGGGTGGCTTATTCAATACAAATCCAGAAACTTTGTATGAAATATATTATATGTTAACTCAATTCAAGCCGTTCATGGAAGCAGCATCGAGTTAACTCAGAAAGCAAAACTTAACGCTAACTCAATCCTAACTCAATTCTGGCTCATAGAACGAGTGTACTTCCAATAAACAAGACAATATAGACTCATGTGACACTTCTTGCTGACACTTAACTCGAAAAAAAGTGTACGACACGGCTCTAAAAATTTGCGGTACTTATGAACAGTACCGCACCTGCTCTAAATACAAATGTCGTCCCTAGATGTCGTCATGTAGACACACGTTTAAACTACAGACGGCTATATTGTGCCCTCAGTTTATACAAGCAAGGACAATTGCGATACAGGCTATACACTAGAGTATATTTGTAAACACAATGCGGGGAATAAGTTTCTTCTAAAACCCTAATATTAAATAGATTTTTAGGTTTTAAGTCATTAATAAAGCCTGGGAAAATTTTTAAAATGTTTTCCTTATCAATACTAGAGGAAAAATTTCAATAGAGTTTTTTGCAGTTGAAACTGCAACAACCCCGGCGTACAGGAATTTTTCCTCCCCCGAGGGTCTCTCATCTAGAAAATGTGTTGCAAAGTGATGTATGCTAGCAGCGTGTACGCCTTGGGTATGGCAACTATTTTCCACTGTCAAAAATTAAATTGCATTTGAGGGAAGACTTCCATGGCAGTTGTACCTTTTTTTAAGTGAAAACTTCTTTGAGCATACTGTGTATAAAATTTTCAAAGTAATAAGCTTATTCGGATTAATACGGGAGAGACGAGTTTTGTTTTTTTTTTCACTTAATATTAGGCTATCTCGAAATAGGAAGAGATCTAGTTTCGATTCTCGAATGACAGTGGTAGATGATATGCAGCCACGGAATACAAAGATTAACAAGTATACCCACTAGATTTTTGATAATACACATACATAAACTATTGTTTCGATTTATTATAAATTTAGTCGCTATAGCCAGAATAAAGCCATCATTTTCACATTCTAGGTTGAAAGGTGAATTATCTATGTACTACTCCACATACTTGAATAATGATCGGTCTAATATGAATTCTTCTTACATACCTTATAAGAACATATTTCAATGGAAATTGGTTTCAATAAGTGAACATTAAAACTGTATGCTTAGAGGTTTTTCTGGTAGTAGAGAGAGTGATTATTACAGCAGTGTAAATTATTGAAATATTTCTCAAAAAATTATCAAATTATTATTATATAAAATTTTTCTCAAATTTGTGCATGCAATTATTTTAAAGTGAAAAAAAAACATTAAATAAAAGATTAACGCGCCAATTACGATGCCTCCAAGGTGGTGTGGAAACTCGTAAATTTTTAATGTTTATTTTTTTATTTTATTTATTTTTTTCATGCCATTCACCATTCTTCTATTCAATTTTTTCTTATTTAATAAAAACCATTTTCGTATTAAAAATAATTGTTCAAGCACACAATTTTTGTTATTAGCTTGAAAGCTTGAAATATTACTATGAATTATCAAGCTAATAACATATAATTGCAATTAATAATATCATTTTATGTGTAACAATTTTCCTTGTAGAAATATTTTTCTTACTTTGTGACAGCGCAAATCGCTCGCAACATAAAAAGCATATTTTATGCTGGCTTCACTTTCTGCGAGCTGTCATCAGTCTATATGTATATTGAGGTCTGTGAAGCAAACTGTCTTCTGCTGTAAAATTTAAGAACGCATTGGAAGAGATTTGAGCTTGCTCATGTTATATCCGTGTTAGTCTTAATTTTTCAGTTTAGGCTTTTATTTGGATGTAAGAATTATACTGCTCTATTCTTTTAAATCCTATATTACACGTTGGTTTCTTGCTGGTGGTTAGTGTCAATAAGAGCTGGCAACTAATATTTCTGCTTTGGACAAGGTAAAAGTTCTATGCCGATACTTTATCAGTCCTCCCTCTAGTTTGAATGTTGTCTCACCGAATGCAAGGAGCCTGAGAAACAACGCTAGTCAACTGAGGGTATTGTTTTCGGAGAGAGAAATTCTTCAAAAGCCATGAAATAGAAATCTATATGTATGCGTGCTGGTCCGATTCTCTAAAATGTTTTATATTGATTCTTATGAAAAAGTGACTTTACATTGGTTTTATATATGCCATAAAGCTTAAGCTACTATCCACTCAGGAAAATAGTCTTCCAACAATTTTAAGATTAGCTCCTTACCTTCCGAATGCCTACACTTACTATATGCCTTACTTAACAAAAAATAAAATAGTTCTGATTAAAAAGGAGTCTTACCATTTTACGCTCAATAACTCTCATCTGAGTAGTAGTTGCATGTGTTTATGTGTAGCCGTATAGTCCGAATCTGTAGTCAGCTTCATTCGAATTCATTGGACCGTGACACATTTATATATGCAATTATTACTCAACTGAGAGTTTTTATTTTTTGGAATCGTAGTCATTTGGTTAAGATAACTTTTTTTAAATAATTTGGTTAAGAAAGGTATAAAGATTTGATTACGCTTGGAAAGATAAGAAAACAAGCTTAAGATTATCAGATAACCATTTTTCTGTATGAATAGTAGTTTAGCGCTTTCAGTACTAATGGGATAATACGTTCCAAGAAATATCAAAAACTTCTGCTGAGAGAACTATGAACTCTATTGTCGTGCTAATTCGCTCTTTCAGTATTTCTAGATCTCTTGTGTATGTGTATGGAGTTCTTGCCTCTCAGTCTAGATGGCACCTTGCTGTCAAAGAGTGTACACTTGGCCACGTGCTGAAGAGCAAGCTTTGCTTATTTTCTGGAGTTGGCTAAAGATTTTAGGATTGTTTTTGGATAAAAAAGTAAGTGCTAGTGAGTTTGAGTGTTATTTTGGTGAAATTCAGTGAATCTAATTATGCATTTTTTTGCGCAGAACGATTTTCTTGACTGGGATTATATGCCCTAACAGTACTTTTTGCTTTTTCCTATCGCAACCTTTTTTTTCTCCCTTTATTAAGGATTATTCTCATTTCTTCGGAAATCATACAAAAATGTCCTATGAAAGGATATGTGGAGCACCAGTTGGAGGAATCTTCGTCAGAAGATGAAAATTTTTCACCTTCGCAATCCGTATACGCTCCCAGCGAAGATGACAGCTCGTCCAAACCTGAATTGTAGGCAAGTGATTCAGAGCAGGAAGACTGCGTTAGGCCCAAGGATTAGTAGTGCAATGTGGACCGAAAGTTCACTTCTCGTTTCGAAATTCCATCTTTTTGAAAAACCTGCAGGTTTAAATACACTACCTGCGAACTGTACCGAGTTAGACCCTTTTTCTATGATTTCTAAAAGCTTGTTCATTTTTATTCCACAGTGCACAAGTGAAAGGTTCATAATAGAGAATAAAGGAGTTTGGCTTACCGACCAGCATGAAATAATAATTGTTGTAGGTGTTTTACTCGATATTTCCTACAACAGATTAGTTGTCATGAAAGAATATTGGTCCAATAAGAAGTCGAAGGGAAATCAGTTTGTTAAAATATCGATTTCAAGAGATAGATTTCTCACATTGTCTGCTAAACTCTATTTAACCATCCTGAAAGCCAAGAAATGCGTCGAAATTATACTAAATAGAAGAGATAACAAATTGTCTAAAGTATTCTTTTCAAAAATGCAGGGAAGACAATTCGCTCCAATCAATAGAAAGCATGGCAAAATTAAAAGGAAGGTCAGCACTAAAGCAGTATCTTCCTCTCACGCCCATAAAACGATGAATTGAAATATGGGAGCGGTGTGACTCTTCTACAGGATTTTGTTATGACTTCATTGTTTACTCCGGAAAAGAAGCTAATCCTTCTGAAGGCACTTTGGATGGAAAGAGTGGTGAATAAACTGGTTTCAAGTGTGAGAAAGAAAAGGGATAGTTTTATGCTTCGACAACTGAAAGAATTTGCCAATATAGTCCAGTCAACTAAGCCGAAAAAATGCTAAAAATAGTATTTAATTTATTTCAGGTTGCAATTTTTAGAATAGGTGTAAGGTCATCCTGGGGGTATTGTCACAAAAATGCGGAATCCTAGGTCCAAAACAAAGGGTTGAAAGACAATAAAAATACTCCCGAACGCGTAATAATCTATTTGCAGATCGAAAGAGGTAAAGTTTTTAAAAAAATTCCAACTGCTATTTTATTGAGAATGTGATTCTAAATAAAAAAAAAAAATTTAAAGTGACTAAACCCTATCTCGTAAGGGCGCGACAGGAAAAGCGAAAGAAGTTAAGAGTGGACATATCGCTGTATCCACCAACATGCGGCCGATTATTTCAATTCTACAACATTTTGATTCAAGAGCTAGAAAACAAAAGAAGCGTGAATTTTTCTAGCAAGGACCAGAAAATCCGGGGAGTAAAGAAATTTATTAGACCTTAATGTTGCACAATATTTGCGCTCATGTTTTGCAGACTATTGGGATATGCACAGGGCTGCTATTGTAGATTAAAAGGTTTTATTTTATTTTATCGAACTTTGTAATAATATACAGACCACCTTTTATACGTAATTTGTAAATTATGTTCAGAAAACTGACATTCTGGAGGGGGACCGGTCCCGTTCGTATCCCCTCTCGGCGCGCCCCGGGATATACATATTATCACAAGCGATTTTTCAAAAACCAAAAATACACAAAAATTTCAAAAAAATTGTTTTTTGTTTAATTTCTTTATATATATTTTAATTTGGTCCATAAATAATTTTAAGAAAACGTCCTACGCGCCGTCGTCTTCAAAGCATTAGGGCGCGGGAGTTATTCAAATCAAATTTTTCTCATTTTTACATAAGAACACAGCAATCATTTTAGAATGTTAGGACTAAGTTAGAGCTCTTGTTGAGTTTAGTGAGGGAGTCTGTTACATGGCTTGGGAAGTGTTTCTCGAGGGTTTTGAAAGTAATAATAATAATTGTTCAGTCCACAAATATTTCCTAAAAAGATACAAAAAAAAATCCACAAAGAATTCAATTCTTAAAACAATGTAAAACAAAAGCACTTATCTAATACTAGGAAACTTTCTCCCTTTTGTCCAAATGTATTTCCACCTGAAAATAAACAAAAAAACTCATTATTAATCAATAACTAATAAAATAAATTAACTAACTTACCAGAAATCCATCATACGTCCGATTATTTATATTTGTAATGTCATTCAAATGACATTTCATAACATTAGATGTTTTCGCCGCAGTCAGAGTTCAGTGAGTGAAATCCAACTTTTAGTTCGATAATGGTCACACTATGACGTCACTGCGGGACGACGCTGTCAAAGTTTAATCAAATGCTATTTTGAGAACGAGCTTTGCCAGGGCAACCCATCGTGAAGCTGAAACGTAGCGGCTCACGGCGGCTATAAAAGGGCGATGAGCAAAATCACCCATTCTCAATTCAGAATTTAATCTGAAGCTGAACACATCAGAATTTATTCTGAATTTTACTAATTATCCAAACCCAATTTTGCTTCCATCCAAGTAGTAATTTACTCCTACTGCAGAAATTTACTTCTGCTTCACCTTTTCCTTCCATCTAAGTAGGAATTTACTCCTATTGCAGAAATTTAATTCTGCTAATTTCCATCCCACACCTAAGTAGGAATTTACTCCTACTACAGAAATTTAATTCTGCTATTTTCTATCTCACACCTAAGTAGGAATTTACTTCTACTGCGAAATCTACTTCTGCTTCACCTTTATCCTACGTCTAAGCAGAAATCTACTCCTGCTGCAGAAATTTACTTCTGTTTTATTCTATCGTTTATTTAAGCAGGAACTTACTCCTGCTGCAGAAACTTACTTTTGCTTAACTATTTATTCTTATTACTGCTACCGTGCTTACACGGGCAGCACAAAAGCTTCTATCTTATTATTTCAGGAAGTTAATAGTGAATTCATTTCTTTTTTTCAGAACGAAAAAGAACAAACTCCTGTAGCGACACTTGTTTTGAATTCTCCGAATTATATTGTAGTATTTTTTTTTTTTTTTTATATATTAGATTAAGCTATTTGTAAGAGTTTTGAATTATTGAATTGAATTTGTGATAATAGTTTTAAGTGATATATATTGAATTAAAGAATTTTATATTTGAATTTATAAAAGTTGAGTTATCCTTTTTAAAACCTGCATCCCCCTTCGCTGAGCTCAGATCATACAATAATAATAATAATTTATTCAAGGGTTTGTACAAACGATTACATCTTTTTCTAGTACAGTACAAAATTGGAAATTCAAATATAGTGCAAGAGAGAAAAAAAAACAAAAAAAATATAATATAATAATTACAACTAAGCTAGAGATCAAAATACCACACAGAGCAAAAACCAAAAAAAAAATAGAAAATTGAAAATACCAGAATTTAATCTTAATCTAAGCTACGTAGAAAAATTGTGTCATCGGTACATTTTAGTTTAGGAAAAATCCAGACAACGCTTCAACTCATTCTTAAAATCCAATATCCAAGCTTGCCCTTTAACAGTAATTCCATACACGAGAAATAACGGAGGAATAAGAACGTTGCCCAACAACATAACGTGCATGAGGAATCCGAAGACTTACATAACGGGACGAATGCAAGAATTGTAAATAAGAAGGAAACTTAGAGATTATCAAATTGCGTAGGGAAACTAATGCTCTTATTTCTAAGTATGTTTTTAAAGAGCATTCTAGTACTGAATTTCTAAAAGCAGAAACGTGATCGTGACGTCTTAAAGCATAAACAAAACGTATGCAATCATTGAAAGCTATATTTAACTTACGACAGCACACATCGTCAAGCCGCGAATGAATTGTACTACAGAAAGTGAAATTAGCAGGTCCTTAACTAGATTTAGCTTTATCTCAACCTAGAGCAGACTACTCGACAGACGAAGCAATCGAAGGCCGCCATAAATCTTTTGTAATGAGGAATTAACATGGTCACAACACTCCAATTTACTATTGAAAAAAACTTCAAGATTATTAACCTTCCTGGCATATGTAAGGCAAAAATACTCCATTAAGATATATATGGATCAAGATCTGAAAAATCTAGATCTCTCCTATAGAAGACCATACAAGAAGACTTCAGGGGATTCAACAGGAGTCAGTTGCTAGTGGCTCAATCAGAGATATTTTATTAAATCACGGTTAACTCGGTGTATGCAGTCCTCCGTTAATCCAATTGGACAAGATATATATGGCTGAACATCGTCAGAATACATGTGGATGTTCACGTCTTCAATAACATCAGGAAGATCATTTATGAATAAGCTAAAGAGAAGCGGTAACAACTACACACTGCAATACTTGAAACTGGAATAGATACGTGACTCATAAATAGCCAATAGAAATATATGCTACCTCAAAAGCTGCCTGTGCTGCCTCAAGAGCTGCTTATTGGTAAAGGCATACCAGAACAACATTTCTCCAAAAGAGAGATTGGTGATATGGCAATAACTTGTCATATCAACTCACTCGAGCACCGCCGCAATGTTGGTTGCATTTCGCTCCTTTATCGCTACATACATGGTCAATGCTCTGATGAAATATCTAGTCTAATCCCTTGTAGAGTGATTCCTGCACGCATTACCCACGCTGGAAACCGCGCACATCCTTTTACCCTTCAAATTACTTTCGGCCGTACAATAAAATTCCGTGATGCTTTTTTATCTCGAACAGTGCGAATGTGGAACAGTTTACCAGCTTCTGTTTTTCCTACTTTCCCTATCCCTTCCCTATCTCCTTCCTGCCATGCTGTGCTTTGTATCATAAGATAACCCGTGAGCTTGGATTAATAATATAAAAAAAAAAAAACAAAAAGGAATGTCTCAACTTCTGTAGTATTTTTATTTTCTCCCGGACAGGAATCGAATCTTTAGTACACTTATACGCAAGCAGTTATTTGTAACTTTGATTTTGAAATATGTATAATAGTTACTAAGATTGTTTTTTTATTACAGTTTTCTCACTTACATATATTAAGTATAGTGCCTACCAGACCAGCTACATATCAAAGAAACCGTAAAAATAATTAACCTTTGATAGCCAGTTCAGTCTTTATGACTATGAATAAATTATTATAGTCGTCGCTATGAATCAACTTCAAATAAGTGCAGTCCTTAATATAATCTCATGTGCTGAATTTGGGTGTTAATTAATTTATGCTAATGAAAAAATGAAGTATTAAAAATCATTTTAGCACCTGTTTTTGGTATTTCTTCCGCTAGAAAACATGATAAAATCCCATACAAAACAATATTAAGTGAATCCACTCTGCTAATATGGGAATTGATTTAATATTAAATTTAGATTTGTTTGTATTAATAATTAATTACTTCATTAATAAAATAATTTTTTCGTTATATTTCCATACAAAATAGCAACTTTTCCAACTACGACAAGACCTATCTGAGTTCAAGTAAAAAACCTTTAATCACCTAAACAAATAACAAATAGACAAAGAAATCTCAGCAAAAAAAAAACGAAAACAAATAAGTGTAAATTAAATGTCCTGCTTTTAAATATCTTAGCAATAACGAAGGACATTTCCAAACAAACGAGGCTATTAAAGAAAATACAAATCAAATACTTAACGGACCAAGAACCTACATAATACTCGTAGTAGAACAAATGTAGTCTCAATGTTGCAAGAAAAAATATAAAGTCACGTGGCAGGAGTCTTGTAACAAAAGAATCCTTCAAAGGATATGTATTAATACATTTACGACCTTCGTTTTCCTTTTGAATAGCATCTTAGTTAGTCATTATGTTCTTTAAATAAAAAGATAAATAGTTGAACATTTTTGGGCTAAATATTTTCTAAATTTCTCCCTGCAGGTTATCCAGGCTTGTTGAAAGCATACAACAATACGCCCCGACCCGATATCAAGCAAATAAGATGAAGGTCACTTTAAATAGTGAAAAGGTCCATCCACAACGATCGATAAATACTCCTCAGTAGGAGAAGAAATCATCTAACCAAGGGGACTCCTTTCAAAATTTAATTTGTGGACAAGGTTAATGTCCATCTTTGGTGTTCCTTGCAATGTTGCAGATCGCTTAATGTTGTCGCAGTTAAACAAGTTAACGTCTGCCTTGATTGATATCTTACGACGCGTGGCAGTCATTTGTAACAGAGATATGAGCGACCGGAAAATTGGTCAATAGATATCCGTGAATGGCATATTATAACAACACAAAAAAAAAAGTCCTTTTTCTCTGTGTGTTCACTAATTAAAAAGAGGCCGGAATCATGAATTTGAAGTACTTTTCAAGCTTGAATTTACAATAACAAACCTAGAGAACCTATTTCGAAGGTATAATCAGCAAATTGACTTACAGCAATTACTTACTTCCCTTTGATAGGACAATATTCACAATAAATTCACCCCCATATCATATATACAACCTAAATGATAGTCCGATTCCCATCAATTCCTTCATTATCAGGATCACCCCCGGATTTTCATTTATGAAGGGTGCGAACGGTAACGAACGACACTGAAATCACTTTACAACCGGTTGTTGGACATGGATAAACAGGAATTAGCGGAGCGTTTTATTATTCAATTCGAACCTCATGAGGGTTGTTTTGACATTTTACCATGACCCTCAGCTTTATACCGAAAATGAGTAGCCGCTAGAGAAAAACAACTTTTTTAAACACTTGTCGACAAGAAATTGCTGAGATTTAAAGGGAAGCGGAGTGAGAGAGTGATGGCTATAAGATAAATTTATTTTAATTAGGCAAACAATTGAAGGGTGTGGAGTGGCGGAGGTTTGCACATTAAAAAACAGACAACGCACGATTACCGAAAGGCACTCGATCTGGGTGCATTTGGGAAGCAAAAATAAGTGAAATTGATGGTAGATGTTATGACATATGGTAAAAAATGATCAATGGATTATCATCGGTGACAAGTGTTTCATAAATAATTTATTATTACACTTCAAGGAAGATTAGGTATGCCTTCTAGGGGAAAGGAGGATTACTGTTTTTTTTTTAATTTTTTAGCTTTTTTTTTAATATTGGATTAGTTGATTTGCTAAATGTAGAATGAGATAATTAATGGCATTCTTGCTGTAAAGATTTTGTGATTTATATTTAAGCTTCGGAGTACATTTCCTACTTCTGTTTAAAGGATTAAAGTGAGGCTTTCATATCAAAAGCATTTTAGTGAATAGATATTGACATCTAGAGCAAAATATTAACATTTTACGAGTAAAAACAAAGTAAAATTAACAAATTCAAATAAAATAAAATAAAATAAAGAGAAAAATTTTTCGGCAGAGAATTAAAAGACAAGTACCGAGGTACTTTATATGATCTAAGTACTATCAACGTTTAGACATCTGAGTTCACTGTAGTGTAGACAGCAGGTTTCATTACTGTCCTGATGAGATCGCCCTGTACTGCTGAAACACACGGTATGCTGTCAAAATTTCTTTTTCATGATTTTCGACCTTAAGCTAACAAACTGACAGTAACTCGGTACTTGTCTTTTAATTCTCTGCTTAATGTAGTGGGTTGAAAAATTGCCTGTAAACTCTACATGGGTCTTGAAAGAGTAAAACTCAATCCTCCTTTCTAGAAAAATTTTTAATTTATAATTCAGAGTAAAGCAAAGTTTTCATCTATGTCGAGATTAAATTGAAAATAATTTTTGTGTCCGAGTGAATTTTGACCGCTCTTAATATAAGCAAATAGACTAATTTTTAAACAAAACCATAATTGTTACGAAGATGAGGTATACATGAACATTGTAGAAGGAAATATGAGTCATGCTTAAAATTTTGTAGGCAAATATTACATTTTTTTTTTTTTTTTATAAAATTAACACATCTATATCATCAACCAGTAATATTGGGCAGTAATTCTCTATCGAACCATAATTCACTAAATCAGATTCAGCTTGCTCGTAGTTCTTAGGTACTGTTTGGTTGAAATGGTTTTATTCCTGTTTAAATGGGACTTTCTACTCAATATTGGATTATAAATGTTTTAGATGATTCGATATTGATTCAGAAGACTCTAAAGCAATATCGTTATGAGTTCTTAGAAAGCGGAAATATCTATAAAAAAAAAACAACTGCTGAAAAGTCTGAACAAAACCATCCACTCCAATCAAACAAGGTAAAATATTTCATAGTCTTGCAAATAGCCACTATTTACATACTAGATAGCCCTAACTGAGTACAACTATAGACTTAAGATATCCCGAATGAGAAGCTTGAAGAGCATTCACATTATGTGTGCTATAGAAGCCAAATACCAACGGTTCCATCTGAAGTAAATTTGAGAAGAATGAAAAAAAAAAGTTTATCATTAAGTTTCCTCATTTCAGCATGCAGCGCTTTTTCTGATAAGCGACAGGTGGCAGCACTGTCATTGGATATTTAGACATTTATATTTTATATATGCCTCCACAAGCTTTAGCTATTTTCCACTATTTAACTTAAACTACTAAAAACCAGAATGAATTCAATCAACTCAAATTTCTTTATTAATTCTTTCTTTGCGCGATTACAAAAATGGCAGTCATATCCATGAATCAAACTAGAAGCGAAGACAAGTGAATGTCATACTTTTTTGACAGCGTCTCTTCCTGTCGATATCAGCGCCTCTCGTTGTTTAGCGAGAAAGTTAACAGTTCAGGCTGCCACGGATATATAGTGAGCATGCTAACCACCTAGCATAGTGAAAGCTGAAGCAAAACCTCGGATAACATAGTTCACGAGAAGATGCTATTTGGGAGCCCTATACTCCCAAGAGGAGGACTGAAGAAGGAAAAATAATAGCTATTTTCAAAATTCGTTGATCCATTTTCACTAAGAATTTTCCTACTCTGATTTAAGACCTATTTCTCTATAGATATTGATTGATTCCTAAATTGCAAAATTATTTCTTGAGATTTTAAATTTGGTGCTAGTTCTGTATTGCTCTATTTAGAGCATATTTTCAGAACTGTAGAATTTTTATTTTATTTTCGCATACCTCACAATATAGCCGAATAGTTGAAATACTTTCTACATTGATATATGAAGCAATGGCGATTATGAGCTCTTAGATCACTGGTGTCCCGTCCACAGTAGCGCATCCAGGATTTGGTTTGGGGGGGGGAAGGGGCTTATGTGTCTCAAGTCGAAAAGATGTCGGAAAAATAGTGCTCTAAAGTCGCGTCCTGAGCATCTGAGCACTTAAGAACTCCTTTTTTGAAGATATTGAATTTCAAGTTTTATTTGGTAAAATCTCGATATGGACCATAAAGCCACTGTTTTCTTTATCTTCAATAGATTAATCATAATTTCATTAATAATGAAACACTTTTGTGTATTTATTTACAATCGACGCAATTTGTGCTGGTTTTACAATATTTTGAAAAGAAACCTCAAGCCCAATGCACATGCACACATCAGTGTTTTGGACGTGAGGTTCGGTCGCGGTGACATAGCGGTACTCGAAAAAACAATACACACAAATACATCCAAATACATTTGAAATTATTCTATTTCTATTCTATATACATACATACTCCCCTTGAGTCAGTAGTACTCAGAGACTTGAATTATGGCACCGATGCGGTGCCGTAGGAATCTGCGACAGAAAGTGGGCGCAATATGAAGGTCATTGCACCTAATATGGACGTGCGGTATCGCAATTACGCCGCAGATACATATATGGGTCATTCCATATCAAATGAACGACATGTGTGACATTACAATCACCAATTTCTTTGAAATTTTACCGGATAAAGCCAGTCCTCTGCAACGGCTTGATAGCCTGGGTAGATTGGCATGGACGAAGAAATAACAGGTTTTCCAATAAGAGGTGTTATTTTAATTAGCCCGCTATTACGGTAGATGTCACTTTTGGAGCTGTCATTTTTTGACATTTTACAAGCAGAAACTACGCCATTAATAAAAATGGAACGATACACGATTCAACAACGCATTGAAATTATTAGAATTCACTATAAAAATGGCGAAAATGTGGCAGAGACGGTTCGTAAAACTCGAACATTTTTGGGTCATCGTGAAGCACCTTGTCGGACCGCAATACAGAAATTGGTAGAAAAATTCGAGCTGTCGGGACAAGCTAGTGATGTGAAGAATAAAACCCGTGCACGTCGCTCAAGAACAGCCGAGAATATTGCTGCTGTAGCCGAAAGTGTTGAAGAAAACCCAGGTTTGTCCATTCCTCGTCGTTCTTTGGAATTAGGCATTCCACAAGCGTCATTACACCGTATTTTGCATAAAGATTTGGGTCTTAAGGCTTATAAAGTCCAGTTAACACAAGAACTTAAGCCGGCCGATCATCAACAACGTCGAGTCTTTGCTGATTGGGTCCTGAAATGCATGAAAATGATCCGGAATTCCATCGAAAACTCATCTTGAGTGATAAGGCCCATTTCCACCTCGATGGCTTCGTCAACAAGCAAAATTGTCGCATCTGGGGCTCGGAAAACCCAAGAGTTATTGTTGAAAAGCCTCTCTATCCTCAACGTGTGACTGTTTGGTGCGGTTTATGGTTCCGCGGGGTCATTGGACCTTACTTTTTCGAAAATGAGGCTGGAGCAACAGTTACGGTGAATGGATTGCGCTATCGACAGATGATTTATGATTTTTTATGGCCGGAATTGGATGGTATTGATCTGGACAACGTTTACTTTCAACAAGACGGCGCTACGTACCATACAAGCAACGAAACCATTGATCTTTTACGGGAAAAGTTTCCGGACTGTGTTATCTCTCGAAGAGGTGACTTAACACCTTGCGACTTCTTCCTTTGGGGCCACGTGAAAGAGAAGGTCTACGCCAACAGCCCAGCGTCGATTCAAGACCTCAAAGATGGAATTCGTGAGGCTATTGAGGACATAGGGCAACCACTTTGCGATTTGATTAGGGAAAATTTCATGAAAAGGATATGGTCCTGTAGGCGTGGTCGTGGTGGTCATATGGCTGATGTTATTTTCCATTATTAACGGCATACCTTCCTCTTTATAATGAAATAAAGATCTGATCATTTATCTCAAAAAATGGCATTTTTCTTTGAATATCAAAATAACACCTCTTATTGGAAAACCCTTTATAATTTGGTAAATTTGTCGAAAATCTAGAGAGCAGCAATAGATTTCTACTGTAGGAGTTAGCGGCAGCCAGCGCAGTCCAGTTAAAAGCTATGAGCCGGTGAATGGACAGAGATTAGGTAATTTCGGAATACTTCAAATAGAAGAGGGCATTGACAGCAATGCAGTAACAGACTACCAAGCCCCTATCCTAAATTCCAGAAAACATACAGATGTGTTTAGGATGACAATGAGGTTATCGGTACATACAAAATTGCTATAATTACGGATGGCTCTATTCTGGTACAGTTGCAGGAGTATACTCCAACACCTGGCCTTGGACTAAACCCTACAGACTTCCGGACAAATGCAATTCCTAAGCAGTGATTCATAAATTTCCGTAGAACTTATATATGGGGGGGGGGGGGTGATCAATTTGACCATCCATGGAAGAGATACTCCGACAGGTGAGCCTATACTGTACTGTACCACAGAATCATTCAGGGTAATGAACTTACGCAAGCCGAAACTAACTGAAAGGGATCGTACGGAAAAATCCCGATCGGTACGCTAAATGCCAGTATTAAGACCGATACCTATAAGTAGGCAGACTAATGGTGGGTGTTGTTGAGAGTTTTATGTCCATTGTGCACCCAGACAACTATGGTCTTGTTACAGAAACAAAGCTAATATAATATGAACGTAATGACTTTTACCGTAGCTGTATAGAGCCTGATGAAATTGAATCAGTATGAGTGCCCCACCGTAGCGATCAAGAGGAGAAGGGTACTTAGGACCTATCCAAATCCAAGTCGGGGCATCACACAACAAATGCAGCTATTATAAGCATTAGACGAAAATGAAGTTAAACTGTCCGAGTTCGTGTTCTTAGCTTGATATTTGATTAACAGTTTTGTATTGTTTTACATGATCCTCATATTTTGCGCCCGTGTATTTATCAACTTGAAAACAAGCTCTCTTGTCCCTGAAATGCAGAATGTGTTAGTGTTATATTCACAAAGTAGTCATATAATCAAAAAACTACAAATTGATGAATCTTTGTGTGCCCCTAGAATCATCCGAGAGGATTCATGATTTACAGGCCTGTAAGTTGGCTAATATCATATGGGGAGAACTAATCACATGCACCATTTCAAGACAGCTATGGTCCAAAATAGTCCTAGCAAGACAGAAACTCTGCTAAGGAGGAACTGTAATGACGCGCAGAATCTTACTGTAGTTATCACGGGACACTGCCTATTTAGATGGCAAATGCGTGGAAGGTATGTAAGCTCCATATAATGACTTTTCCAGAAGCTGTATGTACGAAGAAGAGGTTAAGAGTGTTCAACTAGGTACCTAATTTATTCGCGAATTGGGCGAAATAGCAGAGAAGAAGGTGCGAGACCACTTAAGGGGTTCATTAACTCTTGCGAATAGTCTTAAAGCGCTCCCTAAATTAAATAGCAATTTTTTCCAGGTAAGGTCGAAGTGTAGCTGATTGTAGGTATTGCAATAGTTACCACTCTAACCTAACCTTCGATTGGCAGGACTGCTATATTGCAAGGAATAACTCAACTATTGGTTGCAGTTCGCAAAATGAAACTGCATAACACTCCTTAAACTATTACTCATAATAAAATATAGAAACGTTCATTACTCATTTATGTCATTACAGTCATTGCCTATATGTAACATTCATAATCAACCTTATCACCCGGCCATAATCTAAGGATAATCTTTCGCAACTATTTCCCTCATTGTCATATGAATTAAGTTTATGGGTGCAACTTGTATATAAATTTGATAGACATGATATCATCTGATCATCAATTCCGGACTATATGGAGCCAATTCCAACTTTTTATCATCGAAACAAGAGTGTATTCTTGTCTTAACAAATTTCCAGCTTTAATCATACATAACCCCCTCATCTAAGGAAAGGACATCTTCGTATAACATCTTACATCCTCTTCACATAATAGAACCATATCATTTCGAATCTCATAAAGCCTCCTATGTCAAAATATTATCAGTAATCGTTTCCGTCAGATGAGCTCATATCGCCACATTGGGCCCTTGCTATTTAATTTGGCCATATAAAAGTTGCTATATAGGAGGGGAGAAAACGAAGCTTGGATAATGTCCTGGGCGTAGCTAATACATAATTCCGGAGTTGATTTTATTGACGGCATTTATGTCCTAAATGTACTAGCTATGTCCTTATGGAAATTATGTGACTAATTTTCTACCCTTATGTCTGTCCCCCTATGTAGTGTTGGCTGCTATTCGTTACAGCAATCACGTTTGAAGTCAAATAATTTTTCGATGACAACGAACTTGATATGAAAATGTTCCATGATTCATGAGATTTTAGATGGTTGATCATATACGAATAGAAAACGTGAGAAGAGGGATGTTAGTGGAATTGACTAAAAATTGTGGAATTATTGAAGATAGTTCAGATTAAAGTGAAATTTTTGATTAAAAAATATCTAGGAAGATTTTTTTTTTTAATTTCTAAGAATTTTTTAGACTTCTCATGATGTCCTTGTGTGTGCGCCGCACGTATATAAAATCTTATGAGATAATTTGAGACCATGAAAAAAAAGGTAAACCGCAATAAATTCTTATGATTCCAAACAGTATACCAACATAATTCATTTTCCCAACCACTTTTACAATCCTAGAAAATAGTTAGGATAAGTAGTTGCTTTAAAAACATCGCAAAAACTTTACTCAAATCTCATAAAACGATAAAATTGTCTTCTTAACTTCATCATAACCAGCTAGGCCAGCAACAAAGTACCTCTTCTACCAAAAGGTTTTGTGGTCTTCTGTCCTCCTCTACTTAATAGATTCGTCCATTGGAGAATAGTGAAATTTCTTCTTACAAATTCATAGTGCTCCCGTTTATTGCTCCTGGAATAATATTCAACAGTAAACGATCCTAAAATTTCACTATTCGGCAGTAAAGAAAAAAAAATTATTTTCTTGTTAAATCGTCAAGGTCAGTCAGGATGTAATTTACTAACCGAAACGTTTAACTATGATGTCCTTGCTAAAAGTCTACTAAGTAATATTGATGGGTTGTTGGTAAAGCCAGGACTTCTTATTACTATTTATGACCTTTCGATATACATATGTGAAAGACAAGTTGATTGGATTGCATTAAACCGTTGAAATTAAGTGCTTAACCAAGTTGCACGGAATAAGAATTTCAAATGGTAAAGGAAGACTTCACACCGACCTCTAGCCAAGATGCCATTTGATTCCCACTTTCCTATGATTTCCTAATTAGTTACGAACGTCTTGTTTAGAGTTACAAACGCTTTTTTTTTCTCTACTAATATGTTAATACAATTTACAAATTAATACAACCTAGCTAAATTCTACGTTAATAAAGATGATAGAAGATGACTGGAGAAACAAAAAATTGGTACAGAAAAAGCGGGAAGAGCAACATTTGAGATGTATGAGAAGATTAAAATGTCTTCTGCATATTTTTTAAAATCACCCTGTAACTCTAGATTACTAGATATTCTTTGCAGCCCTTCAATTGTTCATAATTTGTCCTCTTCTTGCCTTCCATTAACAAGTTATAGCTCAACATATGTATAGGTACATGGTTCGGTATTAAGTTTTCAAAATCGGTTACCTACCCGTTCCAATTTATGTCCCACCTTCAAGGTTTCAAATTTATTCGAAATTTTTAAGTAAGTACTTAGATAGAACTGAAAGGATTTAATATACTATTTACGTTTAAGGTGTCCATAAAGATTCATGATTACGATGTTGATGACAGTGGCAACTTTAACGTGAGATGTTTTCACAGGAAGATATCTCAGTGCAGAGCAGTTGCTGACTTTATGAAATATTGAACATGCCTCCTTATGGTGATCCCCTGTAACGAATTCCTGATCTAGCTATAGGCAGTAAGGGATGAAATAAAAGTTATTGTCCGCGCTACGAAAACTGAGCTATCAAGGTCAGGGAAATTTTAGTTTGGGGTTGCTCCTTTACTAATTGAACCTGAGCGAAATTTTATAGTACATATTTCCATTTAAATTAAGTTATTTTATTGATTTTCTAGAAACTCATAAAAATTTCACAAACATGTTTTATGTCATGTTACTTAAAAGAGAGAGCTTATTTAAAAAAATTTACTTATTGTAATCAGCTATATTTCAATTTCAATTCAATTTCAATTTTCTATTTATTATTATTATTATTAATTGTACAAAGAAGTATAAACTTTAGAATGTACGTATTAAGGCATAATTGAAGCAATATAATATAGTAATAGCAATATATGTATGTAATATTAACAATAACAAGTTTAAAAAACAGTCAACTTGATACTAATAAAATAATTCATACGTAAACATATAAGTAAGAAAAATATAGCAATTTTAATACTAATCCCAAGAAATAAAAAAAATAATAAAAAACCCTTCTCACTAATCTAACAAATAGAGTAAAATTGAAGAATAATATAAAAAGAAAAAAAAAGAAAAATAATCCAAAAGAAAATTAAAATGCGGGAATTCATAATTAGAACCAATATTTTTAGTGTACATTGAAATGCGCTACAGTTTATTCTTTGGTCTGGCTTTTGATTACAAAAATCCCTGATTCAACTTTATTTCTGTTTTATGCCAAAACCTCTTTGGATTTTAGTCCAGTTGAATGGGACTAAATAAGGCCTTTGTCCTACAAAATGTGGGGTAGTTGTGATTTTTATGTTACTTAGTTCCGGGCTTTGTTGGAAAATCCGAGTTTTCACCTTATTTAAGAGGGGGTTGGCGCGGTCCGCCATCGGAAGGTACAAAAAATTTGGTTTTTCAAAATAAACCTTCAACGATTGATCTTACGACAAAAATGGCTGATACAAATTTGAAGAAAACTAAGATCCCTGCAAAAAAATTTATACATATAGTACCCCTTTATACAGGGTGTTTCATTAACGGTGATCCATAAGGCAAGAGGTGATAGTAGTCACCTAGTCAAACAAAAAATTGTATATGGCAAGGGGGAGCGGCATCTCAACCGTTTAGGAGTTACAGGGTGATTAAGAAAATTTACTAGTCGTTCAACAAAAACCCTGTATCTTAAAAAGTTCAAGGTAAACGGCCTCTAGTTACAGGGTGCTCTTGTTTGCAGAACTTCAAGACTTTACCAACGACTTCTCGACCAACCCCAATTTTGGATTTCTAACATTTTTCTTGACTTTGACCCTTTTTTTTTAAAAAGGTGCTTGATGTAACATTTTTTTATATAAACTGTATACTGCGGACTCTTCTCTTTAATTTGACCTATTACACCGTTTATGCTATCTGCAGCCGTTAAAGAGCTATTAGGTCAGAACCATTTCAGCTCATACCGAAATTAGATGATATTTTTTTTAAATAATGGGTTATCAGTCACTAAGGTAACAAATTATCTTTAGTTCAGGCCACCATAACTCCTGACGGGAGAGGAGTACTGGGCTGGTCCATCAGTCAGTGAACTTTTTAAGATACAGTGAATTTTGTGAAAGGCTAGCAAATTTTCTTAACAACCGTGGCACTCCTTAACAGTTGAGATGCCTCTCCCCCCCCCCCTTGCCATACAATTTTTTGTTGGACTAGGTGACTTATATCACTTCTTGTCCTTTGAACCACCATGGTATACTATACGTATAAATTTTTTTGGAATTATGTTCACGTTTTCACCGCTGTAACTCGTTACACATCAGACTTACAAAAACAGTATTTATAAAAAAAATTTAGGGAATTAACTTCTTAAAATTTCTGATCAACCGCTGAGGAATCATTTTGAAAAAACCAATTTTTTATACCTTTAATCCAATATGGCGGACCGCGCAGACCCCCACACGGTAAAACTTGGATTTTTATCGGGGCCTGAAACTAAATAACATTTATAAAAATCACAACACTGGACTATTTCGTTTATGAAGCATATTGCTTAAATATTTTTATTTAAAAAAATCATAAAGATTTCCCTTTAAAATATTTCTCAAGGCTTTTAAGCAACTCCACAAATAAATAATAGAAGGATTTAATAAACATAATGGTAAATAAAAATTTTCATCTTTTAAAATTAAAGCTTTCCAATAAAGCGAAAGCATTGTAGTTTAGACACAAGCCATTTAGGATATTTGAACTGTCATTCATTACGCATTTTATTTGAGACACAAGCCAAAAACCATTTTGAATTTCTTCATATTTCCACATCAAAATAATTTACATTCATTCTGTGCCCTATTTCATAAACTTACAACTTACTTAACAAAAATTGTAGAAACAATGAATTTTTGGTTTCACAAATTTTCTGTGCTACAAAATTATAGGTGTATTCTACAATCGGAAATTTGTAGGAATTTTTCATTTTTTGTTTCACCAAAAATTACTTGTAGTCGTAATTGTTGTAGATGTCTGTTCACTAAAGAGATTGGAGTAACAAAATTTGTGCAATACACGAAAATATTTCACAAGTGACAGGTGCTGGGTAACTTTCTACAATTTTATTTGATTTAATTGGTGACATTCATTTCAATAAGAAAATGTTCTAGATGCGTCGAAAATATAGCAGCAGTGATAGTAGCGGAAGTGACGATTTTTACTTGATGCTTTGCCGAAAAGTATATCGGTTGAATTATTTTAACTAATATTTCGAGGCAAGCGACAGACTGTAGCAGACTATCACAGAAGAGAAAGAAGAAAACTTGGAAGATTGTGATTATGAGAATTCAAATAATTTATTGAATTATTTTCTTAATCATTTTTTATAAAAAGATGAAAAAAATAATAATAATGAAGAGTTTTATGAATGTATGTTCTTAAGGATTTATTTTATTTTAATATCTACTAAAATGAAAAATATTATCGTGCACAGTTGAATATTGTTTTTCTGCATTATTTTTTCCTTCCATTTCAGACGTTATATCACTTCGCCCTAGTCCCAAATCCCACTCCTTTTTAATTGCGACGAGTTGCAGATTATGTCGAAAAAAATGTCTTTTTTATCTGTTATAAGAGAAGCATGAACCATTTTATTTTACAATTGCTCATTTTGTTTTGATATTAACAAATTTGTGAAAAAATACTTGTAGTTTACAACTCAGCTACAAATCTTGTAAACCAGCACTTCTACAAAATTGTGACATGACAAACACAAAAAAAAAGCGACATGTCTCCGTTCTGAGATTTATAGGCCTGTAGCGACCCTCGCGACTTCTGTGCGAGAACCACTACTTTCTTTTGAATAAGATATTTATGGTCTGCTCAATAGATACCGCCCGAAACTTTTATTTTATGACTATCAAGGCTTTTAGAACTAATTACGAATCTAAGAAATTATTTTACTTAATCTCTTACGATCGGGAGGTGAAGTCGCCGGTATGAAACTTGCAACCAGACTATACTGTTTTAATGCCTTCGCGCACTCGTCACACGTATCAAGTATATGGTGTGCTTCTGTGAGTTGGTGTGTTAGAAAATAGAAATTATTTAGCACTGGTTTCATTAGTTAGTGCAGCATATTGCGTTCGTTTAGTTATCTAGCAAGTCCCCATACACTCCCTTCCCAGCGTAGGGGTTATGCATATGAAAATCTTTTCTCAAAGATTACTGTTTTTCTGTTCTTCATCTTGAGTTGGTTTGCACAGAGAGCCTCGTCAGCTGCAATATCCGCGGGATTTAATCTGTCTATGAAAACCGATGAGTTCTTTCTCTTATTATTTTATCTACTATCTGAGAAAGATATTACCACAGAATTGTAGTAATTTTGGTACTTGGATAATGTATGTCGTTTCTCCGGGAATTTTTAGAATATTCAGAATTTTCAGCCTATTTTGTTTTCTTTCCAAAGTGCTGAAAAAGTTGCTGTATTGGCAAGCTCAATGTTTCATATTAAAGAATAACCTCATAAGAAAATGGCAGACCAGTTTTCGTGCTGGGCTTAGTTATAAAAATGCTATCTTGAAGGTGATAACTGACATTCGGTCATCACTCGATAACAGACAAATCGCCATTTTTACTCTCCTTGATTTTTCAAAGGCATTTGACAGCGTTTCATATAAGAAATAACTTTACAACATTTTTCATATGGCGCGACTCTTTTAATTAATAAGTTCCTGTCGGATAGATTACAGCGTGTGTGCCTGAGTGAATTTTTTTGCATTTTCTTCCCTTAATCAATGGAGTTCCATAGGGATCCATTCTTTGTCCGCTACTCTTCATCCTATATATCAACGACTTGCTGCTTGTAGCTCGTGATATTTATAATCATATTTATACCGATGACATCCAAATTTATCCTGGTCGCCCCCATTGAATTGATGGAAGACTGTGTGGATAGAATCAACAGGGATTTTGATTAATTGAAAATTGAGGTTGAGGGGCTCTGGAACGTAAGCCTTAAAAGGCCCTTTGTTCACCGGGATTTAGTCGAAATTAGTAAGTAAGCATTTGCACACAATCTTAACTCAACTCTTCGTCGCTTATGACTATCAGCTAGTTTTCTATCACCCCAATTGCATTGCCATTTAATAAAGATTTTAGTCTTGATTCAAGCTGCACTAGAAAATGAAATGTTGCATTCAATGACTACGTCCGGTTTATTTTTGGATTACGCAGGTTTGAATATGTGTCACATCTTAGGTTTGCTCTACTTGGATACCCGCTGGGAAATGTATCTGAAGCGGAGTTTTATTTTTCATGAAATTGGTTTGTTACTACAGCCAAACCTCCATATCTAGCTAACTTGGTCTGGTCTTTTAACTCTACCAGAGGGCGTAAGTTTTTAACACCTACATTCCAAACATCAGTCTTAGAGGGTTCGTACATTGTTCAGGAAATTCGTTCTTAGAACGAGCTACCTAGTACTTAGGAAATTCATTTGAAACATTCGGATGGCTTCTTGTTGATTTCCTAGAGTAACGTTTTTTTTATGTCTGCGATACGCACGCATTTGTTATCTTTTATTGTTTGTGTTTTTCTCTTCCCTTTTTTTAATTTGAATTTTGATTTAGTTTTTGAATTTTTAATTTTGTTTTTAATTTTAATATTTTTATTTTAATTTTGATCTGAATTTTTCTTTTTAATTTTGATTCCAGATTTTTTGTTTATTTTCATTTTGGTTTTGATTTTAATGTTTGTCTTGTCTGTCTTATCTGTTCAATAGATGTTAATTTAACAGATTGTCCCTTCCCTTGGTGATTGAAAACAAGCCATTTTAAAAAAAATATCGGATAATTTCGGTATGACCCGGTTGTGAGCTAATAACTCTTTGACCCATACAAATAGCACATAAAGTATAATAGATCAAATTAAAGAGGAAAGTCTACAGTTTACAGTTTTTATAAAAAAAGGTATGTATGTATATGAAACGCCCTCTTTTTGCAATAAAATTTCTTTTTTCAAAGATTTTTTATTTCCATAAAGAGTTTTTTTTCCACTATGTTAATGACCTTTTTGCAAAAGAAATAGAGGTCAAATTAAAAAAAAAAAAGTAAGAAAATCAAAAATATTTAATTTATACCACAATAACTTTTGATATGAGAGGAGTACCGGGCTGGTTGAGCAGTTCACGCAGAGGCGTATGTCAAAACTCAAGCAACGTCGAAATCACTATCAATAATGAATTGATAAAGCCCACTAAGAATGCCAAATACCTAGATATAAATTTCAATGAACGTTTTAAGTCCAACCCTCACGCAAAGGTAGTTCCTAGGAAAGCAAAATTTTCACTCAGCATGGTCAGTCCTATAATGACATATAGGAATGGTCGCACTCTAAACACCAAACTGCTGATGTACAAATAGTTATTTAGGTCCAACCTAACGTACTCGTTCCCCAGATGGCATACCATATCGCGAATATATATGGAAATCCTTGCGAGACTCGAGAGAAAAACTCTCCGAAACTGCACTGGACTCTACCGGAGGCCCTGTGGAAAGCATTACCGTAATCAGGTCCTTTACGAGAAAGCTGGTATTTCTCCGATACAGGACTACCTGGTTGAGATGATGAAGAAGCAGGTAGCCGAAATCCCCAGGGAGAAAGGAGTCAGTCACCGCGGGTAGAAGAGGAAGACAGAAGGAGAAATTCAGCCTACAGGACAGAATATACACGACTTTCTAACCGCAATAGGGAGCTTACAAACACCACCAGAATGGGAAGGCAGATGAAACATGGAGATTTATATATAAGTTAAGTATTAGATTTTCGAAATATGTTTAGTTAACTAGAACTAGTTAGTAATTCATGTATTTAGAAAGTAAGATAATTCCAGCTAGCTTAATTTAACTCAAGGCCAAATAAAAGTCCGTAGGTATTATAATCACGGAGCAGGTTTATATACGAAAATATTGTTAGGCTAAGTGTAAACATATTTTTTAGCGCAAATAAAGAACTTGAACTCATTAAGTGCAGGTAAAAATTATTTTCTATTTTTGAGTGCGGATTTTTAAGAAAAATTTAAAATTTAAATTTAAATTTAAAAAAGGTTTTCTTTTAATATTTATTTATTTTATTTATCTTAAATTATGAAAAAAAAAAAAATTATAAATAATTATAAAATTAAATCATTAAAGAATTTTTAGTAACATAAAAAATGTTGGCATCATTTTTTTTATTTTTTTGTGATCGAGAGCTTACAAAAGACGGGTATTTTGATGAAAAGTCCTTTTTATCATGCTTTGGGTCACATAAGAATCAATAATATTTCCATTTTTTGCATCATTTGTATTGCTTCTAATGCTCTAAATCGGCTTTCTAAATATTTAATAAATTAATTAATTGCCTGTAATGCAATTGCATCATCTCGCAAGCTTAATTTGGCTTCGCAGTGATTTGTTGCTTCCTTAGACAATTTTGCTAGATATGGATTGATAAGGGATCTCAGTTCTCTACGTTTGCAAAATCATCATAGCTGTGGTAATTAATATCAGATTCAGTTTTTTTGCAAATATTTAATTTAATTTAATGGGTTATATATTAACCCTACCAAATTAGTACTTCTCGAAAATTTCTATAATAAAGTATTGGTTTGAAAATAAGATGATTATTGAAAAAAAATTAAAAACGTTGCCTTTAATTTCCAACAAATTGCAGCCCGCAGCCCAATGTTTTCTTTCTAATGGCATTAGCCGTTAATCCGTCCACTATCCTCGTATTCACGTCGTACTTCATGGCTTGTATATTCCGGCGGGTACGTCTGACCGATTTATTAATTTTATGTGATCAACCAAATTTTACTATGAATACAGAATCAAATACTTATATTAAAAAAAAACTGTGGCGGTATCTGGTTGCTAATGAAACAACTGATGTTCCAAAGTTCAGAAGCTGATAGTGGACCTTGGGTTATGAAAGAGCAAAATGCGTCGTCGGAATACAATTTCGGAAATATTTTAGAGTTAAATTATTTAGGGAATTCTAGGGATTTTATTTTATCAAAACTCAGATCTTTCCTAGCACCTTGTTGGCATCACTGTTTGGAATTAGCTACCCCCCCCCCCTTCCCCTAGTTCAAAACATGGGTATGCCGTTGGCGAAAGCCATATGAGATGAGATTTGAAACTGGAATAAAATTTTTCGTATACGACAAATTTGGTAACGAACAGGTACAAAATATCTAGAATATGCTTTTTTTAAAATCTAACAACGGCTCAAGATGACTGAGCTTATTCATGAATGAAATGGGTGCCATTATTATTTTTAATGATTGAATTTTATATGTTTATTACTGCAGTCATGTCACATCTATTATCGAATAAAAGTAATCCAAACGATTTAAAAATAATTTTTCGAAATGAAGTTCTTAAGTCTGCTGAAATTTCGAATGTTGAATTATTTTTTAATTAAAAGTTGAACGAACTTTAGAAATGGGTTCACTACATGAATTGATATTTGAATGACGAATTGTTTTAGAATAGGCGTAGACCCAAAATGTACATAATATCAGACATCCAAGCAGTACTTAAAGCGTTAAACTCGTTTACCTTTGAGTCTTAAACTGGTTTGGGACCTGTCTTACTGTTTACAAACAAATGGCAGAAACAAACAGGGTGACGTTGATTTGGGTACCAGGACATGAAATCATTAAGAGCACATTGGGCCGCTATGGCCTCCGTGTCTTTGAATAGGGTCTCCTGTCCCCCTGCCTTAAAAAAAAGGTAACTAGATTGCGGACCACCTTGCAAAGGAAGAAGCCAAATCTCTGTTTTTGACCCTGAGCCTATCTTTGGATACCAAAAAAATCACCTTTGATTTCAGGTCAGGCCTTAGGAGGGACAGTAGTAAAAAGCAACCTGGAAAAATACTCAGAGGCTGAGATAAGCGAAGAAGTTTATAAAGTATTCGCAACAGAGGACAAAATCATTCCTCACACTCAACAGAATGGAACTAAGGCTCATAACGAGCCTATTTACTGTGCACTGCCCAATTAGACATCATCTTTAAAAGATCAGTAAGGTCGATTTTAAGACTTGTCGCTTCTGTACGGAAGACAATGAAACCGCTGAACATGTCCCATGTGATGCGAAGCTCTGTGCAGAATAAAGCTAAGACATCTAGGAAACGCATACCCAAGGCCAAAGGATGTCGAAAAAATTACCCCCAAAACATCGTAGGCTTTATTAAACACCTTAACTTCTAATAGGCGCCCTAGGCCATTTAGAGGTAATATCACAAAAACAAAACATCTCATTGGTGGCTCTGACTAAATGAGAGGCGAAAGTTCTGTCTGCATCCCCCATAAATAATAATGACTAATTTTGCCGTCAATCCCATCTAGATGCTAGATCTCTAGCTTATATTAATACACCCAATTTGTACAAACATTGTACCACTTAAAATTTAACCTCATAAAATCAGGAACACCGCTGAAGGGCTCCGTGGCGGGAGCGAAACGTCCGGTAAACCTAATACGTTATTGTTTTAAGGGTTAAAAAAACACAAAATTATAATTAAATTGTTTTAATTTATTTTCTATCTTATTTAATATTATTAATTACAAATTCGTACATATTTATTTACAATCAAATTCTTACATATAATAAGGTACGCCTGATAAATAAAAACTCAAAGCTATCGAAAATTCCATAAAAAAATTAAAAAGAAAATGTAAAACAGGAACACGGAAGTAACAAATATTTAAAATTGAATTTTTATTAATATAAATAACGAATTATTTTGTACAAAATATTTACAATTTAGATAAACAATACTCGAGGAAAATTTAAATTCTATTTTTGATGTTAAATAAGTAAAAAAAAAATAACATGCAAAACGCGTCAGAAACATGATCGTCAAATGATCACTTACATTGTGCTCAAAATGTGAGGTTATATACATTTTTATATAACTTTAATTTTTTGTTTTTACATTTATTCATACGAGTTTTAGCTTATCTCTCCAGCAAACATTTTCTCGAAACATTGTCTTTTTGGGCAAATTACTCGGAGTGACGAGAACGTATGGAATAAGTAGGTTATGAAGAATTTCCAATACGATGAAATTTTCGAGTTTGAAAAACTCTAGATTGCCGATGGTGCGATCAGTTTTGCACTCATATATTTTGATGTCAACATGTTTTCGCGAGCAGCAGATTCAACATCGAGTCCATATTTTTGCTGTGTTCAGTTGGTGCAAATAATAAGATCGTCAAGTTCAACGGAATATTCCTATTTCAGCTGCAAGCCTTCCATATTGTGTTGTCGTTTTGATGTGTAGATAAGATTTTCGCAACAATAAGCCGGAAGTGCAGTTCACGTTATAATGAAATTTTCGATAAAAATTCGCCCCATATTCACTAGACCTCAGTCTTATATGGTTTAAAGAGTTTCGGCTTAGTATCACCCATTGATGGCAGAATAGTTTGATTAGCAGATGGCGGAGGTGTTGACATCAATTGTGACGGAGATGTTTGTTGTATTTGTGGCCCATGATGGCTAATTGTTGACCTAACTGGACTTAAGCTTCCATCAAAAACTTTGCCATGATCTGAACCGACAGGGCTAAGTGAAAGTGGCGATGATGAAGATTGAAGATCATGAAGTGGACTATGTGGCTTTGGAATAGATAATGGTGAATATCCCTGTGGGATTCCACTCAACATGGAAGGATATGAAGCTGCCGCCGCCGCTGCTGCTGCTGCAGCAGCTGATGGTGGAATTGGTACAGGTGCTGATCGTGGAGGAATATGATACGGTGAATAACGATAGCCATAATTAAATGGTTGTGCAGCTGTTGTCATTTGTGCTGGTATCACTTGTGGAATCATTGTATTCATTGGATTTGGTGGATATCCATAAGGCATTCCAACACTATTTGCTGCTGCTTGTAAGATTGATGCAGCAAATGCAGGATCTGAATAGACGGCAGCATATGGCCAGGCGACTGCAATTCGTTGGCGTTTATCTTTCATACGGCGATTTTGGAACCAAACCTTTAAAGAGAGAAGATAATTTTTGTTAGATATCGTAATACTGCAGAAAATTTTCATTTTTGTTTTTTTTTTTTTTATTAATCAAAAAATAATGATTCTTACCTTAATTGTCGATTCTGGAAGATTTAATTGTGCTGCTAGTTCACATCGTCTTGGGCGTGACACATAATTTTCTTTGTAGAATTCTTTTTCAAGACGTCCCAATTGATCTCGTGTAAATGCAGTACGATATCGTCGAACTGATGGATCCGCAGGTATTTGATTATTATTATTGCAATTGCTATTGTTATTATTGTTGTTGTTATTAATTCCCATATCTGACATTGGACTCGTACATTCTATAAATACAAGGAAAAAAAGTAATTTTATTAATTTTTGAATGTATTTGTCAGATATTTGTGTGCGAACGAGAAATTTTTAAAAAACAATCAAAAGGTTATCATTAAGACAGCTCATAGAATGTGCCACTATAATCTTATTTAAGAGGTAAATCCAACAACATTAAATATTCTGATTAATTTTTTTTATGGGTTGGTGTGTGAATTGGCGTTTTGAAAAGGGCAGTAAAGACTTGTCGAATCTTTAACAAAAAGCACCTCAACTTGTAGGTTAAGTTGAAATTCAAAAACTTGTACAACTGATAAAAGGTTTTTGATCAGTTTTTCAACACACACCAATTACATACGAATTAGCCAATTTTGATGTTTTGTTGTTTTTGGTGAGCGATGAAGGCGAATTGAAGAATGCAGAAAACAAATAAAATGTTTAAAGATTTTCTCTATAGTATTTAAAGCAATGCAGATTAAACAGAAATCCTGGATGGTGTAGAAGTAGAACAGTTCCAGCATTATTTTCACAACATTATTTCCTATTCCGATAATTAGTTTGCAAAGAATTAACCTAAATTATTTTCAAAATATTATAAAAAAAATTCAGTTGCAATTTATTTCAACAATTTTACTTTGAGTAGCTAGAAATGATGTGAAATTACAAACTGTTCTCCTGAGATGAATTCAAAAAGTGTATAGAACTACTGAGCTATCTAAGCGTTGTTTTACACAATTACTATTTAAAGCAAAATTTTACCATAAAATATTTTCAGGTTTGGGAACGAATACAGAAGAAATCTGACTTTTAAATGATATCATAATTCGCCGTAATTTTTTTCTCAGTAAAAGACGCTGTACAAAATGAGTTAAAAAATATATCCAAGATCTTAGCTAAGCTAAAATCCATAACGCAATACTTATATAATCACATAATTAACCCTTAACTTGGCTTGATTACATTAACCAAAATACGAAGACGAATTCAGTAATAATAGCAATTAATAATAAAAACCATAATTTATCGAATTCGAAAAAGGTGAAGAGACTTGGCAAACCGTTCATGCATGAATATGTCTTTGAAAGCTCGCCGAAAAAATTGTGTTTTCTTTATAACAAGGATGTAAGTCATAGTGAAAAAAAAAGGTTATTTCAATCATCTTATTATAAATCCATTATCATTTCAATCCATCTTATGATATTAAATTGGAAATTAGCTTAATTGGTTTAAACAAAAGACCGAAGCGAATTCAAGCAATTACACAATTAGTAATAGAAAACGATCAGCACAATGACCGCTATGGCCTCCGTGCTTGGGATGGCGTCTCCTGTCCCGTCTTTAAAAAAAAAATATAGAAAACGATACCAAATTTATTTTAGTACGAATGTGAAAATATTAGAACCACTCTTCCCTAATATAATTACAATTCACCTGAAAGTAACACAAAATAGGTACAGACCAGATGTGTATATCCGGGTTAAACAGGTAAAAATCCACCTTGTTCCTTTTTTATTGAAAATGGTGGAAAAAGAAATACCAGATCATTGGCTATAATCATAGCAAATTTTAATTATATTTACATGTAACGAATACCTATTGTAATTGCTCTATATACATATGTATTAAGAAAATGCTTTTTTTTTACTACTGTTTAAATCAAGATAAGCTTTATACCTCTATTATTTAAAAAGAACAGTTAGTGGAGATTAATTTTTTTTTAAACTAATCAGTATAGGGAAAATTAAGACGTGTGAATGAAAAATTAAAATCAACAAGAGACAAAGAAAATTGAGAAAGACAAATAAAATTTCACCGTCGGAATATGTAGGTATTTCAAATATGACAACAACAAAAATTGAATTCGCCGCAATAATTTTTACTTCTTATAATTTTGCATTCGAAAAAATTACGATCAATTAAAAATTTAAACAAAATTTTAACTTAAAAACAAAAATAACTAAAATGCGGCGAATTCAAATTTGAAAAAACAAAAACATTACTAACCTTTTGGTGACGGCGGTGGTGTCGTCTGCTTTGTATATTGCGGCGGTAATATGTCCACAACAATTTGCTGCTCTCTCGCCTGATTGTGATTATCAATTGTATAATTACGATATCCTTGCATTTTGTGCACTTTACTTAATTGTTTTTTATATCAACTTATAATCGAAACAGAATTGTTACAAATCACAGGCAAAAAAAACTAAATATGTATTGTTCACTTCCGTTATAAAGCACAATTATTTTGTTTTTTCACACAATAATTATTCAACTCAACTCAAATAACTCTCTTTTATCAATTCTCTATCACTCACGATTAAGATCAACATTAGATTACCCGTCGTCGTACCAACACAACAAAAATCACGGACTAAAAATATTTTTCTAAACACGTCAATTCTCTCTTCAAGGACTTACAACGGCGAAATGTGGTGAAAATTTTCTACACCTTACAATTTATATGCCTTCGGAAGGCAAGCAAAGGAATAGTAAAACAAATGGGCGGAGCTTGATATACATATTATTGTACGGAAGCCATATGTAAAATATTCATATGCATAGCAACCAATCAAAATCGTGAATGGATTAGTATGCAACATTTGCAACACTACACCATCGCAACGAAGAAACTGAAAAATGGAGGATTATCCACATACAACTGAATCAGCTGGTCCATCATATAAGATGCTGTGTGAATGCTGCTGGGTGAGAACTATGAAAACTGTGAAAAGGCGTGGCATTTAGAGTAAAAGTTAATGTGTATGTGCGATTGTGTACGCACACACACAATGCAAATCCCCTCATTTCGAAATTACCACAGTATAGTGTGTACATACAGTAAATATACAGGTCGATAAGAAGAGTATAGAACTAATGCATGGTAAAAAAGGATGGCAATATCTAATTACTTATGGTATCCAACATTCATAAGGAAATTTTGTATTCATTGCAATGAACGGATTTCCGCTTTCATTCTGCCACAAGTGTGTTTCGCCGGTGGTGCGAGCGAGAACCGAAATTACTTTAATAATAGGATTTTATCTCTGCTATCAAGCCCCTATATTACGCTCATTTTACAGCAGCACTTTTGTTGCTTTTTCCTGGTAATTTCACCCGGGGTCTCATTGCTGGATTTTTTTCTTTTTTTTTTTTTCTACTCGTCTTTTTTTGAATACTCGCTGATGTTATTGGCTTGGTAGCATTATGTTGTTGTTGTTGTTTTTGGTTGCTGCTGATGGTGCTACTGAAGCTGCTGATACTTTTTGTTTTTTTTTCTCTTTTAATCCGTCCCGTGGTGTTGATGACTAGGTTCCCCATATTCTCATCCTATTAGAATATAATATTAGAGAGAAAAGTATAGACTGAGTATGGGTGGTTGGTATAGGGGGCGAGGGAGTGTTCTTCATTAGATAGTATAACTGCTGTGGGTCGGATACTGATGCTGCTGAGGAGAAAATCGTTTACGTTCCCTCTGGTGTTGTTTGAGTTACATTTTCATCCTCAAACTGATTTCTACTAGTATTTTGTGATGTTGACTTGACTGTGTACCTATCTACCTACCTACCTACCTACCTACCTACCTAGGTAGGTAACTATATAGAAATTGTTAATATGGGGATGGTGATATGAAACAGTCTCCCTGTTCGTTCGTTCGTTCTGTCATGGATTATGCTCTCCAGTTTATTCAAACGGAAAATTCGTTGTGTAAATTTGCAGTTTCCAACGATTTAAGAAGAAATTATCCGATATTAACAGGCAGAGACGTAGGAGGAGGTGTTTTTGTTATTATGGTTGTATATGGTGGGAGTTAATTAAAATTTAGAGAGCTACAGGCGAAATGGTGCTTTCAGTAGTTCACGTAGATTTAATTATCTATAGACCGAATTCTATGAGGAATTCTAAATTTTACGGGATGCTAATATTGTTTAACTTATGAGAGATACAAGAGTTTCACAATGTCGTAATATCATATACACACGGTGATTTTGTTGGTATACCTTGGCATTAGTTTGTATATATTTGAAAAGTAGATAGGTTCCTAAGTACTTAATTAATAAATTTATGGGAATATTATTAGATAAGAGATGTTTTAAGCATGATTACTTGTCCATTCAATTATTTGAATATGGATGGGAGATAAGAAAAGATATATAGAGATATTAATAGTGTACGTATATATACTTACTAGTGTCTCGTAAAATACCGGTACCTACCTACGCATCTACCTAGGTACCTAATTAATTCAGAATCAATTTCGGTATATTTTCTTTGAAATTATATGATAGGTAAAAGCCTTTGTATGTAGGTATAAGTACCTGAATGAATAATATTAACAAAGGATAAGTTAAAGTGAACATGAATATAAGTTTGTTCTCATGCAGTTTGTAAGTAGCATAACGGTCGGTTATTTCTGTAATAAAATTTTACACATTTTATATGGAATAATTTGTAAAATCTTAAATTTCTAATGAATGAACAGATGCAGATGTATAAATTGCATTGAAACCTTTTGATAATTTGGATTAAAAGGTAATTATGCAGGTTATGTAGGTATGAAGGATTAAAATTTTGTTTCGCTATCCTTTATGCATATATCTTCTACATCTGTAGGTGGTTTAAGTTAAATTTTAATTTGCCGACTTAGGATTAAAATTAATTTGCAAACTCTTAAGAATTTTATTTAATTAAATGTAAATAACCGCTTAAATATGAATATAGAATAACGCAGGTATCGCGAGAATTGACAAAATATTCGGAAAGTTAATTTTGTATATAAATTTGGTTGTAGCTTTGAAAATCTGGCTCATCCAACTTTATTGAGAGATTATTTGTAGGTAGGTAGGTAGGTGTACCTATATTTTGATGCATCAGAGTTAAAAAAATATTTTTAGCCTTTAGCATCTAAAATATTGTAAAAAACTCATTAAAAGGCATCGAAATATGATAAGAATAATGGTTATGAATTGACCCAAATCAGAGAGTAATGCAATAGGTTCGGCTTCAGATATAGTTTGGCGACTTATCTATAGGTACTTGCGTTTTTGTTGGTTGTCTACTAACTCTAACAAAATAAATAAAATTAAATTTCGTTTTGGTTTTTTACAACGTGTTGAAATGGTAGGAATGAAAAAGAAAACATGTTCTTCAAACATAAATGTATAATTTATAGGGACCCATTGGGACGAAAAACCAGCGCTTCTGAAAGGAGCACAATATAAGTGCTTCTCTAGCCATCATTTGGCAGCTCTTTAGAACCACATTCACTGAGCAGCAACAACATCTAAATTTCTACGAATCTGAAATGTGGTTTTTTTCCACTATTGATAAAAAAACGCATCTCTCATTTTCAATGTGATGTTCAGAGTGGTTAGAAATCTGAAGTTTTGGTTAATATAAGTGAGAATAAAAGGGAGAATAAAAGGTAGAATATTGGCTTCATAAGATTTAATATCACAAATAATAATGAGCAAACATAAGCACATTACTACTGTACTTTGGCTTGAAGGACTTTTATCAGATTAAGGAAGAAGCACTACGATGATTATACAAAAAGCTCATTAAACCTTTCGAAAAGACATATTCAAAAAACTTAATCGGACATCATTTAGAGCGCTTCTTAAGAGTAGATAGAGAAAAGAAGCGATATCGGACTTCCAGGGAGCGCTTCAGGAGGGCTCTTAGAGTGCTCTCTTTCCAGTGTGGAGCTACGAGTAACTCCATGCTTCTAAACTGCGACATTTAAGTACTATCTATGTATGTACATATATCTAAATGAGGCTTGATCATATGCAAATATGAAAAAAGTAAAGACTATAAAAGAGAGTCGCTGGGAATGAATAACTTGTTGCTAAAGAAAAGCTGCTAAACTTTCGAGGCCAATTGCAATCACTTCGTTCCTTTCGAAACTAATCAATTCATGGAGAATTGAAGAATTTTAAGAATTTTTATTTTTAACGATTCCAAATCAAATTATAAATACAAGAAGAAAAAACAACCGTCTCATCCGGGGTTTGAAACCGGGACCTTCCGCTTGCCGGGCGACTGATCTTAGCAAACTTTGATAAGGTCTGGTGTTCTGAACTGAAAACCGAATCTCTCTCCTACTCTTCTACAAATTATTATGAATTGAAACATTTTTTTTTGCCGCGTAGTATGGATATGATATCAGACAGAATGGTCGGTAACTAAAACCTCTGCCTGCCTCTCATAATAAAGGTACTAAACAGGGAGGAAATAGATATAAATCTAGAAAATGAAACCCTAGTTTGGTACACCGATGGTTCTAAAACCGAGAAAGGAGTAGGAGCAGGAATATATGGTGCCTGCCTTAATATTCCAGGCAGAAGTATATACCATCACTAGATGTGTATACGAAAACCTCAGCCGATCCTATACCCACTAACAAAAATTTATATATATATATATACATATATATATAGATAGAGAAAGCGGTATTGATAGCCATCTCATCAACTGAAGTCAAATTCAAGACGAAGTTAATGTGGGAATGTATTCAAGCATTAACAAGCCTTGGTACAAAGAACCACCTAACACTCAAATGGATGCCAGGACACTCGGGAATTGATAGGAATGATAAAACAGACTTACTGACAAAAAAATGAATGTTCCATGCCTCTCATAAGATGGAAATTATTATGCGGCATTTCTTACAACACCGTGAAGCTTGCCTTCCAAAGCTGGATCCAAAAACAAATGGATCTACGATAGACTTCAATGGTAGGTTCCAGACAAACCAAAAGACTCATTATAAGACCTTCTCTAAAGAAGAGCCAGGATCTATTAAGGATGTCTAGGAATCATCACAGTAATTCTGTCGGGCACTGCAAACTAAACAATCACATGCACCGGATAGGCATATCACTCATTGATGATGCAGGATGTGTCTTGAAGAGGATGAAACATCGGAGCACGTCTTATGCGAACGCAAGGCAGTTGTACATTGTAAACTCCAAATTTTTCGCTCATACACAAAGTCTGCCGAATTTGAGGAAACCACATTCAAGCAAATACTGCTCTTCCTAGAAAGAGTGGGATTATTGGATGAACTGTAAAGAAAACGGTGAACAATAAGCCAATGATGGCTGCAGTGCAAAGGCCACTCGCCTCGCTTAGTGCTAAATCTAATATAAAATCGAATATAATAAACGTGGATTAGATGGTGTTACATCTGCACCTTACCCTATAAATTCCGGTGTATCTCAGGGTTCTGTTATATCTCTATCTCTCTTTCTAATTTTCATTAATAATCTGCTCTCCCTTATTTTCAATCCTACTCATAACAATAATTACCCTTGATTGTGCTTACTCCTGTGGCACTCTTGCGGACTCCAGAGTGAATGCCGCATCTATAAAATAAAATTGCATTATATGGAATAGTAAATAACGACGTTGACAGCTTGCTCCCTTGGGGCGAACCGAATCGCTTCAAATTCAATGCATCTAAGGTCCAAAGCTGTCTAGCCTCTTGAAAACCAGTTCAACACTAAACCAATCCAGTTTCGTTTCATGAAATACTAATTTCTGATTCATCGGAACTACGCATTCTTGGGTTTAAATATTTCCAGTTCTGTTGCCAAAAGTGCATCGAAATTTCTTGGATTTCTGAAAAGGTGTAAGAAATATTTCAGCCTATCGAATCTAGTGCTTCCCTATAAGTACTATATCAGACCTAAAATGAAATGCAATTCCCAAATCTGGACCAATGTTGGTCCCACAGCCTTAGTTTCATTACATAGGTTTGGTTTGTCTTGTTTGAAATTATAAGCTAATTTCGATTCGGTTAAAACCCGGCACGAATCCTATAATATAGCTTCAAATTGTAGATTAGATTTATTCCGTTTGTAGTTTTATAATAACTGGAATAACACAATAATTGTAGCAATCATGTTAAATTTGATTCTTTCTTGAACATATGTGAGCTAGACCTATTCTTTCCTCCACTTATGGGGCATTGTTTAAAAATTTTAGGGTTTTCAGCGATATTTGTGTGAAAATCACTGAATGAAATTTACTGACACATTATTGTAGCTGCATTATTATTTTAAAATGTGGTCGTTAACGATATAATTATTGTTATTTATTATTATTAAAATTCCTGATGCAGACAGAAATTCTGACCCTAGTCTTGTCACCGCGCCCTGTGAGATCTTTTGTGACATCACTTGTAAGTGCCCTAGGGCACCCATTCGAATATGAGATCTTTTACAAAACTTTAGCGTTCTTTGGGCGGAGGAGCATCTTTGTAACATCCTCTGATAATGGGAATACCTTTTCTGAATATTTGATCCTTTGAACAGAATGACCGGAGCTACCATGCAGATAAACATCACGCAGAAGTAAGTTACAAAGCAATGTTACTAATTGATCACAATGAACGTAGGCAGCCATGACGCAGAAGTTGTTCAACTTTCAACTTTACCAAAATTATCCTACGTTGACAGATGATTGTTTTTTTGTTCGCTTTAAAATTTTGTATGCTGAACATAATGAGTTTCAAAGAAAATTAGTTATGGTGGTGAAAAGGTGAAAAAATTAATAAAAATAATTATTTTGTGGTCTCAAATTATTAGTTAACAAAACTATTTGAAATTTCATCTTGACGCAGTCACAAATTGCCATTGTTTTCACCATGTTGGTGGCTACAATTTTGATACTTCATTACCGCATTTGTGTGGGGCGAGGTGGCTGCGATGCATTCTGCCCCAAGCATTAGCCTTAAACCTGAGTTACAATGTAACGCTGTCGCGAATGATGTTGCTGATGCTGACGAGATTGCAGTGACTGTTGCTTATGCTGTTCCAATGATGACGCTCTAACATGTCTTGAATTTTCGTTCCAATATTAAATAAAATCATTAAATCGTAAATAAATGAATTAACTAGTTATTAAATACTGTAGCATTACTTAAAACTTCCAATTTTCACTCACAATTTCAATTTTCTGCAAAAATATAAATTGCCTCAACTCCAGCTGTCAAAATGTTATGCGTCTCAAGCTGAAATATTTTCAACTTTAAGCAATGCGACCGGCGCCAGCAGAACCCTTCGCGACACACTGTACCAGCGCATGAGTACTTTCATACATTTTAACTTTAGCAGGTTTAGCGACAGCGTCCGCTTCTCGCGACATGTAACTCAGGCTTTATACAAAAGCTGGGGAGACCATTTCTCACTGCCTGAGGTGCGGACATAAATTACGTTAAAACGGTTATCTTTAGAGTGCCCACAGTTCTTTGATAATATTAACAAAATCTGTTCTAGAAAACCGAAACTCCCCAAAATCATAACCAGCGAGAAAACTCTATCACTTCCACAGGAAAAGTGCGAGGCCTTTGCAAAATTTTTCCAAAACACCTTCAAAGACAAATTAAGCCTCAGAGACCCCAACCTTCCCTTTTGAAGTAGAAAGGTGTGTTAATACCTTTCTTAGTGCTAACGAATCCATACCACAAACTTTTTCGCTGTAGACAACCCAGCAATCTACCCAGAAGACCAAGACACCTTCACAAACCCCCTCTAGTTCTACGTCTCAACTAAGACAATAAATAGCAAAAGATCGAGCAGCCCTGATAAAATTTCAAATTCATTTATCAAAAAGCTACCTCCCATAGCACTTGATTTCCTTGCAACCATTTTTACAATTGTATAAATACTTGTTACTTCCCGAAAAAATGGAAAATTTCAAGAATTTTACCTAACCCGAAAAAATATTCATCTAAAGACATCAAGGAATTTAGACCAATCCCCCTCATCTCAAATTTGGGAAAGGTTTTTGAAAAAGTTAATCAGCAAGAAATAACAATTACGTGAAGGAAAGCACATCCACCAAGATTCTCAATTCGGCTTCAAGCGTAAACATTCTACATTCCACCCTTTACTAAAAAATTCCATACCGATGCTACCAGAGCTTTAAATAGAAACGAATTCACGGTCGGGTGCTGCCTCGATGTTGAAAAGGCTTTCGATTCAGTTTGGATGACAGGGCTAATATTCAAATTAAACCAATTTGGTTTTCTTCCACACCTAAACAGAGTCATCCACAGTCACTTAACTTCTAGGAAATTCTATGTGGAACTCGATGATCACAAATCTCCGCTCAAAACAATTGCAGCAGGAGTCCCCCAGGGCTTCATATTGGGCCCAGTACTCTTCAATCTATACATCTCAGACCAAGTTCAAAATAAAAGTGGCACAACTCTCCTCTTTGCCGATGACTCCCTCACATACGCACAATCTCGTTGCCCGCTCTTGGCGGTCAATAAAATCAACCTACATCTCAACAAGCTCGACGTCACAAAAAATGGCGGATCAAAATTAACATCCAAAAGTGCGAACTTATCTGTATCCGGAACCCTAGCAGCGTGGAAACCGCCAAGTCGCTAAATCCAAAAGAATTACGGCTGTCTACAATGGCGGAATAATAAAGCCTACACAAACAGCGAATTACCTAGGCATAAATTTCCATGAACTGTACGAGGCAGCAAATATAACTCCTATCAAGGAGTATCTGTTCGATCTAACCGAAAAACAAATCGAGAAAATCCCTACCCATGCAAACCCACTCATAAACAAATTCCCGGATCTTCTAATACCGACAAATTTCAAATATCTGTCACCCTTGCTATTGGCTCATCCGAATGCTAGAAACATCTACCTCCACAAAGGTAGAATAAGTTTCTATGATATTAAGGGGGATTACTTCAGGGGTTATCCAAATAAGCCCCCCAAGAGCCCGGGAATGTCTCCGATACAACCTGCCAGTATAGGGAGTTCCCAGTCCTTAACTTCCTAAAGATTCCAAAATAATAACAAACTCTTGCGAGAAATTCATTTATTACAGCTGATATGTCGCAGCAGCTGTAGAAAAAAGAGCCAACAACAACACGAGACGTGATCAAATAGAAGAAAAGAGAAGACCTCGAATCGAACTGAGGGTCAAAGATAAGCCCCAATATCCTAAACAACACAATCCGAAAGATGCGAAAAATCTTCAAAATAAATCCAAAGAAGGAAGATAAAGAAGAATTTTGAAAGGTGTAAAAAGCACTTGACTTGACTTGACTTGATCTTTAGATTCAGTACAATCAGTTCTTGGAGGATGAAGAAGGGCCTCCTCTGTATGGTGCTGGAATAGCTGAAATAAGTTGTCAAAGAGTTTTTATAATGTTAAACTTTAAATGCGTTTTTCTGGGAACAACGATTTTAAGCGCGCGAGGGGCTCTACGAACTAATCCACATGAATCTCTGAGCAATTGAAAGCAAATTCAATTTGAAAGGCCATCGGAAATGATTTTTGTTAAAAATTGGTTTAGAAATAGTTTCTTCGTCTGTTGAAGTAAAAACAACAGGCAAAAAAATTGTTTTTTTTTTTTAACGGCTAGAATTTCATTATTCAGAGGCATTTTTGAAAATGAAAATCGATAACGCCCCCTAAATAACATCTAGTTTAATAATTGTCAACCTTACTTGTTTCGGATGAACTGGTAGAGCTATGAAACGCCCCGCGCAGACCAAAACATGCCGCGCACGACTTTGTTTGATGGGAGTTTGAGCCACCATGTTGGATTTTTTTTTTTTTTATAAATAAAATTAGAACTTACTCTCCATTGATAGAAGAATAAAATACGTTAAAGCCCATTTCCAAAAGTATTTATTTAATATAAAAAAAAAAAAACATTTTTCATGCCCCTCGACGGTAAGTTTCCCTCAATACAATAAAGTCCGGGACACATTAAAAGCAAAAAGCAGCGACAGAAAGCGAAGCGGAAGCAAAAATCCGACATTTCTACTTTGATAACTACATTAAAAGCAGAAGCAGAAAGCAGTTACTTGTCAATTACACGTGTCAGGTGTTATAATTTTTAAAAACGTGATGTTAATTGTTAATTAATTTGTTATTCTTACAAAATTAATTACTTTTTCCTCCATAAACATTTTATTTTTCTCTCATTAACACTTCTAAAAGAAAGGACGAAATAAAAATTTTAGCTCTTTTATATTGGCAGTACTGAGCAGAAGCAGAAGTTTTGAGGTTTGATCAATTTATAAGTTCTGCTTCTGCTGCTGCCGCTGCGTCTGCTTTCAATTTGTTAATGCTCGTACAGTTGTATGTTTTCAGAAAAAATTCTGCTTCTGTCGCTGCTGTTTGCTTTCAATGTGTCACGGCCTTAAATCTTTACAAATATACTTCATAATCTTATTTCATTTTTGTTTGTTTTTTATTCCTTCCCAATAAAGTTAATCAATTCTTTTTTAAAAGCCCTGAAATAACTTTTATACTTAATTGTAAGTGGTAATTCATTAAATAGTTTTAGTTTTTTGTATATTAACAAATTCTGTGCTTTTGTGTGTCTGAACATATTTAATCTAAATTTCTTTAGTTACCAGGTTGAACTTCATTTACATATTTAATGTTGTTGCTAAAATACTTGTGTAACAGACCATTTTTAAAATTTTTTTTTTTCCCCTGAAGGGAATCGAACCTACACTTGTTAGAATCAGTCAATGATGGATAAAGAAGAATTTTTAAGAACTTTTATTTTTAACGATTCTAAATCAAATTCATAAATACGAGAAGCAAAAAGAAAAAAGATAGGGAAAATTATCTATCTCGTTAGCTCAGTGGTAAGAGCAGTCGCCCGGCAAGCGGAAGGTCCCGGTTTCAAACCCCGGACGAGGCGGTTGTTTTTCCTTCTTGTATTTATGAATTTGATTTAGAATCATTAAGTTCTTAAAAATTCTTCTGTATCCATTATTTTTAAAATTCTAAACAAATATCAGTACATTCATTTAAATTTTTGCAATATACATATCTAACATTTCCCTACTTCCTAAAAAAATCACTGATGAACAGAACTCGTATGAATAGATAGCCTTTTTCTCATTCTTTTTGAAATTTAATCTTTTGTCAATTATCACTCCTAAATATTTTATTTCCTCAACTTTCGCTATGGTAACACGCCCAATTACAATACTTTCACTTAATTCGCAATCAACAGCCATGCACTTAGTTTTCTGCATATTTAATTTTAACTTATTTATCTTTAGCCACATATCAAATCTATCTATCCCCTCAATCATTATTCGCGTCCAATCCTCAAAATAATCCTCTGTTACATAAAGCAGAACATTATTTCCAAAAGTGCCAGATATGCTGATATTATGATATTTTTCATGTTCTCGGTGATATAAATCTGGAATAAAAGTGTTTCTAATATCGAACCTTGTGGTACCCCAATTTTTATTTCGATGGCCTCCGATCTTGTCTGATTAACTTTGGTTCTTTGAATTCTGGCTCGTTCTTTTAATGTCTTCATATCCGAGCACCAAAATAATCGTAACATCATTTCTTTTTAATTAAGTACTTTTGTATTATTATGTATCAGATTCAAACAAAATGCTCTCAACTTTTCAAATTGGATTTTGATGAAAATATTCTACGTATTCGGTGCTTGTTAAGTTGATAGCTGATTTGCGTGAGTTTTGTAATGTAATATCATCTGCATGTTTGCGTAGACTTGAACTGAATGCTATTATATATGAGGTTCCACAAGGCTCTATTCTGGCTCGCATGATCTTCTCACTCTTTATTAACCATTTTCCCACCGGTTTATCTATCCGCAACCTAAGTTATCATATGTATAGAAATAATTTCAAAATACGTATAATACGTATATGCAGCTGCATCTGACTTCGATCATAACGCCTTACTTAATTTTCTGAATGTGACTCTAGAAGATATCTTCTAATGGTGTCAACTCAGCTAAATCTAAGGCAATAATTTATACAATTAGGCCAAATATGATAGAACTCAACTCTTATGCCTAATCTACAATGCATGGTAAAACCACGTCGTCAAAACGATATCGTTTGCTGAAGAATGCATATAAATGCACGTAATATGTAAGTAGTGGTAAGCTGCCAAATTAAACAGCTGTTGACCTGCCAATTATAATAAATGTAATTGGTTTCTCGATTTCATTCCAGAATTATATCAAAGGAAGTATTTGGTATCAATAACTTATACTATAGTATAGTGAACTAAGAAATCGTTTGGGACAAGTCGAATAATATAAAATATTGCATTCAAGACAGAAAGTACAAGCTCCAGTTTACAGCTGTTTTGTTCTAAATTTCCCTACATTGTTCAAAATTATGCTGGATACATCTGAGGTATTACTATATCGTTTTTGCTGATTAACTACTACGCATAAGCTCCTGCTCATGTTGTCAAATCAATGAAAGAGAGGAGACATTTTGCAAGCATGAACTTTCAAATGCATGAGTGGGAAGCAAACACAAAAATCCATGTCATTTTGACGACGTGGTTTTACCATGCATTGTAGATTAGGCATTAAATTCGACCGAATGTTCATTAAAAAAGGCATGCGCATTTCACCAAAACTATTCGTCGGATGTCTTCCTAAATTATATGAAGAAAGAGTGTTAAATTTTTTATACAAAGCCAAGAATACATCCAAAGAAATTGAATAATTCTTACTACTTCCCATGCATTTCTGTACGTGGTAAGCCGAAACATTTCAGTATTATTGGTGGGATTTGCTGACCTCACTTGGTGAAAAGCTAACCGGAAGTTTCCGCCAGAAATTTCTTTCAGCAGTATCCAGTAATTCCTTGACAAAATTAAAAATGTTGGTATTCACTTATTAAATAGTGCAAACATACGCGTCTAGACATCATTTAGTTTTAATGTTTTTCGCATTATTTTGATGAGAAATTTTTACAATTATTAGGTACTCATCTAGAAAACTTGATCTTACCTCATCCTTTTTTATTTTCACATAACTTAAAATTTTCTCTCATTTTCCACATTTTCCGCGAAAAAAAATAACAATTACCCCGCCTAAATAGTAAAATGTTAAAAATTCGCACTAAAAATCACCGAATGTATAATTACGGTAATGACTGAACTAGGTCAAAACCCAGGAGGTCCGTCCTACTGTCCAGTTTTTATGTTTCACAAGCTAATGCGATATGAATTCATATTTTGATGCAATTTTTATTATTTTATGGCTGCAACTACATAGAAAAAGGTCACTTTTAAAATTTTTTAGGACTACTCTAGACATGGAACATGGTCAATGAAATTCACTTCGACCTTCTTCTTATTCAAGTCCTGATGCGGTCCAATTTTTTTACGATACTGATAAAAACTGAAATATGACAATTTTTATGATTGGACAGTGGTCTTCTAGGTAAAATGTACCTTCATGATTTTTTGACGGCTTTTTAACGCCATATATTTCCCATTGTTTGAGTTCATTTGCTCTGAGAAGTGGCCAAATATTTGACAGCAGTTATGTTTTGTTGTCCTTGAACTAATTCGATTAGTAAAAGCAAACCGACCGATGGCAACAGGATTTTTACTTTTGAGGTTAATATTTTTTTTCTGTTCCACATTTTTTTATTTCTTTATTATTTTCCCAGGTTTTTTAGGGCACATGATCTTTTTATGCTTTGTAAAAGATACTTAAAAAATAATCATTAGAAAAACATACATGGAAATAGCTTTGTGGATTTTGTTCCTTTCTTTCGTTTATAGAGGAAAATTGTTGGGGTCATGTTGCACGGAGTTTATTTGAAGCGTGCGTTGTTGTTCGATCAATTTTTTTATTTTTTATTGTGTCGCTAAATTAATTTTATTTTTCGTGATTGTTAGGTAATTTTTGAACGATTTTTTATATACTTACCCAACAAGATAATAAGAAGTAACCAATTTTAGAAGAATATGGATAGCCTGAGAACTAGGAAATAAATTATCAGAAATGCTCCATACTTAGGAAAGGATATTGTAAAAGCTTTCTATTGAGAATTTATTTAAAAACAATTGAATTAGTTTAACATTCACCATGACTCAAATTCGTAGACAAAATAATATTTCGAAATTGCTGAGAGTAATAATATGGAACCATGAAATAAAAACCTTCAATTAATTTTCTAATAAAAGAAAATCTGCTAGGTTTTCTTAATTTTTTATTCAGTTCATCAAACCTTGCATTACGTAGAATGAACTGAAAATGACCCTTCACATGACGAATTCAAAATATTTTTTCGAATTTAAGCAATAGTATTGTTCTAATTAGGTATAGAATATAAATTTACCACAGTAGGTACACGATTTTTTTGTCACAATCTCGAAAGCAATTGACTAATTTGTCATACTTTTAAGCGTGTATTCTGACATTAATTCATTGCAAATTCACTTTTATTTATTCTGTGTTTGATGAAAAGGATAAATCAAAATGAATATGGTGAACATAAAAATACGACGAAATTGAGGTGAAATATCAAAATATGTGACTAAAATATACGCCTAAGCAACGACAAAGAGATCGGAATCACCCCCCTCGTTAACATTGTCATACTTTAGCTCTTAAAGAACGGTCCGATATTGGAGACTCGCTAAAATTTAGTTTAGCGCGGACCTTAGTACTAAGCTTTACACCAACAAAAAGCTGGCGGAGCCACATAGACACACAAAGCGTCATCACCAGTTGAAATGCTGGTATTACACACATTCGATTTCATAAACGGTTGCTTCATATGTAAAGTAAACGTCGACCCAGTAATGGAAAAAAGGTGTTCCATAAACGTACCGCGTCACATTTTGGAGATTCGAAGCCTTGAATTCCGGGATGATATTTTGAACCATTTGAACATACACAACGATAAATTGGCACGAAAAATAATAGCACGCATCGAGAATGTCGATCTAACAGCAGATATCATCGCATCTGCTGGAAAATACTTACATTATTACGCGTCACGTGAAACATCAGAAAACCGGTCTTTCATTCAAAATAGACCGTGCTATGGAGTATATTTTCGATTATATTCATAACGCTAACGAATGTCAATTTAACCTAAAAGAGCTGAAAGAAAAGATCGAAGGAGACTTTACTCCGGATCGAAGGACAAAAAAAAACGTTTACAAGAGGAATATGGCGACGAAATTGCAATAGTTGTATTGTTCCTGTATATTTATGTCCTACAGTTAATAATAAACAAGATAATTCAATAATTATACTTCACCCCTTTTTTTCCCGCTAAATTCGAAAAATATCGATCGTACAATAAAAATTGTAAGAATTAAAGTTGTATAGAATCAAATTTACAACAACTTAACTCCTTACATTTTTGTTGAAAAGTTGAAAATGACCGAGATATTGATCAACACCAATTCCTCCTTAAATTCAAAATGGCGCCTAACGCACTGGTGGAATGATGGAATTTGGTCGCCATTTGGAATTTAGACTACCACTGATCAGCGCAATAACATTGATGGCGGGGATTTTTGAAAGGTAAAGCCTTTGTTCTTACTAATCCGACTGGGCTACACTTGATAAAATGGTGATCGACTACTGGAAATAGAACGTACGTATTTTGTAAATTCTATTTAGAAATTGGTACGTCATGTATTTAATCCCCAAATTTGATTACTCTAATGTTAAAATAAAAAATATATAGTTTCCTATGCTCTTCCATGATCAGAATTCTGTAACAACTGAGAATTTGGAAATTTGGGAGATGAGAATATTCGTTTTCTCCGATTAAACTCCCTAATTCACCATTCCCAATTCACGAACATGGTTTGAGAATTAGGGACAGTGTGAGAAAAATGCAAAAAGAGAGATTGTAATTCCCATCGGTTAATTTGAAAATTCGTGGGTTACCTAGGTTACTTACCTTCTCAAAATACAACAAAAATAGACAATATGCTCAGTTAGGAATTCTTCTTCTTACTTTTCCACTTCCAAAACATCGAAGAATTTTAACAAGTGGAGTAGAGAATTTGGTAATTCTCAAAACAAATTCGCCAAGTTACAGAATTCCAAGTCAAATAAACTCTCATCTCCCAAATTCCACAATTCCTCGTGTTATAGAATCAGGCTCACATGTGGTCGAACTTAGGCAACTAAGCAAATTTAGGTTTCCCTTCTTCGACCACACAAAAAAAGGTACTTATATTTAAAAAAATAAAATAAATAAAAATTCAATAGCTATAATATAAATTAGTGTATTTGTCAGTACACCAATTTGTTTTATAATATTATTACCTACCTAAGCCAAAAAGGGGGAAATATAATTCCACCGTTTCGATCCGATCCGTACAAATGTCAAATTTGCTTATATGAGACATACGTGCAATTGGACACATTACACTGAAATGGATCGAATAGAAACGGAGAAGTTGAGCAAATTTAACTTTTACGGATGACATAACCTAGAAAAATCATCTGTAAACGTTTTTTTATACTCAAAGATGCATGAAAGGGCTTTTGTTGAGGAAATGAAAAACGGCATGAATTATAATACAATCTAGATCGCATTGTCGTGATCTAGTACATATTTAATTTACCGAATATCATTATGTAGCTTCGCGAATTTGTTTTAACTTATGGATAACATGGATAGATGCTGGCAGGCTTACAGTCTACAGTTCACGTAAGTCTTAGTAAAATTACGCTTAATCGTATTTGTAAACTGTGGCAAAAGAGTTCCAAATTTTGTAATAGCACCGAAATTGCAATTTCTGTACATATTAAAAACAGAAATAATCAAAGTTTTAACCCATATATATAACTACTATTTAATGACATCTAAGTTTCCCACCAAGTGGAAGGAAGCGCTTACAATACCTATCCCCAAAAAGTCCGCTGCTTCTGCTCCAAGTGATTATCGCCCAATTAGTCTTCTTTGCTTCTTTTATAAGGTATTGGAGAAGATTATATATATGCTGACCATCGACTCATAAATAAAAACTACTTGACTACATGGCAGTCTGGATTTCGTCCAAATCATAGCTGTGAAACTGCTATGCTCAAAATTTCGTCGGATGTTCACGAAGCTCTATACAATGACCATCATACAATTCTCGTATTGCTCGATTTCAGCAAAGCATTTGATTCTATTAATCATGATAAGCTGCTGAAAAAGCTATCTCAAGGATTCTTTTTCTCTTCATCTGCTGTTCAGCTCTTCAAGAGCTTGATAAGCGGACGGAGTCAACTTTTAAAAGTACAGAGCTCCCTCTCTGACTCGGCGAATTTATATAGTGGTGTCCTTCAGGGATCAATACTTGGCCCACTCTTGTTCAGTCTGCAATATATCTGTATGCTGACGACATGCAGATGTATCTCAGCAGGCCAATTGGCTTAACAGAGGATTGCATATGCCGACTGAATGAAGATCTCCAGCGTGTATATGATTGGTCTGTACCAAATAACTTAGAATTAAATCCTGTTAAATCAAATTGTCTGGCGATCTATAGAAAAGACATTGATACTGATATTTTACCACCAGTGATTATAAATAACACCAGACTTCCCTATGTGGATTCTGCAAACGTTCTCCTGCTGCAACCATATCAGTGCTATAATTGGAAAAATATATGGGTGTTTACGGCAGCTGTGGCTGACTTCTAACTTACTTTCGCTTCATATGCGAAAAAAGACTGGTTAAAGCCCTGGTAATACCTCATTTTACCTATGGTTGCGTAATATTCTCATCTCTGGACTCAGTGTGTCGTAGAAGACTCCTGGCTGCATACAATGACGCGTTACGCTACGTATTCAGGCTGCCTCGGACCAGTCACATATCGCCTTATATATCGACCTTCTTTGGTTGCCCTCTAGAGGGCTACTTAACCCAACGCAGATTAAAAGTTCTACATAAACTGATATACAATAGGAAGCCATCGTATCTTTTCGAGAAACTGAATTTCTTGCAATTGGAATATTTTAACATGTGATGTTCAATGCACGACTGTCGGCAGAACTTTTGCAGAGCTTATTAAATCAGCAGATATTTCTTAAAAATTATTGGCAGTTTGAGTGTCTCTCAGTTTTTAGTCTATATCTCTTTTATCTATCTTCTATCTAATTTCTCTTCTTCTTAATATTATATTAGTTTAGTGTAATTTAGTTTATTTTATTTTGTTCTTGCTTGTTCCTTATTTTTTTTTCTTTTGTAAATAACTAACTTTTTGCTTTTGATTTTTATCTTATTTTAATTTTAGTTTTATTTTTCATTTTATACTTTTTCTTTTTATAATTTTTTTTCCCAATTCACTTTGTACCTACAATAAGATTTTGTAATCTTTGTGCGGAAATAAATGATTATTGTTATTGTTAAAAAAAAACTGTGAAAACTACCAATTCTGTTTAATAATTTCTTATTTCAGAGTGCTACATTCGCTTCCTAAATCGAAGTAAGCAAGAACGAGCTCTTCCGCTATATAGACGATCTTATGATATTCGCCTCTATTTTCTAAAGGCATCCTTCAATACATGCAAATATCCTAACACCATTAAAGAGTAAAATCACAATGTGTTTTGATTTCACAAAAACATTATTAGTTCTAATTTTCAAAATTAATTTCAATAGAACAAGGACATTAGTAGTATTTCTATGCGAAATTACTGAAATTTAAACCCGAAAATTAATGATTCTTGAAAGGTTGAAGGACACTGACCGGTATATATACGTAAATTTCGCAATAGGATAATTTTCACTAAAAACGATTGCCCAACTGTGTCAACTAAATTCCTCAATAAAGTAAATTTCAAGGCAAACTCTATCTATGTTGGTTGATATACCTTCATATTTTGTCCCAAAAACCCAACACTTTCGGATACCTGAAAATGACCACTGGTTAACCGGCAGACCAATTTTGCAACTCTCGTATAGCATTTCAATGATTGAAAACGTTTAAGAAAACAAACATTCGCAAAGCCCTCATTACCCTATCCGTGTTGTACTGACCAAATATAGCTAAGCCTAACTGCTGCCATAAAATCCTAACAAGCCGAGTACACAAATAAATAGACTGGGTTGACGTCTTTATGTCCTTTTAACCAGGAAAACTATGCACAAAAACGGTTCAAGGGTATAACCTACTACTACTACTACTATAAGCAAACTCTTTGGAAGGAGTCGAAAGACAAATACCGCCCGAGCACATCTATATACATGCACGTGGATACATAAATATATCCTGAAAACAATAATGAAAAAGGATACTAAACCTTCTTCGAGTATTAAGGAGCTACTCTGACTGAGATTTTCATCCATCTCCTGAATTATTCTTCTGGCGAAGGGATTTATTTGTAGCGCAATAAACTGTGATGAGCTATATTAGTGAGGATAACCAACTTAGAACTCCTTCAGTGGATATGACCTTGGGAAAAGGATAATTCTCAGGCGATTTTCATAGGAAGCACTCTTTATTTAGTGTGGGATAATATATGAGCCATTGACCCAACCATAGTGAAATGGAATCTTTCTGTCTGCATGTTTGAGATATAAATTATTTCTATTCCATTTGTTCAGTTCGGTTCTTAATTAGATATGCAAACTGAATTTTCTTTACCTGAAACCAAACTAGGTACCTGAATATTCTTCAAAATTTCGTATTTACAAAAAAAAAAAACGCATTTGAAGTAAATTTTGTGTGGATTTTTTAATAATTCGAAGTTTTTCAAAGTATTAAAAGATAATGTTTACGAAAAACCTGGAGAAAAATATTCCTCAAACGATGATTTTTCTATAATAATTGAAATAGTCCAAGGACAGTTGTTAAAACAAATTGCGGGCAAATGATGGTTACTGGTTACTTTTTAGAGCACGCTCTACAAACCATAGAAAATATGATCAGAAATGAAAAGTGTCTACTTTCGATAATGCTCCTGTAAATCCAGGGCAATTGACAGTACATCATAAAACAAAAAACGAACAAAACTACTTTAAAACGTAGGATATGCAATTTTCCCAATTTTTTTACAATTTGGCATGATTTGAATGTAAAAACGCTGAGGTCGTTACTAGGTAATAGCAAAAACCATATTCAGGTAGATGTTGATGTTTTTTTTTATATAGGTAAGAACCATAAAACGATAAAACTGCATAAGATGTGAAATCATATTTTTCTCCGCAATAAATGTCCTCAATATTTGTTCCTTTAGCATTGACTTCCACTAATCACTGGTAGGTGTTTTCATGCAATTTTCCAAGAATGTAAATTTTTCCAGATGCTAAATTTAAAAAATGAAAATTTATTTTTGAACGACAGCAAGGCAAACAAAATTTGACAAACTGGTAAAATGAATAAATAAAATAATTTTTTGTTTTTTAGTGTGTCCAACATTGAATAAATAACTAATAAGAAAGCGGGGTATCATTCGAATATAGTGTACGTGTTTAAGCAATTCAATGACAGTATGACCTATGGTCGGGGGTGGGGGAGAAATGACAAGAGAGCCTAGTGGCCATGTTGCATTTATTCAACATTTCTGATATTTCATAATTTTGAAAAGAAGTTCTCGGATTTGAATTTGCGATATTGTAATAAATAAATAATTTAACAGGATCTTTACTTAATAGTAGTGTGAAATATGTGTGAAGTATTCTTTTGTGCACGATATTTTATGTAATAGAGACTCCGGAGTCTGAAATAACCGTAATGTACTCTGCAGCACAGCGAACGGAGTTATTGTCGTGGGAAAGCATTCTTCAAGTAATTTTAATAGATTTACTAATTAATTATAGTGTTTCTAGTCAAATAAAAGTGAAATATTTATAAAAATAAACAGCCATGGGAAAAAATTTAACATTTTACCAATGCCGGTTTGTTTTTTTACAATTTAATTGTCATTTGTGCCTAAATTATGCCAGTCATACAAAGGCAACGCCAAGAAATATTTTCTGAAAATAAAGGGGAGCTAAAAATTTGTTTATTTTACAGATCAGAATGTCAGGATTTCATTGCTGCCATGACGAAACGAATACAAACACAACACACTAATACATTTCGCCGAGTGGCTTAGGTTTTCACCCGATATGCCGTTTCCTTATTAGTTATTTATTCAATGGTGTCCAACAAACAGCAAAAGTTTCTAATAAAAATTTCGTAGTTGTTCAGGATATTAAGATAATTTTATTTTAACAAAAATTGCAACACAAATTGAGAATCGGAGTTTATTTTGAAGCATATACAATAATTTTTCATTATAGATCTTGGCCGGGGAACAATATCGGTCTTCCAGTTTCTTAATACACAAAACCTATCAATATTATTATTAAGATATTATTTTTTTTTATATTGCGATATTAAGTAACTAATCATGGTGATTGCTGTCAAAAACAACCTTTAGACTAATTTTCGTTAGTTAGACAGTAAAAAAATTAATAATATTGAAGAATAAATAAACACTAAAAGATACTCTAGTTTTTATAGGAACTAATTTCTTCTAAATTTTTGCATTTGGATAATTACTTATCTTTTTCACCGTTATATAAATCATACGGACAGCACAATTTTTTGGGACCATTACAAAACAAAATTATTTTGTAGTATATTTGAAATCAGTAGAAAACTTCTCAGTTCATATTAGAAAATTTGGTGTCGTCAACAAATAACTTCCACTTCAATATCAAATTAAAACCCGAACTACAACAAAACAAACGTTCTCTTTATAAAAATTAGTTTCAATTTGATAAATAGAACAAGTATGAATAATTGTAATTTTAACCGCGAACATGACAAAATCCAGAAAAATTGAAAAAATCCAGAAACAAACTTCAGAAACGACAAAATACATAAATGTCAAAATCTCGAAATTGTAAAAATTGTAATAGGTAATTAAAATTTTTTTTAAAAAAAATTTGAAATGTCATGAACTTCGCTTCGCAATTCTCATATTTACACTTCGTCGTTGTTGTTATGTTAATCTCTGTTATTTATATAATTGGGAGTTTAGTGATGACATATGATGGATACCTAGCATTTTGTGAAAGGCAGGCTAACCCAACAATGCCTGCACATGGGTCAGGATTTGTGAACGGCGGTCAAGACACATTATATGAAATTTTAAAGTGTTAATCGTGATTTTGAGATGATCGAAAAAGTTTAAATTTTGGAAACTACTAATGCATAGAAAGATTTTTGCGTTGAGGTATACTCTTGGTCTGGAATGTATGAATTAGTGCTTATATTGTACATTTCTAGGTCTGTGCCTAGGTCTCATCTACCCTAATAGCACAACTGTAATGAAAATGTACTTCGGGAGGCCTGAACCGAAGCCTTTCAGCTCCAGTGAAAAAGGATAGGCAGTCGGGAAAAAATTCAGGGGTAAACACTAACTAACTAAGCTAAGAACCTTTTCAGAACAGTACCTCTTCAGTTATAGCCTTTTCACTGAGTCAATGGCTATAAAATATATATATAACTATATAAATCTTGTCAATTACTTTGGTGAACCTTTAAAATGATAGATTGTCTGTAATTGTAGAACCTTTTTTGTTTATTATAATTAAAAATATGTTTCTCAATTCTTACCAATTTAAATTAATTCTGAATTTCTTCATGCAATGTGCCTACATCAAAGCTACTTTAGCAATTTGTCTGAATTATTCAAGTCACTATGACCAAAAATATCTTCGAATTGATAGTGTGGTAAAAAATCATATCTCGTAAATTACAAAAATGTATATATGACAAAATATACCTATACACCATTAGATTCTCTTAAAATCAGAAATCTCTTTTTTGTGCCTTGGACTTTATGGATATTTCTATAAATTATTCTTTAAATAAATTTAGATTTTTTAATTCAAAAGCATTTGCAAGTAAATATTTGTGCACAACGTCCAGCGCAAGAATCGCATCCTTCCGGCTTGGTATTTTATTAGTAGAAGCATCACTTTCAAGAACGTCCAATATTTCTTCATCACTGCCTGGACGATCTGCTTCAAGGATCATCGACTATCTCTTTGTCTGTTTGTTAATTTTCCAAAACATTCCAATTTGTCATCACATTGTAGCTACTCGTTAAACTCCTCATCTTCTATACGCAATTCTATAACCTTTGCAAATCGCAGTTTGAGAACAGTTCATACAATACATGACTCCCTTTAGCCCCGAATTACACGGCTTCTCAGTCTACTTCGACTTAGCCCAAATGGTAAATGCATGTGGCAAAATTAAATTGCAACTTCGACTTCACCTGGGACTTCGACTGAAACTGAACTTTGCTCAAAGTTGGTGTCGGCTGCGGCCAACTTCAGTTCAGAAATATCCATGTTAAGGAAAAAGTGTGGAAGGAAATCGGCAAAGTCGATGTCGTAATTTATTTAGAAATTTGACGTCAGCATCGACTTCGAACAAATTTTCTCAAAGTCAAACAATTGGAGTTCCGGGCCGAATTTTCATTTTAAATTATTTATAAAAAATAAAAAAATTTAATTTTCTAAAACGTCTTTCACTGCAATAAGTTTATATAACTAAGTTTCCATAAATCGTAAAAAATAATCAAAGAAAAATATTGTCAAATTAAAAAGTTATCATAACAGAAAATGTTGAAAGAGTTTTCCTGAAAGTCCAAACCAACTAAAAAAAAAACTATTTTCGATTTGAACGACCTCTAAACACTAATGAATTGCACTGAAATTTTGCATAGAAATTTAGCATTACATTAGCCAACATATTCTGAAGTATTCAGATATTTTAACACTTTTGCAAATCCATACCTTTTTGGTCCACCTTAATATACGAGTGCGGTGAACAGAAAAATTAAACCTGATTGTTACAATATGCGGGGAAATTTACATTGAAAATAGAAAATTTAAGATGCGTTATTAAAGGTTATAAAGGGGGTATTATTAATAGGCGGGGTTGCTACTAACAGAGTAAAAGTATTCGAAATTACTAGGAAAATGTTGCGGGCTTCGACAATATATGATAATAAAAGGGTTTTGATAATAAGCGAGTTGCTATTATACGGGGATTACGTATATAATGAAATTAAAAAAACTATAAAAAGAGTTTCCCGGATATTTATTCCAGCCAGTTAATACTTTTAATTTTACTTTAATCAACAACAAACAGGAAATTAATCGAACTTAACTGCATTACATCCAGACAATTTTCCAAGAATGAATATCTTTAAATATATTTCAAATTTCAAATAAATCTTATTTTTTAAAAACTTACATAGAGGAAATGCATTATCAGATTTTGATGTTGTCGGCTTATTAAAAAAAAAAAATTTGAATCCGAACAAATTTCACATGTTGCGCCGAAGATATTTTAAATTACTGCGTTAATTTTCAAGGCTCAAGTACTCAAATTATTCTTCTTATTAGTAGTACAACAATCTATTACATATATATATTTTGAGCCACATTAAAATATGTTTCATTCTAGTTGCAAACACTACTCTCCTTGTGAGATATGAAATGAAAAACCTTATTATTTTTTATATTAAAAAATATAATGAAAGTTGTTTTACCTACGCGCTTTGAGTTACATTTAAGGATAAACCAATTCAATTGTGTTCAAACAAATTCGTTTATAAAAAAAATCCTTCATAGAAAGCCTAGATTTTTTTTTATTTTTATCATTTTTGGTAATTATTTATTCTCTAGTTCTAAAAGTGTCTATATCCGTTTGAAATTATAATTATACTTCTCGTTATCTGGGTATATAAAAAATCACCGAAAAATTACCTAACAATCACGAAAAATAAAATTAAATTAGCGACACAATAAAAAATAAAAAATTGATCGAACAACGCACGCTTCAAATAAACTCCGTGCAACATGAGACTCCAACAATTTTCCTCTATAAACGAAAGAAAGGAACAAAATCCACAAAGCTGTTTCCATGTATGTTTTTCTAATGATTCTTTTTTAAGTATCTTTTACAAAGCATAAAAAGATCATGTGCCCTAAAAAACCTGGGAAAATAATAAAGAAATAAAAAAATGTGGAACAGAAAAAAAATATTAACCTCAAAAGTAAAAATCCTGTTGCCATCGGTCGGTTTGCTTTTACTAATCGAATTAGTTCAAGGACAACAAAACATAACTGCTGTCAAATATTTGGTCACTTCTCAGAGCAAATGAACTCAAACAATGGGAAATATATGGCGTTAAAAAGCCGTCAAAAAATCATGAAGGTACATTTTACCTAGAAGACCACTGTCCAATCATAAAAATTGTCATATTTCAGTTTTTATCAGTATCGTAAAAAAATTGGACCGCATCAGGACTTGAATAAGAAGAAGGTCGAAGTGAATTTCATTGACCATGTGCCATGTCTAGAGTAGTCCTAAAAAATTTTAAAAGTGACCTTTTTCTATGTAGTTGCAGCCATAAAATAATAAAAATTGCATCAAAATATGAATTCATATCGCATTAGCTTGTGAAACATAAAAACTGGACAGTAGGACGGACCTCCTGGGTTTTGACCTAGTTCAGTCATTACCGTAATTATACAGTCGGTGATTTTTAGTGCGAATTTTTAACATTTTACTATTTAGGCGGGGTAATTGCTATGTTTTTTCACGGAAGTGTGGAAAATGAGGGAGAAATTTAAATTGAGTGAAAATAAAAAAATAAGCGGTAAATAAACCATTCTCAGTGAGTTTGTCAATACAATTTTAAACACAGATACATAACATATTAATAACATTACTGAAATTCGAATCAAAATTGGTTCGAAAAAGTAAGTTATTACTGGATCATTCCTCGGTATGTTGACCACCTTTCGAGCAAATTTCTGGAGCGACGTCAGCGATTTGGCTGAAATTTTGTCACACGATGACTCTCGATAAAAAGAATATCGCGGTACCTTAAAATTCTACCGGAAACATTCATCAAAATAGAATTTCAGAAGAATCTATTGATCTAGTCAAAACTTTATGAATAAAAACAAACAAGATAAACTCAGGCCTCTTATGGAGCGATGTCATATTAATTAAAACTAGACAATCAGAATAAGGTGGAGGCTCAAACCTATTACTCCATGGAAGGCGACGTAGAGCAAAATGTAAAAACTCTTTCTGTACAGATTCAATCCTATTAATATGTACACTGTAATAAGGACTCCACACTTGACAACCAAATTGCAGTATAGATCTCACAAATGAATCATACAAGGAACGCAATACGTACGGATCATTAAATTCTTTAACTCAGCGCCTAACAAACCCAAGCATTGAAAAGGCTCTTCCAATAATATAATTAAGATGGCGAGAAAAAGAAAGTTTTGAGTCAAAGATAATGCCCAGATCCTTAATCTGGTTTACTATATTTATAGAACATTGTCTATATAATACTAGTACCCAGAAGGAGAAAACTAACTTACAGCTAAAGACAATAAAGTTACATTTGAGAATATTTAGAAATAAATTAATATGATTACACCATCTCGCATAGGTACGAGGTCAATAATAAATAAGGTAAACAATAAGGCACCAATATGGCTTTCCTGTGGAACTCCAAATTGCTTACAAACAACACTTGAAAGCGCGTTTCTGAAGAGCACTTTAAAATTTGTACCACTTAAATAAGATTAGATCCAATCAACTAACAATGGAGAAAAACTTATTCTTAACAGCTTAAACAGCAGCACTCTGTGGGAAAGCTTGTCAAAGCCTTTGGAGAAGTCGGTATAGACACAGTCAGTCTGCAACCTCTTTTCAATAAATGATGTTAAAAGTGTCAAGTTGGTTGATGTTAATCTGCCCTTAATGAAGTCATGTTGTTTTGATTGATTATTTTAATTAATGTCTTACAATCGAACGTCAGCAGTTCACAAACCATGCTTTCAAAAAGCTTGGGTATAACGGATAACTTAGCAATTGATCGATAATTACTAACCAAGTCTCTCTTTCCATTTTTAAAAACAAATGACGATCTCCAAGCAACAGGAAAAGACAAAGATAAATTAAATAAATAAAGCAACGGCCGCGAAAGACTATCAAAAGATTGCTTAAGAAGAATACTAGGAATACCATCCGGTCCAACAGAACAGGAAGAGTCCAACTCTTCACTAATACCGAATATTAAATTCGAAGCTAGAACAATGGAGAACAATCTTACTAGAAGATATTCAAATTTAATATATCAGATCAAAAGCAATATACATTTCTGAGTATATTTCTTTTTGACTGACTCACATCCGTCAAAAAATGATAAAGTTATTGAAGTTTAAAACAATGGAAATTGATAACGGCCGCGGCCCGCGAATCTGGTGATGACGTCACGATACACAATATGCACGATGCCAGTCTGCACAATATAATATTTATAAGACGACATTTTATGAAATAAATCCAAAACAAATCCAATCCCGAACGCTTTCTATCACGGCGGCGCAGCGACTACACTCGCGTTGCGCTTGACCGCGAATTATCTTGTGTATCGTGACGTCACCACCCTATTGTTCATGTTAGAGCGCGTTTTTGAGAATGCGGCACTAAAATCGCTATAACTTCATCGTTCTTTATCCGATTTCAATAATTCTTTCACTGAATTAATTTTTCTTTTTGTTGTGACTATGATTCTGCATAATTAATTAAAATAGTTGTTGTTCGTCATTAGACATATAGAGGAAAAATAATCCGTGAAATAATTAGATATAAGAGACGGATTATGATTAGAAATGTTCAAAAAGGACAGGCTACTGAGATATCCATCACTTTTACACTTAGAGTTAACAAACTTCCAAAAACGCTTGGGATCATATTTAATTTTACTTTGAACATTATTTAAGTAGGTATATATGAGTGTAAGTCTTTTGAGCCTCGTCATTAAACTGTTTATTTAGACAAAAATAATTGCGATAATCACACATAGATTTAGAATTACCATAGATTCTACAGGCCTTGTTACGAGCATTATGCAAATTATGTAGACTGTCATCGAACCAATTAGGAGTACAACTAAAGTTCCTAGCTTTACGAATAGGTACGGCGTCAAGAAAATAATTAGGTTAGGTTAGGTTAGTTAAGAGGGGTACTTCCAGACGACTAGCCTGCATAACTTCGACCTCTAGTGGATCCATTGTGCTCCTAGACCTCATGGGATAACGTTTCAAGCCCCAGATCCATCGTTCTTTCCTTAGGAAACTCAGGATATATCAAAGACTATTAACCAAGATCAATCCTGCTTCTCTCAGAAAACTCACGATATATCTAAACTCTATACTTTGCAGCTCCCCCAGACTTGAAAAGCCTACCTCTTTTGTTCATGAAAGCGGGGCATTCGCAAAGCACGTGTTGGACGGATTCGATTTCCTCCAAGTTCTTACAGCTCCTGCAGAAATCTTTCGCCGCTATACCCAGTCTTCTAGCATGGTCCCCTATGGCCCAGTGATCCGTAATGGCCCCTACTAGCTTGATGGTACTTGTCCTGCTGCCATTAAGCAGTTCCCTTGTCTTTTTCCTGTCATATGTAGGCCACAATTACCTCGCAATATGGCAGGTATCCCTACTGGTCCACCGAAGGCTTGCCTTTTGATAGGCGCCTTTGATGATTTCCTCTTTTAAAGCTCCGATTAGGATCCTGCACCAATTTTTATTTTACCAGCACAGCAACCAGCGCCTTTATGGCTGCATGGCTATCAGTATATATGCAGATATGCCGTGCGGGCTCTCTGCACATGGATAGCAATATTACCGCCTGATATATCGCTGCAAACTCTGCCTGTAAAACACTGTATTTGTCAGGCAGTCTATAAGACTTGTGGCACTGGAGATCTCTAGAGTACACTCCAGCCCCTGTGCCCGCAATCGTCTTGGATACATCCGTAAAAATAGAATTGAATTGACACCCCCACCAAAAGTCAAGATGGGTACTTGATAGTCTCTGTCTTCCTTACAGTCTATCTTCTGGAGTATATTGGAGTGCCAAGCCCCCTCTCCATCCACCAACCCCCTCCCTCAGCCTACCAGCACTAAGAAAACAGTTAAAAATTAATTTATAAAAAATTAATAAACAAGAACCAACATCTGAAACATTAAACAAAATAGACCAATCAATATTGCTTAGTATCAGCTTCAATTTTTCAAAATCTGCTCTACCAATATCAAAATCAAAAAAATAATCAGAAGTAGCATTATAAGCATCGTCGACATAAATAACAAGATCTGGATGATAAGGAACCTCACCCACTATAAGATCCAATGAACGAGAAACACAAGCACCTGGAATCATCATTAAGGGGGTCATCCTGGGTGAAGGCACTTTTTTCGGTTTTTTTGGGAATTTTTTCTGACGAACTCAATAAACATACAACTGTGAAATTTTTAATATTTATTCATGCCTTGAGTATACTCTACAATTTTTTCGGGCCGAAATCTTCGGTAATTGCTGGAGTACACGGCAACTTAGTCACTCATCTTCAAAAAAAGCCTTTTTCGGTAACCACGATTGTGGGCTTTCTGCTTATCCAAAATCAAATTGCATTTTAGTCTGTGAAGTATAAACTAGTTTCTGAACTAAGATTATTTAAAAATATTCAAAGGTAAATTTTTGGCATCTTGTTGAACATTCTTTCGTGAATTTTGGTGTTTTTTCACTACTTCTTCAACATGTAAAAATAAACGACTTGATGAATCCGAATTATCCTAGATAGAAAAGTGAATAAGTCAATAAAATATCAAAGGAATTCGTTCGATATATTTCTAGGTATCGTGGTTACTAGTTTTAAAAATACAGTTTTGAAAAAAAACGCGTTTAAAAGTTCGAATACGATTATCACCAATAAAATTCGAGAGTGAGAAAATTTGGCATATAGTGCTTTCATGGCAATCATATATAAAATTTCAAAAACGGACTAAATCGGGTTAACCCTTCTTGGTGTTGCCATACAAAACCTTGGTTTTTCACTATATACCTGGAAGCTTCCTTGAGATGGTCTCGAGGTGGAGAGCTCATATTCTGTACACGGCATTTTTATAAAAATTGCAAATATAGGCTCAAAAGTGGAACAAATCTGGCAACACTTTCTTGGTATTGCCATACAAAACTTTAGTTTTCACTATATATTTGGACACTGCCTCACACGTCGACGTTGAAATTGGGTTGCCATATAAAAATTACGTGTTTACTATATACTATACACTCTCCCATACATATGAACGTATGTACGCACCCATATATACACACACGCTCAGAGTGACACCCTAGAGTACGGTATTCGCGATCAAGTCAGATGATAGCTTAAATATTATGCACCTCTAACCACCCCACTCCCATCCCCAACCCCACCACCACCACCACCCATTTAGGCATATATATTATCTCCGGGCAACGCCGGCGGGTTCCCATAGTTTTTCATCAACTGCAAACTTGCATTCATATTAATTACAAAATGAGTCAAGCGTTTTCATTTCAGAAAATATATGCATTTAATATTTCATTTATACTTAGGTACTTTAATTTGAACTATTAAAAAAAGCTAAAGTTTTCCAATATTTTTATTAGGTTTTGTAATATTTTTTGCAAGATGGCAACCAAAAAAGCAATCGGTGCTCCATCAATATGAAAATATATGTTGCGGGCAACATAAAAGATTGCAAATTGGTACAGGTGTTCAGATATATTGCAAACGTTACTCTACCGTTTTTCAGCATTTTTTTTTTTTATATTTATAGCATTATTTCGCAATAAAATACGATACTGCGGGAGGCGAAGTGAATTGCAAATTTAACACATTATGGAAAATATCAGAATAAATATTGATTTAAGTTTGCAGGACTTTTGGAATATTTTTATGCAAGTTATAAAAACTTTTGTTCTTCTACAATTTTACGCATATTCCGGTTTCAAAATTAAATGTGTAGTTATTTTACCTCATCCAACATTCCATCAAAATTTCAAAACTTTTGAAATTACTGTTAAATTTTGCAATTTAAATGTCTCTATTGACTAGCCTACAGTGTCAAGGTACGACAGCGATTGAAGATACAGAATTTATTGGTAAAGTTTCCTATCCCCACCTGCTCTCCGTATCCTAGACCTTACATCATGCCCACACATTGTTTCCGTGATCTTGCATAAAAAAGCAAACCTTTGATTGATTTTGCGGCTGGAATAATATCGATATTAAGTGTATGTTATAAATTAAAATCAGGAATTGAAATTGGTTCTACATATAGTCTAAAAATCTGAGCTATGTATCTCTTAAAGTAGTCAAAAGTCTCAACTTTGGATATCATTTAAAGCCTCCACTTCAAAAATTTGCAGTCTCTCTCTCTCTATGACAACTAGCCCCCGAATTATCACATTCCATCCAATTACTTTAATTTCAAGACAGCAAAACCATAATCGGTCAGCAGAATCTGAAAACACAAGAAAATCTTCTCAATTCCTTTTGAAGACAGGACTTAAGACTCAAAAAAAAAAGTACATAGTCCTTACTATCATTTGCCGTGTAGAATGCACAGTTCACCCGAGACGGTCTTAATAAAAAGCGATCTTATCTCGATCATTTCCACAAGTTTTCATTACTCTTATCGAAGCATGCTCGCTTGCTTTAGTGTGTGCTTGGTATATGATTGTGAAATGGAAAATAACTTTCTCGTAATTTACGACCGAAATGTGGAGCCAGCTCCCCAAGCTAATGCAAGACTATCGGAATATATGGACGACGGACACTTTTCATAGCTTCAGAATTGTTGGAATTGTGGCAATACTATGAGATATGAGTTGAGTGGGCAGCACGCTAGCCGGAGGGGGTGGAGGATTTAAAGAGGAATTCAAAATATGATGGCATTTATGCGAGCGCCTTATAATCGACAATTATGCACCCCTTCAAGATAATATGCGACTTTTACTGTACCAAAGTCAACAGAGAGAGAGAGAAATGTCTTTTGAATATTTTATTCATCTTGTGTGGGAAGAAGGCGCTTGGTGTGATAAATGGGAGCTGCGTTTATGGAGACATTCGCTGCCAGCTAAAGATTTTTTTACGATTTGTTTGCTGTTTTTTTTTTTTTAGAGATATCACTTTGAATTCTGGGAATAATTATGTTTAATTTGAAGATAAATAAATCAAAATGAAAGCATTATTCATTTCACGATTTGATAATTTGTCAGTTGTCAGTTTCTTGAGGTCGTTTACCTATCTTTACCTAATCACCCCCCCCCCCCTTATATATATATAAAGAAAAATTGATTTCTATTTTGAATTCTAGAAGGATCTGAAAAGAATACCACTTTAGATTACTGCACATTACTCACTCGGTAGTTATTGATCCCGAATATGTGTCCTGCGGTACTCCATTTGACTGAATGAAAAGACCTAATAAAAATTATTGGGATACTCTCCATGTCATAGCTTCTGATATATACTACTGCATGTAAAACACCAACTGTCCCATTGATGACAGAAAAGCTTTCTGCAGAAGATTGTTCACATTTTCTACTATTCTTTTTAGATATGGTTCGGTGAGCATCATGCAGGAATAATATTGATTACTTTCGTGCTGACACTCAAGTTTTCTTTGATAGTATAACTGTGAATACTGGAGTAAATTACAGAGCGTTTGGTGGTGAAAATATTATAGTAGCTGTTGATCTTACTTGTCTTTTAGAGGAACTTTAATATTTACTAATATAAACCATAACAAACTTCTGCAAAAAAAAGATTAAATTATTCTTCAGATAAAACTTAGATATACTTTTTCATTAGTTTTTCTATTGCTGATTGGTGTACCACAGGGTTCAATTATTTTACCACTACTATTCAGCATATATATTACCGACTTCGTTGATATCATCCACTCGCATTATTATGCTAATATTGATGCATCTGATTTATGAATCAATAACTATACAGCATTAGGCTCTGTTTCACTTTCGCGGCATACTGGTGGTGTTACTATATTTAAATTAAACAGATTGCGTTTAAAATTTAAAAATGCGGAAGTAAAGGATAATTAGAAGTGAGTGTAGGTGAGGATTTTCGTAAGTTGTGTTTGTTTTATAAGTTTTATGTCATATGTCAAGTAATACAATGATGTTTGTAATTAGACTGCCTTCTTGAGAATGGCTCGAGAGATCCATCGGCCGAAACGTCAGAGAACAAATAAAATTCTCACAAATTAAGGAGGTGTTTTTCCTCCTGACGTTCTAGCCCGAAAATAGTAAAATCACGAATGAATTATGGCTCTTGGTTTCTAAAGGTACATATATTGTTGAACAATAGCAGTGCTATATAGATTTACCAGCAAACCTATAAGTCAACTTTTTATGCACTATAATGATTTGTTCGAGAGGTTATTAGAAAATGAAAATAAATTACTTCTAGTAGATGAATTTAATATAAATTCATTGGTTATTGATAGTAAAAGCGATAATATGAAAGCGGCAATAATTGTCAAGGCTCGAAACAATTCATATCTAATCCTACTAGAATAAAGAATAGTTAGAGAATAATGCAGGTTATCAGAAAAGTCTATAGAAAGTATTAAAGATAAAAGTAGTACTAACCTTATTAGGATGGTTGAGTTTTGTGTTGTGAAAGTGTCACAACTATTGCAAATGGCATCGTTAATAGTGTAAAAGGTATACATACATCAATCCAAGCTGTGGAGTGTATTTTACCACAATTAAATATATCTGATAGATTCAAATTTCTTTACTTCAATGTAAGAAACGTATGTGATGTAGTGAATATCTATAAGAATAAAAAAGGAAATAAATGGTTTGTGTTGTGATCAAGTGTGGCCCTATCCTGATAAAAATAATAAATTTTTCATTAAAAACGGAAAATATCCTAATTTTTGGAAAGGGGCAATAGTTGTGCCATTAGATAAGACTTCAATAACTATGAAATGTTATGAGTCAAACCAATTAATATACTTCCGTTAATACCGAGAATTTTGGAGATATATATAGCTGACCAATTGTAGTTATATCTTGAATCAAATCAACTTCTGACAAAACAAAACAGTCAAGATTTACACATGGTCACTCATGTCAGCCAGCACTAAACAAAACTGCATTTGACTGAAATAGATAAATTAGATGCTGGTGTAGCAGTCATTGCTGTTTTTCTTGACCTTAAACGAACTTTTGAGAGGTTGAGTAGAAAAGCGTTGAAGAAAAGATTATGGCTATTTGGAATTCCGGGTGTGGAACACAAATGGTTTAAATCGTATCTCTATGGTAGATAGCAGAAAACCAAAGCACACAATGTCCTATCAAGCGCTACAGATATTCAGTTGGGAGTGCCTCAGGGATGCAGTTTGGATTTTATATTTACTTTTTGTGAAGAATGTTAGCGATATAAGCTGTGTTCTTTCGTGTCCGCAGAACATGGCACAGCAAAAGTTACACAAAAGAACGCCTCATACATTTTCATATAAAATTTATAAATTAAATGACTATCAGAACCAGCTTAACACAAGCTCGCTGCATGGACACGTTTAATAAATAAACGGTCAACAATACATGCGTTTCATCACTTAGTCGGTGTTAGTAATAGTATGTTAAACTAAACATAAACCAAACACCGGATGAAATGATATGAAATGTGACATCGAAACAGAGAACTAAGTATTATATAGACGTTTTTTTAGAACATGCTTAGAAACATCAACGACAAAATGCTCAGCCTTAGTATTAACAGTAATGCGCATGCGATTAATGGGTTCGTACATGCAAAAGTTGGATCTTGCGGAGTTAACATGCAACATAGGTAGTCTTCTCAAATTATGTCCACTATCGCGGAAAGAGATTTTACTAAGTAACAGCGGAGAATCAACATTCGCGTTTATTAGTTGATGCACAAACATTACATCGGCAACCATGCGACGTTTTTGAAGCGAGTGCATATTCAAAAGCTTCAAGCGATCCTCATAAGGAGGAAGAATTAATGAATTATTCCAGGGTAGGTGTCTGAGAGCAAATCGTAAAAAGTTTCTCTGAACAGACTTGATGCGGTCGATGTGTGTACCGTAAAATGGAGACCAGACCTGGCTAGCGTATTCAAGAAGTGGTCTTACAAAGCAAGTGTACAAACGCAATGTTATGGTAGGATTTGAAAACTCTCGGGACCAACGTTTTATAAAACCCAGCATAGAGCTACTCTTTGATACCATATAGTTTATATGGGAGATAAAATTCAATCTGTGGTCACATTTGACACCCAAGTCACAGACTGAGTCCACACGGCTAATCGAGGTATCCGAGAACTCATAACCATAAGTGATTGGTGTCTGATTCCTATGGAAAGTCATAACTTCACATTTGTCGATATTGAGTACCAAATTATTGCTCTCGCACCAATTGTAAAATTTTTGAAGGTCACTTGTTCACAATCGTGAACAGATTTAATCTGAGCGAAAAGCTTAACATCGTCAGCATAAATCAAGACCTTACAGTACCTCACCACAGAGACAATGTCGTCAATAGACAGAATAAAGAACGATGGGCCCAAGTGACTCCCTTGAGGTACGCCTGACGAAGCCTTCAAGACTCTAGAGATGGAATGGCGGAATAAGATTCGATATGTTCTGTTATCTAAATAAGACTCTGTCCATTTTAGAAATGTTGGGGGAAACCCATACTTTTCCATTTTAAAGAGTATCACGGAGTGAGATAACTTGTCGAAGGCTTAACTAAAGTCTGTATAAATACAATCCGTTTGGTAGCCTTTTGCAAACCCGCGAATGGTCTCCGAGACAAATTCCAACAAGTTAGTGGTTGTAGATCTGCCCGAAATAAACCCATGTTGGTTAGAAGAGAGCAAATTCTTACATGAAACCGATAGCTGAGAGTAAATGATAGATTCGAATAATTTGGGCATACAAGATAATTTTGCAATAGGCCTATAGTTAGAAATTTCACTTTTACTACCTTTTTTGTGAATAGGTATGATGAAAGAGTTTTTCCAAAGCTGAGGGAAACAACCACTATCGAGCGATTTTTGAAATATTATTTTAAGCGGCGTTGCCAGGGCAAGGCAGCACGACTTAAAGAAGGCTGGAGGGATCCCATCAGGACCCGTTGCAAAGTCATTTGAAAGCCCATTAATATGATTGAGTATATCCTCTTGTGTAATTGTAGGAATAGTGAATGAAACGATATGAGAATCGTTCATATGACTAAAATTGTTATGTCGAGGATGGAAATTCGACGAAGAAAAAGCATTGTCGAAAAAAGAAGGAAACATATTGCAAATGTCAGACGGATCATCACTAGCACAATCCTTATACCTCATGGTATTGGGAGAGTTGTCAGATTTTTTCTTCATATTAATAAACTTGAAAAAGATACGTGGGTCACTAAATAATTTCGCACGCATGCTTTGGATATACTCATCATAAAGTGAAGAGGAAAGTTCTTTGAACTCATTATAGGATGTGAGGAAGTTGTTATGACTTATAATATCTTTGTCCCTCATATAACTTTTCCACAATTTATTCTTTCTATTTTTAAGACGTTTCAGTTCTTTATTGAACCAAGGCGGAGATGTTTTAGAGAACCGCTGTCGCTCGCGAGGAACATGAGATGAAAATAAATTGAAAAGAATTATGTAAAATTTAGAAATGTCCTCGTCAACATTATTGCTAGACAGTAATGTGTTGAAATCAATAGAGGTAAGGCTACTGGAGAGTTCCGAAAAGTTTGCCTTTCTAAAATTGAAGAAGTATTGAGTTTCGTCACAATTTGTAATGTTTTCGGTATCAAAGCAATATGTAATTAGTAGAGGGGGATGATATTTGTCAATATTAGACATTAAAACTGGGCTAGGTTCAACTAACAAGTTACCCGTGTCAGTAGAGAAAACCAAGTCCAACTGCCTGCCCATGTCATTCTTTACATTACTGATTTGGCTGAGACCAAGAGATGAGATAGTGTCTAGGAATAGTGATTCCCTTGATGATAAGTTATTAAGAGGAAGATAGTCATCGTCATCTTCATTTAGTACCCAATGTATATTGGGTAAGTTAAAATCACCAATAAGTAGAAATTTGAACAGCTCAATCGACAGAACAATATGCAATATACGGGAGATCTAGAACAAGGTACACAAAAAAATTATATCGGTATTGAAGTTTTGTAAAATATCCCTATTTCCTGATGATACTTTGATATATATTAGTGGGTGGAAAATTGATTAGTTGGTTGGAATTTTAAATGAAAATGTATATATTTACTAAATTTGAGTGGTTGATAATGAACAAACGAACAAACAACTAAAAATTTAATATTTCTAAATCTAAATTTATGAAGCTCTTATGGTCTCAGCTTTATATGCACAATCATCTATCGAGGTTCCTCCTACTGCACGACTGACGTCACAAAATGGAGGCCTGTCCCCCGAGCAGAAGTTAGGAAAAAAAACGATATGACAAGCTGGAGGAGAAGAAAAACAAGCAAAAAGAGGGTAAGGAAGTAGAAGTAGAAGTTGATTTGTGTTCTGGATTTGGTCGTGGGTAGAGTTTATTTGATTGTACCAAAATTCATCATGCCTGCTTACCGAGTGCTGAGTATTCCTGCGTGGCCTACAAGTTTTGGTACTTTCCTTAGCAAGAGTGGTCTACAGGCAGAACAACTATCACTATTTTATGCTTTTGTGAAAATTCCGAAATCAAATTCATTATTTTGGAATTGTACCGCATCAATCATTTGTTTAACCGGCAAGAAAATGTCACGCCGATAGGGGCCCCAATTTGGGGCTCTCGACTAATTTTTTCTACTTGTCTCAGACTCACCCGAAGGGCTGTTTTGCTATCGCATCTGAATATCATTACTGGACTAAAGGAAGACTCCATGACAATAGATAATGGGTCCTATTCTGTCGGTAAAATTTTATCATTTTATGTTATGTTATGCCTTAAAATAAAATATTTCCCTAAAATCCTATTCTGTACCAGAAATTTTATTTTATTTTATGCATCGTAACATAAAATATTTCCTGTTATGGAGCATAATATAAAAGAACCTAAGCAGTACATTTTAAAGGTATTTTGACATATTTTATGAAAATTATATGCGTCAATTAACATTTGTTGAGCGAAAATTGTTTTAATTAAAAACTAAAATGTCCACCGCCATACATAAAAATTAAAATTTTGTTAGAAATTGTAGAAATTCGCACCAGTGCAGTGTATGATAAAATATAAAAAGTTAATTATATTTGCCTAGGTTTTAATTTTATGCAGAAGAGATCATACGATATCTTCGCGATTCCTACGATCCATGTGAGTTGCCCAGCGCTTCAAAAGTTCTTCCGGCTGGATTATTAATAAACTTCTTATATTGTGATTTGTAAATTTATTTTGCAAACTTATGAATAATTCTAATTTATACCCAAAATGTTTCGTTTTAAGAAAACAAATTCAAATACTTATAGAGTAACTATAGCCTCATACCGGAAAGACATCTATTCCGTCCACTTTGAGTTAGGAATCTAAAATTGAACGGAAAGGATGTCTTTCTGCTGCTTTGCATTTCTACGGACATGGCTCGTATCAAACTCCAGTCAGGAGTTGTCATATTTTAGAACTTTTACACCCAAAGTATCTCAAGAGCTATTAAGAAAGCAGCTGCTTTCATAAATGATAGATTATCATGCAAATGTCAATTGACCAGCTGTTCAAAAAGTAATAGAAAACATAGCGGAATGTACTAAATATTTTATGTTACGTGTTCATAAAAGAATTCATAAAATAATTTTATATAACCACGACAGAATACGAATTTTTAAAATATTTTATTTTCATTTTATGAAGAAGGGATTTTTTCGCCATAAAATAACATAAAATATTATTTTATGAAAAATTACAGAATAGGGCCCAATGTCATGTTTACTGCGCGCTGCCCCAAATTACTGCAGGTCATATCTAACGTTGCCATGTACATACGTGCAGATAATAGAACGTACCTGTATTAAATGGGAATCAAAGTTTGGAATTATTATTCGTGTATGAATATTTAAATATAAATTTTAGCTTTACAAAATATGGATATACATAATATATTTATTAGGTTCGTAGGTACTTTACATTGGATTGAATTGAGCTTTCACAATTAATAGAATAACCTAACCTAAAATAATCTATATCGCAATTCTTCTTGCAGTCTTAGCTGTATACAGGGCGTTTCCCCTTAGGAGGTCAATAGAGCAGGAGGTGATAGTACTAACCTACATAAACAAAAAATTGTATGACAGGGGGGGATACCAACCGTCTAGGAGTTACAGGATGATTAAGAAAAAAAGCTAGTTTTTCACAAAGAACTGGGTGCACTGTATACAGAACTTCATGGCCTTTCCAACGACTGCTCAACCAGCTCCATCCCCCATCCTCACAGCACTTACGGGGATCTAAACAAAATATTTCGGATTTTTTTACTTTTTTTTTACTTTGACCTCTATTTTTTTTTTGCAAAACAGTCATTAACATAACTTTTTTTATAAAACTATAGGTTCTCCTCTTTAATTTGACCTAGTATACCCTATGTGCTATCTGCAGCTGGTAAAGGGTTATAGCTCAAAACTTATTCATGTTATACCGAAATCAGCCGATATTTTTTTTAAATGACGTGTTTTCAGCCAGTACGGGAACAAATTTAGGTTTGAGAATAACTTTCAGAATAGGTTTTGAGTTAATAACTCTTTAACGGCTGCAGATACCACATAGGATATACTAAGTCAAATTAAAGAAGAGAGTCTACAGCTTATAGTTTTTATAAACAAAGGTTATGTTAATGACCGTTTTGCAAAAAAAAAAAATAGAGGTCAAATTAATAAAAGATGTAAGAAAATCCGAAATTTTTAGCTTAGACAAGCATAACTCTTGAGAGGAGATAGGTGCGGGGCTGTTTGATAGTCCTTGGAAATGTCATGAAGTTCTGCATACAATGAGCTCTTAACTGTGACCGTACACACTGTACTTTTTAAGATACAGGGTGTTTTGTGAAAATCTAGTAGTTTTCTTAATCACCCTTTAACTCCTAAATGGCACTACACACCATGGCAAGTTTTTTCCCAATTTCAATACTGATTTATCATATTTCCCTTCAAATTGGCTGCTACTAATTCCGTTATAATAATTCCCAGAATAATAAAAAAAACTGTTTGACATTTTATGTCCTTCCAATAAGTGCAAAATTGCCTTTTTTTTAAAGCGGTATTCTGTTTAGGTCTTTTTATGTGAAAAGGGTTTATGATGCAACAACCCGTTAAGCAATTAAAGGTTTGCAAAATTCTTACAGTTACAATCCTTCGTAAAGGATTGCAATAAAAATTTTTCCAAACCTTCGTTTGCCGTTTTTTTGTTTTTCAGAGAAAAATTTATAAAAACGGTGCATAACGTAAAGAGTTTGCAGATTTTTCCAAAATAAAGGATAAAACTGCATTCCCTTTAACCCGTTATATTTAAGAAATTCAAGTCCTTGAACAGTAATTTTTTACTACTGACAGTCTAGTAAAAATCCTTCGTCTTTTATTGAAGTCGTGTCTTTTACACGTTTATTGAAGGGATTAAGGCATTATGGTTTATTTGCATCCTTGTATCCCATTAGCGGGAGATTATTAAAGAAATAGGTATGAGTAATTGGATTTCTAGGCAGTATTACTCCTCCACGCAAAGTTTTTTCGAGATACTGTACTTATTTTCAAATTTCTTATTTTGCGTAAATTATGTCGTCAGTGATGACAAGGCGTGAAATTCAAGTGGAAAAACTTCTTCTTGTTCTTGCGGACAATTACAAATTTGAGAACTTCCCAAGAAGCGACACTGTTTGGTGTGCGTGAAAAGAATATAGAATTCGCCGTGACAACTAAATTTGTTAGAATCCTCACAAATGAGTCCTCCCCCTGGAATTTAGGTGCAAACAACACTACAGGATATCACACACCCACTGATAGTTTGGTAATGCGTATTCAAACTATTTGTATATGTGTATGTGTATATTTTTGTCTGTATCTCACGAAATTAGCTATGCACAAGAGATATTTTGTCGGCAACCGAAGAATAGGTCTTAATCGCTTCACGGTTTAACTTATGCTGTCATAAACACAGGACTCAAATCAATGGGTGGTAAGAATCGAAATAGTTAAGAAGGACCTTCATTTCGATGGTAAGGGCATGGAGTTTATAAAACCGCACACTATGCTACCGGCCTCCGCACTACTTGTGTCCTTCTCCGCATGAGTTGCGATTCGATTCAGGGAGACTGTTGAAAAAATATTTTGAAAACGGAAAAATATTTTTGTAAGGTTTTTTTTTCTGTTTCTTTTATTTATTTTTTTTTAATTGTAAATAGGTCCTACTTCGTCAAAATTGTTTTTTTTTCTATTTTGCATGGAAAAAATTGTGATGGTTCTGGTAGAAAAGCAATTAGCTTGCGTCTCTTTAACTAACTTTTTCTTGCATTTTAGCTGTGTACAAAAATTTAAAAATTAGTAAAAAAAGTTTTGTTTTTACAAATTAACCTCAATCTATTGATTGTGAAACATTTTGTGAATTCAGCCTTTAATTTCATCTTAAATAGTTAGAAGTAAGCAACCACTTCAAAAGTGTGATTGAAAAGCTTTTGTTTCGTACTGTTTATTTTTGCTAATATTCAGTAGTTATATGTGGGTAATAGCTTGACTATGTTAAATGCAGCAGTCAAGAGCGAAAGGATTAAAATTCCTTTGTTTATTTACTTGTTGCTAGCAAATAGTATTACTTTTCTTGGATACATTTAACTGACAAGTTATTTTAAATTTTCTAAAATATTGTAATTTGTCTATGCCGTTATCAAACAATTTATTTTAGTAATTTTGCTGAATTCCTTATATGAATTGAGATGCCATGACGTTACAGCCCAAATATAAATAGTAGTCATATGTTGTTACTCTGTATACCATTAACTCATCGGTCATCTCTACTAATGTAATCTTATACAGGGTGTCCCATCATAGGTCATACTTAAGCCGGTCCCACATAATGTGTGCATTTGTCAAATATTTGGCAATGCGTCTCGTTTACACACACCTCGTCAAATGAGACGCATTGACAAATATTTGACGAATGCACACATTGTTTACAATTATTTAGTATTTATTTAGTAAAATGCCGTGTACAAAGTTTCAGCTCTTTACGTCTACCAGTTTTCAGGTAGTGTTTAAAATGAAATTTTTGTATAGCAATCCTAAAAAGGACTTACCTGATTTGTCGCATGTTAAAACTTACATCTACATGCCATGTGCAAAATTTCATTTCTCAGTAAACACATTTTCGAGTTATCGAAAAGACAGACATCCAAAAATCAAAATAACTTTTAATATTATGCGTGGGTGCCCAATACATTATGTTCTACCCAGCATTATTTTCATGCGTTATAAACGGAACGACAAACTTATGCCGCATTCACAATGCATAGTGGAGCAGAATGGAGCAGGGTGAGCTTTGAGTCCAGAGCGAAGCTGTTCATAATACAGCGCAGAGTGAAATTCGAACTTTGAAATTAAACGTAAAAAAAACGGCAACAACGCCATATCAACAACGAACTTTGAAATTAATATAAGAAAATTCCATAGCAACGCCAAATCAACATGCTTTTTGTTTTCAAAATAATAAATTCGAAAAAGCAGACAACTGTTGCACCATCAGATTGTGTTTTTTATTACCATTAATAAAAAAATATTAAATCAGAAAATAACATTAAAACGTGTTAGTTATGATAAAAAGAAGTATGGAGCTTTATTCACGCCATCTATATGCTAGTAGTTCGAAATTCCAGTTTGTAAGCTTTCGGAAATGCCAGCGTGAAATTATAATAGAACCTATTTTCATGCAGCTCCACTCTACGCTACTCTGAGCCAAACAGAAATTACGAATTTCCCCCCCCCCCCACTTCTATTGACAGGGTCACATAAATTAAAGAGCCATCTATTCTCTCCTTTCACTTAAATCCATCCCACTCACCTCCTTATTCTGACCATATATAGCGTTTTCTCAATGAGCAGCTGACTTTGCCAGTTGCCACTGTTGGATCGGTTTCTTCTCAGAATTTCATGCCTGGCACCGTAGATTTTATCCACTGCGAAGTGGAGTCCCCGCTGCATAAAATTATGATCTGCCTGAGTTTAATTAAAATTGAATTTGATATCTCCATAATTTGTCTTGATTGGCGACTATCAGCAGTTTCTTTCTTGATGCAACGCTTTTTTTTTATACCTGTCGTAACCTAACTAACCGTCAGTTTTAGTGCCACCTATGAAGACCCATCTCCAAGTGCTTCTTGGTTTGAATTCTTATTTGTAGAGCCACTTTTCGCTTTGATTATGTTTTGTCCGTTTATAACTCTTGGATCGGTCCATCGGTTTTAAGTTGAGTTAGTTAACCTCTACTGAGTTGTAGCCCTTTATCTTGAGAATACCTGTAGCGCTTTTTTCCGATCGCAGTCACCTGATTGCTTTTTAATATGATTCGAATGTCATCGGGGGTTTTGTCCAAAATCAAAATTAATGATATCCTTCCAATTTTTTGGTTCTTTTTGGAATTCATATAAAATAGAGAAATTCAATACCTGATCCTTCTTATCCATTGTATTCATTTTAGACAATGGAATTGATGCTTTTAGGATGGCATAAGATTTCTGTACTTTTAGAGGAGTACCTCAATACTTATATAAATATAAGCGAACATCAGAGCCATGCTTATTAGCTAAGAATGACAGTCTTTGATGGTAGGTGCTACTTACCATGTTAAGCATAAGTTGAAAGCAGAGGGCGGCCAGTCATTGAGTGGTGGAGTGGTGTAAAAACAAAGAAGCTAGTTAAAGTGAATGTATATAAATTAAATCCAAGTATGTTGTAGCTTAATTGCTTATGTCATATTATAGATTACATCACTTGCAAAACAAGGGTTTCTTTTAAAAAATACACTTACGGATGAATATTCTGTTATATAAGCTATAAATAAACTTACTTTACTATCTCATGCTAAAAGTAATCTATTCGTACTTAGTTATATTCAAAGGTATCCCCTTTTTTCGTCTCCAGATGCAACAGCACTTTGTTAATACGTACAATCATCAAGACTATTTACATTCTGAAATTTCATTCAATAACACATAGTAAATCATATGTAAATAATAAAAATATAAAATGGCCTATGATTTTTCCCTATAACATGTCAGAGTTTCGTTCAAATGATTTTGATCTGAAACCAAAAATCATTTTTGAAGTATCTAAAATATAAGCATGCATAACAAATGAAATCTTAAAATGGTTTCTCTCTTCCTATGACTTTAGAATCTACTTTAGAAACTATTCTAGAAAAGTTGAAAGCCGCGCACCGTATTTGGAAGATATGAAGTAACTTTCTGAGTGGCGGTCGGGTTTCCGTCCTCATCATAACTGTGAATCAGCTGCACTAAAACGAAGTGACCAATGATCTACGATTGGCAATATTAGCGTCCTTGTAATTTTTGGATTTTTCTAAAGCATTCGACAGTATTATTGATCATGACCTTTTGGATAAATCGTCTTCAAATTTGGTTTTTCATCTTCTGTAGTGCAACTAATCCGAAATTACCTAACTGATAGGTGGTAGCAGGTTAAAGTAGAAAATACTTTATCTGGTCTTCTACTGCTCTATTGTGGGGTTCCTCAGGGATCAGTACTTGACCTTCTTTTGTTTTTATTAATGACCCATCGGTTGATGTTCAGATATATTTGGATAGGCCAATTGGACTAATAGGGGATTGCTTCGCTCGCTTAAATAACGCCCTCAAAAATATACAAAAATGGTTAGTAAACAATTAGCTAAAGCTAATTCCATCCCAATATATGATACTCCACAGTAATAATCTTCATACTGATGAACTTCTTGCAGCTGAACTCAACGGAACTATTCTCACATTAGTGAATAGAGTTAGAAATCTATGCATAATTATCAACTCCAATATGAAGTGCTGTGAACATGTTAATGCTTCTATAAGTAAAATTTATTATGGACTTCGGTAGCTTTGGCTGTCCGCCGATATATTAAGCAAAGAAATGCGACTACGGCAGACGTAAATTGAAGTTGCCTTCAACGACTGCAGCAGATTTATCTTTGCTCTACGCAGGTTCTACCATGTGTCGCCCTATAAATTGCAGCTTCTTGGTTGCTCACTGTCCTCGTATCTCAATCTAAAAGCGCTTTACATTTTATTTAATTTACTACGCACGAATACCCAAAAATATTTGCTTGATAATATTCAGTTCTGTCAATCAGCTAGGAATCGAAATTTGGTCATTCAAAGCTTATTTTCAGGATCACATTTTTCGTCCGCAACTATTCAACTTAGTTCTATTGATAACAAATTCATAATTTTCCAAAACATCCAATCCAAAAAATGTTTAGATACAATTTTTTTTTCAATTATAGCAACATTTATCAATTGACTGACTAATTTGACGACTTAATTTTTTATATCCCACATACAACATTTTTATCCATATAATAACAATAACTCGGCTCTGACACACCAACAATCACCTTCTGGCCAAAAAAGACAATTCATCAAACAATAAATAACCGATCTCAGTAGGAAATCCACAAAGTAGCCAGTAACCACATTGGTCTAGTCCTGGCAAAAACTTAAAAAGGATCCTCTCAACAAGATGTTGGAAAATATTTTGGTTTATGACCGCTGGGTAGAGTACAACAAACACACTTAGGTGGAATTGGTTGCCTAGAAAAATTGCCTTGTATATAGGTATTTAGAGGTAGTCGATACTACTCTCTCCATTGTTCTCGGGGGAAAATTGAAAAAGTCACGGTCCTAGTAATTGACGGTACTAACAAAGATGCTAAGCGCTCATCAGCTGCTGTACAAAATGGAAGAGAGGTGGTATATTTGACAACATTTCATGGATGATTCTTTCCACCAAAGGATGATATTTAAAATATTCACAATTTCCTAGGATTATGCTGCACGGTCTCATTAGAAATTTACAATTTGATACGGGCCAATGTATCTATAAAAGTGTAGGTATAAGATTCGTTTCATGTTCATGACAAATTGCAATTTACATCGTTTATTGGTGGAAATAGAGGTGTAATAGACATGTTTGGTTGAAAAAAAAAAAAAACAAAAATTATGGATGCTTCCCTGGTAGATATATAAGATATTATCAAAAGCTTTCCATTCAACAGACTGAAAGATAAGATCCGATGAGCTTACCGACGATCTCATCATGATCGTAGGAAATGAAGAAATGTCCTGTTTAAATTATAAACAGAAAAAAAACATCTTATCATACGAGGCTCGATTTGGAAGATTTTGTTTGCTAAACGATTATTCTAATCACTAAATTAACAAGGTGGATGACAATTTTCTTCCGTATTTCAAATTATTAAATTATTACAGCACATCCCAACAACTTACCAGCGACTATAATGGCTAATGAAATTCTTCGTACGTAATTATTATTTTTATAAACTAAAATGTATTACTAAAGAAAGCAATGTGACATAATTGTCTACAATAAATAAGGAAAGATTATTACGATTTAGTAACTAAAAGTAAGCGAAGCTTGAAAATAAAAATCATTCATATTACATGGAAGGGAAATTAAATGTTCACAATTAATCCTTATATGTATGTTGCAAAACAGAGGTATTCAACTTGGTACCTAGTAAGGATGCCCCACAAAATATATTTAGTAGTACCTATATTAAGTTGAAAAATGGTAGTTAACAAGAATAAATAGGAGTAGAATTTTCGCAATGATTTTTATTATAAAAAAAAAAAAACGAAAATTCTCTTCAGGGCTTGCGATAACAAAAAAATAACAAACGTGGAATATCATTAATTAAAATACATTTTACGAATGCTACAAATTTATTTGATACCAAAGAACAAAATTTTTAAAGGCCGAACCACAATAGCACCAGCGGGCATTGACATCAGTATTGGCATCATCATTGGCATCTTCATTGGCATCATCATTGGTATCAGCATTGGAATCTGCATCAAAATGTCAGTTGATTCTGACATCAGCATGGTACCAGTTAAATCATTGTGTCAAGCATACTCACCATTTGATATTGACAGACATTGGTTCGATCGGTTGCCCGAAACTACCATTGTGCCTCGACTTTAAATGTAGTTTTATAGGACCGCTTGACTGCTATGCTTGCAGAAGTAGAAGCCACGTGATTTATTTTCAACGTCTTATCAAAATGAAGTAAAATCTGCTTTTGAGAAGTAATATTATTAATTAAATTAAATATGTAAAAACTTAGTAGATCTACTACAATTGTACAATGGTGGGTGGTGCTGTTATTGTTTTCGTTATCACCGCGCATCTAAAACTCACTGACAGATTAGGGTATACTGCACGTAGTACGCATGACGAGGTGGAGTGCAAATTAATGATATTTTATAAAAACAAATTGAACCGTGAACTACCACCTAAGTTGCTTTGGAACAATCTGAGGAGGGCTAATGTCAGTCGCAATAAAGATAGCGGTCCTACTTGCGATTTATATCGCAATGATTTAAATAAATTCTTCACCTCTACTCAAGGTGTAGATGTTGACGAAGTAATGAAAGCTATCTTCTCTATAAGATCTGATTCGGTTTGGCTCAGATGAAATTCATTCTCGTTTTTGTTAAACTAATTTTAGCTATGATTATTAGTCATCTGGTAAATACTCTGAATTCATGTCTGACTTGTTCTAGATTTCCGCGGGCCTGTTCTCACACTTCCCAACATATCGTCGCCTAAAGAGTTGAGTGATTTCTGCCCCATTAGTATCCTTTGTTTCCTTTCCAAAGTTCTGGAAAAGTTAATGCAAGCTCAAATACTCGAACATTTTGATGTAAACAAACTACTCATGGAATGGCCGTCCAGTTTTCCCTCCCAACATAGCTGTGATCTACTTCATAATAATGATGTAGACGTCTTGGTGAGAATAAAATTTTAGTGTCTGTAATATTTTTATTGCCGAATCGAAGATGCCGTGACGGACGTAATTTCTTAGTACTCAGCACAGATGAATCTGAATTACATTACGAATTCAATCTTGTACCAAAGAAAAGGGATTTTCAAATTGACTTAAACCAAAGAACATCTAACAGAAAGAATACGTATCTCGTGTATTGAAAAGTTTTACATGGCGGGTAGTATTACTACGACCCGCTCTCACAAATCTTACGAAAACTCTCTGCTTTTTGATGACCCGACATTCACAAAAATTCTCTGCTTTTTCACGACCCGCTGCTCACCACGGTGGCGAGTGGCGGCAAATTTAACCTAACAACAAGTTAAGAAGCAGGCGAGATTTCTGATTGCTTTACAATTAAAATGCCCATGGTTAGAAAAAGAAAGGAAGAAGAAGAAAAAATAACAAAAAAATTAAACTCTCTTTAAAAATTTTATGAATAAGACAAAAAATGTGAAAGCGCAGATTACATGCAACGAAACAGAATGGCAAATAATTCATTCTCTTTCGGGCTACACCAAAAAGTTGCACCAGAAACATTTCGAGTGGCACCACTGGTTCTGATCTCCTGCCATTTAAAAGATCAATTTTAATGGAGATCAATCAATTTCTATAAAATTTTAGCGGTTTTTCAAATAATATTTGTCTTTTCCTTTAGTTTTCCTTGTTTTGCTTTAAAATTTTTTTAATTCTTTTGCTTATAAATTTTTGTATTTTTAAAATTTTAATATACGTTTTTTCACATTTTTGTATTTATTATTTATTTATTTTTTCTTATTTTGTACTTTTACTTTATTTTTTATTTTGTTTTACTTATTAATTATTACTAAGGCATTATATTATTGGATTCTGTATAATTTAATATCTCTTTTTTAACTTCAAAATAATTAAAAAATAAAATATGCTGATGGCTGGCTCCATCAAATGCAATCATTTTCTTTTTTATATAATTTTCTTCGGAGATATCAAACAAACAAAATATAAACTTGTAAGCGCCTGTAAAAATAAATCATTTCAATCCTATTAAGGGAAAAACATGTCATTCCGACGACACTTATACGTTAAAAATAGATCGAACTCCATTATACCCTCTGAGCATGCGATTTCCGATTTCCTTTCTTCTGTTCCACGTCGAATTCGAAAATGTTGAGGGTGTTTCATGTTTTGTATTAACAACCCAAGGAAAAAAATCTTTCCATCGGTAAAAATGTGGTGTGTTTAATTTTTTTTTTTTTCTGTTTTTCTCGATGTCACTTTCATTAATTCTTCCCCCACTTGCTTTCGAATGTGGAAGTGTTTTTTTCTCATTGGTGACAGGATTTTGTTCTTTCTGATTGGCCGCCATCATCTTTTTTCTTAGTGCTGCATTTGTGCGTTTGTGGAAACGAATTTGATGTCCCATTAAAACGGGGGGCTATAAGTGGTTTTAATTTGTCAAAATACTTCCATTAATACTTGTTTCGTTCGGAATTTAGTGCTTAAAGATGATAACATAGAGCAACAATAAAAGATGAGGGCTGTGAAAGCGTTAATTGATCTTTGAGTATGGCGAAGTGTCAAAATTTCAAGTGTAGTAGCTTGAGAGATTGAAATTAAATTTTAAAAATTCGAGTAATGTGCTTACTTACGATTAGCTGTAGAAGATCAGATTGCTTCGTTGTTTTTTTTTTTTTTTTTTGTCAGCTTAATTTATGACTTCTCTTATTATTACTGCTTCAACCATTCTTTAAGGTATAAATGAAAGAAGCTAGTGATTTCCTATTACTACAATAATTTGATGGCATTATTTGTAGTATTGTTTTGAAAGTGTCGACCAAATTTGGGGTAATGTATCAGATAGAGAAGGACATATTAAATTATATTGATTGATAGAAGGATTTTATAGATTAGCTAGACTGAAACTTATCGTCCAACTCAAATGTTTAATCTGAGGAATTCGCATTGAAAATAAGTAAACTATAAGTTGGATATGAACTTTATTATTATCATATCATCACTAAGTGAATACAGCTATGTAATGTGTTAGTCGCCTTTTTAAATTCTTGAAGTACATAACTCGCAGACGGGGAACTTCTTTCTATCATATTTTTGGTTCATCCATTCGGAGCACTACGTTAACTGAGTAGATGAAATTTGCAGAAATCCCTTGCAAAATTTCCTAGAGGATAGTAATAATTCTTTTTTAACAGGCACAAGTGAGTTAAATAATACTCTTTTATGTGTGCCTAATCAAATTCGTAAATAAGAAACAAAATTTTACAGTGTAAAGAAAAAAATATATATTAGCGACAATTAGGAAATTTTAAATGATATGAGATAAAAAGAAAAAGAAAACAGAGATGATAACAATAGTAAAATCAAAACGATAAAGATTTGCATGCTATGTTTATTCGATTGAAAGAACAAGTAGCACTTGGATTTGAAGTTGCGAGCATTCACAATGAGGCGAATAATCAATCAATCAATCAATCAGAGTTCTTCACACGCGATTTACGACACGAAACGAATTTTGACTGTCTTAAACCGAACCGATATCCCGGGATATTTGATAATATACACGTACAGGCTTTAATTTTATCCTAGGTTTCACTTTTGTCTTTGATACACTTTACACTTTAAATGTTCGAATAATTTTAACTCTCTAAGTTACGCGATGTCGAAAATTAATAACAGCTTGTTGCGCGACAGCAAGCTGTGTTCTTGTCAATGAGGTGAATATCGACAGGTAAAGCATTTTATACTCCAACACTAAGAACATGGAAAGATCTAGAGCTAAGCAGTAACTTGTGGGAAGGAATCAATAGTTGTCTGGTTCTCCTAGATGATAAAAACTGAAAATAATTTAATAAGTAATCCGTATATCGGCCATGGATCACTTTATGGATCATTAAACAAATACGATATTGTAAATATATATGCAAGGAACATCCTAAGATTTTCCGAACAAACTGTGATATGTGATCATATCTTTTCAAAATAAATATGTAGATGATATTAATAATCTCCTCATTCATACTCGAGACATGTTTTTTGCTTCCGAATAAAATCATTGCCTTCAAATTACGACAGAATGAAATATCTACAAATTTTGATTTTGAATATACAAGTATTTTGTTTATCCTACCCTCCCATATCTTTTTCTTTTCATATATCAATGCATATCGATACGATTTCTGCAAAATGCATGAAGTATTTCTTAAGAAATTCTTTACGGAAGACTTACTTAATAGATAGATATGCAACGGAAAGAAAACTTGAATATAGTCTTGAATGTACTAATCTGAGCAGCTGTCATAGCGATCGAAGATTCTCCGAAATCTACCTTACTTTAAATTATTACTATTACTTTTGATTTTATTATTATTAATTTTTATTATTTTACATAAGAATAGCTCATGCAATGAGATAAACTACACCAGCCGAACTTCCCGTCTATCAATGTGCATTTCCGAGCATCCATGGATCATAGCACTGAAATTATATAATCCTACTATAAACATCCTTGAATGAAAATTAGAAATGTATTTCCATAGGTCTTAATCATTTCTCGAAGTATCCGACAGGAAAAACTATGAAAAAGACAAGTACAATCCAAATTTTCGAGATTGTCGAACAGGTCTGACGGGTAAGGGTAAACAATTTTTCTCTGTTCGAGTATCGAAGCTTTTTTAAAGAGGTACGGCGTTTAGCACCAAATGTGTGGCTGCATTTCCATGCGAAAAATATTCTACCATAAGCTGCTAACATCCAATTGCAGTGGTCCTACTGAGCCCCTCTCTACCTCACTTTGAGTCAATAGGATGGTACGGAGGGATCACAGAATTATTTGATCTACTTATCCTATTTTATTCCGACTATCCAAAATGTGAAAGTTACCATGATTTCACCAAATAATACCTGAAGTTATTAGTTGCTCCAAGCACCGTCACAATTTCTTACCAGCTTGCACTTTTCTTAATTCTATCATTGAATTTCGGGCAAGTTAGGCACTTGCGTGCCTTCACCTTTATAATTAATTTAACTTCAAAATCCCTATCCATATTATTAGACAACAAGAGAAAAAAAAAACCTTTTCTCGGAATATTTAATAATGTTTTTGTAAACAATTCAAAAGTACACACAAAATTGAGGTTAAATACACATCAAAAACAAGAATCGAAAAATGTAAACCGAAAAGCAAAAGCTCAATTTAATCTATAGTTATGGGTCTTTCGCGAACGATTCGGTCATTTTGACCGGGTCAGTATACTGATAAAGGACCTGAGTCACCGTTTCAAAATCATATCGGTCAGTTAGACTAAAGGAAAAAACAAACTGCTCTTCTTGACTTAATTATTAAATATGGCTTCAACATGCATCCAGCTAGATCTTTAGCTTATTTTTTTTTCACATTAAGCCTAGTACTAAGGTCCACGCTAAGCTAAATTTTGTATGAAAATTTAGCAAGCTAAAAGATATTGGCGAAAATTTATCTTGAATTTTAGCGAGAGCGGTACTAAGGTCAACGCGCTAAATTTGCCTTTAGGTTTTGATTAGAGATGGCACCACCAGTAAGTCTCCAAAAAATTTAGCTTGAATTTATCCGGCGGGCCGTTCTTTAGCGTGCTAAAAATATTTATTGTCAGAGTTCTGATATTCGATAAATTTATTGACTGGGTATTTGTAGTTTACGTGGTTTTGTACGTATTTGCTGTAAGTACTGATGAATTAGATTTCTTTTCGTGGCCGCATTTTCAATATCATTGTTAATTTTTTTTTATTGTATACATTATACATATTATTTTTATATTTTTAATATTTCCAAATAATTTTTACTACCTGTTTTTAGAAATATTATCACCGCGCGTTGTATTTCCGTAAAAAAATTACAAAATTCTTCTTCTTCTTGGTTTTAATATATCTTTTCTCTGAGTCTTCGCTGTCATAATTTAGCTGCTAAAGAACGGCCCGATATTGGAGACCCACTAAAATTTAGCTTAGCACGGACCTTAGTACAGGGCTTTAAAATAAGACTTTTGCATACACATAGTTCACATTGTACGAGTATATAATCCACCCACGACTCTGTTTTGGCAGCGTATGAAACAACAAGAAGAAGAATTCGAAAGATATACTTTCTGAATTAATTTTTATTGCTACTAGTGCCTCAACTGCCAACTCTGTCGCAAAAGCGTAATCTTGGCATTTACCTCCCTTCTGCACATACACAAGGGTCTCTAATTAAAATGGATTTGTATTATAAATTTGCAATTGTATTTTCCTTATAAGGGTTTTTTCTTAAGGAAAAGTTATTTCTATGACTAAAGAATGAAATAAATTAAAACAAATACAAAAATTTCTGCAGCAATTTTTCATTTGCCAAATGCGCTTGCAACCAATTGGATTGCCTTGCCATGGCACATTTCAGCCATTAATCAGTTACAAAAGCACAATTTTCATTGTGATTTCTTAACACGCAATGATAAATCAGTCGCGATCGACTGAAAAATTGATAAACTAAAGGTACGATTACACATTGCAACTTTTACTGCGCAGCTTTTAGGTATTGCAGCTGCAAAATTTGCAGTGATTATTACACATAGTAGAAAAAAGCTGACGGGTCGGTACGACTTTGACTCGGTAAGCGTGCAACATGCTGAGCCACTGTCGCCACCGTGTATTTAAATCAGTACCCACACACGGGTCTGCACTGCGCGGATGAGAGGCAACATGTTTTCGATATACAGCGTTGCGACATCCCTTGTCATTAGAGAAGCGGTATTTACCGAGGTGACAAGTGAATTTTGTTAGCAAAATGTCAGTGGAATTGAATTTAATTTTGAAAATAGAGAAGTACTCTCTTTTATACAATTATAAAATACCGGAGTATTCGCGGAAAAATTTGACGGAAAAAGCTTGGGCAGAAGTTGCAGCAAAAGTAAAACTCTCTGCTCATTCTATAATTATATATTCTTTTCTTATTGTCGATTCTTCCAACAGGATATGGCCTCATTAAATAACGCTTTAAAGGAAACGCGTTATCGCCTACAAAAAAATATGGTACTTCTTGCTCAGTTTTATCATGAAATAAGGGAGCACCAGTTGGTAAATTTAAATTATTTTTTTGTAATAAACGATTTACACTGGAGACTCGAAAGATTCCTCCATCATTATTTCGACCAGCAAATCCCATTTCTATTATGGTAAATATTCCATCTGCGTCACAAACTGCTAGAAGAACAATGGAATGATACTGCTTGTGGTTATAATTAGTAGAACCGGAGTTGGGAAGCTTTTGAATCCTTACGTGCTTCCCATTAATTGCTCCTAAACAGTTTGGTACATTCCAGATATCATCGAATCGATTGGCTATACGAATCCATTTTTCGGTAGAAGGTATACCCATGTACGAATAACGTAACTTATCCCAAATTACTGATGTTGTTTCTTTTATTACATCAGATATTGTACTATATCTTCTAGCAAAGTACAGCCCCAAAGCGACAAACGAGCATCCTTCAGCAAGATACATAAATCAAAGAAAAAGCTGATAAAAATCATTAAATAAACAGAAAATTCAATTGTTAATCTTTCTTTGTTCTAGCTAACTACTGTAAAGAAAAATGGTGAAATGTTTCTTAGAAGTTTGAAATGTTCACCAAGTGGATCTGAGTCGAAGGCACGAAAACCATACTACTTAGCAAACTATTTATCGTTTATACTACACTACCATACATAAAAGCATCAAACACTACAGAAAATCCAGGTAATCTTCCACAACCTGAAAGGGAAACGACTTTTACACCAAGTTTGGACTTCGTCACGGATATATTATCTGACGAATAACAAACTGCAGATGTCAATACTCACAATGAGACAGCTCTTAGTACTCCTATTCCTACCACAACAAACGTGCAACCATCAACCGAATCTCAAGCGTATTCAGTTGGTCGCAAACGCAGACGTCCAATCCCGGACGTTGATAAAACATTCGCAGACTATTTACGAAATAAAACCAAAAGGAAAGATAAGGCTGAAGAAACTCTACATAAGCATTGCAAATGTAATTCTCTGATAATAGCGAGAAATCCTATGAGTTTATTTCTCATGAGTTCATTACCAGAATTTAACACCATGACTGACGAGCAAATGAGAACTTTTAAAATAAAAGCCATGATGCTAATCGATGAAATTAAAAGAACAAAATGTCATCGGAGATACATTCTCTGGAGCCTACAACATCTGCTGTGCGCTCAGGACCGTCGTCGTATAGATTCTTATTTGAGGAATCGTCATCATACTCCTCAGAATCCGCAATATCTGCTCAACTGCGTAATCAATTTGAGCCCATTCATTACTCTAATAACACATCACCACCAAGGGAACAATTTCAAGAAAGTGGTAATGCTGTACTTGATGCCTATGATAATACATATCCACGTAATAATAACAATACTTCATAAATACATTTGTATAACTTATATCTTATTTTAATTCAGTATAGATTGGGAATATTAAAATATAGATTTTATTTACATACCTTAACGTTATTAGAATCTTTTCATCAGCACTAACACATTCCCTCATATCAGAGCTGTAAAATACTCATTACTTAATGGATTTATTACCTCTTTATTACCAATACCGAGTATTTAAGAATTGACAATTCCCATTACTAAGCTTCCTGTACTGGAATTATAATTTTAAAGTCCCATTCCCGGAATGGCAGGTAATACTTTAAAATACCGGAAAGTAATTGAATTTGCGATTCCATTACAAAAATACCTACAAATTCCCAAAAGTATTTAAAAAATATTTCGCATTACTATATAATTCCTCTCAATTCTTTTCGAATACTTTCAAATAATTTTAATTACTTTGACAACTTCAGTATTAAACATGAATTATGAAATGAACTGAATCAATTTTCTTTTTAATTTTATTGTAATAAAAACTTTTCCCTGTTTTCGATGCTCTCAATTTGGAGAAGTACGTTTGCTTTAAAAAAATTGTATGCCAAGAGGTTAAAAAATACAAAGTCACACTCTATGAAAATATTTACTGTTTGCTTTTTCTTCATATTTAAATTTGAAATTATATAAAAAACAATAGTTAAACTTAGTTATATGCACTTTATTTAAGCAGAAATGGCTCATAAAATAGTTATTCCCAGTTTTTAAACCTAATTTTTTTTTTACAGTGATTTCTTCTTTTACAAGTAAAATTTACAATTCCAGTTTACCCTTTCAATTAATTTTTAGTTTTCCCAAAATTCCAGTTTGCCTTAGTTAAGACTAATTTTTTAAAATTAAAATCACTAAGAGCCTGTCTTTTCGGATGGTTGATTAAGCCTGCTAAAGAAAATAACCGCTCTACTGCGCCTGATGAAGGCAATGGTGTATTGTACTTCAGTGCAGCTTGTTTAAGTCGCGGATACTTGTTCCAAATACCCAAAAAAAAATTAGGATTAAAAACTGGGAATAACTTTTTTATGAGCCATTTCTGCTTAAATAAAGTGCATTTAACTAAGTTTAACTATTGTTTTTTATATAATTTCAAATTTAAATATGAAGAAAAAGCAAACAGTAAATATTTTCCTAGAGTGTGACTTTGTATTTTTTAACCTCTTGGCATACAATTTTTTTAAAGCAAACGTACTTCTCCAAATTGAGAACATCGAAAACACGGAAAAAATTTTATTACAATAAAATTAAAAAGAAAATTGATTCAGTTCATTTCATAATTCATGTTTAATACTGAAGTTGTCAAAGTAATTAAAAGTAATTGAAAGTGTTTTTGAAAAGAATTGAGAGGAATTATATAGTATTGCCAAATACTTTTTAAATACTTTTGGGAATTTGTAGGTATTTTTGTAATGGAATCGCAAATTCAATTACTTTACGGTATTTTAAAGTATTACCTGCCATTCCGGGAATAGGACTGTAAAATTTTAATTCCAGTGCAGGAAGCTTAGTACTGGGAATTGCCAATTCTTAAATACTCGGTACTGGTAATGGTAATTCTAATGGTACTTGAATTTTACAGATCTGCCTCATATTAGTATTTTTTCTGCTAATAGCTGGCAAGATAACCCGAGCAAGTTCCTGAAAGGTACTCTTTTTCATCCTATACATTGATTGAAACTTTCCATCATCTCGGACTAGTTCCTGTACTGCCACGAATAACCTGCAGGTAATGTTTCTTTCAATGTATGGATGTACCCAATATTAGTTTCCTTTTTTTGCGTATAAGACAATATTTTCTTCTTCACTTGACGACGACATTCTTTTCCACGGATGAAAAACTACTGAAAGCTGGTCGAAAACGTGTCCTTGTCCATAGCATGTAGGACCGTGAGGAGGGAGCTCTATGCGGTACATCGACGGGATAAATGTCGTACCGATATTGTGTCGCTACAGTACCGACCCGTCAGGGAAGGGCCTAACCTTTCGAAAAAAGTTGCAAAGGTGTTTACACATGCAGTAGGTTTTGCTGCGCGCAATTTTTGTTGTTAACAGTTTCCAGTTAAACTCTGAAGCGTTTGGTTGACAAAATCTCAGGAGTGCTAATAAATTATTATTGTATTTCAATGATCCAGAAGTGTAGGCAGTCGCTTGTTTGACATTAATTTTGATAAAAAATCGAAATAAGAATCTGAAAAAGAAGACGTGTTGGGTAAAGAAATTAATAACTAAAAAAGAGTCTACTGGAGCTGTAAACAGTTTAATGAAAGAATTACGTATATTGGATGTGAAATTTTTTATAAAAATTTTTTGCGCTTATCACTGACGGTTTGAAGGAATTCTTAGGCAAGTGACTCCTATTAGGGCAGCGACATACGATTAGGTTTTTCCTGTCCGGCTGGCCGTCTACGGTTTTTACCGTCGCCGTGATTACACGACATACGATGCGGTTATTCTCGATTATTTTGTGGATACAAGTCAGTGAAGTCAGTTCAGTAATTTTTAGGGGTATTATAAAATATGGAAAACATTAGTGATATTGAACTTGTAATTGTTTTACTTTTAATTGAGGATGAAGAAAAAAGGAAAAAAACATTTGTAACGTAGATTTTCAGTGAATCCGTTAAATCAAATGAGACTATCGCGAGGACAATTTCATTGCATTTATGCAAGTTTAAGGAATGATGAAGAAAAGTTTTTTAGTTTTTATAGAATGTCTTCTCCCTCTTTTGATATATTACTTGAATTATTTAAGGGGTAACGCCACTGTAACGGCTAAAACAAAAATGTTTTTTCACGAATTTTTTTCTCGCGAAATTAAAGGTGTTTGAAAGAAAAATTTCCAGAGTATTATCGGGCATACATTGAATTTTATTGACAAATATTTGACAGTGAAAAAAAAACAAAATGGCGGCTCCACAGCCATCTTCCCGGGACATGTTTTGCTTGCAGGGCTCCGCGGCACGCAGCACCACTGGTGCACATTTGAATCTAGACCAAAACAAAAAAAAAGCCATTAATCTAGAGACTTATCGCTAGAGAATGCCTTACGGATTTTTAAAAATATTATTTTTTGTAGATTTGGCGTGCGTTTGAAAAAAAAAAAGTTTGATTTTTGACCTAAAAAACGGCAGGTTATTTGTTAATAAAAAATCAACAAATAAAGTTATTGAAAATCCCGTACGGCATTCTCTAGATAATTTTAATGTTCACATCTGGTCAAAATTTCAAGTCGAAAATATGAAAATTGTTCGAGTTATGCCGTGTGCCATTTTGAAAAACCGTGTTTCGAGAAAAACGCGTTTAAAGTTTTGAGAATAGTTTTTTATTGGAAAAAATAAAAAATGCGCTTGCTGTCCCTAAACTAACGGATAAACAAGTTAAAGTTGCGAATGTCAAAAAGGTTAGTTGTGTTCAATACGGCTTTTTCTGTCAGCTTTAGAAGAAAGCTGGCGAGAAAGCTGGCTGAAAAGCTCCAATTGTGTTTCAGGCTTCAGGTAGTCGTTTCTGAGCAAGTTTGACGCGCTTGGTGGAGACCTCCATTTTCAAAGGAAAAAAAAGTTTTTCTCGCACGGTACCTTTTTTTTCTTATTCTAGAGAGCTTAAACTATTTTTTAAGCCAATAGAAAAAACGATTTTTCAACAATTTTACAGTGGTGTTACCCTTGAAAAAATTTCAAAATCAAATACTTTCAAAGGGGCTCCAATTAGTGTTGAAGAAAGACTAACGATTACTTTGCGGTAAGTAAAATTTAATTATAAAAATTAAAATAAAACATTAGTAGTAGAATTTATATGTGTGGTTATGTTAACTGTGTCATCATGAGTAGCTATGGAATTTTGGATTGACTGGATACTAGTTCTTGAAATAGGGACAAAAACAGATCGAGGCAAATTGCTCGAAGTAACTGTTGAAGACTTCTCAGGAATAATAATTGGAGGATTGGAAGAATAGTGAAATTTTGACTGTGGTTGTTGAAATGCTTGTTGAGGGTTAGAAATCTTGAGTATCCTGTGGGAATTGATTAGTGGATGTCGAAACAAATTTTATATTCCCAATTAAATCAAGCATCCATCTTTTAAACTGAATTTTCTGTAATTCATTGAAACTTCTCAGATCGAGTAAACAGCTCAGGAGAAACAATTTGTTGCTATCTTCTTCAGAATCAGCATTATGTGATGTTTGTCTCGATTTCAGTATTTCTAATAATTCTTTCTGTAATGTGGAATGTTGCTTCCCACGTCGTTTTTCTTGTACTACGGGTGGAGAAGGCGCGATTGGAGAAAACGGTTCATCTGTAGAAAGAAATGATGAATGATCATTTTCATCCAAATCCTTAAAAATGGAAGAATTGAGCTTAATATATTCATTCATATAGGTATTAACAAATTATATATTTCCACCTTCTTGATTCCAAGACTGGATCTAGAAAATGTAGAATATCAGCGTAAACGTATTTTTTTTTTCTTGCCAGCAAGTTGATCACTTCTATCTGATTTTTGTTCCCTACGAAATTTTCAGTAGGAATCTCTAATGTTCGTCCATTTCTTCTTCATCTCTTTAACTGAAAATTAAAAAAAAAAAAAGTAATAATTAAATTTTTTTAACGTTTAGGTATAACTTTTAGGTATACTTGGCTCAAACTTTGCCGATCTTCAGTATGTCTTTCTCATGGGAAGAAGTACTATCGCGGCCAAAAAGAGAAGAAAGCAGGCTGTCACTGCTAACTTTATTGGAAAAACTTTGCACTTTTCAATGAATTCAGCTCATTTTATTGACGGCAGGTGGCACTTTTACTGCAATTTCACTAAACGGAGTAAAATTTGGTCCATTTGAAAATCAAGCGTAATGTTGCAAATGGGTCCTTGAAGGACTTCATTTGTATGACACACTGAACATTTGACTACATTTAATTAAAAATTGAGTCATTATGGAGACAGTCTGTCTAGGGTATTATTCAGTCTAGCAGCATAACTAACGACTCTGGAAAATCTCTTGACCCAAGGTAATGCTTACTTCCGATTCTAATGGAACTCTCGTTAAGCGTGTTGTTTAAAACCTATGATTTCTGAAACATGTCATCATTCGACACTATATATAGTTTTGTTTTTTGTACCTGGAACTTCATCATCTAATGCTTCTATTCTAATAATTGTTGATATAAATTTTAAAAAAAATTGATCTTAGAAAATAAATGAATGGCTATGCACCTCTGGCTGGGCTCGATTTGGCTAATGTTCTAGTTGAACAGGACATTTATAAAGCCATAAACTCATTTTATGATGTATTATTTATTTCTCTATTTTACTCACTATGTACCAGTTATGAGTTCGAATCGTGCTTTGACTTGTTAATTGTGTTTCAATGGCTCTTTAAATCATCTTAAAAATTTAACGAATAAGGCTTTATTGTTTAAATGACTCGTATACAACGATTATGTATATGGAATGAGATCGGCCTTACGTACTAAGCCTAAACAATTTTTGAAGTTTCTGAACTCTAAGCACAACTGTGATAGATACCCTTCATCGATGAGACTATGAAACATAAACAGATCCGATCCCTTACAGACTGCCAATCTCGTTGGTAACTTCTTAAAATTTCAACTATTACCTAAATATTTATAGAGCCATAAGTCAAAAATATTGTTTTTGTTCCAAAGTGAATTATTGTATAAATTACAGATATTTTAAATACGCCTACAAACATACATACAAGTCAATTCAAATCCAACTCTGGCTCATGGTAACATAGCAATTTAATTTAATTTAAATCGTACTTTTTTTTACACTTAACTAATTTTAAAGTATAACTCGATTTGAATGTGTTGAAATAAGTTTATTCTTCGCTAAAAAAAAGGGCAGTTAATTTTTAACTATAAAAAATTTTCTATGACGACATAATAGTATTATTACTTATGACGTATACACCTACCTACTTATATTATGTACATACCGTGAAACCCGTCTCTAATATGTTCATCAACTTTAGGATCAAACGGATGGTTATATTGGAACCATTAAGTCATATAGCCATAAAGTTAATGTCCTTCGATGAGTACTGAATTCGAACAGCTCAAAACTGTATTCCTGAGTATTTGTTAAATGCAAGGTCGTCTCGTCATAAGGCAATTAGTTTTCTTTTATGGTAACAACTTCGGCAGACTTTGAGTTTTATTTTAGATTATTAGCGGATCCTTTGACTTCAGAAAAACTTTTGTGTGTGTGTGTGTTTTTTTTTACGAGTACTCATCAAAGTATGTAAAAAATGTGTATCCATTAGACTATTGTGGTTGCTTTTGTCATCAGATCTATATTAAGCTCAAATTAGTTTATAATATAGCGATGGAGACAAACATATATACTGCGCATAAAAAAGTTTATGCAAAACTGAACCATAATTCTATTCTTTTCTACAAGTTGCACAGTTTTCCATTCGAAGCCCTTTTTTTTTAAGATGGCTTACCAAATATCCTGAATTTGTATATATTTATCGCCAATATTTGGAAGTTTTTGATATTTATGTGGTAAGAACACCAATCGCCGCCGGCTTGAAAATGCTGAAAAAGACACTCAGGTGTGGCCAGGCCCAGACATGAAGACACAGGGTCCCTAGGTGGTTAACAGAGTCAGGGCACCTTTTTCAAATAGTAATTGAATAACACAAAAATGTTACCATTATTTTTCATTTAATAACGTACATCGACCTTAGAAAATAAACAAGCAGATTTAGAAACATTATTCTCTGCAAAGGAACGGATTACCTCACTATAGTCCACAGACTGAATTATTTCTGACTCTATGTACACCACAGAGAGTAAATTAAGCCTGATATCGTCCTCTGTGGTGGATGTTAAATAAATTGTTCTTCACTGCTTTATATGACAACACCAAGAAAGGGTTGCTCGGATCATTTTTTAACTTTTATTTACTATTACTATGAAAACACCATGTACCAAATTTCAACTCTCTACGTCGACGCTTTCTCAGGCCATTATTATTACTTTATTTTACGCGATTCAGCTGACAATTTTCTTTCAACTAACTAGAATGTCAACTGTTTATAAAAAAATGTTTCTGCCGGCATACTATTAATTAAAAAAAAAAAAAAATTACCAGTTTCGCAGTCTTCCACACTACCCACACCCATCCCTACTTGAGCAACTGATGGTCGGTTCACTGATTATTAGCCGGCTTACTATGGCTTTTATATTGCAATGATACCTCCCGAACTATAAATTTAATAAGTATTTACACCACCCTAAACCTCATAAAATGTAGAAAGATGATTGACCCCTCCTTTCGATTCGATTTCAGGTCAAAATTCCAATTCATAAATCCATAAACCGCTGAAATCAATTCCTCTCAACCTTGCAATTACGCAGAGCTTAATTAAAAACCAACAAGAATAAAAGTTAGAATTGGTCTAAGACCACAATAATATTATATCCTAGATGAAAATAAAAGTTATAAATAAAATGAAAACCCAAAGTTTTGTATGGCAACAATGAGAAGGGGTTGCCCGATTTAGTCCAGTTTTTAAATTTTATTTACTATTGCTATGAAAACAGCAATGTACCAAATTTCAGTAGGTACTCTACATGATACAAAGATAACAAGGTATGGCTGATTCGAGAGGAATTTTTTGTGTTTCTACGTCATGAGGTGCCTACTGTCATTTCCAACGAATTTGTTTTGAGTTTTTCGTATTTTATTGACTGAAATACGTTTTGAATATAATAAAATATTTAAGAAAATATTAGTTTCTTCGTTTAAATCACTTCGGGAAAAGTAATTATGTGCTAGTGGGAAAGCAAAGAAATTTAAAAATAGAAAATTTTTTTCACTGTGAAAGGACGATTGAAATTGAGACGAACAAATTTCTGACATTTGTCGCCAAAGGAGGCAAGCAATCAATTGACAGATTTTCCGGCCATACCTTGTTAATCTTTGTATCATGGGTACTCTACTCGATGCGTTCTCAGGCACTGCCACTGACATGTATATAAATGGACTGACTGATCTCCTGTTTCATGTGGCACCAGTCTTGATTTCAGAAAGTATACTCTCACTGTCAATGCTACTAACTGTCGTAAACTGGCACTATATTTAAATTATTTGGGAATTTACTTATATGCATGTCAATGGGATTTACCGATTTTACCACATATCTAGATATTTGGGATTATTTGTAGTTGTTAAATTTTAATTATGAGGCGAAGGAAGTGTTTTTACAATGCTGTTTTGGTGGGAAATACCGGGTAACATCATGCAATTTCTCGTTCGCAATTGTTACAGTTCAGTGGGAAATTATGCTCTCATCACTGACATACTATAAATATTTATAATAAGAATGGACTGAGCGTTCTTGCTTCAAAAATGGCACAATTATTGAACAGGTTGTGAACACCGTTTATTTCGTACAATTGCACACCGATTTATAATTAGTTATTATTTGTAGATTGGAAACACTAAAGATGCTGTAAAATAGTATTGCATTAAATGAAAATTGTTTAGGAAATTAAACTCGTTTACTCGTTTTAATTAACACAAAACTTAATTTTAAATATTACTGAAAAATGTGTTCCTCTGCAGATTTGATGTCAAATATGCTTGAGCTTGTAAGAGATAGACGTATATAAATAATATATTTGTCTGCATTTTTATCCAATTAATACAGCCGTACTGTTTCCTAAATTGGTTACAGTTCAGTGTACTATACATTTTGAACTTAAAAGAGACAAATAGATTTTAGTAAAAATGTGTGCCATTTTTGACTATAGGAATTGGATAGGATGGCTCAGTCCATTCTTATTATGTGTCAGTGGCTCTCATAGAAAGAGACAGGAATATGAAAGTGGAGCCATTTGCTTTCATGCATTTTTGGTTCAACGAGCAGTCCATTTATATACATGTTAGTGGGCAGTGCCTAGATATATGTATAGTGGAACACGAAATTTTTATATGGCAACTCTATGAACGATTTATACCATTTTCGGACTTAAATTTACTTTTTTTTTTTAGAAAGCCCGAGTGCAAAATTTCAACACTCAAGTGAATGCCTTGTCTAGCCAAACGGGCGGACAGATAGACGAATAGACAGACGGACAGACAGAAGACAAATAGACGGACATGCAAAAGTCAAAATAACTTTTAATATTATGCGTGGGATGGATACTAAATACATTTTGTTTTACCATCGTTCTTTCTATGCGTTATGCGTTACAAACGGAATGACAAACTTTAGTATAGCATAAAGAGTCCTAGCGGACCTTACAGGATATGCATAATGTTAGCTTCACTCTCTCTAGGGGTGCTACGAAGTATTGCAAAATCAGTGCCTTCAGCGTTACTTTTAGTGCTTTTGAATGAATCTTAGCGGACAAAACGCATGCGCGTTAAATTAGTGCTGAGCAAAACATTTTACCGCCGTTTTAACGCAATCTAAGGCAACAAAAGATTTGTGGATTGAAATCAAAAATTATAAAGACTCGATCGAATCAAAAAATGTGGTGCTGATATATTCTTCCTCCAAATCTAATTAAAAGATTGGGTCCATGGAAGTCCACAGCAAAAACACATAGTATGAGATACTACCAATGACTTGATGACACGTAGATTTTAAATTTACTTTAAATCTATTTTTCTGAAAACGCTAAATAATAATGTATGTAAAGGAGTTCCTTTTTATTATTAAAGAATACTTTATCTTTGAATATTTATGTTTGTTATCTCAATTTTTTTATTGCTTTGCTTATGTTCAGAATGTATTACAGAAGAGAAAAATGCTTTTATTTTTGGATTCATTATAAAATTTATTGTACCTTTTAAGTTACATTCATTTATAATCCTATTAATAAAAATACATACATAAGTATGTATATATTAAAATAACACAAATGTAATTATAATAATTGACAGTTTCTAAGAACACTACACATTGAAAAGTCGAAAAGTACTTAGTACTTAAGAAGATAAATTAACGCCTAAGATTCTCAAGGCGGAGCTCAACAACCAACATTTTTTTACAGGCCTTAATGAAAAATGACACTCACAGAAATTGTTTAAAGAGAATTTATTTTGATTCGAGAAGTTAACGAGGAAAAAACTAGTTTTAATATAAATTGTAACAAAATGCGAAATCGGACATAAATACTTTTCCACCGTACTGCAGTTGCGTGAGTGTCGTTTGATAATAATTCGATTCGTAGAAAATAGAAAACATAAAAAAGAAAACACCTTCTCACATTCTATTTTTATTTTCTAAATATTGTTGCTTGCTTTCAAATTTCAAATCAAAAATCAAAATTATTCGTACAAACCAAACAAAATTATAAATTAATGTTCTTCTTCACTTCACATTACACTTCACACTTCACAAAAACTTATTATTTTTTCAATTTCAAATCAAATGATATTAAAATTAACTCAATTGTTGCTTTCAATTTTCAATGCGCGTACCTGATTTTGAATTGAAAAAAAAAACCAATACCGAATACCGAAACTTTTCCCTTTTCTATATTTTTTTTCTTTTTTTAACTCCTAAACCCACCATAATTGTTGCTGCTTTTCTCCGCTGGGTTGCAAAAAAACTAAGATTTTTCTATGTCCCCCCGGAGGACGACTCAATCGACGTGGATGCAAATCGATACGCCAAACTTGACAAATACGCCACCAATCTTACTTACAAATTTACATTGTATGCAAATAGGCGCAAGTCTAAAGCGATGGGAAAAGTATTGAAACTAGTGGCGCTAGTGTCGACCGCAACGGGGGAGTATTGAAACTATTGGCGTGAGTATTGCGCGTTATACATTACAGCTTTTGTTACTTTTTTCACCACCCTATTGAAAAGCATGATAAAAATCGATAGTACTGAAAAAGCTTTTTTCGAAAAACAAACCGGAAGTTGTGCGCCGGTCAAATTGAAAACAAAAACAAATTTTGATTATTATCGGCGAAATGTCAAGAGAAAGGAAAATTTTAGTTTAAATAAAATTCAGTTAGAAAAAAATTATCAAAATGACCAGTGTTGTAGATTATGTTCTATCGAGTGAAATTAATCATATTGTGTCCATGCAGACCAAGTAATTTCTGTGAAATTTTAGTGCGTTTCTCAGTCGTTCCTAATCTCATATCCTTTCCTTTTGTGTTTTATAGATACGCTAATTGGGGTGACTTCCTCGAAAAATTGAGTACGGTTATGAGTCCTACAATGATACTGACAGTATGGACACCAGTTATTGGAGCCCTAGATACTGCTCTTTTGGTTGATATGCTACTGCTTGTAGTTGCATCAAGCTTTGGGTCAACACTCTTGAAATGGTAAGTATTTTTCATTTAAGCCGATGAGCCTAAAATTTATTTTAATTGCACTATAAAACCGCTTGAAATAGCTTTTAAAGAAATTCTTTACATTGTTAAGTTATTATTGTGGGTAATTTTCTGAATCCCCTTCTATCTGTTCAAGTGACATGATCAGATGGAAATAGCAGTTCTATATCGGACCTTAATTTGAGCAACACCTTTTTGTTTATTCTATAGTCTCCAAGTTGATGAAGTAGTTTACATGCTCTAAAGGTCATGAAATTGTTATAGTTTAACCTTTAAGCCACTAGTTACATGCCTGAACTGACTACATTCTTATCAGTATTAGCACTTTATTTACCGAATTTAGTAGAGTAATACTACGTTATTTGCTACATTCTCATAGGCGCTCGTGGGTAGCTTGTTCATTATTCCTTTATTTCAGGAGGCTGTATATGCTTTCGGTTGTCCATATATCTAGAAGAATGGTTAGTTGTTTAAGAACCAGATTAGCTACCTTATGTTATTTTCGGAGAGTTTTTGGAAACAACATGACCTAATATATGATGTCAGGCATTATGGAGTGCCGAGCACTTACCCTAAAAGTGTATAGGATTCTCTATTTCGTTGATTTATTTTGAAGTGTGCCTGTGCTAATTAAAGGAAGTCGTCGAACTAGCTGCAAGTGTCGCGATTAAACTAATCAATAACTAACTTCTCTCGCATTGGCAATATAGCTACAAGTTGGACATACATACGTTTCTAGATGTAATGCAAGTTGTTATGTTATTACATCTACAATTTTATTTGATGACGATTTGTTGCAAGACTTGTCTCTTCACAACGCCGAGCGAAACGGAAACTCGTCTTCTTGAACGTGATGGGAAGCCAAGCACTGTCTAGCCGGTCCATTAACCGATTCGTTTCCCTTTATTTTTCTGTGCTCTGCCACCCAATATTGTCAGCTCGTCGCGACATTGTCTCACCAGCTTAAGAATAATAAAGATGGAAATAATTTTGCTTCGGCATCGGATCCAGATATAACCTCAGGCAAGCCTTCATAACTGCAAGCAATGCCATCGCAGACCTCAATTCATAGAGCAAGGTTTTTTTTACAAGCATAAACTCTGGTAGTCAACACTCATAAGATTACATAATTTTAGGCGAGGGCGCTTATATTTACTAATACAACTTTTTAGTCAAGTTAAACAACGTAAGTATACATTATTTTGTATGACAAGTAACTTTTTCACTGAGCTCCGTGATGAGTTTCTTCGCCAACTCAATCAATTAATTGGTATGGGAATACTACTCTGTAGGTCTAATGCACGAGTGAAATAAAGATAAATGGTGTTGAACAATCATTGAATTGCGAAGTATAAATAAATGCGTTTAGGTCCAGGTGCTAGAACTAAAATCAGCATTACATTCATCCAACGAATCATCGTGAGCTCATCAGTGCGCTCATGATGATTGGGATACCAGGGAAATACTACGGTGGATTTTTTAAGCCCTTTTTCAATATTATGCTATATTATTCAATTATATTGTTAATATATATAAATAAAATTACTCTTAATCTTCACATCTCTTCCAGGGTAGACCAAGAGCCACGGCCATATTGGTGGATCAACGAAACACCCATGTACACTAAAAAAACAATGCCGAAAATAAACGTTTCTCCATCCACGTGTGAGACATCATCTGGCGGCTTTTCCACACATAGCGCAATCTTTACAGTATTCCTGTTTGTATTAGCCATGAAATTAGTTGACTTGATAACAAAGAAAGACCCATGTCATGCGCGTTTGTATAAATATGGTATGTACGCTTTAACCATATTGGGCTCAACCCTTATGTGGGCCTCCAGAATGTATTTGGGAACGCATTTCTTACATCAGTGTGTGGCTGGTAGCATACTCGGAGCGGCACTTGCCTACTTTTACTATGAAAATAATGAATTTGAAGCAAAAGCTACAGAACCAGAACAAAAGGAAGCACTTCTTGGTGCTCTTGGATGTAGTGCATTGGTTGTGATAATGTATGGCGTAATGGTGTTGCTAGGTCTAGATTTACAGTGGTCAACTCGTATGGTATTTAAAAGGTTATCTGTAAAATATTTTCTCAAACATTGAACTTCCGCTTTTCAGGCCTTTAAATGGTGCGGGAATCCAGACTACCTTAAGCCTACAACTACCCCAGTATATTCAGCGGTAAAAGATTTGGGAATGATTTACGGAATTGCCATTGCGTCTCCAATGTATGAAAAGTAAGTTTTTTTATGATTTTCTTTTCAAGATGATTGAACTATTCGAGTGACTTTTTTTTTTAATTTCAACTTTATTTTTTTTTTAGGAAGTATCTGGAGAATTGCAATCGCTTCCGTAGTACAATGCTTGCAGTTTTTATAATAGCGGGGCATCAAATGCTGGAAGTGATAACTCCCACAGCTTGGGGCCGGTGTGCTTTTCTTATATTTGTGTTTATTCGAAGTGGTGCTTTTTCATATATGACTGCCCACGTTTTGCCAACACAAAGTGTGGATTAAGATCGGAACTAATATCGAGTTGTAAATTCATTCTTGCAGTATAATTAAGTAGGTATTTTTTTAAATATTCAATTGTTTTCATTGAGCAATGTGACATGTTGAGGTTGAAGAATGCATTTGGTGCCATATATGTGTGCAAATGTAACGCGAATTAAAGTTTTGGGAATGTGAATCATTTGTTTACTCACCATTAGATTAAAACTTGTTAATGTTAAATCATAAAAAGATGTAAAATTTTTTAAGTTAAATTTTGTTATGGAAAACTATATGAAGTTAAAATAAAGTTTATGTAATTGCACAGGAAAGGAAAGGTTTTCATGTATAAGCCATGCTACTCGAAAATAAAATTCGTAATAAAAGTGATTGAGCTGTTAGGCTCTCCGAATAATAAAAAGACACAATTTACGGAATTAAATGTCGTTTTGTGCTAATTTTTTTATCTCTCAATTGCTTGATATAGTTAAAAAAAACTAGAAATAGTTGTAGAACACCTTGATACCACAGCAAGTAACTCGAGGTGGACGAACCAGCAAACCACCACGGCACAATTCGTATCAGTAAGCAATTGGTATCGCTGGCGTGGGAAGGGTGGGGGGCGCTGTATCTTACAATTGTTTTTCATTTCGAGGTCAGATGCCCCCCTTATTTTAATGCTAGATCCGCGCCTGACTCAACTAATCAATCGGTGTTTATAGGACACCGTTTCGACTCAATTACGCCAGTAAAGCGTGGTCGAGGCGAGTCGACCCAATTTCAAATCGAATCGTGTATACATGAATGGTTTTGACAGCCTTCGTTATTCGAGAATAAGACCGCCGAATATCTGGATGTCTGAATATCAGAAGACCCGGATCCAATTTTCAGCTCTATTTTAAACTCTCAACTTTAAACTCAACTCATTTCCTATTCTTGTTGCTCTCAATTATTCCGTTGTTTACAAAAGTATTTTTTTGTTTAATCTCAGAAAAATTGGAAGAACCAAAAGGATTTTCGCTCTGTTTATTCCGGATCACGAATTCATAAAATTTTATTCCTTATTTGAAAATCTCTTCCAATTTTTCGCAATCAGGAAAAAATGTCCATGTCACTTTCCAATCGGTCCAAATAAAATTTAATAATATTATTTTTGTCATTTTATTCTTTTGAAATGGTCACTCCCGCTCCATTAATTAAATATTTGACAGTTGCTCATACGATTGGTTAATATAACGAAGACTCGGAGTAAGCGAACTTCTATTTTGCTCTTGGTAATGTAAAGCTCTTAGCGAAATTTGAACATTTCTTCAACTTAGTTATATGCTAGATTTGCTGGGAGTGAGGCCTAAAATACATTCACGGCCTCAGGCTATAGCCACTTGATGCTTGTGAGAGCGACGCAACAAGTTATTAACAAAAACTTTGTGAAAATCTCTGTACATTTGTTGTCAACATAATTGATATTTCTGTGTGGACATTTCATAATTGACATTCGGGTCTATCTAGATTTGGTTATTTTTGTAAAACATAGGAAATTAAAAGGTATCTAATCGTAAATGAAATAGTTATTAAAAACTTGAATAAAATTAGATTAATTAGTTTCAGATATTATGGGGTTTGCGGAGGAATTGATAAAGAAAATCCCACCATCTTCTTTTATGTTTTTTTTTTTCATTATGCTTTGTAATGTTAAGTAAGCCGCTTAAGCTAAAATGCTATAGTTAAGGCCAAATTGCAATCGGCGCAGCTGTAATGCTCGGTTTTATATAATGGCGACCATATGGTACAAGACTCCAAGCATCCTCCTGATGCTTGCTGCTTGGTTTGGAAAAGCTCAAAGTTTGAGCATGCCGCGACAGTTCCGACAGTTCTGCCTACTGGAATAAAAAATAAGTATTTACACAACATCGAAGTATGACTTCGCACAAATATTAAACAAAATAGCTCTCATACATTGAATAAATAACTAATAAGGAAACGGCATATCGGGTGAAAACCTAAAGGCGGAATTACAATGGACGCAACGGAGCGCAACTGAACGGAGAGAAATGTCAAACCGGGTTTCTTTGTATGCTTTTCAAATGGAGTTGCGCACAGTGGACGGACGAAAACGCAGTCGTACGCAGCAAGTTTAATAAAATCTGAAATTAACGCAACTGAACGGATAAACATAACCTCAAATTAGCTTTGGGATTGTTTATTTTGTTCTGGCAAGCAAAACTGTGCTGCGGTAAGTGTGTAATAAGCAGGGTGGAAATGGAATGAAAAGAGCTTTTTGATTTTATCCATATTTGTTTATAAATTTTGGGTCAAACGTCACTGTCACTTTCAATTAATGATGCGTCCATTGTAAGCAGCTAACCTCGACGTCCGTTTTACTGCGTAAATTTGACATTTCTCTCCGTTCAGTTGCGTTCCGTTGCGTCCATTGTAATTTCGCCTTAAGCCACTCGGTGAAATGTATAAGTGACCAGCAGATCTCCCCCACCCCCGCTCCAAAAGGTTTGACTGCCACTGAATTGCCTACTCACGTACACTGTATTCGCACAAAACCCCGCTTCCTTATTAGTTATTTATTCAATGCTCTCATATTTCCTCCGGATGCATTTTTCATTTTGTTTTTAAATTAGTAAATTAAAATTATAAGGAAAACAAAACTCCGCCAATAATTCACACGAATTCTGAAGAAATATGGTCGATTTAAATTCTAAGAAGGAAATGAATTTTTGCCTATATTGAAAACAATTTTTGTTTAGTACCCATGATATAATTACCCAATTACCTAAGAACAGTGAGTTATTGAGGTTTGCTATGAGCAATTCCATACATCACTTACTACTACCGTCGATATCTGTTTATTTCTTGTCGGTGCTTGGAGTTTAGCTGAACATGTGTTTTGGCCTTAACCCGACAATTACACGAGTCAGTAGAGCTGACGGACAGTGCTGATTTTGCCTGTCAATTTTACTAAATAATAACCCTTTCCATTAGACTAGTCAGTTCATTATAAAATGTCTTTAAGCGGTGCAGACATTCCTTTTCTTTTTCCCTTATTCTATCATCTTTCTCTAAAAAATAAAGATTACATTTTATATTTAACTCTTTTCAGTCATTTCCCACGCAAAAGATAAGAAGATAAGAAATATAAACACAAATTTCATCTATCTTTTATTTTCTTTTTATTTATTGACTAGTTAGTACTGACTGGCCAGATCTCTAGTCAGTAAAAAAGACTAGTAATTAGGGGTCAAAGCTGTGTCAGTATCAGACTCTGCCATTGTCAGTTCTACTGACTGGTGTAATGCCCAGGTTAGTTATATTTACGGCCATTGGTCACAAGAAGTCATGCTTCTTATTATTTATAAATGTTTGTATTTTCATGTAATTTAATAATTTTTTTTTTCATTTTTTCTTGTTTTGTTGTGGAATCTTTGTAATTGAATATGAAATAGTTCTCACAGATAAACAGCTTTCGCACTGATAAACAAAATTCTGAATACTTATATATATCCTGCTTGAAAAACTTGAGGCTTTGGCAAAATAAACTAGCCTGAAAAACTACACCAACATACATTTTGTTCCACCATAATAATGCACCACACATTTTATAGGAGAAGACGAAGAATTTTGGTGATATTTTCCCTGGAAAATTTTAATTCACCCATCCTTATCCTATAGTCCAGATTTGACTCCTGTATTTTTTTTTTTTATTTATTTATTTCCTAAGTCAAAGGATCGCATAAAGGATATTTATACTGAATTGAAGCTGGGAATGCTGTTCTAATATGTATGATTCTAGGAAAATAATTCTGCTTTCTAGAGAGCTGGTTTAAAAAGATGCCAATATATCGCATGTGATTATTGATTTTTTCTCCACTGATCGATGATCCATAGAATAATTAAAACCTGTTGAAATCTACGTATAAAATGTTAAATAGCATCTAAAATTGTCACATTAGAAGTTCTTTGTTATTGCTTTTATACTCTCCTGTATTCACTAATTATTAAAATTAAAATCATTAACAACTCGAAGTTAAGCGACATAATATATGTAAATAATACAATTTTCAGCGCGAATAGAGCTGGACTCGAACCCAACTTACTTATGCAAATATCTTTTTAGATTGTCTCGTTGGCACAGTAATTATACATAGTCACCGACTTATAGACTGAGGGATTGCTTGTTACTAACCGGAAAAGAAAAATTAAATTATTTCAGCTTTGATATACAAATAAAGTCGAATACTTGTATGATTGCAACTCTTATATGCATATTTTAACCTCTAGTTTCGCTAGCCAAGGAAAAGCTACCGCTTAACGTCATGTGAATATTGCACTTTTCCATGCGTGGGCGTAAACAGTGGAATTTTCACGAAATCACGTAGGGCTCTATATATGCAAAGTTAAATTATTGTGCAACATATTTAATGTATATGTACTGTGCATTAAATGCAGCAGGTATCCTATCCATAAATATGTATGCATTATTGCCATTAATGGAGCGTAACGATTCAAGATTTCAAATACAAGAATTCTCTCCGTCCAAAAACTCTAACTACCTAACCTACCTACGCGGGTGTTGATAAATCGCCGATGCACTCACTTTGCAGATACATACTTAAAAACAGACCAAAGTTTGTAAAGTGGCTTAAAATGATTAAAATTAAAACAAAGCCACTTTAACAGGTTTTCCTTTATAAATATAACATGAACGCATGCCCATGCACTAAAATGAACTTTCGCAGCTGTTAACAGGTTTGGAATTTTCACTTTCAAACGTTTTAAGAAAAATTGCATAAGCCCAAGGTCAAGCTCAAAACCAGCTCAACTTTAGACTCACCACGGGCCGCAGGGTATGTTATAGACCTGTTTTGTATTTGGTGCATGTACGGCTGAATTTTTGATCATGGTCACTTGCCCAACCCCATCGTGGAGAAATGCAACTTACAAGAGTCGCTGCAATCTCTAAAATGAGGAAACGCATTCTTGACTCTATGCTGAGTTATTGTGGTGGATAGACACCTGGCTACAATTGCGTTTAAGAAATATCAAACTCACCTACACTCTCTCTCTCTCTCTCTGCTCCACTCTCTCCGGAACAATAGTATATGATATAATAATTGTCGATATAATAATTGTCGGTGCTAAATTATGAGCTGTTTGAATAAAGTGTCGATCTCTTACTTTAATTGCTGCATAAAAGATAAGCTCGAGGTGATTTTCTGCTCTTGTCATGTAGTGTGCGACTGCGCGATGATCACCACTTAACGCACATGTCGTACTAAACCAAATGGACCAATTGCAAAGTGATAGCCAACATTCGCCCCAGGAAGAATTAAAATTGCCGTAGTATATTGCAGATAAAAGTTAGCATAACCGATTAGTGCTGCGCATATATTCTGCGCCATAATCTCATTTAATTGTCCATAAAGAGTCAATTATTAGGCAATAACTAATGGATTTATGCAGACGAGGCCTGCTTGTACGTTGTAATTTACAGACCGCGATAATAAGGCGAAACCAATGCTAATGTTAGTATTGGCTTTGATCTTTCCAGCTCGGCTAAACAAGGAACAGACTTGACTTTGGTGCGGGTGGAAAAGTGAAAGGATTTCTATATCGTTACGCTTTCGTCATGTCGTTTGTTCATTTTCGTGTTGTAATTAAGTTGTTCGGTGAATTTCATTGCGATTGACGGCAAGTTTTGCTGTCACCAGTTTTAATTACGAATGGAAAATTATTTTTCTTTTCTTTATGTTTTTTTTTTTGTTTTCTTTTTTTTTACGTTTTATTGATGAGCTTCACTGATTTAGTAATAAGTAAATCCGATTCTCTTTTGCACGTGATGCTTTTTCCTGTCTTTGTTTTTCTTTTCATTACCTTGAAAAACTTTATCCATCAATAAAATTTGAGGAACGATATATATATACGTGAGTTTCTTACGTACCTATAAAGTAAATCTGGTTATTGAGTGAACCATCTAATAGTTTTTCTGGAACATGAATAGCTGTACTTCTACAATTTTAGGCTTATTATTGTTATACACTGGATAAAATCTATAGGGGGTATACTAAGTTTTCATTCCGTTTGTAACATCTAGAGGTAATGATGGTAAAGCAAAATGGATTGGACACCCACGCATAATATAACCAGTTATTTTGATTTTTGCATGTCCGTCCGTCTGTTCGTCTGTCCGTTTGTCCATCTCACGATAACTCGAGAATGCGTTCACTTAGAGATCTGAAATTTTACACAAGGGCATTAAGAAAAAAAGTTTAAGTTCGAAAATAAGACAAATCGGGCAACTTCTTCGAAGTGTTGCTATACAAAAATTTAATTTTTCACTATACGTTTCAGCACTGCTTTAAAGCGCGTCGACGTGGAAAGCTCAAATTTTACACACGAAATAGAAATAGTTATATATAATTTTAAAAATGGGCTAAATCGGGTAACCCTTTCTTGGTGTTACCATATAAAAATTTTGGGTTTTTACATATATGCTGTGAAAACAATCAGTCCTAGACTTTTTTATAGTACTGAAAAGTTCTTCAAAATATGAAATCCTATGAAATTAGTAATAATCATTTTTACTGTCCGACGAACCGTTCTAGAAATATGCGAAAAACTACTTCAACAATCAAACTTATAAAAAGAACTGGCCAGTCGAATATATATTGGCCTCCTGCAATCTTGAGGGGAAGTATCCAATTCTAGGAAACTAGTAGGGATGTTAATGGGACATTGGGCCATAAGTAACTATGCTAGGAGGTTTGAACTGGAGTCAAACGATTTCTGTCCCAACTGTAAAGCTCCTGAGGATACCGGATCAATTGGACATGTGGTTTGATACTTGGTAGCTCCTTTTTCTCAGAGCAAAATGAACTGCAGAGTAAAGAGCTTAAGGTTTTAATGTTTGTTATAAAGAAAGAGCTCAGAATTGTAAATTATCATCTGTGATCTTATTCATTTAGTTAAAGTGTATACATATATTTGCATGCCAATTATCTTTTTGTAGGTTTGATCTAATGAACGATTCGATTGCATGGAATTTACGTAAAATATCAATATTCAACTTTGCACGTAGAATTTAATACCCATCATGTATTCTTTGTTACACCCATACAGCACAAAATTATCCAGGGACTTCACATTCTTTTCTTATAAATCCCATAATTTTCCGAGATAAACAGGAAATGTTAAATATATATACATATGACTTTATTTCTGAGAGTTATTAGAAATGGCCCATAACTTATTGCATGGGATATCCTACAATTATTTTAGATAAGATAATTTGTGAAACTTTGATTCGAACGAAATGTTTTCAGCATTTTACAGGATACGGGATGTACAGGACAATTTTGGACAAACATAGGAAAGTCATTTTTCATCTATCCAGAAGCTTCTATAATATAAATTTAGTTCGGTTCTGGCTTTTGTGGCTCTCTAGTAAAAGCGCTAATTTGTCGTTGAGTATGCTACCATGCGTCGTTTTTGGATACGAAAAACATAAGCAAAATATGTATTGAAAAAAGCCATACGAGACCCGCGTTGCTTAAAACAGGATTTACATTATGATGGCATGCGAGTCTTATAGAAATTGTGAGGGAGATAGTACATCGTATACGGAAATTTATTTATGACTGACGATTTGTCAATGTGTGCGTGTTCGGAACTATAAAAAGGCCTCAAGCATAATAAGTTTTTATGGTTACTGAAACTAAAACATAGTTATTTGCAACCATAATTTGTCAATTTCGACTACTCGTGCTGCCATATTGATGTTGTTACTATAATTTTATGGCATAAACTGTCAAGTCAAATTATTTGTCGAAATAAATAAATGTCAGTTTTGAGTTTTTAATTAAATATTTCGAAATAAATAAAAATAAATAAATAAATATTTCTTTATAGAAAATATTGAAGTTATTTCTGAGGTAGTTTTCCGTCCACAGGCAGTGCGTCCACAGATTCACTGCAGTGGACCTTTTCTTTTATAATTTGCTAGAAAAATTCCGCTTTTGGGTACAGTTGACAAATAGATTGAAAATTTCATCTCCAGTGTCAATGTCAACTCTGACTAGAGTGGAATAGCGTACTTTGAAGTGAGATAATCCGCCATGTGAACACGAACCGGACTGGAATTATTTTCACCGGCGTTAGTTCGGTAGTGGAATGGAATTATTTTCATGTGAGCACTTGAGTGGATCGAAGTGGATTGACGTTTACATATTAGCAGATTAGTTGCTGAATTTTTTGTTTACTACGAAATAAATAATAAATAAAAATTTCGTTATCATACAAATAGCCAACTATGATGATGACTACAATTAGGCTATAGGCCGTGGTAGATTTCAAACAAAATGTGTAGTAGATTATGATGAAATTTGATAGAATGTAACACAATACCACTTCAATATTAAAAGGCTTCAAAGAAGAAGCAAACTGATTTGCACAATTGAAATGCAATACAAACTTCTCAAATCAAATGAAAAACTGTTGCGTGGGCTCGCTTATACACGATAATACATGATAATCTTATAAAGAGAGCTTCTTATTGGTTGGATGACGTTGGTATCGATTGCAGGGACGGACAAGCGTCATACACATGGTGCATGAACTGAAAGAAACCTTTGTTTCACCATCAAGTGAAATTTGCGTGAATCCCAAAATCGACTGAGAAAAAAAATATCAAAATCGGCTAAAAATTGGCTTAGGTAAGATTTTACTGCAACTGCAACCGATTTCGCCAAATCAAATATGTATTAGAATACTGTTAATGAGGACCAGATTTTTTTGTCTTTTAAGAAAATTGTAGTATATCTACTACAATTGTAGCAGGGTGCAACACAGCTTGTGTGGCGACATATCTGTGCCGGGCCGGGTCGTACATTTCCGAACTATTGACCAACCACTTTGTAAACCTATGAAAATTAATTTCGAAATTCGCAACTACTGTACGTAGAACGGCAGAAGCACATCCTGACTTCAAGGCTTTCTCGATGCGTTATTTCTAACCCGGTTTTTAAATGAGGCAACACAAAACTAAGCCTAGAAGCAAACCTCAAGGTCTTGCAAGAGGCACTTTGCTCAATGTTGGCAATTTTTCTCTCTCAGGCCTACTTCTGACAACAGATTTCTTTTTTTTTAATTTTGTTTTGTCAAATGAGATATTTGGAAAATAAGAATCACTTGAAATTTATAATCAACATTTTTGAAAATTGATAATAAATTATTTGCGCCCAAAATGTAAGGGCATTGTCGCAAATTCTAAGAAAATTACAATAACAGTACCGAGCTTGGTGATATCATTTTGTTTTCAATTCTCTGAAGTATGTCTTGAAGCGAGCTGCAACTGCGAGGAAGCTTGAGAGAGGCCAGGCCGGAGGCTTGCTTGGATGTGTTTCTGCCTTACTTATGTAAGCTTTTGATTTTGTATAATTAAGACAGAAAAAACAAAAAATATTTTGTCAGTCTAACTTCAACTCTAGAAAAGAAAAAGGCATTAAAAAAAACAAAAAAAAAATAAGGAAAAAAATATATATAAAGGAAAATAATCAACTTAAGCAAAATAAAAAAAAAACAATTTCCCTACAACCTAGAAGAGGCCCTTTATTTTTTTTTTCTTTCTTAAAATCAGGTAACCATCCTATGTAGCGTTTAGGTCTCTAACCCAAACTGTCATAGGGACAGCCTGAGAATTGTAACCCCAAGGATAGCAGAAGGTGGTCATAAGATCCTGAGAGCCCCAACACCGACAAATAGCTGAAGATAATCACAGTTCCAGGGGAATGATTCTGATCTCTTTGTCGTAGCTCAATTCCAAAATATATACGCCTAAATGAAATGAACTATTCTACTGATTTTTTCGTGTTTTTTTCAGTTCAGCAAGCCTTGCATTGCATAGAATGAATTGAAATGGCACTTCACACGACAAATTCAAAATATTATTTCGAATTTAAGTACTTGTATTTCTCTAATTAGGTGTAGAATATCCATTTGCCACAGTATAACATTTTTGTCACAACCTCGGAAGCAGTTAACTAATATGTCGTACTTTTAGGCGTGTATTCTAACATTAATTCATTACAAATTCATTTTAGTTTATTATGTGGTTGATGAAAAGGATAATTCAAAACGAATATGGTGAATATAAAAGTTCAACACATTTGAGGTAAAATGTCAAAATATGTGACAAAAATATATGCTTAAGCTACGACAAAGAGATCAGAACCAGCACCCAGAGCAGCTCCCATCTAGGAGAGTTTCCAGCCAGGCCAGCTTTGATATAGATATCTTGACTTAAGGGGATGCCTCCTCATTGTTCGGCAGACTCTACATTAGTGCTTTACAGGTATCTTGTGGCAACAGGACTGTCATAAGGACAGTCTGTAGGGTGATTCTGTGGGTTTTGTCGATCTTGAATGTCAAAATAATCGACTAAATAAAATGAACTTTTCTACTGATTTTTTCGTGTTTTTATTCAGGTCAGCAACCCTTGCATGACTTAGAATGAACTGAAAATGTCATTTCACATTACAAATTCAAAATAATATTTCGAATTTAAGCACTTGTAATGCTCTAATTAGGCGTAGAATTTTTATTTACCAGTGTAAAATTTTTGTCACAACCTCTGGGAGCAGTTGACTAATTTGTCGATTATTTAGTCGTGTTTTTTGACGTTTGTTCATCGAAAATTCATTATAGGTCATTCCGTGGTAGATAATAGTGAAGACACAAAATGAACTGTGTTGAAGAAAAAAATCGACAAAATATGTCAAAATTCACGACTAAATAGAACGACAAACAGCACAGAATCACCCTCCTGATCTCACGTACAGAGACACACGACTGGAACCAGATGACGGATCGTTCTCGATTATGTATATTATACCATGAAGTAGGTACAGAAGACAGCCTCAATTTACTTGGGCTTTCAATTACGGAAGACATTCGTATCTAATACAATTAACAAAAGCCCTGATGATGTCCTGATAAGACGAAACGCGTTGGCTGTTACATTATATGTAAATTTAAAATATACATGTACGTTGTGAAAAAAAACAAGTAGTATTTTTTATTATCTTTTTTAAGATGGCAATTAATACAATTAAGCTTGCAAGTACGGAAGACATCAGTGATTCACTTGAGCTTTCAAGTATAGAAGCCTCCTCAGTTCACTTGAGATTTTTCAGCCTTATACCGCTCATCGCGGAACAAACAACTGGCAGCAAATACTTAGCAACCGTCACCATCCAATTATATAGTAAATCTTTTAACAGTGAAGAGCTGAATTTTAATTATCATCTGCACAGCTTCACTGGTCTCAATTTGTTTTGAATTTGTTTTCAAATAAGACATATTATTGAAGTATAAATGGTTTTTGGAGTTTAAATGATTTTTTTTTTTTAAACATATCCATAAAAAAATGTCTACAATCCCAAACAATATCTTCAGAAATTCCCTCGAACATCCTAAAAACAACAGGAGATCCATAAGATGTCGTGCACATATGCTAAAAATATGTGCGTACATAAAAAAGATTTTAGTGGGGAGAAACAACAAACCACGTCTTGCCGAGTTTTCTAAAAAAAAACAGAAATACCACTATTTTGAAAAAATTAAGGCCGAAGAGCCGCTCTATGGACTTCATACTATTTATGTTGGTTAATTAAAAAATTTATAAATGCAACAACCAACAACCTAGCGTTACACTTATTTTTTTAAGTAAATAGATTTTAGTTGTAAAATTATTCAAATTTCTTATCCATACCTACCATGAAAACATTGCACGACTTAAGAAACATTTTCAGAAATTCAAAATAAGAAAATTACTGAATGTACGGCCGTCTTATGGTCGCGACTTACTGGTGCGTGGGTATATAAATCGTGCATATACTATATGTACATATCGCTCGCAATTTTTGGCGTGAAAAAAAAACTAAATCTAAAAATCCCATTGATTTCTCAAGGCATTTATTGCGTGCTGCACACACCACACACCTACAGATTAGGTACAATTTACTACAATACTACACTCCACCTCCCGCCCACTATAATTATTTGCATACACCACACAATTTTACCCATGCACTACAGTCAACAAATTCTCAAATCGTTTACAACATTAATTTGATTTAATTAACTATGCGTGATTTAATAAACTGTCCTTAAAGTTTGCTCTGCAGTCATAAAATTTACGATATCCTAACTAATTAAATTCATTTGAGCTTGAGTGTTCCCATTAACTACTTAAACCTCAATTTACAAACTAACCGGTGCCGCCGCTGCGGCGCTTACACTCCAAACTGACAGGAGCCTTTAACCATAATCATTGGACACTGATGCTATGTTAGCCATGAATTATACTCGATTACAGCAAATCATTATTATATGAGTCCCTCCCGACAACCACTGTCCCAATCCTGGTACCGCAGGCAGTGATCACTGGAGCAGACAAGACAACAGATCATCGATATGCGCAGGCGCAATCGGATCTAATCGGTGTTAACGTCCATTCTACATACATATATAGTCAATCACCGCGGTTGACCGCTAGAATATTGTGGAAATGAAATTTTACGTTAATTGTGTCAAGCGTGCCGCATACCTACTGTATATACCTACCTACCTATAGACGCCTGATAAAACCTTAAGTGACTGTGACGGTTGCTGGTGGATTAAAGATAGCGAAACTGTTGAACTTGAGAGATTTTGCTATCGGCTTAAGCTGGGAGTGTTTTTGTTGCAAAACACGCTTAAGGCAAAGCCCACTAATATACCGGCCATAAGGTGTCGTTCATTCTCTATAGTAGACCCAGACTATGTGCAATTCATGGTTTAATTCTAAATTATTTTAATGAGCACAGTTGAAGTTGATACCTACCGTAAAAATGTAGCGGTGGTGGCAGGTTATGTTTTTGATCAACAGAATTTGAATTATTCTCAAGGTCTGGCGTGTTGATTGCGAGATTCCAGAGGAATTGCATCAGGACTGGGTATCTGATGTAAAGAATTTTTATTTTTTTTTTTTGCAAAGTTTACCTTATGGAAATATATAATACAAAATCACACCTCTAACTATTAAAGAAATTATGGGTTGGTTTACAGTAGGTATTCATACGCTCTGATTGCAACAAGAAATATTGTAGATATTGACAGCGAAGGTTAAATATATTTTATCTAACCAGAAATTAAAACAACTGAGAATTTTATTTTCAACATATTTTTCGATTATGATTTCTCTTCAATTATAGTGTTGAGCACATTTCCATAAATTTGTAACTTTTAAAACCTGACTTCTTATTGCCACAACTTCCTACTAGGTACCTACTACTCTGCGAAAATTGTAATAAATTGTAATCCTTAAAGTTAAAGATCGTAACATAATACAAGTAGAAAGCAGCGACTGAAGCAGAAATCCGACATTTTTACTTTGTCAACTCATTGAAAGCAGAAAACAGTGACAGTAATTTATTCTTTCTAGCCAAATATTCGGGAAAACTTGAGCCTTTGCTTACTAAAAAAAAAAAAACCGGAGAGATAACCACTTTTATGTTTTACTATATATTAATTTTATTTGTAAAACTACGGCATATTTTAGATATTCTGGCTTTTAGGGCAATTCATACTAAAGAATCTTTAATATTCAGTTTTTATAGCTATTCTTGTTCGAAGATCTGTTGAAGATCTTGAAATCGATACATTGTTTGAAAGAGAGTTTATTAACTTCCCACAATACGATTTCTTATAAGATGTATTTTTCCCATACGGGAATCGAACTCACAATTTTTTGAATCGGTCATACATAGATGGAGAATAGAAGAATTACTATTTTTAACAATTCTAAATTAAATCATAAATACAAGGGGAAAAACCAACCTCCTAATCCCGGGTTTGAAGCCGGGATCTTCCGCTTTCCGGGCGACTGCTCTTAATACTGAGCTAACGAGACAGATTCTTTTCCCTCTTGCATTTGTTAATTAACCATTAACCAGTAACAATGAAAGCGTACAAATTGTAAATTTTCAATTTTTATTTATTTATTTCTTATAAGAAGAAAACATTAAAATAAATAGGAATTAATATTTTTATTCTTGTTTATATCAGAATTAGTTCAGTTTCTTAATTTAATAATGCACTTCAGTATAATAAAACATATGGGGCTATATTCATCAACCGATTTAATTCAAATTCACGTCACTTTATTTTTTTATTTTTCATCGGTGGAGCGGAAGGAACGACACGATTTATCGAACATTTTATTATTTCTCACAAAATTTAATAATTTTTCCTCCAAAGACGTTGTTTTGCTTTTTTTCACATCAAATCTATTTGATACTTCTAAAAGAAGGGATGTCTACAACAAAATAAAAATTCTAGCTTTCTTTATATTGGCAGTACTGAGCAGATGCAGAATTTTTGATATTTGAATAATTTTCAAGTTTTGCTTCGCTGCTGTCTCTGTCTTTGCTTTCAATTTGTTAGTGCTTCTTGAACAGTAGCTTTATCGCCAGCTTCTTCTAAAGCCGGCTGAAAAAGTTGAATTCAACACAACAGACGTTTTTGATATTTGCAAATTTAACTTGTTTAAGGTGAGAACTCTTATTAGTGGAGAAAGACAGAAATGCATATAATTTTTAAAATTACGATAAATTCATTCTTTTTGGATAGTTTTCGAGATGTACCACTTACATATATGCAAAAATAATATTTTTGACAGCTGTTTACTTCTCAACTGTCTCTCAAAAACTGTATCAAGACAAACCATTCGCATCTGATATTTGACATTCGCACAGTTGGCAGCGTTCAAAGTTCCCTCAAGTTGAAATTTACAATTTAATCAAATCAAAAAAGCTAAAGCTTTAATTGTGTTTTTCTACACTGATTTACATTAGGTGCGTTTTTTTATCTCTCTGATCTGATCCGGTTCAATTTTATATACGTAAAACAACAATAATGCGTGATCCATTCTTGTTGTTTTATGTGCATAAATTGAACTGGATCAGATCAGAGAGATAAAAAAACGTAGCTTTATTATTAACAATCTCAAGTTAGCTGAAAATCTCCAATTGCGTTTCAGGCCTAACACGAATTCGCGCGATCTTTCATATGTACACGGAATTTGGTGCTCAAATCCAGAGTTTGAATTTGTCCAAACGGTTCACAAAATTGAATTAAAATGCAGTACAACAATACACACACAAACAAAGTCAACACAAAAGCAGAATCCATCCCAGTGGTGCTGATTTTGATATTTTGCCGTACTTTTTGTCGTATATTTTTGTCACATATTTTAACTTTTCACCACAATATCGTACTTTAGTTCTCACCATATAGATCAGTCAATAGACACAATTAATTTCCAATATTTAAAATTAATTTCGAAATTTTTCAAACTTTCATGGAAATTTTGGGTGAGGTAAAATAACAATAAAGTTAATTTTGCAACTATGACCGAGGTCCAGAACATACGTAAAATTGCAGAAAAATAAAAGTTTTCATAACTTCCATAAAAAAATCCAAAAGTCCTGCAAACTTATAGAAATACTACGGGTAGCCCGTTAGCGTTGGCCGGCGATAATATAGATACCTAGATAGGCGGGGGTGGGATGGGGTGTTTAGAGATGTATAATATCTAAGCAATTATCTAAGTCGATTGCGCGATTCTGTACTCTATGGTTGTATCTGTGTGTGTGAGTGTAGCTCTCAAGTTCGACGAGTTCTCAGGCAGTGCCATATATATTGCAAAACACGACATTTTTGTATGGAAACCCTACGAAGGAGTTGCCCGATTGGTCCCATTTTCGATTTGTATTTGCAAATTTTATGAAAACGCCGTGTACAAAACAAGAGCTCTCCACCTTGACGCCATCTCAGGCAGTTACCAAGTATATATTGAAAAACAAATGTTTTGTATGGCAACACCAATAAGTGGTAACCTGATTTAGTACATTGCTATGAAAATACCACGCCCAATTTTTTTTTATGGCAACCCTACGAATGAGTTGCCCTATTGGTCCCATTTTGAACTTAATTTACTTTTTTGTAATTTTTTAAATCCTTTTATTAACTTCATCGCCGGGTTAAGAAAGTCAAAATTGACCCACTTCCCGGCATCCAATAGATTGTCCACAACGATTTGTCGTCGAAGACAATAAACTTTGACACACACACACACACACACACGCACACACACACGCGCACACACACAAGTATAATTAAGTTTTTTTAAAAAAATAAATTGTAGGGAAAAACACTAGATATTTTAACGACTTTTTGAAATTTTGAATATTATTACCGTTGGCTCTGGGCTGTTAAAATTAGTACCGAAAATTGTTTGTCCGGTGAAAAAAAAAAGAAAAATTTAAATAAATATCAATCGCCTCGCATATAAATGATTTATAGTGAAAAACTTTGTTTTACGGGTCGATTTTTTTATATATTAAGATTTACTCTGATATTTTCCATTATGTGTTACATTTAAAACTTATTACGCCCCCGCAACAGTTTTTTATTGTAAAATAACGCTTATATTAGTTATGAATAATAAAAAAAATTCCAGAGTAACTGTTACAATTTACTTGAAGATGTTGAATGCTTCTGGTAAAAAGAAAATCAGATTGGTAAATGATTTCAGAAAACTTGATACCATACTGAAATCGGTGAAGTCTTATTAAATCTAGGCAAGAACAAATGGTTTCCCTACAATAGCAGACCTTAAAAGTGGGGAATTTATACGACTTCCTCTCTGTCTAAAGAATGCCCCATCAATTTTTCAACGGGCCTTGGACGACGTTGTAATTGAACATATTGGTACAAAGTGCTATGTTTATATAGACGACATTATCATCTTTGGCAGAAATGAGAATGAGCATTTCAAAAACCATGAGCTAGTTTTCAAAACATTGAACATAAAGGTCCAACTTAGCAGATGTGAATTTTTGAAACAAGTAGAATTCCTAGGATTTGTCATATCATAGAATGGAATAAAAATCAATCCTACGAAAGTGCCACCAATTGCCAACCTGTCTACCCCCGAAACCCTTAAAGATCTACGATCCTTTCCCGATATGTCAGGATATTATCGCGAATTTATTAAAGATTTTACGAAAATTGTGAAACTCCTAATATCTCTTTTAAGAGGGTAAGATAGACATGTGTTTAAAAACATACCAAAGAACAAACCCATTGTTCTCACTGAAAAATCTACTGAAGCGTTCAAGAAGCTTAAAAATCAACTTGTCTCAAAAGAATAAGGAATTTCAGTTAACCACTGATGCCGATTACATTTCTGTCCAGAACTTTAAGTAAAACGTAAGAAAACTATGAGAAAACGATGCTCGCTATCAGCTGGGTACTCAGCCCACTGCGGTTCAAAAAAAGTACGAATATTCACCGATTGTCAACCTCTGGCTTACGCACTCAGTAATAAGAATACAATTAGTAAAATGAAGATGTCCAAAGCTATTCTTGAAGAATATAATTTTGAGTTAAAATAAAAACCCAGTAGAACTAATATAGTAGCTTAGCTGATGCTCTATCAAGGTAACCACCTACAGTAGAAATAAACTGGATGACGATGACGCAACAGAGCGACAATCGCTCGTCTCATAACTTAATACCACAGACAAGAAATATGTATGATGAAATCTAAGGGTATACTAAATTTGTCATTCCGTTTGTAACACCTTGAAATAATGATGGTAGAGCAAAACAGATAATATTCAAAGTTATTTTGATTTTTGCATGCCCGTCCGTCTGTCCGTCCGTCTGTGCGCACGATAACTCGACAACCCGTTCACCTTAAAAGCTGAAATTTTGTACACGGACGTAATAAAAAAAATAAGTACGAAAATCAGACAAATCGGGCAACTTCTTCGTGGGGTTGCCATACAAAAATTTCGTTTTCCACTATACATTTGGACACTGGCTGAGAACGCATCGACGTAGAGAGCTGAAATTTGGTACATGTTGTTTTTATAGTAATAGCAAAAAATCCAAAAATCGGGTAACCCCTTCTTAGTGTTGCCATATAAAAAATTAGTTTTTCTACGATAAATATGCTCCAATTCACTTACGCAGAATCAGAGAAAATGGTTGTCCATGGTTTTCTGCAGCGATCCAGTCACTTATTGCTGAACGGGATTTTTTATATCGCAGATATCTTAGATTAAAGACTACTGAAAGTCGTGTGCATTACAAATTGATTAGAAATCTGGTCAACTCTAGGTTTCGTGCGGCCAAGCGACTATCAACTATCATCCAAAACATTATGGAAAAACTTGCGTAAGGCCTCTGTGTATGGCAGAAATAAATCCCAGTGTAACTTGGATCCTGACATACTTAATTCCCATTTCATTTCTCTGCTTATTCTTTCCGCACGTAGTCCTGGACAGCTGGGTTTAATTCGCTCCGTATTTCCCTCAAGTAATGATCAACCTTGTTTTAGTTTTAGATGTTTGGTGCCAGGGAAATTGCTGTGGCAATTGGTGCTGTCAAACCTGATGCTGTAGGGCCTGATGGTATTCCACCCAGGTTTATCAGGTTTCTTCTGTCTTGGATAATATAGCCGATTCTACAAATTTTTAACACCTGCCCTTACCATGTCGATATTTCCTTCCGATTGGAAAATCGCTACAATGATACCGGTGCCTAAGATCAGTGCAGCTGAGATTGCCGGTGATTTTCGACCGATTAGCCTGTTGGGATTTCTTGCTAAGGTTCTGGAAAAATTAATGGTACAGCAAATAATTGATCACTTGGAAAACCTTAACTTATTAAGTTCTTTCCAGCCTGGTTTTCGGAAATCTCGTAGTTGTGAGACAGTCCTTCTTAATGTTACGAATGATATACGCAGCTCGCTTGATATGAACCATCTGTGTATTCTTGCTCTGTTTGATTTCTCCAAAGCATTTGACATGGTCAATCATTCCAATCTACTTGAAAAGTTGGCCTCAAACTTCAATTTTATCCCTATGCTGTGTCCTTAATCCGCAGTTTTCTCTCCAATAGATTGCATCGGGTTAAGGTAAAGGATTGTATATCGGGTGTTTTGCCTCTAAATTGTGGTATCCCTCAAGGCTCTATTGTCGGTCCTTTGCTCGTCAGCCTGTATATAAATGACCCCCCAAATTTTGTTGTAGACTGTAAAATTCACTTGTGTACCGATGATGTACAAGTGTATCTCAATCGACCAATAGGACTGGTGGAGGCATTGATAGGCTAAATTCAATAACAATTTTTTATTACTTAATGCTGGAAAGTTAAAGTGAATTGCCTTCTATCGCAGAGCAGTTGAGGTATCAGATCTTCCACCTGTATTTTTAAATAACACAGTTCTGCCATTTTCGAATCATGTAAAAAATCTTGGTATCTGCCTTAATTCCAGAATTCAATGCTGTGATCATGTCAATAATGACTGCTAGGATTTATGGTGGGCTTCGTCTGCTGTGGTTGTGTTCGGGAACCTTGTCTACGAACACACGTTCGATGCTAATCAAATCTTTGATTCTGCCGTACTTTTCCTATGGAAGTCTCCTTTTCCCTCACTTGTGCTCATCTTGTTCCACTAAGCTAATTGTGACTTTCAACGACTGCACAAGATTCGTCTTCTGCTTCAGGAGATTCGATCATATTTCGCAACATCGTAATCATCTACTTGGTTGCTCCTTAAATCTATATCCTTTACGTAGGCTTCTGGCATCTCTTCATAAGCTCATCTACTCTAAAGATCTCGACTCGTGGCTAGTATTATATTTTATTTTACGTTGCTTAGTAGCATGTTTTTTTCGGATTTCTATTTAAATTTTTAAATTTATAATTTATTTTAATTTTGTTTTTTATATTTTAATTTCATTTCTCGAATTTTTTGTTAATATTTCCTTGTTTTTATTTATTCTTTTTGCGGCTTTGTTTTTGTACTAGAAAAAGAAATTTGTATTCTTATAGTACTTTACCATAAATAAGCTTATTCTATTCTATTCTAAAAAAAACAAATATGATAGGCATGCCAATAACCCTTTCATCAATCGTACCCTCATTCCAAACTATTTAGGATATACCCTTCATATCGATATTTACTTGATAGAAAAATTCTTCACACTTACAGCCAGGGCCGGTGTGACCTTTTGCGGGGCCGGGTTCAAATAGTTTGCGGGCGCTGAATACACAATCAAATCCTACACTTAAATTTGTTCAACAAATTTAGTTCAACTAAGCAACCAAGGTATTGAATCTCAAGGTTACGCCGATAACCTTGTGATCATTATCAGAGGTAAATATGAGCGCTTGCTTTCTAGAAAGCTTCAAGAAGCCCTAAGTTTTGTTCAAGACTTGTGTGCTTCACACAGGCTATCAGTCAATCCTAACAAAACAACAATTGTACCCTTTACCAAAAGAAGGAAAATGAGGAACATAACTACCCTATTCTCTTTGGTAGAGAGGTCTCAATGTCCAGAGAAGCTACATATCTCGGGATAACTCTTGATGATAAGCTGAATTGAAACAAACATATTGATAAGACAGTCCAGGAAGGTACGCTATTGCTGTGGAACTGCAGGAATAGAGCCGGCTCAACATTGGACTCAAGCCAATTATCATGATTTGGGTATGCAAATTAGTAGTCAGATCCATGGTCACCTATGCTGCAGCAGCATGGGGAATAAATGTATACAAAAGACAAACACCAGGAAGCTGAACAAGCTAAAAAGGATGGCTTGGCCTGTCTAAGTGTCAATGGTGCTATGCAAACAACATCCACCAGTGCTCTAGAGGCACTCGGTGACATTGTTGCAAAATAGGCTGGACTCATGGTGTGCAGAGCCCGGACAGATGGCTATATTGGATGGGACTCTAGTAAATCAAGCCTTAATCGGGTACACCGACGGGTCTAAAACGAGAATTGTGTAGAAGCTGGAATATATGGCGTTAAGCCAAGAGCTAACATATATCAAAACCTAGGAAAATACGCCTCAATATTTCACGCAGAGGTTTATACCATCACTAGATGTGCATACGAAAATCTCAGCCGATCCTACACTAATAAAAGTATTTATATCCTTACAGATAGTCAAGCGGTTTTGAAAGCCATCACACCACCTGAGATCAAAACAAAGTTAATTTGGGAATGCATCCAAGCATTAACAAACCTTGGCACATGCAACCACCTAACACTTCAATGGGTGCCAGGATACTCGGGAATTGATAGGAATGAAAATGCAGACTTACTGGAGAAAAAAAGAACCATGCATGCCCCTCATAAGACCAGAACCCTTTTGCGGTATTTCCTACAATACCGTGAAGCTTACCATGCAAAACTAGAACCAGATGGATCAGAGATGGACTTCATTAACAGGATCCCGACAAGCCAAAAGATTCATCAAAAGACCTTTCTCAGAGAGGAGCCTAGATCGTTTAGGGCTATCTAGAAATCAATTCAGAATTATTACAGGAGTCCTAATCGGACACTGTAAACGTAACAATTACATGCATCGAATAGGAATCTCACCCACTGATGTATGTAGACTATGTCTCAAAGAGGATGAAACATCGAAGCACGTGCTTTGTGAATGCGAAGCCATTGCTCAATGTAGATTCCAGGCTTTAGGCTCATACTTCCTAAAGCCTGCCGACTTCGAAGAAATCTCTTCCAAAAAAATACTGCTCTTCCCTGGGAAGAGTGGGCTTGCTGGAGGAACTATAATGCAAGCGGTGCACAATAATCCAATGATGGCTGCAGTGCAAAGGCCACTCGTCCCGCTATATATATAAATCTAAATCTAAGATCCATCAAGATCGTATCCTTCCACCATCAAATTAAACAAGGACATATTACAGATTTGGATTCAAGCTTCTACACACACAGACTTGCTTTAGTTCATTATTCAGGTATTCGTACAGGTTGCGGGTTACTTGCTGGCATCTAATTATAACACTAAGTTACTAATAACAAATAAAAGGAATTTTACTTTGATATTCACCTGATTCAATTGTTCTGTGGAAATAATTTCGTTCTTGGAATCCTCAAGAACACATTCTTCGAATACATTCTAATTATAATAATTAATTATAATAATTAATTTTTTGTCAGAAAACTACTAATGAAAGCAATTTGTCTTCACCCGGTGCGAACAAAAGGCGCTCGGATACTGTTATTGGAAATAAAGAAAAAATAATTAAAAATTGTCTTATGTCTAAAATCATGTTCCTCATAGCACAACCAACGAGCAAAAAGGCCTCCACTTGCAAATTATATTCTAGCAGCTGTATTTATTCAGAAATTTACGTCAGCGGTAATTAGCCGACATTAACCAATTAGGTCACAATGCGAGTACATGGACAACACCACTATTACTGCAAACAATCCCTAGACGTCAAGACTTTGGATTGGAGACAAGAACAAAATTCAATTGAATGAAACATTTTCATGAGGTAACTTTCACGACGTGATCAACGATCAACTGATCCCGTCTCCTACCGAAGAAAGATCGCGTTTTTCGAAAAATTCAGAAAATGCAGATAACTTTCATACCCAATGCCAACGGCAGCTTCGCTTTAATGATTTATGAGCGAGAAGTATGTTCGGCTACTTTTCATTTTCCGAGTAATGTCTGATCGTGATCGAAGGTCATGATCGCAATCGCCATCGCCACCAACTATGCCTATGTGTACATGTCAGTAACAGGTAGCTGCGCAGCACCTTGTTAAGCCAACATAGTTTAGCGTGCTTAATCCGAGTCGCAATTGCAATATTCATATCGACTGCGATAAAAATTCGACACTAATCGCGACGACATGTTTTTTAGCATTCCTCGCTGCATGTCTTCAGTAATGACTCAATTTTCAACTCCAGCGATCGGATTAAATGGACTTTTAAAGGAGCCATTTATAGGGTCATTCTTCTATGGATGATTTACAGTAATTATATGCATATATGGTATACATATATCAATCGTTTATATATATATAAACACTTATTATATGTAAAGATTATGCTGAAATCCATATGGAACAGTGTTATTCTTAGCAAGAAAATCTATGATATCGCTGCTAAAATATGCGACGTGATCTTAAAATCTCGCCGATTGGGACAAGAACTATGGGAGTGACTTGGGCGGCTTTATGGCGCGTTGTCATGGCTTGATCTCTTTTAAGATAAAATGAAAGACAAATTGCTTAAGTTCTTTTAATATCGCACCAGAGAAATAATTTCTGATGGAGACAACGTAATTGTTTGTTACAAAGAATGAGGAGTTTTAGTTTATGGTTTATTATCACTAAGATGTAGACAACAATAGAGTTTTTTTTTTACATAATATTCCTATAGAAGGTCGAAGGTTGTTTGGGTATGTATCAAGCTGGAATTTTATTGAATTCACTCACAAAGTCGCAAAAGCTTTATATGCTATATTATCGATGTGCCTTATACTTCAAAACGTAGAAAACTTTAAATATCCTAGTTCAAAAGTAAGTTAATCTGCAATCTAGTGAAGAGCATCCTTATCTCTACTGTCTACAACAAATGTATTGCACTATCACTTTTTTCGTATTCGAGTTTTTTACCAATTCAAAAATATTTGTCTGAGATTATATCCGTAATTATATATTATGTGATCAAATCCTTGTATCTCCCTTTTACAGGTGTCAAACGTTTAGAAAAATTTCCGGGTATAATTGGTCATTACCAACATAAAAGTATTTTACTCAAATTATGTGGAAACCGCCGATAATTCAGGGTCTTTCCTGGTGAGATCTCCAAAGGAGCAGGTAATTGTACACATCTAGAAAAAAAAATTTAATGGCAGGAGGAGGGGGGGGGGCATTTCAACAGTTTCGGGGTTACTAGGGTGAATAATCGCATTGTAAAAACCTCATTTACTTTTCAACGACTGTTCAACTAGCCCATCTCCTCTCCGCTCTAAAATAAACATTTCAAATTTTTAACTTTTTTTACTTTGACCTTTGTTTTTTAAAATTATAAACTATGAACTCTCCTCATGAATTAGACCTACTCACTTATGTCCTAATTGTAACCATTAATAAATTAGTAGCTCTTATTCTATTCAACTCAAAAATAATTTGTTCTCTTAGTAACTGAAAACACTTCATTGAAAACAAGTAAAAAAGCTAGAATTGGTCTAAGACGAATTCTTATGATACCCTAGATGAATGCCCATATTAAATTTCGTATGGTCACCGATCTATTCAAGTTTGATTTTGAAGTTGTTTTTCGCATATATTTCTAGAACGGTTTGTCGCACAGAAAAAATGATTATAACCATTTTTATAGGATTTCGTATTCTGCAAAAGTTTTTAGTACAATAAAAATGTCTTGGACTGATCGTTTTCACAGTATACGTAAAAAACCGAAATTTTTATATGGCAACACCAAGAAGGAGTTGCCCGATTTAGTCCATTTTTTACATTTTATTTGCTAATGTAGTGAAAACATCATGTACGAAATTTCAGCTCTCTACGTCGACGCGTTCTCAGGCAGTGTCCAAATATATAGCGGAAAACGAAATTTTTATATGGCAACCCCACGAAGGAGTTGCCCGATTTGTCTCATTTTCGAACTTAATTTTACTTTTTTTTTAAAGTCCGTGTACAAAATTTCAACTCTCTAAGTATACGCGTTCTCGAGTTATCGTGCGCACAGACGGACGGACAGACGGACGGACATGCAAAAATCGAAATAACTTTTAATATTATGAATGGGTGTCCAATCCATTTTGCTCTACCACCATTATTTTGAGGTGTTATAAACGGAATGACAAACTTAGTATACCCTATAGATTTCATCTAGGGTATAAAAAGCCACCAATTCTATGATTTTCTCCAATTTTGATTGGATCTTTTTTCATTACTTCACAAATGCGTATCAAATGATATTCCCTGGTTCTTTAACTACTCTAAATATATAAAAATTGTGTAATTTCATCTATAATTTTACCGAACCCACCGTACCAATTGAGATATCATTCACAAATTATAACATCATAAGGATTTTATAGCATAGCCAGATCATGGTATAATAATTATCCTATTTCTTATCCAGTTGCTTGGACTTCAATTGTTTAGAACTCAGATCATGTTCAGAAAGTCCTAGAAAAATCTTTCATGCAAGGGGTAGCCTTTGGAAATGTTATTTTCTGATTCCTTGACGTTTTTTATGTTTTGACAACTTTGACAGATAAAACTAAAACTGTGGACGTCTTTATTTTTATTTTTATCCACGAATTCCATATTAACCATTGGAGTACGATAATTGAATGAATTTCAATGTGAGCGTAGTGTAGTTTGCACAAGAACGCCCCACTAGAAGGATATCCTGCCACTGTTATCATCTCAAAACCCATCGGAGCTGTAAGGAAGATACTAGGTCTGTTTGATGAAAACCCCGGGTAAACCCCGGGCTAAACTATCTTGTTTTTTGAAAAACCTGGGCTACCCCGTACTTACACTAAAAATTTCTCGGGGTAATTGTTTGACAGTTGTCACTTGAGAACTGTCACTTGCAATTTGTTGTTGATTGGGACATATGAATTACCCATTTTATAAGCAATTTTTTACAATTAATTATATTCAGGAGAAATGTCATTACATTAGATTTACCCGGTGTTTTAAAAACTTGTTCCATGAGTGCACAAAACTCCAGGTAAAGTTGGGGAAAATTATAGGGGAAAATTTACACGGTGTTTTACAGGGTGTTTTCATCGAACAAACCTACTGCTTAAAGACAACTACTGTCCCTATGTACAGAGATATAGAGTCATATCTGGGCATTACCATAACTCTAATAAAAATAATGCTGCATGAATATCTGACTATCAGAAAGATTAAATGCTCGGTGGATACCACTTGCCCAAAAAAGGTGCGAATTAGTTTTTTTTTTAAAGAAATCCAACCAAGGCCAAGCAAAAACAATATTCGACAATATGATACGTGACAAACCTTTGATTTACTGATATGAGTAAGAAATCAAGCGATAATCACATCAGTAGATCCAACTAAAAAGATCGTCTCATTCTTCGAACGTGTACATATGTATGTATATGGCATATTACCATGATTCCACTGAAAGATCGTCATACGTTCAATGCTGAATGGTAAACCACCATTCATTTATCCAATATTTTTTTAAAAGTGTATGTGAAAAACAATCAAAAGGGTGAATACGTTTCTATCAGGAGAAAACACCATTACATGCCGCATTTCGAACAATCGAGTTTGTTCCTGACAGATTCCAGAATAATATTGATGACTCATTCAGCCTGTAGTCCGAACTTAGCAGATTGTGTCTTCTTTTTATTCCCATTTGGAAAGGATTAAATGCAGGGATTAAAATTTAAACTCCACTGAATACAGAGTGATGCAACTTTATCTCCTTTGTATAATTGTCTAGTGTCTACTGCGACCTGTCACGAAAATTAAGCGTAATTTTGTCGTGACTTAACCGTTGTAATATTATACCTGTGGATTATGCCCTACCTGAATTTATTCCATCCAAGTTGCATGTGCCAAATAAGTACAGTAACAAAACGAACTAAAACTAACCAGTTATATAGACAAATTTCTCAAACAGGATTAGCTTATAAGTCAATTAATTTTACCAAATTTAGAAAATTTCGAGTACATATGACGATATCTATCTATATGGATTTAAGCTCTGCATGACATGCATATAGGTACTTTTGCATACGAGTATAAATCAAAATAAATGTGCAACAATTATTAATCCTAAAATTTCCGCACGATTATATTAATGCGGAGATAATATGGAAAAATCCATGGAAACATGCAATAAATTCTTTATAGAACCACTTTCGCGAAATTGCAGTTATTGTTCTGGCCTTAAAAATATCGTCACAGTGGATGGAGACTCGAAAAGGCCGGGCGATAGGAAATTTATAACGTACATGAAGAGCCAAGGTGTTGTTGCGTTGCATGAAATGACCTGATAAATTTCATTTTATTGAGATGAAATAAGAATAGCTTCGAGCCTGAGGCATATTCCAGTATTTCACGTTTACTTATTCGAACATACTTCGTAAATGCATGTTGAACATAACCCTGAACTTTATCGCTTAATAAAAGTTTTTTGAAATATCTACAATCGGATTACAAGATGGACAACCACTTAAAAAGGCTAGGAATTGTCCCATTACCATTTCGTTCATTATTGGTTTATGAGTTTCTTCATAATAGTTGTGTACTTTTTTGCCCTTCTGTTCTAGAACACCCATATATTGAACAGAAAGAACACCTTGTTCTACAGATTAAGTCGAAATACTTTCTCTTCGTCTAACTTAACTCGTATAAATGAAATCTTAGAGTCAACTAAGTCGATTCATGTCAAATATAGAAATATTTATAGTAATATAACAAAATTAATTGGATATCTAAAGAATCAAGAATCACACATTGACTTATGGTTACATACGTTCGTAGATGGGTATAGTGTTGCTTTTGCTATACAAAAGGCGTTGCAGATCCGGATTAGCCATAATCATTATAATCCCTAAGCCCTGTAGGTCTCATGAATTTCATAAAACTATAATTTTTTCACTTTCCTAATCTATATTCATATTGGACGCGCAGTAGTTAATCGTGCCTTGAAGCTGTTCAATTATTTTCTATGGTTGAACAGTGCAGGTGCCTTTCGTAGCATCTCTGAAGTGTTGGCCGGTTCTATCTAAATGACATTTTAGAAAATAAAAAAAATTTCTACGATTTCAACGACTGTCGGACACAAAAATGAAAGGCACATGCAAAATCTATGGCACTCCCATTTATACCTATGAAATTCGATGAAATTGTTGCTGCTCTCTACAAAATTAGTGTAAAAGGAAAAGAGGCAGGAGAATGTAGAATCGAAGTCGGTGCTATTACAAGGAAAATGGAGTTGGAATTTTTTCATAACATCTTAAACGAGTTCGATGATAAGCACAACTGCAAAGCTATATTCTTCATTAGTTGATTATGTATATACAGAAAATTCATGATGGTTTTAATAGTATTGAATCAAGAGTAAAGGAAAACTTTTTGAAGTCGACTACTGCCCTTCAACGAAAAGAAAGCAGTGAAAGAAGAAACAAGCCGAAAACGGTGATGCTCCAGATACTGGAGAATCTTTTTCTTCTAGGGAATAATTCGTTTTCAATCTTCTTTAGCTCGACTATGTTTCGAAGATGTTGTATTTTTTTCAAAAATTTTGATTCTTCTGAGGAAAAAGTACAAGAGAAATTTCCAAACGATATATTATATACTAAGAGTTGACGACAAAAATACTCACGTTATTTCATAAACAAAATTTTCCATCTTATCTTACTCTCTTAACATTGTCGGTAAAATTGATTCTGACATTTGTCTGGCTGCTTTTTGGTGTGGTAGCAGACAATTATATTTCATGATCAGTGATAAAAATGGCAGACAATTTGGTTGGTGGGAAAGTGGTGGCAGACGGTAAAAAAGACGCGCGAAAGTATGTGTAACTATCGTCATCATCATCAGAATTCTGAATATACGAAAGGGTAGACAAAAATCTTGAGCCAAACACGCTGGCAGACAGAAACAAAAGGCGATAATTCGGTTATAATACCAATTTCCAATCTATGCTCTACGGTTAAGGTCTTCCGACACACAGCCGTCCATCAGCTATCCATCAATTTTCATTGCATTCACACTAGACCATCATCTGGCCATAAGTTTTCCTCCACACATGCAAAGCTCAGAGTAATGTTGGGTACATATATTTACACTGAACCATGACAAATCATCACCGACATTTTTTTTATGGTGACTGTCTCGTGAAGTGATGTGTCGGTGACGAATAGTTTGAATGATTCGATTCAGGCCCGTAGCTAGAACCAAATTAAAGGTAGGGCATAGAAATTTGAAGTAGGGCGCCAATTTGCGGTGCGTTTGGGATATATTTGTTCAAGTGAATGGACATTTTATGAAAAAATTAGTTTCTAGAACCCTCATTTTATTACATTTTTTTATACGTGAACTAAAACAGGTACCTACAATAAGAAGAAATAAATGGACCAAACTTCGTCAATATCTTTTTTATCAGTTCTTTTCCGTTTAAATTCAAAAAATACCAAACCAGCCATTATTTCATAAACAAGTGACATTTTTTGAGGCTTATTTATAGCAATTAGTGTCGAAAAGGTAGATTCGCACGTAGCAGTACTACATCCGATTGTTGCGACTGATGCAAATAGTTCATACGTATCTCTGAAGGATTCCCTTTGTCTATATAGAACTTGTAATATGCTCAGTCTGATCTCCTCGACCATTCAACTCATTCAAGTACCTTTTCACCATAATAGTCTCGTCTTTGGAAGAAATCTTATTACCTGAAAAATAATTCCAATTACAGATTTGTATTGTTCTCATTAATTTCCTCAAAATAATGATATATTTAAATGTTGAACAGACTTAAACTTTGTCCAATTCATCAAAACACAAAATGGAATCTAGTGTGTAGATACTCATTGTCTTCAAACCTTCTTTTTATCTCAACTGTTATTATATCTACAGTTTCATAATATTCCGCTATAAATGGCGGAGTTTAAACTATGCCTGCTGTGTTTTGACGAGAAAGTGACGGACAATACAGCACTAATCCTCAAGATGTGTTGCCTTTACTTGTCTCTTCTCTTCTGGGAACTATTTTGAGATTCTTTTGTACAATATGGTATTCTTAGCTTCTTCCAAAATTGCCTCATATATCTCTTCTGACCTCAATTTCTTCTTAGATACATTTTATTATTGATATGGCATCCTTCAATCCAGTGCTTCGACCCTGTAAAGCCACATCAGCCTGTGACAGAACACACAATATTATTTTTGTTACTATCTTTGCCAATCAAACTTTCATGTTTTACATAACGCCTTTGATGTCAACATTTTTTGCAATGTCATCACCATTGAATTTTCCATTTTTCATTTTATCTGGATTTTTAAAAATCAGAGAATAATTTTCATATACGACTCTTATAACAGTCAAATGTCCTGACGAAAGCTGTTCAAGTAGTCGACCAATCGTCTTACCTTCATACATGGCAGGAAGAGGTTGGAGGTAAGCAACGCAAACATAGCCGATTAGTACCTGACTGGTCAATCTTGCCGATCATACAGATTCGCCGCGATGACGGCGCCGCAGAATACCGAAGTTGGCAATTTTTAAGGCAGGGCATTGCCATTTTAAGGTAGAGCATTGCCCCTCTATGCCCTCCCCTAGCTACGACCTTGATTCGATTTAACTGCATTGCAGAATATTTTGGTGGACGGTTGACTGTCGAAAGCCTGATGAATAGTGTGAATCTGAATAGGCCCTAACCAAGCCAACTATGCACTATGGCTGGTTAAATACCATGATAATTTGATTAGGCTTGATGATAGCTACTAAAGATTAAAAGCAATTTTCGAGCCAGCTTGCTATGGAGTAAAATGGACCGACAAGCCCTCTCGAGGCATGATATAGACTAAATTATGGAACAAACTAGAAACGCCCATACGGCACGCCGATTAGCAGAGGTTACAACACATATTTCAATAATTCAATATCTGCTCGGAAACGGTGGTCAAGAAGTCACAGCATTAGATCTATTTACTATAATTTTTTACGTACACCACGAAAGTGGATAATAACTAGTAAAAAGGCTCGAATTGGTCTAGAACGGTTCGTCGGACAGTAAAAATGATTATAACCAATTTCATAGGATTTCATATTCTGAAGAACTTTTCAGTACAATAAAAATGTCTACCGTTTTTACAGTATATATAGAGCTCTCCATCCGATATTTTCATGGCACAGATTCTCTGGAACATTAATAATGGATGAAGAGGCACCGTCTTCTTACGAACTTTGACGTTACTCATAAGTTTTAAAAGCGAAAGTACTCAATCAGCGCGGGAGGATTTAATGCCCTTAAAATTTGGACAGATCTTTTTCTCCATCACACTTCTAAGCATTGTGTCAGTTATTTTTCTCGTCACCAGGTATCCCCGTTGCAATGAACATAATTTGTACACTTGAATATACTGTTATTTATACCCGAATGTCTATAAAACTGTTAAAATGAGGATGCCGTAGAGAAACCTCGATTTCGATCATTACATGCAATTAAATATCAATACAAAATTGATATTGGAGTTTCAATGCCAGATTACGTTAGAACTGTTAGAGTTATCAATAAAATTTATTCCACTTTTTTTGTAAAGAATTTCCCGCTCTTTCCTTTATATACATGTACCTTATAGCTGTTAGACCAACGGGAACAAAGATATTCGCAAAAAACCGAAAAAACGTAATTTTTTTAACCGTTTTTGGTCTCTCAAAAGTTATGCGGACAACCGAACTTTTCACACCTTATTCGGAGAGCTGAAAGATAAATCCTAAAGTTTCTGCGCTAGTAAAGCTACCACCTTTACTGTCGGCCAAATCGTAACGGATTTTCAAAATTCTTTTAATTAAGTTCATTGTGAGTTTTTATGATTTTTTAAAACTATTACGAGATTCATACGGCAGCTGGTTACGGAATTGTAGCCCGTGGTGGGTTACTTATATATTATTATAATAAAAAACTATTTTTCCAGGGGTAGGTTTTTTTTATGGATGCGATTTTACGAAATCGGTGATGACGAGTCAGGACCCTTTCCTTGTTAGACCAATTCTAGCTTTTATACTTGTTTCTTTTCTGAAACTTATTCAAATTAATATTTTTAAATATTAAAAATTTAATATTAAATCAACTCGTAAATCCCTGAATAAAAAACTTTGTCTGAGTACCTGAACGCCTGAGAGTGACATTCATAGCGAAAGAGTTTTAAGTAGTAAACGTGGATGGAATTACATGGGGCTTTTTGATTGAGAATGAGTGAATGAATGGGGAGCCTTTCAATGGGGTAAAATTTCGTTTTGGGAGTTTTTGGGACGGGGTGGTAGCTACCAACACTTGAGGTTGTCCAATTTGGGCCTTGTGTGATATAAGTGGAGATTCGAGAGACTGGTTTCGAGTCGGGAGAGTGTATATGTAGAATTTATGACTAAAAAGTGGAAAATAAAATATTTTAAAAAAACTTTTAAAATAAATAACGTTTGTAAATAAATTGCACTAAAAAATAAGGTTTTCTTCCTTAGTGATATACACAAGAAAAGTTTCGTTGCAAAATAAAAAATCTACAACTCAGATTTAATCTTAAATTTTTGGGCATCCATAACTATAATCACAATTGTCTAACTGCACTGACATATATAATATGGACTGCCTGATTTTCTATTTCATATGGGTCAACTTTTTTTGGCAGGGGTGTGACAATTATCTTAATTTCAAGTTTTACTTTCGCTCTAATATTCATATTAAAACTTCAACAAATTACAGTTGCAATCGAAATTATTTCTATTCTTGGAAGTTTATCTCCTACAACATCAAACAAATTTTAAACTTGATTTTTAAAGAAACAAATTTAAGCAATTTTTGTCTGCCTGTCTCTAAAAGTAGGTATGGGGACAGAGAAAGGATTACAAATATTGTATTGCCATCTATTGATATTATATATATTCATTAGGAAAGCCACTGAACTCAAACTGAACTATAGTAGATTTTGTATATAACTTATTATTTGTAATTCAAACTTTTAAGATTTAATCTGAATTGTAGATTTCTTATTTTACAACGAAACTTTTCTTATTATTTATTTTTTACTTTTTAGTGCAATTTATTTAAGAAAGTAATTTATTTTAAAAGTGGAGGTGTGTTTATACTCCATCTATCATAGAGTCTAAAGTAAATATTTGTCATATGTGCGTGGAAAGCTATCATGTTTTAAAAATAACGCTCATTGGTTGTGTGAGGTATTCTCTTGTTGCAGCAGTGCAGTGGACTAGATAGCTTGCGCAAAATAGCACAGTTAATGAAACATAGCATAGTGAAAATTTGAAAAAATCACTATAAATTTTTGGTGTTTTTTCTTTTAACTTAGTGGCTGCATAACTTTTTATTAGATTTGCGGAGGGGTGTACAGGCGTTGGCCCCGCATTTACTGCGACCTGAAAAATGTATTATAGGTCTCCGTTCAATTTATTCCCTTTCTAGATTTTGCAGGTACTCTGAGGTTTTATAAGTATCCTAACAGCAGCCGCAGGATGAAGTCTCAGCCAAGCCCATCTTAGTTAGGTGACACCTCAAGGAGCAGTGACCTGAGAAGAGCTCTATGACCATTTTAAGCTTGGTTCTCCCAAGGAGTAGGAGTTCTTTTGTTTTTCACCAGAGTTTTCTATAAACTTTTTTGCCTTTTGGTGGCTTTTCCCAATAAAGGGTTTTAATTTGTTCTCCCTGCTATTTAGGGTAGCTTTGAGGTAACATTGTGAAGTACCACAAAATTACTCTGGTCCGACAATGAAAGGTTCTGCTCGTCTTTTGACTAGACCGTCAGCAATTTCAATACCTTTATAGTCCTCATGTCTCGGTACCCCATGAGGCTAACTTTATTTCAACTAGATAAATTTTTAAGGGTTTGTGGCGGCAAATATAAAATACCTTTACGCCTGGCAGATCTTTAGATCGTTTCTTGTGGTTTTGTTCGAAAATATACGGAGCACTAGATGAGTTGCGAAAACGTAAGAACTAGTGGGCGTAGGTTTGATTTAAAAAAAGAAGAAGAAGAAACAATTCTGAGTTTTATGTCTATTACTTTGTATCAGGTTATTTCTAACTTATTCAGTTCGTACATTGAAATGGAAGATTATATTATAAACAAAGTTTTGTTCTTTAAATAATACATTATAAATAAAAGTTTTAGTTGCTACTATAAAACACAAGCAACTGCATCTGAAAAGCGTCTGTGATTTCCTTGAACTACAGAGTCAAGTCTGTTGTGGACTATCAAAACAAAAAGGATCAAGTTGGACAGCAAGGCTGTTGCACTTAGTACCCACAGGTTTGCTGATACTCCCAGAATGGTCGTGGATGGAAACACAGTTGAAGACTGTATGGAATCCCCAAAAAGATTTCTATTGAATAAAATGTTGATTTACCTTACAGGGTAAATAGTATAAAAGCTATAGAGTATTAAGTGATAAAAGAGCCTAAAAACATGACCTCTAGCGCCCAAAGAAGATGCATTTTAATAGTATATTAAATATTAAGTAATAGGTAAAAAATTAATAATCATATTACTTATTTATTGTTTCTTCCATTTTTCGTGACAAGATAGGTAGCGAGTGGGGTTAGATATGAAACACGCTGCCCCAAACTATATTTTATAAAAATCATTATTAAAACCATAAGACGATATTTGAAAGTAGACAAACTCTACCAATTCCTTTGTTTTGCGGAGTTGGCATTAAAGAGCTCCATTAATTTCTCTACGAAGAAACCCTTAGTCGTAGACTAAAAAATTATTTCTAATATGAGATTCTAAAAAACTGTTAACAACTTTTACTTTACCCAACAAACCATTTTATTAAAAAATAATAGCTTATTCTTGACAGTAAAGGTGTGTCTACGTATTATAGCAAGTGCATTTACCATGCATTTCATAACAAATCGACAACATAATTATAGATTTTCTTTTTTAGCTTCAATGTAAATTTATTTTTTCACGTAAACCTGTTCTAAATATCTTTTTCCACCAAAGGAAAATAATAGAAGTATCTTATTATATATCCTACATACTAAACTATTCCATGCAATTATACCTAACCTATAGATGTCAGAACAAAAAACTGTGACCTCGGAAGACATTCACTTTTTCTACAGAACTCCTTCACTTTGATTTAATACCAGTTTTAGCGGAAATTTATCCCTTTTATTAACAGTTCACAATATTTTTATTTCCATGTAAGAAAAACGAACAATCATTAAGACCTGTCAGTTGCCACTTGATTAATTCCTCATCCGAAATTATGCTTGTATAACAGAATATTATGAAAAGACGAACAAGTCGAGGCTACAATACTTTTTTTCCCAATGATGCCAAAAATAAACAAAAATTTCCTAAGTAACCTTTTCATATTAGGAATATCATTTTTGAAAAATGAAAGTATTTTGCACCTGCAGAAAGTAGATCTGTAGCATCAATTCAACTCAAATCAAAACAAATCTCAAAAGAATCCAAAAAGAAAAACATCTTTGAGAATGATCTATGATTCTCGATCAAGCTCTGATCGCGTTTTATTACTAACTGCTCTGTTCTGTCATCTAAACTGGCTTTCTTGCTTTTGTTCATTGATTACCACCTATCCATATCCACAAACTAACCACACAGCAGCAAGCGAATAGCCACTGTCTCCGCATGTGTCATGCATTGATGGAAGTATGAAATGCGGGTAACTTGCACTTTTCCGGGCCAGCGATCAAGGGCAACATGTTGCGATCGATTCATTACCAAACCCCCGCAAGTTGGACGTGCCTTTAGGTCTTTTACTTCAACGCCAGTTAAAAAAATTACATTACGGCAAAACTGTATCACCATACACGCTATAATCCATGGAGCATAGCACCTTGATGGTGACATCGATTTAAATGGAGGTGGCACTACATGGAGAATAATCGCAATTAACGTGTTACTGTCGCTGCACTGTTTTTCGTTAAGGAAAACTCAATGATTCGAGAATTGTAAAACTGAAACTCTACTGAGATGGAAGTCAATAACTTTTGAGGGGGTATCACACCACTAAACTCACAAAAGCTGTAAGAACACTGTGTTGTACCACTCTTGCTATAGGGGGGCAGATTATTATGTAGTGTCCAACCACTTTCGATCATACTGTCACCTTTTTGGGTGTGGTAGTTATGCACTCCAGTTTTCCATAGTAAATATAGAATTCACCTAAAGAAAAAATTCCTTTAGATATAAAAGCCGGTGAAACTAGCAAATTTTATAGCAGTTCGTTTCCGGCTGAGTTTAGTATTGGAAGTTTAGTCCAATTTCAGACGCTATAGTCCAATTAAACTGATTTTTTAGTGAATTTAAAAATTAAATATGTTTTCTAAAGTGGTAAGTTCTAGTGGAGCTTTTTTTGGTATTTTTGTTAAATCGTGTGACATCTATTAAAAAATAAAAAATAAAAATAAGTGATAATAAAAATCAAAAATTGATTTTAAATTTTTTCGAATAGTGTTAAGTGAATTAGAAAAAACTTTTGGATACTTCTTTACATTTATCAAAACGAAGAAGAAAAAACTCATACACGTTTTGAGTCTTATTCGGTTTCTAGTGGTTAACATAATTATTCATGATTCTATCGGCTCTAATTCCAGCAGTGTCCAGCAATAGTTGAGATATTCTGCTGACAGGATACTAAGAACCTGTTCCCCAAATTCATTTTAAGAATTGTTTTAAACTGCCTAGCTATTGTCTACATCAGTGAACTAAAGTTAATTCATTCAAATATTGTCTTCATATTCAAGTCAACAACTGCATTTTACTTCAGGTTATAATTTATCAGTTTTTGCTTGAAATTGCTCTTATAATAAGGCAAAGACATGAATTCAAACATGGCTGTAAGTTCAAATTCTAAACCCAATTCTTGTCATTCAACTTCGTGTTATTATATCAACTCTGTACAGTATACCACTTTTTTTTGTTAGCTTTATAAAGGATATAACTAATTTCTTGAAATAAATAATATTATGGTTATGTTAATATAATAAATTGGCAATTTGGTATAAATTAGTTTTATCCTGTTTTTATAACACCATAACTGTTATAACAACATAAAGCTCGGATTAGAATACTTTCATACAATAAAGCCATTAAAATGATGTCCTATATAATTCGCTGATTTATAATTCATTTTACATACCTAAAATAAAATTGTTGATTGAATTATACCAGTTTACCATACCATAGGACTTAATATGAAAGATATCGCAAGATGATCATTTCGAAGGAAGCTGATTGTAAAAATAAGCTTTATGAGATCAGTTCGTTTCGTGTTCCATTATAAGACTTGAGATTTCTACATCTATAGTCTCATTTCCGACGAAGAACTTAATACATATGAGGTGATTGTTTAAATATAAAAACAAAAATCTATACAAGGACTGTTCTATATGAAATATTGCATAATTAACAAATAAATTTGAAAAATTAATTTGTATAGCTCTCTTTTATGCATATAAACTCACTTTTCTTCTTATGTTTGTATTTTTATTCGTTTGTTCGCACCATAACTTGATTAGATGTTGACCTAGCGAGATATAAAACATTCTCGCCGTGAGTGGAGAGGTTTGTGAATAACCAAGCTGTTCAATTCATTATCGTTCGTATCATAGACGTATGGCGCTATTCAAAGGATTTTAACAAGAGGTTTTGATTTGCATACTTACAAAATGCAATTAAGTAAACAACTTTCATTAATTGGATAACCATTACATGATTTATGAGTATAAACCACTGAATACACTAACATTGACTGTTTGGTGCGGTCTATTATTCTGAAAATACTTATGGATCCAATAATGTTATCATCAATTCTGAACGTTACCATAACATGTTGATGAAATTTTTATGGCTGGCGGAAATTATATAACATTGATATCGGTAGTTAACTCTGGTTATAATAATGCGGCATCATATTACATACAAGTCGTGAAACAATCATTTATTGATCATTAACAAAAATGCCAAGATCAATTAGCTCCCAAGATCATCGTGATCGAATTTCTCTGAATTACTTTCTTTGGGATTATTTGAAAAGCAATTCGTCTTTGTTTTCCGCACAAATCCAAAAGTTGAGCCTAACCTACCTCCTTCTACAACCCACTTCCCTTTCTCATAACAAAATCTAATCAAATAGCTAGACAGTTGTCAATTGCATATCTGTAGAGCACCTTATAAATAATAAATATGCCAGTTAAAAAAAATCATTCTAATAATCAAAAATAAACTAAGTTTAGTATGGACGATTTTCAAAATTCGAATTTGTGTACCTTAGAAATTTTAATTTACGAATTTTCCATATTCCAATTCGAATATAATTCGAAGATACTTATTTCAAAATTATTCAGTTGTCTCAGTTTAAAATCAATCGGCTATTTTTGTACTGTAAACGATTTATTTATTTTAAACAATTAATTTAACCCAAATTATATCAACTGAGACATAAAACAAAAGTTTTAAATGTTGCTCAGTTTCTCAGTGGATATACATATAAAAAAATTCTGGAGAAGGGTAAAATTTAGCCGTTTTGGGACTTGCAATATAGTCGAAACTAAAATGTTTCTTTCATATTATTTGAATCACTCTATTATTTCTACACTAATACCCTAAGATGATAATTCAAATAGAATTTATTTGAGAGATAATCTTTGATGCTTTCAAATGGTATATAACTGTTATCCCCTCCTCCGTTTCGAAGTTATGACTGAACAATGTTTTAACCGTTATTTTTGCAAACGTCATGACTGCATATAAGTTCTTCATATAAAATTTGATTGCCTACTTTTAGGGATTTACTAAAAAATTTCGCTGGATTTAAAGACGAAAAAGGATTGCATTTTTGGTAAAAACTATAATATAAATCCATTTAAGATTCTTATATTCAACATGTATAAAAACCCGATATTTATGACATATTTTTTGAGAAAAAACCGGACTAATAAAAATTATGATCGTTTTGTGAGCCATATATTTATAACATAAATCTCCACTCATAATAAGTAGCTAAAGAACTTTATACTTTTGGTCTCTGATGTAACAACTGCATGGAAGAACAAATAATAATTAACAAAAGCGTACATGAGCATACTGTAGCATGCATAAATGTTTACATATGTATATATTGCAGCATTTCTCTCATACTTTCTTAGAAATTTTCTTCAAAAATTTTCCTTCGATTTTTTATTCATTTTTCATATCCAAATTGTCCAAAAGCAGGGTAACATTAATTTTTTTTTTTTTTTTTGTTAATACTCAAATTTTCTCGACTATTTTTCTTTGGAATTTTTATATCAACAAATATCCAAAATAATTGTACTGATTCGAGGGCCTTGCATGGCCTATGCCGTCGGCAATAGTTTTATGTAGTCACAAAATTGACTCGATACGCCAAAACTTCTAAATGATTCTCCTCCGATTATATTGGTTAGGATCTTCAATTCAACAAAGTTTTTTTTTAAATTATTTTAAAACTGTCGTTTAATAAGACTTGGATCTAAAAATTTCAATGAATTAAAGTGCAGTGGTAAGAATAGAATATTCACATTATTAAGATATAAGATAACATTCGTACACAGTTATACAGTACACATCACAGCACCACCTATATCTGGAAAATTTCGTCAATGCTCTTATAAAATCATTTATTTCACTTTCTTAAATACCTAATTATAAACTTCTTCGGCATAATATTCATTGAAAGAAATTTTAATTAAAAAAGTATTTTTAACTCAAAGCAAAGTGTAATGTGCTAAATTAAATAAATTAGTAAACAAAATAATTTACATATGTATATAATTTAATTTATTTCTCTTTTTTTCAGGCTTTACTATCCTTCGTTGCTTTGGCAACCGCTGCTCCCCAGCATCAACAAGCTGCACAATTTCCAGCAGGCGTAAATCCAGCATTATGCCCAGGATTTCCAATTTGTGATAATGCTCTGTTGCATAATCCTAAACCAAATCAATGGGGAGCACCAGCACAACAATGGGGTGCACCAGCTGCTCCGTCATGGAATGCACAACCCGCCCAATCATGGAATGCACATGGTGATCAATGGAATGCACATGGTGATCAATGGAATTCACATGGTGATCAATGGAACGCTCCAGCAGCTCCACAATGGGGAGCACCAGCTTTAAATGCTCCTGGATCAAATCATTTGGGTGCAGGAGGTGACAAATACCCAGCCGGAGTTAACCCACATTCCTGTCCCAACTATCCATTCTGTGATAATGCTGGAGGTCATGGAGCTCCACAAGTTGCACCTCTTCCAGGATGGACAGAACGACAATACCCAGCTGGAGTTTCTCCACACACCTGCCCCAACTTCCCATACTGTTCTTAAATGTGAGCGTGCGAACGTCTCATGTTTTTGTACGTACTGCCATACCTCGTGATGTCTTCCGCTATTCATCAACATCCTATGATACATTCGTGATTTCTTGTTTCTTCCAAACCGATCTTTTCTCATTTTTAATTTATGAACGCTATTTTGTTATAAACAAAGCAATAAAATGTAAATTTAGCAATAAATGCAAATGCAATTAAAAATCATTTGGCTTTTGTTTTGTTTTGTTTTTTTCTGCAGATCGCACCGTGTAATTATAGCGGTCTCATGGTAGTCCAGTGCAATGGCACATGATCACTAATCTTCATTAGGCACGGCTGCTTACTGATGGTGTTTCTGGTATCAGTCTAGGTCAATCAAATTTTGTTTCCACTATCAAGGCAGCGATCAAGAAAATTTATTACGTGACTTAAGTTGTTATTAAGTGCTCATTTTTTATTTAATGGATCAATTATCAACGCTAACTGTTGCTATTTTATTTTAACGAGCAAGCAAGCTTCTTTAAGAGCTCTAAGAGAATTGCGTGACATGCTGCCAACGGGAAATTTTAAATATGTGTCCAATTTCTTTTATCAGCTAATTATAATAATTAATACATGCGTCTCCATTATATGGTTTCTCAATTGTTCATAGTTTCGTGTCTACCTCTGGCTGCACTTTCCAGAATTCTGATATTCTTAAATCTCGTGACATTACCCAACTGTTATCCCCATGGAAAGTAACTAGAAAGATTGCATTCAGGTAACATCCTCTAATATAATGAAGCTGTATATGATACATTTCATCCTGCCATCTCTCTTTGAAGAAGAATTGAAGATCCGTACTGATCTTGGGCCGGGGCTTACTAATGATCAATGGAATTAGAAGAGGAGTGATGTCTTTACTTATAATTTTGATAGTTGACTTAGTTTTTTAGCTGCCATTTACCTACTAAGCATAAAATACCCTCGCAACTACTGTAGGGGATAATGGTGCTGCTGCAGTTGGTTCTGGCACTCATGGCTTCACTGCTTCTTCCGACCAAGCTGACTAGCCATCCATACTGAAGTCAATTATTTTATTACAAATTTAATATTAATATGATAATGATAATGATAGCTCATCAGACACATGTCAATTCCTTATCAAATCAATATCCCATTTGAAGGCTTACCTATTTGTTTACGGATTTTTTTTTCTTTTGGTACGACAGGGATTCTAGGCAGAGACAAAGAAGTCCATTGTACTACATATTTAGGTTAATGAAAAGCAAACATTCCAAAATGTACTTACTCACCTGCCATTGTTCTGTGAGTTTTTATTGCTTTATTGTTTTTATTCACATCGAATATTGTATAAAAAATATCAATATATCTAAATAAAATATTGGTAATAATCTAACATTACGACCATCTGGATGTGATTATTCCTCAATCAAAGAAACCATTTAAATACTTTTGAGAAATTTTCATACCTTTAGCTTACCTTCTGCCATATACCTAGGTATCACTAAATTGAGTTTTCAAATGAAAAGAAGTTTCCTTTTTTCCATAAATGGCTTAACGTATAAAAACATAAATAAAATAACAAACACTTTTATTAAAAAAATAATCTACTTTACTAGATATACAATTACAAACACAACAACTTCAAACACGCCCTGCCTATAGATTGCTAATGAACTGCTCTGAAGTGGCTGGTATAATTCAACATCGTCCATATTTGAATTCCAGCCAATAACATCATCACGATTTTGATTTTCTAACCACGCTTCCAATGGTCTGAAATATTCGAGCAGAGGTTCTGCTAAAATTTTATTCACCCTTCCTCTTGTGAAAAGTTTAATCAATTGTTCTGTAGAAAGTGAAGCTCCATTTTGCATAATATCCCTAGAAATTAGAATTTGACTTAAAAAATATTAAAAACAAGAATTATTGTCATATTATACACAAGAATCCTTCCAGCATCTCTAGAACGATAGAAATCGCATGTATGAAGTGGTCCATGATGATTTGAAGCTTGACATAATTCAGCGAAAATTTGAAATTCTAGAACGGTAGCGATGAAATATTTCAAATAATCCTGATCAGAGATTGTATGATATTTTGCTCCTGGATCAAAAAAATTACTCCTCCTTGCAATTGGTGGAATAACTCCCATATAACGAAGATGTAATTCCCACCAACGAGCATTCATTCCAACTGGACCCTTTTCAAATATATGCCACCGCCATTTTTCTAAGGTTAAAGTAAAAGCCATCAGGGGTAGTTTTTCCAGAGCCATTTTAAGTAGGAATTCGATATTAATTCTGGAATTTCCACTTTCAGTTTCTATAGTTTTAGGAAATAATCCAACTTTTTGAAGATGAGCAGGACCTGAAACGCAGAGTCCAATTGCACCGCCAACCGCTTCCTTAAAAGCTGAAAATCATTTGATAAATCAGAGTTTTATAGATGAGTAGGTACCTATACAAGTGAACAATATTTTACCTGGATTTGGACCATCACGAAAAACAAATGGTTGACTTGAGTAATGCATGACGTATTGAATATAGGCCATTTGACGGTGAGCGATTATGTAATCCTCCAATTTAACCTGAGTACATTGCTTTATTCTGTAGAAAAGATGTGATATTTATTTTCATGTTGAAGTCACTGTTTTTACGAACACTTAACAAAACCTTTTCCAAAGAAAATTAATCTTATTCTGAGGAAGTAACCAAAGAATTAATGACCTAAGAAACCGGTCAGAAGGTATAACATCGCATAAACTAAATTTTTCACTAATTTAATCAAATCAGTCATAAGAAAGTTGCACACAATTATTGAGGTTTTAGATTTAATGATAGTTTAATTTTGGAAAACGTATTTGGTATAGAATCATCCCGTTTTATTAATAATTCCAGCTAAATACCTGCTATAGAGTATAGGTACTCTTTAAGATCTTTTCAGAAAATTGCTTTTTTTTTTTGTATTCAGAAATAGAACTTTTTGGATATTTATAAGAGAAAGGAAAATAAGGAACAACATATATTTTAAACAACAATAAGTTTCGGTGTAGTGTTGTGATAAAAATCACTCCGAAATAAAAGTAAATAGAGTTAGAGTCATAAATATTCGCATATTTATGTAAACTAATTTTAAGTTTTAGGCCACTTAGAAGTGAAATTTTTCAAAAAGTGTTCTACTATAAGGGCTGATCTTGAATTGGTGGTAATAAATTAAACAGGCGATAGGTTAAACCATTTCAGAGTTACAGGGTGATTAATAAAATATGTTAATTTTTCACAAAACACCCCGTAACTTCCTTGTGTTGCAACCTATGAAGCTTATTTTTTAGTTCAAATGAAAATTTCGAGCTATCACTTCACGCTCCTTATGTAAATATGTAATTATGGCGCACCTAATACAAATAATTGGGGAAAAAAAAATCCTGCCAGTCCTAGGTGGAATTCTGCCTTATATATGATAAAGCGTTTGTTGAAACAAAACGGGATATCTGTTTTCATGTGCCTGATAATGATACTAATTTAATGACTCAACAGAGGTTCTTAAGGGGGGTTATTACTGAAATCTTAAAAAAACACGAAAAATTAATACGACTTTGCGTCAAATCTGTGCGTATTATCATGATCAAAATTCCACATAGTTTGAGAAAAAGCATAAACTTAGGTCAAAAATAAAGATTTCGAGATTTTATATGTATGTAATTATCTTTAGAAAATTCTTAAATTCATGAAATTTACAAAGTTTGGTACATAATAACGTAATAATGGTACATCAAGTGGACAAATTTGTAATTGAGTATGTAAGATCTAGAAGTGGAAGAGGAAGTGACAGAGAGAAAACTAAAAAGTTGTGGTTACTAATATATTTTGGCTTGAAAGTTGCTACATTCAGAGACGGATAACTATCACAATTATGATATTATTGGAAAGAAAGTTCAATTTGTAACAAAGATCGAGCCTTTTTCTATTTATTTTGAAAAACTCAAATCGTTTAGTGCAATGATAAAGGAAATAAAGTCAATAATGGTAACGACAAAAATTTCTTGCTTTTATATATTTTGCATTTTTTAATTCGTTTCATCACCGTCAGATGGAATGATGTGTTTTCGGAAAGCATTCACTTGTTTTGAAAGCTCTGCGGCGGGCTGTAGTGTGCAGGCTCGGAAAGTGTATGCCGCCATTTTCTGCATTAGGTTATATGTATGTGTGTGGTGATTTCGCTGAATGTTTTAAGTTTTAGCTTTGGTAATTTCTTATTATTGCTTGGGAGGCGAGAAATTTTCCAGCAGTTCTATTTATAATCTATTTGTTTCTAATTGTGAGTAACTATTATTTAATCATGGGACGTGCTAGTAAAATTCAGTCCAATAATTATGGAATAAAGAACAGAAAACTGCACGTTACTAGGTAAGTAAATTTGTATATATGAAATATATAATCCTATAAGCCGTTACACAGAAAATCGACCAATTTTGTTTAATTTTTTTTTTATTTTGATGGAATTTGCGATCCATATATCACCGAGATACGGTCTTTTGAAATTTGAAAAATGTGGGAAATTTTGTTTAGTGGATGTAACGTTATCATCGTATCTCCATGCAATAAACGTTATTTATTTTGCGAACTCAAAGCTCAAAATTAATCAAAGTCATTTTTCTGAAAATTTGCTTTTATTACTTTTATATTATTGTATGGATCTTAATCCCTAATGGGTATGTTAAGCCATAAGAAGGAGAAAATGGTTGTTGGTAAAGTCAAATCTAACTCTTTAAAGTAGTTCTTTGGTTATCTAGTTAATAAAATGGTAAAACTGACATAGTGTGAACATTGCCAAAATTATATGAAAGATTACAACTCAGAGTACTTGGAAAAGTTTTATTTGATGAGCGGTTTCAGTAAAATAAAATTTGTCCAAGCAATATATGAAGCCAAACAAATTACAAGGAAAAGTGTCTGACCAACAGCGCACACATTTCGTTCGCCCCTTGCCTGCAGTTTTTGGAAAGGCCATGAAGTTCTACATACAATGAGTTTTTAACTGTGACCATACACCCTGAAGATTTTAAGATACAGGGTGTTATGTGAAAATCTAGCTTTTTTTCTTAATCACCCTGTAACTCCCAAACGGTTGATGTGGAGCCCTGCCATACAATTTTTTGTTTGCTATGTGTCTAATATCCACACATTTCGTTTGATCAAGTTTCGAAAATACACATTGTATACTGTTTGTTCTTTTTTTTTAATAAAAATAACAGATTAAAAACATTTTTTAGCTTTTTCTATATACCGGAAAATCCAAAAAAAAAAACAAGTTCATTCTTGAACAAATAAAAATTGTAAAGAAATTATTTTTTGTAGTACTAATGTTAATGGCTTTTTTGTAAAATTTATTTTTAAATTCTGGCATTTTGTAAAAGGCAAAAGTTTTTAAAAATTTTGTACATCTGAGCACAAATTTTCTTCTTTAATTGAGAGATTTATATTAAGGCTAAATGTTAGCGTTTTCGTTCCTCACTTATAATTTCCCATAATTTTAAGATATTGACCTAAAATTTGCACCAATATTTTAGAAAATATTCAATTGAATTTTTTTCTTTAAATTAAAAACCTCGAAAAATCATGGTTTTTGTTTGTCACAACCTACTAAGATTTTTTTCGCGTACACATCAATTTTTATGATTTTCCATACATATGTTTACATAATTCTCTCTCCAATCATATTTTTTCATTTTAACACGATAATGAAGCCTAATGGTCTTTCTTTTAGGAAGCCAAATATTATACAAATCCTCGAACTAATTAATGTAATAAATATATTAATTTTTGAACCCTTATCAATATTGAATGATCATATTTGTTTTTATGCAATTTAGTTCAGCAAAGGTTTTCGAGATGGTGACAGCTAGTAGTTGTAGAAATATAATTGAGATAGAATTGAGAAGGGAAGTATAAAAGTGTTCGGCCTAACGTAGAGGTAGCGGTCTGATCGGTAAGTGATAGTATGTTTGATTTTCATTTGTCAAAAAAAGTTACACTCTATGCTTTGAAAATGGATAAGTGATAAGTAGATATCGCGCGGTAGTAAAATTTCTGGGAAAATAAGAGAAAACTCTAACCGAAATTAATGAGTGCTTTAGAATCGTTTATGGAAATTGTTGAAAATGTTGAAAATCTTATAAAAGGTTATCATGCATAACAATAAAAAATTTGGTATGAAAAGATTTAGTTGTTCTGAGTGCTAGATTTTCCTCAACATTTTGACATGTAACCGAGACATACATTCAATATTTGTCCCTGAAGTCAAACTGTAAAGTAAAAGAATGCGGTGGCAGTGACGACGGACGTGATGAATGTGCTCTTCATTAGTAGATTATGGTCAATATTTCCTTGGATGCCGGAGGAATATTATTAAGAAAATAATTCCCAAATAAAGCATCCATTACGTTAGCCAACTTCAAAAATTCGGTGCAGACATCGTCTATAAAAGACATGGGTTAATCAGTGGTATTCTTGCATGACAATGCATCGGTCCACAAAGCACATGCTGTTAAATCAACTATTCAAGATCTGAGCTTCATTCCCCTCTAACGCCCACGTATTTACAGCTTTAGCTCCCTGTGGCTACTTATTGTTTCCAAACCTGAAAAGAGAGCTGAAGTACAACGACAATTTAACAAATTTTCATCGGCCGTATACAGGGTGATCTGTCTCAATTCTGCACAAATGCAGGAGATGTTAAGAGAAACAGTTTTAAGGGAAACGTGGGGGGGGGGGGGAAATGCATAGATGGGGTGTTCTAGGAACTAGGGATATTTCCTGTCTATTTTATAAATCACCCTATTTCTAATGAACGATAACATAATCCTTGGAACTTTCCTATAGTATCTAACTTTTTCGAAGCTTAGGGGCGCTGGGGTCTCATTTTTTCAGCTGGCAGATAGGTGCTTTATGGAACGAGCTAAAGCTAAACGCACAAAACAAGACAAGGTAAGATTAAATCATCTTGATGAGATTCTATTTCCTAAGGCATCATCATTTATGCAACTTTTATTCCTACCAATGCTGCTCAATACAAGAATTAAATTGTAACTGCCAACTATTTAATATAAAATAAAAATCCTTGCATTTAAGAAGAATTGATTTTGAAAATATGTAGCTTACGAAAAACCTCAATAATGAGTTCGAAAAACAGTGGCTTAACATAAAATTGGTACAGAACGATAAAGAAAAATATTATGATGGCATACCTAAAGTCCACATTATTGCAGAAATCCCAAGCTGTAGTCTTGCAATCACTAAAAATCTCATTTGGTTTCTGTAGCACCGAGTTTCTCCAGAATTCTGGTAACATTGGAGGCAATCCCATAGATGTAAAAAACTCTTCGGCAGTCTGAAAAATTCTCAGGGGAGTATATCCTTGTTTGATCATTTCTTTTGTAATATCAGACATTTCTAATGGTCCTGGATAAATTATTTCGATAATATTTTTCCAATTCTCTGCCCAAACATCTCCAAGTAAATGTTCTGGTATTGGACCATCTTTTCGAATCGTATATTTTCCATAGAACTGTACCAGACCTCTTCTTACATAGGTAAATAATTGTTTATACAATGGTTGAACTTTAGTCCATAAATCTTGGACGGTAAAATAAATATTAGTATCTTCATAAACAGATCTCATTTGATCTCCTGCATTTCTGAAACCTATTCAATAAGAGCAAGCTAACTACAAAACAAAATAAATAAATAATTTTAAATAACTCACCATGTATACGTGCAGCTTGATTAGCTAAATCCAAATACCTCATAAATGTATTCTTAATCGATGGTCCAGTAACGTCTCTCCAAGCTATCCAAGTATGACGAAGCTCTGGTTCGGAACGACTTTCTTGCATAACTCTGCAATGAGCCAAGCATGTATAGAATTGAATAATTTATAATTGTTTTCTTAATAGTTTTACACCTTATAATGTCGGGTTCTAGCTTAAGATCGCAATACGTCGTGGTTGCTTGCACATAGTTTGCATGATCTGAAGTCTCGTCATTAAAAGCGCCCATTTTTCGAGACAACGAGTTCAATTTATGTTTACTAAAGGGACAGATTTTGGCATTGCTATAGTTGTCCTTCATCAGAGTTAGTACATGATTGAGTTCCAGAAATTTCAGTTCGCCCAGCCCACAATGACCATGCTCTAAAATTCTTTCGAATTGCCGACGGAAATTTGCTTCGATCCGTCCTGTAGAGTTAATTGCATGAGCACGACGCCAACTGATACATTCAAATTTAGCGGCAACAGATTGCTGCTCGCGCATTCTTCTACGGTTGAAATCCGTTGCGTTGGTTGCGTATTTCCACTTTACATTCGCTACACGATTACACATTTCTGACCCTTCACGGTCATATTCATGAAGAAATAAATTTGCTTCAGATTTTGTGTCATCTTTGGAAATCTAGAACAATATTTGTAATTTATTTTTGTATTTTTCTATGTATCAAGACATTTCAATTTTCTTAAAATAATCCTAAATTTTTATCAATGACTTCCATTCCATTATATTGGGTAACTCCTTCATATAGTTGCCATACAAAAATTTCGTTTTTTTTTTCTATATATTTGAACACTGCTTGACTACGCGTCGAAGTAGAAGCAGAAATTTTGAACACAGATTTTTAAAAAAAAATAAAATTTAAGTTCGAAAGTGTGACGAATCGGGCAACTCCTTCGTAGAGTTTCTATATAAAAATTTCGTTTTTCACTATATATTTGAACACTGCCTGGGAACGCGTAAACGTAGAGAGCTAAACTTTCGTACACAATATTTTCATAGTAATAGTAAATAAACCTTTGAAAATAAACTAAATCGGGCAACCCCTTCTTGGTGTTGCCGTATAAAAATTTATGTTTTTTACGTATAAGGTAAAATGATCAGTCCTAGACGTTTCTATTGTACTGAAAATTCTTCAAAATACGAAATTCTATGAAATTGGTTATAATCATTTTTACTGTCCGACGAACCGTTCTAGAAATAAATGCACGGATAGGTGACAATACGAAATTCCATACCGGTATTCATCTAGGGTATCATAAGAATTGGTCTTAAACCGATTCTCGGTTTTTTACTTGTTTATTAAATGAAAGCATAACAAAAATCTATTATTTCAAAATAAAATAAATATAAGTATATTAAAAAAAACTGAGAACGTCATCAGAATGCAGAATTATTCGATTTACGAACATGATAAAAAACTGCGATAAATATAATCTTACAAAAATGATGTATAAATGCTGCAATTAGTTTGATCTTATATTTCTGAAAAAGATTTAAGGCCAATACTGTCGTGAATGTTACAGAGAATACCTTTATTAAATGGGTCATTCCATAAATTATCGTACGATTTATAAGAAAATGGTTGAAAATTTGACTGGACAACTCCCTACATGTGTGCACTTAAGATATGTAATTAGTTTTTTTTTGTTAGCCCACATATTGAAGAAAAAATTCAAAATGGCAGCCGCCGTCTCGTCAAAATCACCTATGCAAGCCTCGTCGTTTTTTGAAGTATTTCATAAACGAAAAGAGATATCCATTTGATTTGTAGTCAATAAACTAAGAAAATTTCGAGCTAAAAAATGCACTATTAACTTTTAATTATCTAACTGTAAAATATAAGATATAAAGCTCCTGTTTCAATTTAGCTTAAATTATGGAAATTTTTGGTAAGCTTAGAACCCTATAACTCCAAAATTTGGAATATACCGAATATGAAACTAATTGAGCTTATAGGCTACAGGTAAACAATATAAAATTATGAAACCCTCGTATAACCACGTCCTTCATCCTGGAAAAATGGAATTAAAATTCCCTTTTTTGTAAAAATTTAGATTTTCGAAAAAATATTTCTGCAAAAGGACTGTATCAAAATATTTGAAAATTTTCGAAGAAAATACTTCACCACAATATAAACGCACTGTCCAATTTTCTTCTTGTGTTTCTAGTTGGTTTAAGAGATACAGCATGTATAAATACCGAAAAAATTGCATCAAAAACTGAAGTAACTGCTCTTATCGCGGCAGATTTCATACACAGCACTAATTTTTTCAAATGAATACTTTCAATATCTTAAGGGAGAAAAATTTAAGTCAAGAAGACTACGAGACGAGAATTATTTGCAAAACACTAGCATAACATGAAACAAGGAAAAAGTTTTAATTGATCTAAGACCAATAATATTATTTCTTACAGGAAAATAAAAGTTAAATAAAATGAAAAACAAAGGTTTGTATGGCAACATCAAGAGGGGGTTCCCGAATTAGTTCATATTTGAAAGGGTAATGCCCGTTTTAGGCCCGACACCTCCAGACATGCGAGAAGTCTTAAACAATACATTATGATAGTCTGAACATTTTTTATTAACAATATTTATTTCTATCTAGCGGGTGAAAGCTGGGTTAGACGGTCAAAGTTTGATCTAGTAAATTTTGGAAAATCTAGTACAGAGCCGAATTCCTTCGGTCCTGAGAAGAAGTTTGAGTACCCACACTCCTATACTCGGAGTCTTAAACACTATTTATATCAGAAATACTCACTTTTTTAGTATTTCCCTTTTTTATTCGAACTGAGGTACTAGAATTTTTAACACCTAAGATCGGCTATAACTCGGTAGGGTTATGTCTTATCGGAAAACCACTGTTCGCCTTAGCTTATTATCAGCTACAATTCGTAGAAGAAAACTTTTCTCTGTATTCCTTTAGGGTAGGGCGTAGGACCCGCGGGGGGTGGTGCCAATACCGCATGTTGCATATCGCAAATTAACAAATGAGGCAACTACAACAGCTTCCTTCGTCTAGGAGGTTTCAATCCTGCAATATTATCTATAACCATATCATAATCCACTTCAGTAGCCAACTATCTTCCAATGGAGAGTAAAGCTAACGCAGACAATCTGTGTTCAAGTATTGTAGATCGCAGGTAGGATTTTATGAGTTTCACTCTGCTAAAGAATCGCTCCGCATCTGCATTCATTATTATTAAAGTCAGAAAAACTTTTATATAAAATCGACAGCTTAGGGTAAATAGAGCACATGTCACTGACAATAATGAATCTTAATACATTGTTTATGGACAGTTTGATATTTTTAATACCTATGCCTATATCTCTCTGTACTCAAACTCTTAAACAAGTTCAGCTTTGTTGTTGATGACATGTCTGCCAAAAAGTCTAATTTCCTCGTATTACCTGCGTTTTTGTAATTCTTTGGATCTAAGCAACTAAATTTGGCAGCCACATTTTAAAATGCTAGCATCCTTTATTGGGTAGGATTCCTTTTGTAAAATATACTTTTGCGAAATGAACTTTTTGTAATACGTCCTTAGGGTAAACGTCGTTTTAGCAAACGTCTTTAGGGGAACTGAATAGAATAAAACAAAATCTGTCATATGAATCTGTTTTCAGTAGCAAATCACTACGAAAGAATCCTTACAATTTTACTGGTGTCGTGAACTGACAATTATTTTCATAAATGGTCTTGATTTCATAACTTTTCTATACATAAGACTGTTTTCTACATATAAAATGTCATTTTCCAATTTACAGTCAAAATTTCCTATAGAGGCGCAATTGATATGTGTTGATGCATAAATTTACTAAATTTACAGATAAAAAGAATAAAATTTCAAATGCAATTTTACAATAGTTTCTCAATATTTAATGCGTTATAATTTATACACACACAAAATGTATAATATAACTGATATATATAATTCTCACAAAACAATTTTTAATTTTAATCAATCTCAATTACAACAGAAATTTTTCACATCTGCCGACTAGAAAATTTTTGGAAGGAAATACACAAAAGCGAAAATGTGATAACAAAATTAATTATATTCCCAATTTTCTGTTTTCGGAAATGTCGTCCATGTCATAACTAGCGCACAGAAATTAAGAGGAAAAATTTTCATAAAGATTCCTAAGAAAAAATAATGCATTTCAAAATAATGCTATTCAATGTTATGAATAGCGAACCGAATCAATCCAACTTTTTTGCTGACCGGCAAACATATAAAATTTCTGAAGAAAAATTTTCAAAGCAATTCGCGGGAAAAAAGTTATTTTAAATAAAGCGCGACTATGTGAATCACATCCTTCCGATGTAGATTTCTTTTCCATGAAGTGGATGCAATTCGTAGGAGAAGCAAACTAAAAACGTTCAAAATTTCGTTATAATGTTTGCTACTTTATCTTTTTTTTATTATTTTATAGCTGGTATTCCCAGATAAAAAAATGGATTTTGTTCTAAAAAGACATTTTTTGGACACAGACGTTTGGCGCCAAATCGGTAAACTTCTTTCAATTTCGGTAAAAATATTCCGCCGGATATGAATAGAATATATTTTTAACATGCATTTTGGAAAATCGAATTTTCGTTCCTGCCTCGGTACAGAAGCGTTCGGATTTGTGTACCGTCAAACATAAAAATAATACGTTTTCGATAACTTATTTTATATCGAATTTTCGTTTCGGAACGCAATCTCGGTTAATGTTCCCAGTCAATTTTAATATCTAGTTTGTGGTGGTTTCTAGTGAGCAATTTTAGTATTTAGTTTATGCTTTTTTCAAATTTACATTCATTTGAAAACGTCCCGAATATGGGGGGTTTCATCCATATCTATTTAATATCCTTTCGAATACGTTCTGAATATATTCTTTCGGATACGCACTATTACCACTGATTATCACATTATCATTTTTGACCGACGCCCGAAGATTTCGTTCGGCAGGGCGGACATGAGTCTTATAAAAAGCATACCTATGGAAAGAATATGTATTTTGATATGAATTCGTGTACTCAGAGAAAATATTCTCATATCCTGTGGAGCATATCGAGAAGATGATCAGAACATGTTCTATGTTATCTAGGTTATTCTTCAGAATTACAAAGCCATTCTGAGGCAAATACTGCTTAAAGTGGTTGTCACACCGGGAATGGGGCGGCGAGGCGTGATTTTCAAGTTATGGCTGCGTGATTGCTCTTGCAAAATTAAATCTATAAGTCACACGGAGCGGCGCGGTGCGCAAAATAGTTGCCGTGCGGCTATTTTGGAGATTATTCGATTTATTCGAAATAAGTCCGCACAATTCGTTAAATGAGGCTTTTTGCATTCTTAAGTATTTGTAATTGAACCTCATCACTTTTCTCTGGTTTTCTTCGACCATAGCTACTAATAACAGAACTTGTTCATAGGAACTAGAGTACATTTGGATAAAATCCGCCACTGCTGGTGTGACCACTTGTTGCGTGCCACCGCGCCACGCCGCTCCCGGTGTGACCAGGTCTTAAATTATGACGAAATAAATATGTTTTACTAAAGTATGTTAGAAATAAACTGCTTCACATAAAAATCCGAGACTCTGGATATTAAAGGCTAAATTCGTACAACCTGGATTTTGTTATTAGGAAGGCGCCACATTTTGATGATGTGATCCAGGAAGAGCGGTCGCTCACCTGCTCACCCCTAGATATGCTTCTGCTTTTAGTCTCCTAAAACCAAAATTAATTAGGAAACGGAAACATTTTTTTAACTATTTTTAAATTTATTAGAGACTACAAAAAACGTTATGACTTTCTGAAGACTATGTTAAGTCATAGATCTAATAAAGATTTGTATTGGAAACATCAACAACAATAGAAAGCGATGAGTTTCCATATTCAGAGATAACAGAAGAAGCATGGACAATTACGGAATATGGTTAGAAAATCTTTTAAACAGAAAGCACTGATTTTACATTTCAATTTCAATTTAATTTATTCAAGGGATGGCTAAATCAAAGTCACGAGTGAGTCGGTAAAATTTATTTAGTTCACTAGTTAGGGAAGAGCCAACATTACCTACTAAGAATATAAATGCTGCGTATTAATAACTTTTTTGAAATACCACGCCTATCGTTAAATGGGATTACAACAAGGCAAGAAGAAAAGATACATACACAGAGTAAGCTATTATCGAACGTACTTATACCTAATTATCGATTCTCGTTCAATAAATATTGAAAAAGAAGCCTCGATGACTGATCATGTCAGTTGTCTGTTCACAAGGAAACAATTCTACTTACAAGGCAAATATATAAAGATAGTAGGAAATACAAATATATGCAGGCTGGTTGATGTAAATAAACCTACAACCTACTACGAAAGAAACTATCGTGCTTTATACAAAAGGGACAGTTAAGAATTATTATTCTAAATTGTCTTCTGTGATCTTTAATTTCCATGAGCACTCAGTATGTAAGGCAGTAAAAATTAATTTTCCATAAGTAAAAAGTGCTCTGTATAGGATAGCTCATAAACATCTTCTCATTATCTGCTTGTATGTATATATGTATATTATAGCATAATGAATAGCTTTCGATAAGTCAAGGTTAATAATAGTGGCCCTATAATAGAACCTTAAAGAATTCCGCATTTATTAATTTATTCCGTTAGAATAGCAGATTTTAATTTTTACTTGCTATGTTCATGTAGATTAAAAATTGCCAATAACTGAAAGTGCGGATGTGGTGCCGTTAAAATTAGAAGTTAGTTTCCGTAATAATTTACTCTGATTGACATTGTAAAAAGCTTTTGAAAAATCCAATAGTAGGTACTAGGATTCCCATGTTATCCATATAGAGCCCTTAACAAATATTGGTGGTAAGTAACTCTCAGCAAAACTATTTCACATTTGTGTTTGCGACGAAAGTCAGATTTACAAGCAGATAGTTATAAATGTTCCTCGAGATAATAAAATATCTGAGTTGATAGGAGGAGCTTCACCAGGACCTTCGCTTAAAACGCATAATACCTTTGATCATATTTATTGCGTAGTATAAAATATTTATTAAAATTTGAAAATAAAATTCATTGATTCACTACTAACTGCGGTACCGTGAAAATCACATGTGAACTATGCTTATTGTTAGTTACGTAAAGTCAATGCGCACTTTAAATTTAACAAACGTTCACAAATTAACTGAGGGGAATTTTCGTTAAGTTTAAATGACAAATTGTAATCAGTAAAGGTGCGGTAAGAATAGCTTATTCCATAAGAGAGCGATGTGTCAAACAAATAAAATATTACTAAATGATTAAAAATGCAATATAAAAATTGGAATAAAAATGGTAGAAAGCACAAATCTTCGATTAAATACTCTTCCATTTGTTAACTTTTTCACTTTTACCACTTTTTAAAATTGAACACATAAAATGTCATTACGGAACTATTGTTATTTGTTTTTTTTTACCACTTTGAAAACATTAAATATCAAGATAATAACCTTTACGGAATGTGATCAATTTAGGCTAAAAATATCAATTTGTCGTAAGTAAACCTCTGTTTCGTTCAAAATCGTAAAGTTCTTTACTTCAATTGTAATTGAGTCTTGTCTTTTGATTATACACATTTCTTTGACTACAGCGACGCCTTATTCAGAAATGTACCCAGAAATGGAATCATATTATCATTCAAACCGGATGCCTTTCTTTGGAAAATACAGTCATATCCTAGGGAGGAAGCAGTTCAAGCTATTTCGTATGCTTCCCCTAGCTTCCTTGAAATGCCTCTTCATTGGACACTTTATGGGACATTTATATAGGCATGTCCTTGGGAGAAAATAATTCAAGCTTTTCATGTGCTTCCTTCTAGTTTCCTTGGAAAGAAAATGGAAGGAAAATGGATTAGATACCCACGCATATTAAAAAGAATTTCCATTTTTGCATACTAGTATATGAATTATAAAACACAGCTACGTGCACTTGGCTTCATAAACAAAACAAGAATAATCTTGAAAACATACGTTGGAACTTTCAAGTCCAACAAGCTTCTTCCGGGGTTAATCTGGAATGGATCAAAATATGTGTAGATTTGTCATCTTTCTGCAACTTGTTTTACTTTTTCCACAATCCTTCACGTGGAAGACCTAACCAGATTTCACCGCTAGCTATGTATACAAAATTTCGGCTTCAATAACCATATTATGATTGTCGCAGACAAATGTGCTAACCGTAATCCAAATGTACATTCATACTTCGTTGGCTGTCACGATTGACCACCTAGTAAGCCCTAACTTACTAGGAAACATATATTTCCTACTTTTCACTTTCAGTTTTTATACACCACACAATTTTTCTCGATAACTGTAATTAGATACAAAATAAAAAGAAAAGCAAAAATCTTATCCATAAGAACTTATATGTTCTCAAATATTCAAAATTCTATATGTTCCATAAGATTTGCTCTCCAGGTATAGGCATTTCCCATTCCTAGATAAACATCACAAAATCGCATGCTCCGTAAGTTTTAGTTCTTTTTAATTTTTTAGACACATATGAAAGCGACATTAGTCCCCCAACCCACTTTGGGACATTATCGTGATCAGTGACTGTAACAATGGGTCGTAAATAAAATAGACCGAATTAAGAGAAGAAATCGAAGCAACAAAAGGCAAGTGACAATAACAAAGAAAGACGTTTTACGTGCTGCCGAATCTCACTCTCTCCCTCTCTCTCTCTCTGATATACCTGGGATGGATATTCCAAAGATTGTTCACTTGCAGTTGCAGCACTGATATCCACAAATATTTGTAAAATAATCCAAAAAGTGCATAAACTATTCACAAATCGCGGGCAATAATAATTCATTTCGTAAAATGTGGTACGAGTAATTTCTTAACCTGGACTGATTAGAAACACGGACGATATCAAACTGACTTCGCGAGTCTTCTTCTAAGAAGTATCTTCATGTTGTACTCCGCTATGAATGACTGCTCATCTGCTTGCTTACCGGAACGACGTAAGACAGTTTGCTCATGTATTATGGGAACGCACCTAGATATATATTATACAAAAAAAACAAAATACTACAACTTTGAATATCAAATGAATCCATCTTTGATTGTGCGTTTTATGTTTTAAAGCATGCATTCTTCAGCATTAATATGATTTTAGCCCTTGAGTTTTTTCTAAGTAACTAACTATAGTTCCGGTTGATTATGACTAACTACGACAGCAATCTTAGAACCTTATTGGACAGGCCAAGGCGACAATATTTGATGTTACATTACATAAAACTACAGTTATCAAGATATTTACTACGCAGAATTGAGGCTTACGTTTAGGGGGCTGCCGTCCAGTATTAAGCTCCTAATATCTATGCAATGAGATCCATTCAAGACTGCTACCGTAGAATGGAGCAACTTAAGTAGTTATCGGGTGTAATGATCCCAGCAGGGTAAATGATGTGTTTGTATAATATTTAGTCAGTAATAAATTTTAAGTACAAAAAAAAAAGGAAACAAAAGGCATAGATGCCCATGTAAGCTCAGTGAGCGTCGTGAGCAAAAATCCGCAAATTGTCTTAAGGTAAAGGAAGATTAGTAATCACATGTTGTTTTAACGAAATTTTGTAAGAACTTTAGTATAGTTTAGTATGGTCCTGTACAATAGCCAGACTCATAGTTGTCCTGAACAAGCGGATATCAGTTCATGACCTGTATACTTAAATGTAAGAAGAATTGTCTTGATAATCGTCAAGTGTAGGCTTGAATTAAAAAGGAAGACTTATTAAGTATCCATGACAGTTAGGCTAAGACTTCTAGTTTGCAGAAACGATATCTATTGAATTAAATTATTATAACGTAATGGTTCCATAAGGATTTTCATTTTCTACTCTCACTTTCCTGGAGTCCTCTCGCACGAGTTACATATCCAACACCGGAAACAATTCAGACACTGTCCTTCAGCAACATTTCCCACGAAACCATATAAATTCATTCCCATAGCTCCATATCCACTTTTCTGGAAATAAGAAACTTTTATTTTTCAAGTCAACTCGAAACTTTTGTTTGTCTGAAAATATGATTAGTTGCAGTTTTGTAAAAGGTAGCAAGTAGAATAATTAGATCATAAAAGTTAGTTCTCGGTAGAATATTGTGTTGAAAAGTACGGAATAAAGTCTATTATACAAAATCGAATCTTTTATTTTTTTTAATTTATTAAATTGTAATTATCTTAACTGGCGCAGTCGGTAGGATACTAAAAAGTATCCACGGTCAATTGCTAAATTAATTACTTGTGTCGCGAAAATTATAACGACGGATTATCGTGAATAAATTTCGTATACCAACGGTTTATTGGTAGCAGTGCACAAGTGGTCCAATTGATCACAAGTAAATAAAATATAAAAGGTGAACACAAGTGCAAGGTTCCAATCTCAAAATCTATCGAAGGATTATCGACAGAATCAGCAGAATAATCAACCCTTAACTTGGTGGGTTTCAACCCTTTAGTTCCCAAAGGACCTACATTGAAGTACACACCATATCCAGCATACTTTATTGAGGATACCATTGTCATTTTCACGAAGGATTATCGTAAAATTAGAATGATAAAATCATTTATTATAATGTTACTGATACTAGTAACGAACGGACAGAAACTGGAAATTCACGACCTGAACAACAACCACGGACTTCTACCAATGAAACTAGGACAAGCCAGGACGGTACAGACTTATAAAAATCTAATCCATATAATTAAACTAGATAATTATGTTAAAAATTTAGACAAAATTAGAAGCTCATTAGATGTTATAAATAATAATGATGAAATTAAAGACATTATAGAAATAACAAAAATTAAATTCAAAGAGTTAGAGCAAAAATTGCACACCCTTCTACCAAATTATAGAACTAGGAGAGGGTTGATTAATGGTGTAGGATCATTGATAAAATTTGTTACTGGTAATATGGATGCAGACGATGCATTAAAATTAAATAAAGAAATAGAAGTTATTCAGTTTAACCAAAACGATCTTAAAAACGATATAAATAAACAGATCAAAATTAATAATCAAATGGTAGAAAGATTTGATAATATATCAAATCACATAAATGTACAGCAAGAAACGATAGAGAAATTTTTGAATGTATATCATAATTCAATAAAAAATAAAATAAGAACAGAAGAAGAATCGCTCAAGTATGTACAATATACAAATCGTATAAATTATAATATAGACTTATTGGATAGCCATTTAACTAATATTGCAGAAGCAATAATGCTTGCCCGATTAAACATTATTTCAAAGCAAATTTTAAGTCCTAATGAACTATATGAAATTCATAATTATTTTCAAAATCAATCAGTTACTGTTAGTTCAGACGAACAAATTTATGAGTTTCTTGGTTTGCAAACGTATTATAATGACACAAATATTATTTTTAATATTCGGATCCCAGTAATTTCTAACAATACGTATTCCTTTTTCCACTTAATCCCGCTTCCAATTAACGAAACACTTACCGTAATTACAAAATCCTATGCTATACTTAATGATTTCAACATTCAGTACTTTGATGAACCATGCCCACTAATAGAAGGAGTCTATTACTGCAAAGAAACCATCAATACACCAGAAGTAAATGAACCTGCATGCATAGCCAACATAATAAGGAATGAACCAGCAAATTGCAACCTACTAAAGGGATCTAAAATCAGTACCGTATACCAACCAGAGCCAAACTACGTTTTATGCATTAATATCCCCAGTACAACGATGACATCAACCTGCGGACTTTCACGGAACCAGATCAACGGAACAGCATTAATTCATTTCCAAAACTGCAATATCAAAATAAATGATATTGTATATGAAAGCAAGATGAGCATTTACTGGAACGAAATCCTTATATATCCTTCTATGTTCAGCCAAATAAATGCGTCCACAACCATCGAGGATCTCAACTTGGAAAAACTAAAAACTTACCACTTCGAAAATAGACAAGAAATTGATCTTCTTAAAATCAAATCAACATACAAGGATTCTATAATCATATAGCCTTATAGCAATAATTTGTATTCTCATAGGACTTTTCGCGTTTAAAAAGTTAAGACAGAACTGCAACCAGGGACCAGAAAAACAACATACAGAAACCTCTTCTAAGGATGTAAGATCTGAAACGATCATCGAAGCTCCTGCAAAAGAAAATTCAAGGATTCAGTTTCTTTGGCCGTCGCTTCACACCAAGGGGGGAGGAGTTACATATCCAACACCGGAAACAATTCAGACACTGTCCTTCAGCAACATTTCCCACGAAACCATATAAATTCATTCCCATAGCTCCATATCCACTTTTCTGGAAATAAGAAACTTTTATTTTTCAAGTCAACTCGAAACTTTTGTTTGTCTGAAAATATGATTAGTTGCATTTTTGTAAAAGGTAGCAAGTAGAATAATTAGATCATAAAAGTTAGTTCTCGGTAGAATATTGTGTTGAAAAGTACGGAATAAAGTCTATTATACAAAATCGAATCTATTATTTTTTTTAATTTATTAAATTGTAATTATCTTAACTCACGCGAAGGTCGTCTAGGTCCGCCTAGTCTCTCTTTACAGGTCAACTAGGGACTCTGACAAATCTTGTCCTCAGAGTCAGATGGGTGGCTGGGGCAGGCAAGAAGGCAGATCATCTGCGCCTTCGACGATGGATATAGGTAAGTGACGTAAAAGTCCCTTCAGGACTGAATGTGTGCCGGCTTTTTGTTGGATAGGCACGATTTTTTTTTTATTATGGCTGACGGCAGCGGCAGGTTTTTTTTCGAGGTGAGCTAGCCTGCCGCCCTGCAGTCAACGCTGTCCGTCGAGTGATCTGTCAGCTCATGTTGGCAGTCTGGACTTTACGTCCAAGCCAATCACTCATCATAGTACCATAACACCCTCGGTGCGCCCCTGGCTATTTTTGTAATCACCTTTACTAAAAACAAAACGAAACCTGCATAAAGCTAATTATTGGGTACAACTTATCATCAAATTTAGTTATAAAATGATAAAAACTTGGCAATAAAATTATATTGTTTTGTTGCATTGTCACGTCACTGTCAACACTTGCATCTAATCTTTTTTTGCAGTATGAAGGCTAACTAGCTCCTTACCCTTGAGAAATTAAAAAAAAAAACATCTTATATGATTGCAGGACAAAACTGCAGTCCTTCAAAGTTTTCCCACTATTAAAAGAAAGGAAAAGAAAATCCTGAAATCCTCCAGGAATGACCAACATTATGAACGGCCTTCCATTCCAAGAGCCTTCCACTAGTTCAGCAAGCAATCCAAGGGAGCCAATTAAGAGTAGGAAGAATAATCATCTGCTTCCCAGGAAAAAAGCGAAAACAAGAAAGGAGATGGTGGTGCTAAAGAGCAATATCCACAGGTGATCATTCAATAGAACGGAATTTCTATATTCAGAAAAATACAATATCCTGAAAACGATTTTTGGAATGTGGGTATAGTAATTAGAAAAATATCTAAGGAATTTTATGACCGAAATTATTACTAAACCTTTTAATTGTATCTTTGTCAGAGAAATTTTGTTCTAGATGAGTCCTGAAGCGTCTCCATTTTACATGATACATACATATAAGCCATATCGAGCTATTTCAGCGAAAGTGCATTCGATTTGTTCTCAAACAACGTTCTTATTCAGCCTATAATCAAGCTCATCTCTTAGAAATTACTAAAAAAGACCCAACAACTTCAGAGTTGTTTCGGTTACTTGCAAGGCGCGGTAAATTAAATTGAACTCTTTCGCTCTTTTAAGTGAAGTAAAGATTCAGCTTCATCAAAGTTGATTTATTATTTCATATAGTTTTTAGTAAAAAATTGTAGAAATCAGAAATTTCATAAATTTAATGATAATAAATTAGAAAAATTTTGGCGATCGGTTTGTTATTAAAACAAGTAAAAATCTAGAATTGTTCTAATACCCTAACAGACTATGTCCATAATGACTTCATTTGAAATTCACTCATGTCAAGGAAATGAAGAGGTGACAGACTGTGGACGAAAATTATTTCATTTGGAATGTCATTGACAGTTCCTCAATGTGAGTAAAGATCATAGCAGAGTTCAAAAATTTAATTAAATGCTATCAAGAAAATTTGCGTGTACTTGCTGTACTTGCAAAGCAAGACAATTTTTGTTGTTAAAACAGACAAAAAAAAGAAGAAAGTTGCAAAAAAATGTTATTCATTATCAGCTGATAGCTGTCACTATTAACATTAATTTCAATTCGTTTTAATGACGGTAGATGGCACTTTTACTGCAATTTCACTAAATGTGGTCCGTTTGAAAATGAAGCGAAATATTCCAAATGGGTTCATGGTAGACTTCATTTATGTGACACACTGCTCATCTGGCTCCATTTAATTAAAAATTAAGTCATTATGAAGACTGTCTGTCTAGGGTAAGACCCTAGATCGGTGGTACGCAAACTATGTGCCGCGGCATATTAGTGTGCCGTAAAAGAATTTAAAATGTGCCGCTAATGCGAAAATATTTAGTACGAAAATATTTTTTTTTAGTTATATAATAAAAAAAAGAAGTTAAAATATTTTTTTTGTAGTTATTTAATAAAAACAAAACACTGTCAAGAAGTAACAATAATTGATAAAAGTGACTGTTATTTAATTGAATTTTTTATGGAAAATTCAAATTTGCTTTAAATTTTCCATAGTAGGCCTTGCTATTTTTCTTAGAAATTTTTAATACTATGATTGGAATAAAGCCATTCGTAAAAAATTTCAAAATTTATAGTGGGGAAATTTGTAGAACTCATTATTTTGTTTATATCTGAAGTGAGTAGTAGTTTGTTCCTCAGTTTTTATTATTAGTAACTGATAAAAATTCCAGATATTTCTTCGATTTGACCAAGGTTATTAATTAATTGGTAGAGATCTAAATTGTTGTTATTCCAAGCAAGTAATTTAATATTTTTTTCTTAACAGCCATTACTAATTTATTTTAATACAGGCATCCTTATGGATAAATTTGTATCAAGAACTCAGAAAACTGGACATGAAAATGTCCAAAATCCAAATCCAAAATCAAATGCGAAATCAAACAGTTTGGCAAAGCGCAAATATCAAGACGACTATATTGAAATTGGGTTTATTCCATCAGAAAATGATAGTTCTCTTCCTTTTTGCTTAATTTGCTCAAAAACTCTTGCGAATGAATCAATGGTACCAAGTAAGCTTCATCGACATTTGGAAACAAAACATCCAGAAATGAAGAATAAACCAAAAATGTACTTTGACCACCTCCGAACTAATTTACAAAGGCAGTCAAAACAAATTAAGGTATTTTGTTCGATCCCTAAAAAAGCCCAAATTTCTAGCTATAAAATTGCTCAACTTTTATGCAAAAATAAAAAGCCACATACTGATGCCGAAAAGATTATTTTGCCAGCGTTAGAAATTGCCGTTGAATTAATGTTCGACCATCAAGCAGTCGAAAAAATTAAGCAAATTCCGTTGTCAGCTGATACAATTTCTCGAAGAATTCAACACATGTCGCAGGACGTTGACAATCAGATTCATGAGCATTTCGTAGCAAATACAGATGAACTTGAAAAACTTTGGGCGCTTCAAATTGACGAATCGACTGATATCAGTAGCAAAGCTCAGTTGATTGCGTTTCTACGATTCATCAGAGAAGGAAAAATTAAAAACCAATTTTTCTTCTGTAGTGAGCTGACGAAAAATACCACGGGAAAAGATGTTTTTGAGCTGGTCAATCAAAAAGTTCAATCAAAAGGACTCCAATGGGATAACTGTGTTAGTGTCTGCACTGACGGAGCTCCAGCAATGCAAGGACGGAACAAAGGCTTTGTTGCTTATGTTTTGCATCGCAATCCACAAGTAAAAATTGTGCACTGTATGATTCATCGAGAAGTTTTAGTTTCAAAAGCTCTGCCCACTCAGCTTCTGCAAACAATGAATGAAGTAATCAAAGTAGTGAACTACATCAAGTCAAATCCGCTTCGGACAAGAATATTTACGTCTTTATGTGAGGCAATGGATTCAGATCACAAAAGTTTACTATTTCATACAGAAGTCCGATGGCTCTCGAAGGGGAAAGTGCTTGCTCGTGTTGTCAGTTTGCGAACTGAGATTATTTCCTATTTTTCTACTGAAGGTGGTAAGTTCGAGTTTCTTGAAAGCGATATATGGTGGCTGGAAGTTATTTTTCTGAACGATTTATTTGAAAAATTGAACTTACTTAATTTAAGTCTGCAAGGTGAGAAAGAAAATATGATCACAATTACAGGAAAACTCAAAGCATTCGATGAAAAACTGCAACTTTGGATCAGACAGACAAAAAAAAATAACATTGAATTTTTGCCAGGTGTCCATGCTTCTCAAAATCAGAGCAAAATAATGAACCAAATCTATGAAACATTGCAAAATCTTTCTTCATCTTTCTCCAAATATTTTCCGTCGCTTGATACTTCACAATATGGTTGGGTGATAAATCCATTCATATGCCACAATGATGTGTCTCTGTCTTTGGCAGAAGAAGAAAAACTCATTGAATTGAAAAATGATGTAGTTTTGAAAGCTGCGCTTGCTGAGAAGGACTTGCCAGAATTTTGGATTTTCGTAAAAAGTCAATATCCTGATTTAAGTTTAAAAGCCATCAAATCTTTGCTGCCATTTGGATCCTCATATCTGTGCGAATTCGGATTCTCTGCACTCACAGAGATTAAATCTAAAAAGAGAGAGCGATTGCTAATGTTGGATGATGAGCTGCGAGTTTGTTTAACAAAAATCGAACCACGTATAAAATTTATTTGCGACAAAAAACAAGCGCACTCATCCCATTAAATAAAATATATACATGTAATTTCATTTTATTAAAAAAATTCTATATAAAAGATACATTCTTTCTATTTGTGCCTTGACTTTTTTTTTTTTTCTATTTTGTGCCGGGAGGTAAAAAGTTTGCGTACCACTGCCCTAGATGAATGCACGTAAGTAATTTCGTGTGGTCACTCATCTGTGCAAGTTTAATTGTTGAAGTGGTTTTTCTCATATATTTCTAAAATAGTTCGTTGGATATTAAAAATGATTATAATAAATTTCATAGGACTTCATGTTTTGAAGAACTTTTCAGTACAATAGAAACGTCTAGGACTGATCGCTTTCACAGTATAGCCCGGTATGCTTAGAGAACCAAGGAATTTTTGTTCCTGTACAAAAACTATTAAAAAAAAGTCATGGAATGCTCAAGGAATTTTTTTCTTTGGTATGCTAGAGCCAAGGAATTTTCCACTTATTTCTTGACGAAAAATTGATATTAGGTCAAGAAATTTTTGACAATTTACCTTTGGCAATTATGTGCTAATTTTGACAATAAAGAAATAATAAAGAAAGTGTATAAATGGATAATTCCCAATGAAAAATGAAGATACACGTAAAACCATTTTTATTCGTCCATTTGTCATTTTAAAATTGATTCATCTCTTGCAAAATCGCCGTTCCTTCCTTCAATTCCACCAACGTCAAAATTTCTTACAGTGTATCAGTACTTATTTCTTCAAGAAATATTGACATAAATGAATTTTTCGAAAAAAGTGACACCTTTTTGTCATTCGAGAAGTAGTTTTTCTGTTCGAATTTCTTGTCTCTAGCATACTACCTCAAAGAATCGGCAAAGAAAAAAATTCCTTGAGCATTCCATGACTTTATTTTTAAATAGTTTTTGTCCTAGTATGAAGTTTAGGTATTGGTAAAATTTAACGCGGGCTCCAAAAAATAGTATTTTAATGCTGGTAAAAAGTTGTCGTAAGTTTTTTATGGAGAAGTTGAAGTGACAATTAATCGGAAGTATTTTTAAAAATGCTAAATGATTACTATTTATAATGGATATTAATCATATCGACGACGAGATTGTTGCCGCAGCAGACCTAAGTGTGTATCGTCGTCAAGAAAATCCACGGGAAAAACTAAATAAACTCGCTTTGTCAACAATCAAATAAACGCCAAAGTTTTAACAGCATTTTAATGCTCTGCACATTAAAATGGTCAGTAAAATGAGTGGAGACTTACAAAACGCCATCTGTCTTATAATAGAAAAATGACACATTTTACCAATGAACTCCTATTAAAGAGCTCAGTAAAATATTTGCTTGGGATTTTACCAGCGGTATTGTTTTACTCGAACTCCATACTAGGCTATAGGAACAAAAATTCCTAGGCTCTAGCATACCGCGCTTAAGTATCGATACACTTATTTCTGTAAGGAATTTTGACATCGGTGGAATAATTGAAAAATTGTAGGAAGGAACGGCGATATTGCACTAGACTCGATGCCTTATTATCAATTGCAGTTTTCCGATATAATTTATTCCGCAATGAGCAAATTATATACAATTGGGAATTAAACATTTCTTTACTTTTTTTATTATTTGTATATTTTTTTTTTTGTTTTTGAGATACGTATTCACAATTATCAAATACAAATTTTCAAAAATTTATTGACCAAATGTCAATTTTTCTTTAAGAAATAAGTGGCTCTAGCATACCGCCCTTATACGTAAAATTCCTAATTTTTTATATGGCAACAACAAGAATAATTTGCCCGACTTAGCCCATTTTTGAAATTATATTTACTATTTTTATTTTATGAGAACGTCGTGAACAAAATTTCAGCACTCTTTGCTAACGTGCTCGCATCCGGTGTCCAAATATACAGTGAAAGACGAAACATTTGTATGGCAACGCCACGAAGGACTTTCCCGATTTGTCTCATTTTAGAACTTAATTTTCCTTTTATTTTTAACGCCCGTGTGTAAAATTGCAGCCCTCTAAGTGCACGTTTTCTCGAGTTTTCGTGCGCACAGACAGACAAACGGACATGCAAAAATCAAAATATTTTGTGGTGTTACGTGTGGTTCATCCATTTCGATTAGCAACATTATATCTATTCATTACAAACGGAATGAAAAACTTTATATGCCCTATGATTTCATCTAGGGTATAAAAAAATTGCAAATTCAAAACTGCATAAAGTTTTCGCGCCATTTTCACTTCTACGACCACAAGATTGCTAGGTTTATTATTTAAAATATGATTAAATAAAACTGACACATGTATATAAATCAAAGCAATTAAAACAGAATACTTTTAAAAAAAATTAAACTTCCGCAACAAATATGGAAGAAGAGGAATATGAAGAAAAAATTGTAAAAATCACCAACGAGTTTTGGCCACAATGGACTGAGAAATCAATAAATGAAATTCAATGGGGATCACAGCAAGAAGTACAAAATTTTAACATTTCACTTTAACCAAATAATTATGATAGAAAATGTCTTCTATTATTTTTTCTCTTCATTAGAAAACGAAAAAGAAATCACCAAAGAACAAACCCCAAAAATCTGAAACAGTTCAAGACACACAACCAAACAAATTTACAGACATTGAAGTGTGTATTCTGCCGAAGAAATACCAAGAATCAATTTACTATTGGAAACGTCCGAACGAGATATTCGAAAATAGTACATCGGAGGATTTGGTTTTGGACCATAAAATTGAGATCCTCACAAACAATTTGGTGGATTTGCATGAAGTTAATTCTCATCTCAAATTTTCTAGTTATTATCTGAATATAATCGACGCTTTTGAAGCGCTCAATTTGTGTAAAACATGGGTGACAGAGGATTTTGGAGAGTTTGGCTTTAACAAGTGGAGCCCACTTAATCACATATATTCGGGCTCTAAGGTCAAACTTGGAGTGCCACATGAAGTTAAAGTGAATGAAAATGGTTTGTAAATATACAGTTTTTCCGAAATTTTGAAAATTTTCGTAAATTATTTTTAGGCAAATACGCTATACGTCTTTTTCATTGCGGTGCTTGGAGGCAAATTATAGTTGATGACAGAATCCCTACTGACAAAAAGAATCAAATTTTAATTCCATGCATTCGCACTGAAACAAGTTTAGATTTGTGGCCACTATTACTAAGTAAAGCCATTTTGAAATTAAACTTTTGCAGAATGGAAGACGAAGAATTTTATATAGGTAAGGTAATTAAAAGTTAGTATAGGCATCAGTATAGCTTATGATTCCAAGAGTATTCATAATTCCATGGGTGAATTGAATCCATTAAGGCAACAGTGAAAATATTGACTTGAAAGCTGCAGTTTTCACTGTTTAATAGAGTATACGAGTTAACAGAAATCGCTCCGAACTAATATCATCGGTTAACGTATTTGGAAGTTATCAATCCGCCTTCTGGTAGGTGTGTAAACAGCTTTATATGTGTTGTAATAGTAGTCCCAACAACAGTTTGGAGTGATTGGTGCGCTTGAGGATTATTTAAAATTTCTCTCCAATTACAACAATCATTGAAAGGAAGTAGATCCCATGTTGATACCTCAGCTTTGAAAAGTTCGGTAGTTTTCAAGAGGTACTTTCAACAAGGTCGGAAGGACTGGCATGGAAGAGGCGAGGAAATATCCTTGCAGGCTAAAAAAAACTATAAAACGATTTTTACGGAACCTTAAAGGCATGCTTCTTTAGATTTAAGTAAAATTAGATATCACCAATACACTAAAGCCACTCAGGAAATTTAAAACTGATCCTGTAGCTACAAGGAATTTATAGAATAGTATACCTGCAAATTTCTAATGTCAACTTACTTCACAGGCTGCAGACTTTTGGAATGCCACCAAAAGCATTTCTGACCTAAGCTTTAAAACTCGTGATTTAGAAGAATTCTTTTCGAGTATCTTAAAGCTGAAGCAAACGTGCTAATTTCATATCGTCAAGACATCTATCGCGTCAGAATATATTTCTGTAGCATAGAAAATATTTATCCATATTTCCCATCATTCTGAAGCCTTTCGAGGTGTAATAAATAAATTCAATAAATATCAGAATCGTAACCCTCGATACATTGTTTTAATGACTGGGGGGAAATTCGCACTATGGGGTGCGAAATTCACACCCCATAGTGCGAATTTCCCCTGCACGCCTAGTAAAAGTGAAATTCGCACCCGAGCGAATTTCACCCTATAGGGGGGAAATTCGCACCGTCATTTTTTTTAACTGAAAAAGAACGTACAGTATAAAAACCTCGAAAAACTGATCGTGCGAATTTCCCCCCTATAGGGGGAAATTCGCACCGATGTAAATTTTTTTACAGAAATCACAAATTTATTAAATACCTTAAAGAATGCTCACATAAACAGAATGTTATCTTGTAAGCAACTATACCTTCACTTCAAGCAGTTCAACTTATAATCGAGAAGATTAACCTGTGTGCGAATTTTACAAGAGCAATTATTATGGTGTGAGTTATGGCTTTGCATTTAAAACAGGGTGCGAATATCACAGGTGCAATTATTAAAAGAACAAAATATAAGAGCATTACAAATTAAACAGGGTACGAATGTCACAGATGCAATTTTTGGAAGCTCGAGTGAAAGCGGGCTTCTTTTAACAGGGTGCGAATCTTATACAAGTAGTTCATGGAAGTTTGAGTGAAAGCAATTTACTTTCAACAGGGTGCGAATATTGCAGGTAAAATTTTTGGTAGTTCGAGTGATAGCCTTCTATTTGAAATAGGCAGCGAATTTTACAGGTGCAATTCTCGGTAGTTCGAATGAAAGCCTTTTACTTTAAACAGGGTGCGAATCTTATACATGCAATTTTTGGCAGTTGAAGTAATAGCCTTCTGCTTTAAACAGGGCGTGAATGTTACAGGTAAGATTTTTGCCAGTTCGAGTGATAGCATTCTACTATAAATAGGGTGCGAATGTTACAGGTGCAATTTTTGAAAATTCGAGTAATAGCCTTCTACTTTAATCAGGGTGCGAATCTTATACATGCAATTTTTGGCAGTTCAAGTAATAGCCTTCTACTTTAAACAGGGTGCGAATATTGCTGGTACAATTTTTTGAAGTTGGAGTGATAGCATTCTATTTTAAATAGGGTGCAACTTTTACAGGTGCAGTTTTTGGAAGTTCGGGTAATAGCTTTCTACTTTAAACAGGGTGCGAATCTTGTACATGCAATATTTGGCTGTTCGAGTAATAGCCTTCTACTTTAAATAGGGGGCGAATGTTACAGGTGCAATTTTTGAAAATTCGAGAGAAAGCATTTTAATTTAAACAGGGTGCGAATCTTATACATGCCAGTTTTGGCAGTTCAAGTAATAGATTTCTACTTTAAACAGGGTGCGAATATTGCTGGTACAAGTTTTTGAAGTTTGAGTGATAGCATTCTATTTTAAATAAGGTGCGACTTTTACAGGTGCAATTTTTGGAAGTTCGAGTAATAGCCTTCTACTTTAAACAGGGTGCGAATCTTATACATGCAATATTTGGCTGTTCGAGTAATAGCCTTCTACTTTAAATAGGGTGCGAATGTTACAGGTACAATTTTTGCCAGTTAGAGTGATAGCCTTCTACTACAAATAGGGTGCGAATGTTTCAGGTGCAATTTTTGAAAATTCGAGAGAAAGCCTTTTAATTGAAACAGGGTGCGAATCGTATACGAGCAATTTTTGCCAGTTCGAGTAATAGCCTTCTCCTTTAAACAGGACGTGAATGTTACAGGTACAATTTTTCAAAATTCGAGTGATAGCCTTTTACTTTAAACAGGGTGCGAATCTTATACATGCAATATTTGGCTGTTCGAGTAATAGCCTTCTACTTTAAATAGGGTGCGAATGTTACAGGTACAATTTTTGCCAGTTAGAGTGATAGCCTTCTACTACAAATAGGGTGCGAATGTTACAGGTGCAATTTTTCAAAATTCGAGCGATAGCCTTTTACTTTAAATAGGGTGCGAATCTTATACATGCAATATTTGGCAGTTCGAGTAATAGTCTTCTACTTTAAATAGGGTGCGGATGTTACAGGTGCAATTTTTGAAAATTCGAGTGATAGCCTTTTACTATAAATAGGCTGTGAGTATTACAGGTATTAGTTTGGGTAGTTTGAGTGATAGCCTTCTACTTTTAACAGGGTACGAATCTTATAGATGCAATATTTGGCCGCTTGAGAGATATAGCCTCTATATATCAATTATAATTAAGTGCAAACCTTCTTTCTTAACCTTTGAATATATCCCATTCCAATAGAGAAGATATTTGTTTCCCGAGTTTGATGTAAAAGTAATTTACAATTAAAACATTGCATATACATATATAGGGATAAGAATTTCAAGAACTCAATTTCCTCGATGTTGGTTATTGTTAAAAAGAATGAAATGACTGCACTCCATTTGAAAATTGAAAAATTTTCAAACGTGATTTTCAGAGGGAAGAATCTCTAAGCAATCCATTGGCATACTCCAATCTACTAATTTACCGAACAGCCTGTACATGTGCATTTATAGATATATTCAAATTCAAATTCAGAAATATTTTATTAATAACCTCAGCTTAGAACTACGTCATGTTTTGACAGATTTACATTTATTAAATATAGTTTAGTAAAATAACAGAAGAGCATGAGTGAGCACATTGAATTTAATATTAGATTAGAGCTTTATTGTAAAGTATTTATATATACTTAATAGACAAAAATAATTAATTAATAAAAATAAAAATAAAATAAAGCTCAAACTAGGCAAAAATGAGACACATTGTTGCCTTTTTAGTTGATAAGATAGCTTTAGGTTTTTATATATCAAATTAAATTAAAATAAAAATTAGATTCAGAATTCCAGACATGATCCAAAGAAGTTATAGGAAAAAAATATAACGTATAAGAAAAAGTTTGGTAAAACTGTATAAGGAATAAAATCTAAATCGGGAACTACTTTTAATGACTGTCAGGTAATTGCTATAAATTTTTGAAGAACGGAATACTAGCTCAACATGCAGAACACAGAACACACTACAAAATGGGACTCAGTCAGTAACTTCCTCGGCTCATGAATTCCTGGGTATTATTCAACGTTGGCTAAGTCTAAATAAATTATCTCAATAAAAGAAAATTAGTTTTGTAATATTTGGAGCCAAAAAGTCTCCACCTAGAATTAAGATCGAACTGGAGTGCAGTCATTTCAATGTTCAGAAATCCTTTCAGGTATATCGCAGGATCAAACTAGAGCCCATTGAGGACATTTCATTCTTTTTAACAATAACCAACATCGAGGAAATTGAGTTCTTGAAATTCTTATCCCTATATATGTATATGCAATGTTTTAATTGTAAATTACTTTTACATCAAACTCGGGAAACAAATATCTTCTCTATTGGAATGGGATATATTCAAAGGTTAAGAAAGAAGGTTTGCACTTAATTATAATTGATATATAGAGGCTATATCTCTCAAGCGGCCAAATATTGCATCTATAAGATTCGTACCCTGTAAAAGTAGAAGGCTATCACTCAAACTACCCAAACTAATACCTGTAATACTCACAGCCTATTTATAGTAAAAGGCTATCACTCGAATTTTCAAAAATTGCACCTGTAACATCCGCACCCTATTTAAAGTAGAAGACTATTACTCGAACTGCCAAATATTGCATGTATAAGATTCGCACCCTATTTAAAGTAAAAGGCTATCGCTCGAATTTTGAAAAATTGCACCTATAACATTCGCACCCTATTTAAAATAGAATGCTATCACTCAAACTTCCAAAACTTGTACCTGCAATATTCGCACCCTGTTTAAAGTAGAAGGCTATTACTCGAACTGCCAAATATTGCATGTATAAGATTCGCACCCTGTTTAAATTAAAATGCTTTCTCTCGAATTTTCAAAAATTGCACCTGTAATATTCGCCCCCTATTTAAAGTAGAAGGCTATTACTCGAACAGCCAAATATTGCATGCATAAGATTCGCACCCTATTTAAAGTAAAAGGCTATCGCTCGAATTTTGAAAAATTGTACCTGTAACATTCACGTCCTGTTTAAAGGAGAATGCTATCACTCAAACTTCCAAAACTTGTACCTGCAATATTCGCACCCTGTTTAAAGTAGAAGGCTATTACTCGAACTGCCAAATATTGCATGTATAAGATTCACACCCTATTTAAAGTAAAAGGCTATCGCTCGAATTTTGAAAAATTGCACCTATAACATTCGCACCCTATTTAAAATAGAATGCTATCACTCAAACTTCCAAAACTTGTACCTGCAATATTCGCACCCTGTTTAAAGTAGAAGGCTATTACTCGAACTGCCAAATATTGCATGTATAAGATTCGCACCCTGTTTAAAGTAGAAGGCTATTACTCGAACTTCCAAAAATTGCACCTGTAAAAGTCGCACCTTATTTAAAATAGAATGCTATCACTCAAACTTCAAAAAATTATACCAGCAATATTCGCACCCTATTTATAGTAGAATGCTATCACTCGAACTGGCAAAAATCTTACCTGTAACATTCACGCCCTGTTTAAAGCAGAAGGCTATTACTTCAACTGCCAAAAATTGCATGTATAAGATTCGCACCCTGTTTAAAGTAGAAGGCTTTCATTCGAACTACCGAAAATTGCACCTGTAAAATTCGCACCCTATTTCAAATAGAAGGCTATCACTCGAACTACCAAAAATTGTACCTGCAATATTCGCACCCTGTTGAAAGTAAATTGCTTTCACTCAAACTTCCATGAACTACTTGTATAAGATTTGCACCCTGTTAAAAGAAACCCGCTTTCACTCGAGCTTCCAAAAATTGCATCTGTGACATTCGTACCCTGTTTAATTTGTAATGCTCTTATTTGTTCTTTTAATAATTGCACCTGTGATATTCGCACCCTGTTTTAAATGCAAAGCCATAACTCACACCATAATAATTGCTCTTGTAAAATTCGCACACAGGTTAATCTTCTCGATTATAAGTTGAACTGCTTGAAGTGAAGGTATAGTTGCTTACAAGATAACATTCTGTTTATGTGAGCATTCTTTAAGGTATCGAATTTCCCTCGGATCTCTAAAATCATATTTTGTAATATTCCTTTACGCTATGTTGTAAATTTAATAAATTTGTGATTTCTGTAAAAAAATTTACATCGGTGCGAATTTCCCCCTATAGGGGGGAAATTCGCACGATCAGTTTTTCGAGGTTTTTATACTGTACGTTCTTTTTCAGTTAAAAAAAATGACGGTGCGAATTTCCCCCCTATAGGGTGAAATTCGCTCGGGTGCGAATTTCCCCGACACGGTTTTAATATGTTTTGAGAGGCTTTTTGACGAATTTAACGAAGAATTTGAGTTAAAACTATCTTTCTGAAACTATTTGTAGCACTATTTTAAATTTGTGGATATTGGAAGGATTTTTGACAGATCCACTGCATTCCATGCGCGCAGCAACTTTTCAAATTGAACTAGAAACATAATATAGTTTAATAGTGACTATACCTGAATGGAGTCCAGTCAGATTCATGGTGGAGAACAGTGCTTTTTCCTTGTCACTGGTGATGGTGCATGCGGACTTCCTCTTCTCTAATCATGTCGCATATAGAAAAGAGTAATTGTTGTATGAAGCATGTTCACCAGGTCCCACAACACTTCTTTCTGTGCATTCGTTGAGAACTTATGTAGTCGTCATAAAATGTTACTGCTTAAGTAAATAAGATTCTTCCTTAATATGCCTTTTGTGTGCGGTTATAGGATACAAATTAAAGACTTGGTTCATACGATGCATGCGCTCTACAACCACAATTATCCTTGAGGTCCTGGATCTACGTGTCACGTGTAATTCAGCATAAATATGTTTTACCGATAACCATTCCTAGGTTTCCATAAAATTTAAGAAAAAGTGAAGGTGTCTGCAATGTATTCCTTGTGGCATAAAAAGGCCTACTATAGGCCTACCTCTAGGCTCTAATACTCATTTGATTCTTAGACGAGACAAAAGCCTACCACAGGTATTGGGATCTCAATTCGATCGTTCGAATAACACGTAAACAACGTTCGTATTTGTGTAAAAAATTCTTCCTCAATGAGATAATGAGGGATCATGAGTTTTCAACTTGTTGTGGTGAACTTTCAGCCTGTGGAATCTCCTCATTCAGGCGGAAAGCTAATGTGAAGGCCGCGGATCAAACAAGTAAAATGCAATACAGTATTTCTGCAATGGAAATATATGGACATCAGAGAATTATAGGAAATGAAAAACTGAGTTCTTTTCAGGCAACATTGATGTCATAACAAAAAAAAAAAATAAATTGAATTCATAAAACTCTGCTTCGATGAGCCAAATAATAATTTACAGACTTTAATTTGAGGCTCGAGAGGAGATAATCCTAAGATATCGTTGGTAGTAGCTCCCTCATCTTTTCAAAATAGATGTCGTTGATATTCCTATTCTACCTGAATATATAGTGGATGAGATCTTGCACTTCATTAAGCGTAGAAGTTCAGTCAAAATGGCTTAAACAGGTATAGAATATTAGGAAGTTTTAGCCTCTAAGTTTTTGCTGACCACTGTATGCATTCAAAATACAGAAAGGAATGTTATTTATAACACCCAGCATAAATATTTCTAGCATACTAAGCGAAATAATTTCTTACGATTCATGTTCCGCCTTTAGACTCTAAACAGTTGCTGTTCTGGTTAATATATTTCCTAATAAATATATTTTTAAAGATCAAAGACACACTCCAGAATGTAAAATGTACGATGGAGATTACTGCAACTGCAAAGAATTTATACCCATTAAAACGGAATATGTTCATAAAGAGAAAGACCTTCAACGAATGAATGTTATTTATGCTCTAACTGGATGGTGTCCTTTTGAAATAAATCTCGGCAGCAAATATGAATCTGATGTTTGGGAAAATTTTATTGGAATTTTGGACCACTATAAAGTACCAGAGAAACCAGCTGATGATAAATCCAAGAAAAAAGGGGAGAAGGGAGGAAAAGAAAAAGGCACAAAAGCTGGAAAGAAAGATAAACAAAAAGATAGTCTACCCGAAAAGGCTGTTGAAATTGCTGAAGTAGTACCAGTGATATATCCACTAGTCACAATCGATATGTTGTTACCTCCAAATTTAGCTGAACGCAATTACAAACGCTATTTTATGGATTTATTGTGTACGCAATATAGAGATACTCCTCTATTTCAAATAATTAAACCCGAAGGTAATAGTATAGATAAATTATTAGGTAAAAAGATTGCGCAAGTGTAAAAAACAAAACTGCCATATATCGCCTTGACTAAAAATAAATAATACCTCGATCTGACATAACTTTTGATATTTCAAACATTTAAGTGTGTCTGTCTTTGCGCATACTAAATTTGTGCTTGGCATTTATTTCGACGGTAGAAAATATTTTTCAGTAAAGCCTAGTATCGAGTTCGGGCAAAGTAAAATTTAACTCGGTCTCCAAATTTTTCACATTAAAATCGCTGGTAAAATTTTGACGTTGATTAATTTGGAGAAAACAGTTACAGATGTTTAAAAATGTTATCGGTGAAAAACTTCAAATTGTTTATAAAGTTTAGATAAACGTTTTTACAACTTACATCTAAAGGTGGACTTAATTAATCTGAAAATTGATAAGAGAAATATTAAATCCTCCAATAAATTAACAAAACAATATAAAAATTTTCTATTAAAATTAAATGCTTCAATAAATTCACAAAAACAATCTGAAAATTGTCATAGGAACAGAAAATGTCATAATTTTACCAGCATTTTAATGCTCCGTGCATTAAAATGTTCAGTAAAATAAGTGGAGATATACAAGGCGCCATCTATCTTAAAATATAGAAATATTCACTTTTTACCAATGAACTCCGTACTGCACTAGTAAAATCATTAGTAAAATTTTTGCTTGCGATTTTACCAGCGCTAAAATTTATATGAAAATGTCACATTTTACTCGAACTCGATACTAGGCTTAATGCTAAAATGTGTATTTTTGGATGACAATTAGACGAATTTCGCACTGTAAAATAAAATAGCTGTTACGCTGCCCGTTGATGCGTAAGGTGGCTATTTATGCTGGTAGTGTTTAAGATTTCTCGATAGTTTTCATTTCTCGAGAAAAGAAAAGATTACCTTTTATTTCTCAGAAATCTCGAGAATTCTCATATAATATATAAAATAATATTTACTCGGTTATATTCAATTTGAAAAGTTATATAACAATAAAATATGTACCACTTATACTGAATTCAAATATTTCATTTATTATTTCAATATATAGGTGTAGATATAAAAGATTGCAAAACAAAATTTAATTCCTTTTTTGTTCAACTTTGATATAATTTTTCAAAAAACATGACGCATCAAAAGTAGTATTGCACAATGCATTTCTCTTCTTCTTAACAAAATCCTTCACAATAGTAAAATTACGTTCATTACTAATTAATTATTGGACAAATCATCTCTAAGTATGTAGTTCCAAATTTGTTTTTCTTGTACCCGTTGTTTGAAATATATTGAATTCTTGTTTAATAATTTTCAGTAACACCAGGGATCACTTCTCTGGCACTGTCTGTTAAAGATAAATTTAAGTTTAACTTGAAGATTCAGTTCTTCATTTCTATGGATTGGAACTTTGTTAACTTCTGGTGCGTCAGTGTAAAACTGTTCAAAATTAACAAATTATCTATTTACCATTTTTTTTTGCAATTTTATTCATATAATTTTTGGAGAATAGCCTAGAAAATGTGTACATATGTATATCTTTTTCTTCTCAAGTGGGACTTTGTGAAGATTTATGATGTTCTTGTTTATTCTTTTACTAATTTCATCTTTTATTTCAATAGGAAGCTTCTAAAATATAGCTCATTGCTGACCTTTTCTAATTTCGTTAAAATAAATGTTTTAAGGCTCCTTCTGCAGTTAACAATATAAAATCTTTTCTCACTTGTAAAGGCTTTTTAATTCGTAAAAAGCTTTTGATCATAATCTCCATAGTATGCCCACTTGTCTTATAATTCAAGAGTAATGAAACCTCCTTTTATTTATATTTATAATTTTGCAAAATTATATTTTTGTCAGGGAAGTTATTGAATATTTTTGCAACTTTCCGTAGGTATAGAGCAGGCATGGCCAAATTGCGGCTCGCGAGCCGCATGCGGCTCTTTGAATGAGTGAATGCGGCTCTCGAAAAGAAATGAAAAAATAAATAATACATATTTAATAATTTATTCAAATTGCTATAAAATTGGAAGTAATACATATGTATAATGTTTAATATAATATGATTTAATAAAATCAATTATTATATTTGTGTATATTTTGTGCTCTTAATCGAAAATGTCTACGAGTGGGATAATTCCCGTAATTTTATATATGTAGTTGTGTTTGGACTCACTTGAGATTTTCGGTCTTATGCGAAAACCTTTGTTATTCTTTATTAGAGGTTTTAAAGCCAAAAATGAAGAAATGAGTATGCGAAAAAGGCTATTAGCGCAAATACAGGCTTAACATACATATGTTAAATGACGAAAATTTAACATAGGCTACCCCCTAGTTTAAAGCAATTTTTATTTAATTTTCATACTTTCATTTTCATCGGTTTTCGTGCAAATGTACATTTTATTGCAAGTGCGTAGCATATTTTCCGTTGCGCTGCTTCAACATAACTTTGCATTGTATGAGTGTTAAAATGTCAAAACGAAATGCCTGCAATCCCTCAACCTAGCATTACAAGGCAAAGATAAAGTTATTACTGATCTTTTTCAAACTGTTCTAAGTTTTATTACAAAAATTCAGCTTTTTACACGCTATTTAAATGCAAAAATGTTGAATTACTTTTCTCGTCTGAAGACAAGACTCTCTAAAATTGATGAAAAAACACTGAGTGAATACGACAGTAAATTAGGAGAATTATTAAAAGAATTTCACTTCCGATTTGATGATTTGAATAATTTAAAGATTTCTCTAAACTTTCTTGTATGCCGTTAATAATGGCAAATAACATCAGCCAAATGACCACCACGACCACGCCTTCAGGACCATATACTTTTCATGAAATTTTCCATAACCAAATCGCAAAGTGGCTGCCCTATGTCCTCGATAGCCTCACGAATTCCATCTTTGAGGTCTTGAATCGACGCTGGGCTGTCGGCGTAGACCTTCTCTATCACGTGGCCACAAAAGAAGCAGTCGCAAGGTGTTAAGTCACAAGATCTCGGTGGCCAATTGTGATCACCTTTTCGAGAGATAACACGGTCCGGAAACTTTTCCCGTAAAAGATCAATGGTTTCGTTGCTTGTAGCGCCATCTTGTTGAAAGTAAACGTTGTCCAGCTCAATACCATCCAATTCCGGCCATAAAAAATCATTATTCATCTGTCGATAGCGCAATCCATTCACCGTAACTGTTGCTCCAGCCTCATTTTCGAAAAAGTAAGGTCCAATGACCCCGCGGGACCATTAACCGCACCAAACAGTCACACGTTGAGGATAGAGAGGCTTTTCAAAAATAACTCTTGGGTTTTCCGAGCCCCAGATGGGACAATTTTGCTTGTTGACGAAGCCATCGAGGTGGAAATGGGCCTCATCACTCAAGATGAGTTTTCGATGGAATTGCGGATCATTTTCATGCATTTCAGGGACCCAATCAGCAAAGACTCGACGTTGTTGATGATCGGCCGGCTTGAGTTCTTGTGTTAACTGAACTTTATAAGCCTTAAGACCCAAATCTCTATGCAAAATACAGTGTACTGACGTTTGTGGAATGCCTAATTCCAAAGAACGACGAGGAATGGACAAACCTGGGTTTTCTTCAACACTTTCGGCTACAGCAGCAATATTCTCGGCTGTTCTTGAGCGACGTGCACGGGTTTTATTCTTCACATCACTAACTTGTCCCGACAGCTCGAATTTTTCTACCAATTTCTGTATTGCGGTCCGACAAGGTGCTTCACGACGACCCAAAAATGTTCGAGTTTTACGAACCGTCGCTACCACATTTTCACCATTTTTATAGTGAATTTTAATAATTTCAATGCGTTGTTGAATCGTGTATCGTTCCAGTTTTATTAATGGCGTAGTTTCTACTTGTCAAATGTCAAAAAATGACAGCTCCAAAAGTGACATCTACCGAAATAGCGGGCTAATTAAAATAACACCTCTTATTGGAAAACCCTTTAGTATCACCATCAAAGTACCCTAATTTAAGGAAAGCTGCTAGCAGATTACTGTCCATATTCGGCACAACATATTGTTGTGGGTCACTTTTTTCAACATTGAAGTTTATAAAATCAAAGCACCGTTCACAACTCACAAATGAGCATTTAACGGAATTAATTCGTACCGCGCTTACTAACTATGAACCCAATTTCAGAAAATGCTCGGTTAAGTTACAAACACACATGCCATCTACCAGCAAACAATAGCTTAACTTAAATATATGTATGCATATGTTTGAAGACGTAAAAAAATAAAAATTCCATGCAAACTAATGTTTTTGATAGTTTATTTTTATGTTGGCTCCCGTCACGACAGATTATTGAAATTCGGCTCTTCTAGGAGTGAAGCTTGGCCGCCCCTGGTATAGAGCATGACAAAAAGATTACCAAGGTATGGCCAAGTTATCTGTCAATTGGTTGCTTGCCTTCTTTGGCGACAATTGTTAGATATTTGTTTGTCTCAATTTCAATCGTCCTTATCACAGTGAAAAAAATTTTCTATTTGCAAATTTCTTTGCTTTCCCACTAGCACATAATTACTTTTCCCGAAGTAATTTAAACGAAAAACTAATGTTTTGTTAAATTTTTTAATATATTCAAAACATATTTCAGTCAATAAAATATGAAAAACTCAAAACAAATTCGCTAAAAATGACAGTACTCACCTCATGACGTAGCAACACACAAAAATTCCTCTCGAATCGGCCATACCTTGTTATCTTTGTATCATGGGTATACAGTACATATACGGAAAATTGTAAAAATATTCAAAAATTCACCTGCCATAATTGTAATCCTATAAAATTTCGCGTTTTCAACTCTGTTTCTCACTAATTCAAATTGAAAACTCAACTCATATTGTGATAAACAATCTTCATCTTCACTATCACTATTATTTTCCTGAATTCGTTACTATCTTTCTTCTTCTCAATGTAAAAAGTTTTAAAAAGTTTCAAAATAACTAAGTACAAACCATGATTATAGCATAGTTGCTGATTTCCAACATACAACTTTCAAATTCAACTTTTTGCTAATGGTAGCACGATCACTTATTACCTAAATACAATATCTTTTATAAGTACAATAGAAATAGCAGTTCCGTCTAATTTTTGTGTTATAGCAACTCTAACTAACGTTTTTCGGCAGAACACTTACCAACCCAAGATTTGACGAATCTTTAGAATTTTTTTATATGTATGTATATGATAACATCCATGCATCTTTTATTTTTAATGCTAGTTACTACGTTAATAGATACACTAAATTTTTTTCTTCATCTTTTAGTTTTATTATAGTCTGAGCTAACTTAACTCCTCCTTTTTACAGTACAATATATAATTTCATCATCAGTTGCCTTACTTCTGAAGGATTACGGTGCAGATTGAATCTCTTTGTGGCTTTTAGTAATTTTATTAAACATTTATATCTTAAAATTATTTTATCAAAATCGCCTTTTGGCTTATTGGCGTGAAGAGGAACTATTTGGCTCGATAATTGATTCCTTCCGTTTATAATCGTGTGTACCTTCAAGCTACATGAGAAGACAAAGTGTTGCTGAACGTTTACAATCTTATTGCAAAGATTAAAAGCTGCCAAATCCTTATTTATACCACAGACAACATACAACTAAAGGGTTTTCCAATAAAAGGTGTTATTTTAATTAGCCCGCTATTTCGGTAGATGTCACTTTTGGAGCTGTCGTTTTTTGACATTTGACAAGTAGAAACTACGCCATTAATAAAAATGGAACAATACACGATTCAACAATGCATTGAAATTATTAAAATTCACTATAAAACTGGTGAAAATGTGGCAGAGACGGTTCGTAAAACTCGAACATTTTTGGGTCGTCGTGAAGCACCTTGTCGGACCGCAATACAGAAATTGGTAGGAAAATTCGAGCTGTCGGGACAAGTTAGCGATGTGAAGAATAAAACCCGTGCACGTCACAGATATATTGCTTCTGTAGACGAAAGTGTTGAAGAAAACCCAGGTTTGTCCATTCCTCGTCGTTCTTTGGAATTAGGCATTCCACAAATGTCATTACACCGTATTTTGCATAAAGATTTGGGTCTTAAGGCTTATAAAGTTTAGTTAACACAAGAACTCAAGCCGGGCGATCATCAACAACGTCCAGTCTTTGCTGATTGGGTCCTTGAAATGCATGAAAATGATCCGGAATTCCATCGAAAACTCATCTTGAGTGATGAGGCCCATTTCCACCTCGATGGCTTCGTCAAAAAGCAAAATTGTCGCATCTGGGGCTCGGAAAACCCAAGAGTTATTGTTCAAAAGCCTCCCTATCCTCAACGTGTGACTGTTTGGTGCGGTTTATGGTCCCGCGGGGTCATTCTTCATTGGACCTTACTTTTTCGAAAATGAGGCTGGAGCAACAATTACGGTGAATGGATTGCGCTATCGGCAGATGATTAATGATTTTTTATGGCCGGAATTGGATGGTATTGATCTGGACAACGTTTACTTTCAACAAGATGGCGCTACGTGCCATACAAGCAACGAAACCATTGATCTTTTACGGGAAAAGTTTCCGGACCGTGTTATCTCTCGAAGAGGTGATCACAATTGGCCACCGAGATCTTGTGACTTAACACCTTGCGACTTCTTCCTTTGGAGCCACGTGAAAGAGAAGGTCTACGCCAACAGCCTAGCGTCGATTCAAGACCTCAAAGATGGAATTCGTGAGGCTATCGAGGACATAGGGCAGCCACTTTGCGATTTGGTTATGGAAAATTTCATGAAAAGGATATGGTCCTGTAGGCGTGGTCGTGGTGGTCATTTGGCTGATGTTATTGTCCATTATTAACGGCATACCTTCCTCTTTATAGTGAAATAAAGATCCGATCATTTGTCTCAAAAAATGGCATTTTTCTTTGAATATCAAAATAACACCTCTTATTGGAAAACCCGTTAGATATGAAAATCTCCATATAAGCCCAGATCACTTTTTCAAAACTTTTTAACTTTATATTCAACCAAAGAAAGCTATCAGTAAAAACTATTGCAAAGAATTTATGTGGCATAATACAGCAGAGAGAGAATGATTTTCTATTAGGGGTCTATTAGGGAGCCAGCTTTCGCATCGCTTCATTTTGGGGCCTTCATATCTAGATGTACGTTGTCTCAGTTTATACTATTCTTCTTAAAATGTGACCTTATAAACTTCGGAGAATTCGGTGAGAATTATCGGTAGGAAAAGTTACTATTATATACATTTTATCTCTGTTAGTTCCTACTACATGCCTGAACTGAGCTCTCAACACAGCAACAACAGCTTCTAAAACAACCATAATTTATATTCTAAGGAAAAAAAGTCGAGATTTTCGATTTAATTTGTTACGTATTCCTATGATTTCTATACAGTATTGGCAGTCACTGGCAGGACGAAACTACTACTATAATAGTACATAATACGTATATACTTATCTTGTTGCGTGGAGACTTAATTGTTTAATTCGCAGGAACAACCAAAGCGATCAGTCTAACCAATATATTTTGTATATAGCAATCTCCGACATTAAATCCAAAAAAAAATATTCTCGTTTTCTTCGTTGTTTTTAATATTTCCACACTTTTACCGCTAAATTGTTGAAATTCTTCTTTTTTTTTTTTTGTAATGTAATCACCATCTGATGCTTTCCGTACGATCGAAAAGAAGTGTCCGCCTGTTCAGCCTGGAAATGTTGTTTTTTTTCGTGCAGTCGTCCATGATGCTCTCCAGTCGGGGGGTTTTTTTCGATCACCTTTAATTATTAGGTCTCAACCTCACCAATTTGGTTACGCATCCATTAACAATGATGTAATAATAATGACAGACTGATTTACATTTCATGAGGGAGGTCATTATGCTTTTCTTTCCCTTTTATTTATTCCGGCTATTAATACTTGTCCAATTTTTGATTTAATATTTTTATTTTGAGCGAGGACTTCTTCCACGTCATTCATTTCCACTTTGTTCTGTTCGCGGCTTATTGTATATATATTTTTTTTTTTTTGAACTAATTTAATTAGAAATTAGATGATTCTGGCCTGATTTAATTAGATGATTTTACAAGTATCTCCACACTAACAAACCAAATACTCATAGATAGACCAATTTTAAAACTTAAGTATACTTCGACTTTTGCCTTTAGACTACAAAACAAAAATTATAATGATAAGAATATATGTAGTTAGCAAACGAGATTATAAATATATATGAAACTAATTGTAACTCCTGTTATAACTATTAAATTATATTCATGAGAATTAGCAAACGAAACTACTCCTCAAAACATACAAAATGTTTAATCCTTTCAATTTGTGATGTTTAGTGCCTCCTCTTTGTTTTTTCCTATGTATGTGCGTTATTATGTAGTCCCGAATCCATCAGGGTGCACCTGTGGCTCAGTTAACTATCAATATATGCGAGTGTAAATCCATTTATTGAAGCGTGTATTTTCCTTCTAATCTACCATGTAAGACAAGTTCTTTTACGAGGTTGGGTGGATTCCTGAAAGTGAAATTTGTGGGCATTATCAGCAATTCTTATAATTTCCATGACCAAAACCATATGAAACATAACATGGGCCGGATTCTACATATAACACGAAGAATTGTGGAATTTGGGAGATGAGAAATGATTTGACAAATAATTCTCCACTTGGAATTCTGTAACTTGGCGAATTTGTTTTGAGAATTACCAAATTCTCTACTCCACTTGTTAAAATTCTCCGATGTTTTGCAAGTGGAAAAGTAAGAATAAAGGTGGAATTACAATTTACGCAACGGAACGCAACTGAACGGAGAGAAATGTCAAACCGGTTTTCTTTATATGCTTTTCAAAGTGAAACTGTGCTGCGGTAAGTGTGTAATAAGCAGAGAGGAAATGGAATGAAAGCAGTTTTTTGATTTTGTTTATAAAATTTGGATCAAACGTCACTGTCACTTTCAATTAATCATGCGTCCATTGTAAGCAGCTAACCTCGACGTCCGTTTTACTGCGTAAATTTGACATTTCTCTCCGTTCCGTTGCGTTCCGTTGCGTCCATTGTAATTCCGCCTTAAGAATTCCCAACTGAGAATATTGTCTATTTTTGTTGTATTTTGAGAAGGTAGATAACCTTAGATTATATAACATAAAGGATCAGTTATGAGGAAGAAAAACTTAACCATTTTTCTTCATGTAGTAGAATCGCATCGATGTGTTTGTTTAGTCATGGAAGTCGTAAACTACGATATTTTCAGAGGGGCACATAATTTATTGGTTGAAACTTTATCAAATATTAATTTCCTGTCACCGTGAGCTAACCGTCTTCATAAATCTGTTGAAAAGTTGATTAATATTGTCACATAACCCTTCCCCAATGTTATCATGTTCAATCTCCTTTGTTTTAGGCAATGTAGGTAGGCAGTTGTTAGCAATATTGATACTATTATACTTACTATAGAATTGGAACAGCAATCTGCCCATTCAGAAATGTTATGCAATGTTATGCAATGGTATTGCACAAAGTTTTAGGGTTTTGCGAGTTCTGTTGCTTCCTTTTGACAGAATGTAATTCATCTGCCCAATAGCTTCAAGCCATTTTTTACTCAAGACCTTATCTTGAGGAAACCTAATTTGCACAATTTGGAAAAATAAAAGAAAACTTGAAAAACTGTAGCTGCGAAAAAACGAAATTTAATAGAAAAGACTCGATTATATCGCAAAATTTTCAAAAATAAATTTTTAAATTTATTGTTTTATATTTTTTTTATAACTTTTTAAATTGTTAAGAATTTTCCAAGTGCCCCGTTTATTTTCTTATAATTTTTTTTGGCGTTGCCTTTGTATGGCTGTTGTAACTTAAGGCGACAATGACAATTCAATTTTAAACAAACAAACCGGCATTGGAAACTGTTAATATTTCCTACCACGGCTGTTTATTTTTAAAAATATTTCACTCTCATTTTATTTAGAACACTATAATTTATTATTAAAAGAACTAAACTTGACTGAAAAATGATTTTCTAAGAGAATATCTCCGGTTGTTTCTGCAGCATAGTACAGCGCACTTCATTCTGATAATTGAAGACTCCGGAGTCTCTATTATAAGAAATCCCGTTCACAAAACAATATTTGAGTATTATATATCACTTCTATTAAGTATATAATCACTTTTATATCACAAATTCACTAAATGAAACACGAACTTTCCTTTGATATAATCTGAAATGTCAGAAATAAATCAGAATTGTCAAACTGAGGAATAACAAGGCGATACCCCTTTTGTCAATTCCCCTCCGTGTCGCAAAAAAATGCTTATCACACATACAGGAATTTTACACACCATAGCCTATCCTTTTCGTTATATGTTCTAAGTAGGATAGCTAGGTAAAATATGAATTTTCAAATTAATCGGTGGGAACTGCAATCTCTCTTTTCGCGTTTCTCTCACATTCTCCCTAATTCTCAAACCATGTTCGTGAATTGAGAATGGAGAATTAGGGAGTTTAGTCGGAGAAAACGAATATTCTCATCTCCCAAATTCCCAAATTATCCGTAGTTAAAGAATCCTGCCCCATAGCTTCTGTCCAATGCATACATATTTCTGATGATGTTGTGTAGCTTTGTAAGAGAAAATATAATTTTTTATGAAATTATCAAATTATGTGCGCGGTGAATAAGTTTTAACAATCTGCCTAAAAGCTGTGTCTCTTATTTTAGGTAACAATTCTCGCTCTATTCATTCATAGAATATAATAAAAGTATTTTTTCCAAATTACACTTCACTCAACAATTCTTAATAAACTATCTTAACTTCTGTATTATTCAACTTGCAGCAACCATACACCTACATATAAATGCATTTTTACGTCTAGGGACAATTCCAACAGTAACAAAGATTAAAAAAGCTTTGCTGACAATTCATTTTAAAATCTTTTCAAAATCACGAAATAAGTACCTATATATAGTTTGTATTCAGTCCAAATGGAGGTCATTTGGAGCATTTATTGTATTTTTAAGAACTTTTGCTTGAATTACATGTTTAAACCTATAGGAATTTTTACAAAGTTTCCAAACTCTCCAGGCGAAAAAAAAAAATTAAAAAAATAAGCCTAGTATACTGAGGTCGCAACTAAACTAAATTTTAGCTAGTCTCCATTATCGAGCCGTTGTTTTAACAGCTAAAATATGTCAGCAGAGACTCACAGATGAGAAATACTGAAGGGAAGAAAAAGAGAAAAAAAATGTTTATTATATTACTCACTGTTTTCTAATATGTTGATGTTTTCACAACTTTTTTGTTTATTATTTTAGTTAACATTTTTTAGAACTCTGACAAAAACTATTTTTTACGTGCTAAAGAACGGCCCAGCCCGGCAAATTCAAGCAAAATTGATTGGAGACTTAATGGTGGTGCCAACTATAATCAAAAAGCAAGGTATATACATAGAATACAAGTATTCCCATTACGAACCACGTTCCGCCATTACTGACGAAATATTATGAAAATGTATAGGAAAGTACGGTACAGAAAACACAATACTCTCTCTCCTCTCTCTGTCTTTCCTATAAAAATATATATACATTAGTCACAGAATTACGTCACAGATTATCAGCTGCAATGTGTCAAAATTTTAATGAGAATACATTGTCTTCTATATACCTTGATCAAGAACAACAAGCCAAATTTAACGTGTTGACCTTAGTACTATTCTCGCTCAAATTTCGGATAAATTAGATTTTCGCCAGTATCTTTAAAGGTAGAGTTCGATTGAAATTTTGGACGCGAGGCTGGAAAAAATATAGTGTCAGATAAAACGCGTTGACATTTCAGATTCTTCAAATTTGTTTTCAACTTTTTGTTATAAATTAGTTTACATTTATCCATTTCCTCAATAAACTTGGCATCTAATTCATTTTTTGCCTACGGGAATTAAAAAAAAATTGAAAAAATATTCGGTAACAGTACAATTTCTCAATTGTTAAGCCTAGTACTAAGGTCCGCGCTAAGCTAAATTTTGTATGAGCTTCTGACGAAAATTTATCCTGAATTTTAGCGGAGCAGTGCTAAGGTCAACGCACTAAATTTGGCTTTTGGGATTTGATTAGAGATAGCACCACCAATAAGTCTCCAAAAAATTTAGCTTGAATTTATCCGCCCAGACCGTTCCTTAGCGCGCTAAAAATATTTATTTTCAGAGTTCTGAGGTTTGATAAATTTATTGACTGGATTTCTGTAGTTTACGTAGTTTTGTACGTCCTTGTTGTACGGATGAATTCGATTTCTTCTCGTGGTCGTATTTTCAATATCATTGTTAATTTTTTTTTTTTGTATACATTATAAATTTTAGTTTTATATTTTTAATATTAACTACCTCGACCGCGCGTTGTATTTCCGAAAAGAAAATGCAAAAGGCTTCTTCTTCTTCTTTTTACTATATCTTTTCTCTGATTCTCCGCAGTCATATTTTAGCTGTTAAAGAACGGCCCGATATTGGAGATTCGCTAAAATTTAGCTAAGCGCGTGACTTATTTTTAGGCTATAGGTTAAATTTAACACGTTCACTACGAAAAATAAAAATTCACGTTTAAAATCTTCAATCTGACTTCCGCTTTATCGCGCTAATTTAGTTTAGTGCGAACTTTAGTACTAGGCTAAACTTAAATGCTTGAAACATTTAATAATTATGTCTAAAAATGAAAAATACTATTAGTGTGAATTACAAAATCAGAAAGGAATTATTTATAGTAATATTGAAGACGAAATATATTTTCGCAATTATTTCGCAGGTATAAATTAATACAGAGACACAATTCTTTTGCAATGTAATAATGTCCCATTTTTTTCATTTCTGTTTCCACAATATCATAATTGTATGTAGAAACTTCGCTGCGCTCCAACTTTTGTACCGGGCCTTTGATAAAATAGAAAATAACTTAATTATATTTTTCAGTTTTTTTAATATCACTTGCACATTGATATTTAAGTACTAGGAAAAGATAATACTTATGATGTCTCCACTTAAGCTGATACTTTAGAAAAATATCCGGTTGGAAGGACCAAATTTTTCTGCAAAACCCTTTTCCTTACACAAAATAAAAACCGCACAGTTACACAACATCAGTTTAATATATAAAAAATTACACTAAATAAATAAAATTTGACTACTCACTATATCGAGGATCGTTGCTATCCGGTCTCAAAAGTATCATTGCTTCAATTTCAACTGCCCTTTCATTGATTCTCATTCCTTTAAGAAGGGTTGATGTACAGCAAAAAAGTGCAATATTGCTGAACATCGGGTTTGCCGTTTATCGAACGTGAAGAAAGAACTGATCTGCACTTTTGTTGTGCTGAGGGAGCTTTCTTCATGGAGGTATACATATAAATGACTGCATAGTTCATCATGCTAGACAGACGCATTGCTTTTATTCAAAAACTCCTATTTTAACTCTTCTTTCCGCCTCGAATGTACTCACGTGAATGGGTTGAAGCAAAGAACATATAACATTAGATGTTAGATGTTCATTGGGTTGAAGTTTGACTACTATGATAACCCATGTACACTCAAATATACATGCTTATGTCAGATCAAGGTATTATCCGCATCGAGATGTTGCAGTTTATGTTTTACATCTATACATTGACATTCTTTATTGTTATTAATTATGGTCAATTGTGGATCAAATCTTTTAATCTTTTAATCTTTTTAATCTTTCTTAAACATAAATTTAGATGTTCAACTTTGGAAAACATTTCGGTGGGTTTATTGGGCTATGGAAAAACGAATTTGGAAGCCTTATGATCCTTCACAGTTCTTCTCACTGTTATGCAGTTTTCCTTTGTCGAGAAAAGAAAACTTCGAAAATGTCCTGGAAGAGGAATGGGCAAGTGTATGTGAATTTGCTTCAAGAATATTTACTTTAAAATTATAAAAATATTTCCCAACAAAATTTATTTTCTTTAGATGGTGTTAAAGAAAGACGAAAACAAAATTGTTGAAGATATTATACTAAATGAGGAGAAACCGGTAAAAGGAAAGAAGGACAAAAAGGATAAGAAAAAAGGCAAAGAGAGTAAGTTAATGAATTCTTTTCATAACATCTATCTATGTACAGGACGTTTCTGATGTAAAAACAGCAATACTGATAGACAAAAATTATATGGCAGGTGGTGGATTAATTTATAATTGTTTCGGAGGTACAGGGTGACAAACATTATTTAGAAGTTTCATATTGAACATTTTGTAGCTTCCAAATCGAGTTATCAATGACTATTTTTGATACATTGTTCAGTAGATAACCTTTCGCCCTTTACGTAGAACTTTGAACTACACACAATACTACCACTTGTCTCACTGAACTGGAAAGAACAGTGTTGCAAAAATCTCGGCAATTTTCGTAATAAAATAGCTAAATATTTTATTATACCTTTTTTCTTATAAAAAAGCATATTTTGTGAAAGGTTATCGTAATTTGTCACATTAAATGTAATTTTTTTGCCGCCTCCATCTTTCTTTTGATTTAATTGTCTCATCGTGAAAGAAGATGAAACCAAAATTTCGTGTCACGATGAGATCATCGTGACACGAAATTTTGGTTTCATCTTCATAAGTAATATCTTAAAGTCGGCCTCACAAATAGAAATCGAGCGATGTTATTCATTTATTTGGGAAACGCTTATTCGAGAATTGCCTCACTCTTATACTATAATGGGCTGCCATACCATCATGCTGGAACCACATTCTCCTGGACCCTATTCTTGAATAACGAATTGTTTTTACGAATTCGGTAAATAATTAATGGTTGATAAGGAATCGAATACCTCGTACGTGTTGTTGTTCTTCTCATCGTTATAAAGTCAAAAAACTTATTAAAAAGGGATACTTGCCGCAATAAAGGCTGATTATTAGTTGACAAATTATAAAAAAAATAATTGAAAAAAAGGTTAGGGTTAAAAAGTTATTAAGTAACAACCAAGGGAATGCACTGAAAAAAATTAAAAATATAAAGCTCTACAAAACTAGGCCGAATTTCCAAAAAATTGTATATAAGATTTTCGACTGGAAATCATCTCTACTTGCACCAATATTCCAGAGTTCTTTTGGGACACCCTGTACATAAATATCTATTACTATACTTTGAAGACAAAACCTAATAATAACTAGAAAAAAAATTAAGGAAGAAGCCGTTCTTTTTCAACTTGTAATAATCAAAATATTTATATGTGCTCAGAATGTCCATGACATAATTGGTAGTATGCATAATGGTAAACATCTATCACCGGATCCTCCCAATGATCAGGTAAGGCGACAATATATTCAATTTAATCCCACGTGTCCGCGATCCGCATCTCAATCCTTTTTACATGACCTGATATTCCTTCTGTTATATAGACAGATTTTGATTCGAACCCCAGTAAAATCTTGGCTATGTTAGCATGTTTGCTGATAACTACTTTGGGCGTTCTTCAGAACCCCATCCAACTATAAACATAACATTATCCTATAAACTTTGGCCCTCTTAAAAAAGGATATTAATCAGTTCATGGTAATATATGTATATGTCAGTGTAATGAGTGTAATGATGTAATATACAAAATCTATGTGCCCTCCCATCAGTAAGCTTATTTTGCTTACAAAAGTTGAGCTATAGTATAATAAAAAATTTTAAAGGAGTAGAACCTGCGACATTTGCTATTTCATTGTGAGACAAATTTTGTGCTTATTCCCCCTGCCGAAAATTATTGCCAGTCAACTTCAAAGTATAAAAAGGCACAAGATTATTTGTGCGTTATTAAAAAAGTTAAATTATGTCAAAAATTAAAAACATAAATTGCTTCGGCTATATTTCTTGGTAGTCTTACATGATTAACTCACAAAAGTTGTGAAATTGAACAAACTCAGTAGGATTGTCAACGATTCCCCGCTGTTCTTAACATAGCTATCAACTCTGCAATATTATAAGCTTGAGCTTTGTTATATCCTGGTTATATTCGTCGAAGTTGACTTGTATACATATATTGATCTCAATTTTGAGTGCAGATAAACTGTCTGTTCCCTAAGGACTTCAAGTGAAAATGAGCCTACTTTTCTTCGCATGTTAGCTGCTCTCCTGTGTTTATAAGAAAAATATTGAAATAAATTCTGTATTATCGTCAAAAGACTCAATTATATCTGAAATATATATTTTTTATTTTTATTTAATTTTAGAGAAACCAGAAAAAAAAGAAGAACCATTCCCCAATGAAAATTGGATTGATTTCAATAAAATTCTTCCATTTCTCCAATGTATAAGAGAATTCTACAAAAACTACTCATTCCAAAAGAACTTCATTATGTCTGATGAAAAATTAGAAATTGAAAAGATTCCAACTACATCTAAAAAGAAAAAGGACACCCCAAAGTCTGCTAAACAAAAGAAAAGTGAAACAAAAGTTGAAGAGGTTATGGAAGAAAAATTAAATTTTCATGTAGACAAATCCACAGAATTGTATCTCTTCATAGATCATGAAAATATTGATGAAGGCATTGTGGATTTGAGTGTTATGAAATTATGCCCTCCAGAAGAATCTGCAGTGTGTTTGTCATCATTTAGATGGTATTGTATTAAACAAAAGCAGCTCTGGGTACTTTTAACGTCTAATTTTAATGGACTAAAAACACATTTTCCCAAAGGACGAAGCATTTACAAGCTACAGTTTGATGCTTATAAATTTTGCCTTCGCATAAACACTAACGCCCCCTTAAGAATTGGAAGCTTTAACGAGCTACTGGATATGATGAATTCTGAAAGTGTTCGATTAACAAAATACTTTGAAAACATCAAGGATACTTTCCTTGAAGTTATTAATTCAGTTGGACAGAAGATTTTTCGAGAACGCTTACAAAACTTATTTCATTCTCTATTGGAATATAGCGACGAATTTTATCGAACTATTGTACCATTTCGACAATACATTTACTACAAGTTTATTGAAACAGTTCGAAATTTTTTAACCGTATTGGGTGATTCTGATGATGTTTCAACTGTAAGACGGCTTTTTCTATTAGCTGACTTCAGTCAGTCCTATGATCCTAACCTTGTTTCACCTAAAAATTGCCTCAAAATAATGAAAGATTACAATGAGATCAAAGATTGCTTGTGCGATTGCCCTGATACTGAACCTTACTTTACTGAAGAAGCTCTCAATTCAATCAAGACATGTGCTGCCATTATTATTCAAGCTGCTTTTAAAAGGTAATATTACTTAGAATACACTGTTTACATCAGAGAAATTAGCGTGCCTGCAGTTCTTATACTATATATTGTTGTATCAGTTTCAGTATCTATACTATTTTCGCATTAGAGGTTAAAGAGTTTTTTTTCTTTTTGAAGTTTTTGATTTATATCACGAAAGCAGATAAATGATAGTTATATTTTTTTTTTCATATTATGACAATGTAAGAAACCATCCGCTTTTTCTTAGTACTTATTGTCAAAAATAAGAAGGGTTAAATGCATAGTAATTGAAAGAAAAGACATGTATAACCAGAGAACATCTAACAGAAAGAATACGCATCTCGTATATTTAAAAGTTTTGTATGGCGGGTCGTTCTATTACGACCCGCTCTCTCAAATTGTATGAAAACTCTCTGATTGTTAACGACCCACCACTCACCAGTGGTAGTGGTGGTGGTGATATGATAGCGGGTCTCACAAATCTTACGAAAACTTTGTTTTAGCGGACGTCGGGTCGTCAAAGCACCAGCACTTAGCATACATTACCAGAGCCTGCCGTCCGCATTATGCCCATGCATTGCAATTCGTGTTCTCTTCGCTTCTTTTACCTCTTCCCAAGAATACTTGTTTGAGAGAATTTTCATTTACATTGCAATAGAACAGAGGGAGAATAGTAAAATTAGCGAATGGGATAGAAATTAGCCTCAACTACAATTGAAGTAAAGAACTTACGATTTTGAACGAGACTGAGGTTTACTTACGAAAAATTGAAACTAATCAAATCGTCAACGATGGCCAATATGGCTTCCGAGCTGGACGCTCATCTGGAGACTTGCTTACTTTTCCTATGGAACATTAAAACCGTAGTCTTCGCAATTTCGGTAAGTCCAAAATTGTTGGCCTACATATTTCAAAGACTTTGATAGAGTCTGGCATCCACCCCTTTTAACCAAACTTAAACCACTAGGTTTTCCCATCCTCTTTTATTATGGATTGAAAGTTTTTTTATCTAGTCGCCAAATACAGGTTTATTAGATGGCGTTACATCTGCACCTCATCCTATTATTGTCGGTGTACCACAGGACTCTGTTATCTCTCCGTCTCTCTTCCTAATTTTCATTTATGATCTGCTTTCCCTTACTTTCAATCCCATCCATAGTTTCGCTAAGCACCCCCACCTTCGCTTACTCCTTTGATACTCTTGCGGGCTGCAGAAGGAATGCCACATATGTTAAAGCGAATCGCATCAAATTCAATAAAAAGCTGTCTCATCTCATTAAAACACTTAACCACTCCCATTTGTTTTGATGGAGCATCAATTTCTAATTCACTATCGCTAAGCATTCTTGGCATGATTTCCAGTAAGTTAAACTGGACAGATCACATCTTCATTCTTCTCTGTTGCAAAGAAGCATCGAAATGTCTGGGATTTCTGAAAAGGTGTAAGAAATATTTCAGCCCCTCAAAACTAGCGCTCCTCTACAATTTCTACATTAGACCTAAAATGGAATACATTTCTTATGTATGGGCAGGAGCCAGTCTCACACCTTAGGTTCATTAGATATTGTCCAGCTCATTGGCGATGTGGCAATTACTTGTCACATCGACTCGCTCGAGCACTGCCGGAATGTTGTAGTCAAATTAAAGAGGAGAGTCCACAGTTTACAGTTCTTATAAAAACAAAAATGTTTCCGCCACTGTAACTCGTTACACATCAGACTTACAAAAAAGTGTTTATACAAGAAATGTAGGGAATTTAGTCTTCTTCAAATTTGTATCAGCCATTTTTGTCGTAGGAGCAACCATTGAGGAATTATTTTGAAATAAAAACAAATTTTTGTACCTTTAATCCAAGATGGCGGATCGCGCCGGTGAAAACTTGGATTTTTTAAAGTACCCCTTTTGTAGGGCAAAGACCCATTTCTTATACTTTTAGCTGAAAAAATTCGCCATTTAGCCAACTTCCGATTTTTAGCCGATTTTAGCCGAAAAGATTTTAGGAATGAATCAGCGATCGAGGGTGACTCTGATCTTTTGTCGTACTTTAATATCAGAATATACGACAAACTGAAATGAACTTTTCACCTGCCTTTTGTATGTTTTTATTTAGTTCAGCAAACCTTGCATTACGTAGAATAAAAAATGACACCTCGCATTACAAATAAAAAATAATTATTTCGAATTTAAGCACTTGTAAAGCTCTAATTAGGTGGAGAATATCAATTTACCATCGTATAAAATTTTTGACCCAACCTCGGAAGCAGTTAACTAATTTTTCGTTTTTAGGCGTGTATTCTGAAATTAATTCATTGCAAATTTATTTTAGTTGATTTTGTGGTTGATGAAGAGGATAAATCAAAATGAATATGGTGAATATAAAGTACGACAAATTTGAGGTGAAATGTCAAAATATGTGACTAAAATATACGGCCAAGCTACGACAAAGTAATCAGATTCACCTCCAAGGAAAAATTGTTTTCATTATGGAGACAGTCTGGCTAGTGTGGATATAAAACTATTCCCGCTAGGTACTAGTTTCGGAGGAAAACTAAAATCATTTCAAGTTTTGTTTGAAAATTTAATAAAAGCAGAAAGTTTCATAAATTTATTGTAAATGTATACTATATTTAAAACTACTTCTAAAAATTATTTTCATTCATTCTGTTGAACAAAATAATAATAAAAAAGTCGAAACAGTATTTCTTCCATACATAGAAAATATAAACAAATTGAACTACAAAGTTGTTTGTGTTTTTGACAACCGATAAAAAGGTTGATTCTTTTGAGACAATTTTATTTTGTTCGGAATTCACCAAATATTATGTACATAAACAATCCTTTACGATGGCAACCAATAGGTTAACTTAGTTCAATTTACTATTTATATTCATACGACAAAATAGTCCTCCTTTTCAATTCTTAGGTATTACGTGCAACTCCTCAAACGCTACCATTTTGGTACTGAACAAAAACCAGAAGAGAAGCCAAATATTTTAAAGGCAGATTTGAAGAAATTTTACGAAAAATATTTTCTGAAAGAAACCAACTTGATGTACGATTTGTTACGAAAATTTTTCTATTCATCATTTGAAGATTTCAAATATAACCACACTCTAGAAGCACCTATTCCCGAAGATCGTTTGATCGGAAAATTCTATGAACTTTTCAAAGATTTTAAAAATTGTCTTCACGTATTAAAATACCAAGGAATAGTGGAGCAGGGTTCTAATTGGATACCATTGAAAATTGGCTGTTTCTATTGTCATTCCATTACCGCTTCCAAGTATATTCTTCACACATCCACCGAAAGCGAGCAGAAAGTTGAAGTATTCACAAAAGTGATTAAATGTGATGACTTAACAGAGGTTCCCCCGAATGAGGTACCTTATTTATATACCCTATCGAAAGAAGATCGCAGCGGATATAAAGTAGCCATTTACATGTATACCAATGAGCCCCTTGTAAATTGCAAATGGACTCTGCAGGTGGCATTTCCGCGACATGAGAGCTATTCACACTTTTGTGATCTATGTGGAACTGATAAATGTCACTGCCCAAGTGATATTAAAGTCAATAAATCTTTTGATAACTACGTACTCAGATGTGAATCAACTGATATAGAAGATTTCGTTGTGTACCAAAATGAAGACACTTTGTTGGAAAGTTCAAACAAGTTAGTATGCCAGCTTCAGCTCTACACTGAAAAACGCAGCTTAATCTTTGGATTTTTGAAATACTCTGGAGAGCCCGTTGAACTCACTGTGAACTTAACAAAACAAGGCCAAATACGGCCATTGATAAGGAGAAAATTTACTGATCGCATTGATTTTTGGGTACATATTGATTCTGGATCTTTTACACTGACGGTGACGTATGAATACAAGGGGAGATCTAGTTTGAACAAACTTTTAGAATCGATGCGAAAACCATTCCCACTAAATGCAACTTCTGAAGATAGCAAAGATATTGATGATCTTATTTTAAATGTAATAATTGAATTTATTGACTAATACTTTAATTATTATTTATATTTTTTTTAAGGAAGAGGAAACTATGATGGAGGAATACGAGGAAGTACTGAAAGAGCTTGGCTTATGGAATATAAAAATAGCATACGAGCAAGGATTCGATGTTATTATAAACTAGTCAGTTGTTGTGAATTTTTATATATGTAACATACATATATTGTGATCATAAATTAAAGATTCTTACTTTGAAACTTCCCAACCTTTCTTGACCATTTTAACTGAAAAGAGAAGGGACAGGTCTTACATATCCTATTCACTGACATGTATAACATAGACAATGGGTGCAGCATTCATTGACACGATAGCATATTGTAGCGTTTTTAAGAAGTACAGTGTATACGGTCACCATAAAGCGTGAAATACAATTGCGGCTGATTTGTCGACTGCGACTTGATTTTAAGTCGAAGTCGACGCTGAGGTGAAATTTGTAATTAAATTAAAGCTTTAACTCCTTGAACAAGCCAGAAGTCCCGACATCTGCGATTGAACTGAAGTTGGCCGCAGCGAACACCAACTTTGCACTTTGAGCAAAGTTTAATTTCAGTCGTAGTCGCAGTCGAAGTCGAAGTTGCAATTGTATCTTGTGACATGTATTTACCATTTGAGCAAAGTCGAAGCCGAAGTCGAGGTCGTAATTGTAATTCGCGCTTTAAGACCTCATTTTAGTAGAACCTCAAGGAGGCGACATGTGATGAAAAAAGCGTATAGCAACTTTCGTTCTTCTTCTTGTTTTTGTGAGGTGCCAGAGGAGGCGTTAAAAATTGTTGATGCTTTAAATATCACAACAAATTAATGGCGCGAAAATTCAAACACATTTCTTAGAAACTCGGCACAATGTTCCGCACCACCCACTGACATGTATATAAATGGACTGACTGATCTCCTGTTTCATGTGGCATCAGTTTTGATTACAGCAAGTATGCTCTCACTGACGATATATCTAAATTATTTGCGAATTTACTTATATATGCATGTCAGTGGAATTTACCGAATTTACCACAAAAGTATTTTTAAAGCATTTTCCTCAACACGGCTTGTTGTATCTAAATCTACGAGCACATATAACTCCTTTTTATATTACTATCACTTAGTCCAATAGTCATTAACCATTTCCTATAAAAAGTAAATTATCCATTTGTAACTACGTCTCTGCGCCAAACGCACTTCGCGGCTATTTGTTTATAGAAAAGTGACAGTCAAACACCCCGCCAAAATCAAGATGGCGAAAATTTTTGGCTACGCTGTCATACATATACTTTACTATGGGATGTCATCTCCTTTAGTTCTCTCCTCAAAGTTAACAAGTCACTTGAATTATCATAGGTAACGCCAAGGAATATTAATAATTAATATTTACATAGCAATTTTGATTATAAAAAATGTCCCCCTTCAAAATTTCACGGTTTCACTACTGCCATGACGAAAGGAATACAAACACAGCATACTAATACATTTCACCGAGTGGCTTATCTTTTCACCCGATATGCTGTTTCGTAACCTCCGCAAGATACAAGCCATGAACAAAGTCGAAAAAAGAGAGCAGCGGGCCGGTCAGCAGGCGACATCCACAGTCTTCTTGCCTTGTCTGACTGAAGGAGTTTTTCATATAAAAGTTGCTTGTATTTTGTTCAAACGCTATAATTTCCGTAAATTTGGTCTACATGCTATTGTTTTTTTAAACTATTAGAAAGAAAACATATTTGGCTGCAATTTGTTTTAACTTCATTTTGCTGTGGGAGCGAGAGTTTTGGGCTTTAGGACGTGTTCAAGATGAAAGTTTAGTTTTTCCTCCATGACGAGTATACAAAAAGCAGTGAGAGTGAGCTCTTACTGCATGCTGTACCCGGCACGTTAATGCCTTTTAATGTGTCGGTGCCTTCGGCGACTTCATGGCTTGTGTTATATTCCGGGGGTTACGGCTGTTTCCTTATTAGTTATTTATTCAATGGTTATTAGTAGATGCGTGGCGACCACTGACTTATAATAATGGACTGAGCTATTTGCTATTTCATGTGGCACAAAAAATATTGTGTTCCTGTATATCACCGTTAGAGCACCCTTTAAAAGGTTTACTATACATAAAAATATGTAAAACTCATCCAATCAGTGTTATGGAACTATGAAGAGTGACTGGCTTGGGACGTAAAGTCCCAACTGTCAGCATGAGCTGACAGATCCCTCGACGGGCAGCGTTGACTGCAGGGCGGCACGCTAGTTCGCCTCAGCTATTGGCGGAGAGTGTGGGGGGGTTCCACAAAAACCTGCCGCTGCCGTCAGCCATAATCAAAAAAAATTTTCGTGCCTATCACACCAAAGCCGGCACACATTCGGTCTTGAAGGGACCCTTACGTCACTTACCTGTATCCCATCGAAGGCGCAGATGGTCTGCCTTCTTTGCCTACCCCATCCTCCCATCTGACTCTGAGGGGCATAATTCTTCAGAGTCCCTAGTTGACCTGTAGAGAGAGAGACTAGGCGAGCCTAGACGACCTTCATCTTATGTGAGAGGGCTCCAGGATAGTGAAGGAAGAATTAAAACGTTCAAGATTTCATTTTTACGTTATAATTGTCAAGAAAAATATCCTCAATTCAAGGAAAGTACATACATAGGTCTCTAAGTAAGTATACCATTAAATTATAAAAATATGTAGCCGTATAGCACTAGATAAGTACAGAACAATGTATATACATACGTATACCAAAAAAAAAATTTCATTAATTCAAAGTGAGTACAATAAAAAGGCATATACGTAAGAATACCATTGAATTATAAAACTACATAAGCGTATAGCATTAAGTATGTATATAGATATACATAGAGTCAGCTAATAAAAAATTTTCCCCAAAATATACACGGACAAGGATTTTACTAAATTAGCTGTATAGTTACGTAAATATGCTATTAAATCAAAATATATATATAGTTATGGAAAAAGAATGTCAATAAAAGAAAATCCTACGTAAGGCCCATATTACTAGATACGGGTAAGTATGTATGTACATCATTAAAGGTAGGTATATAGATATATATATATAGAGTCAGTAAGAAAAATTATTATCCAAAGTATACACGGACAAAGACTTCATTAGATTAGATGTATAGTTACGTAAATATTATTATTAAATCGAGGATATATATACATATATAGTTACACTAGATTGCTGTATAGTTATGTAAATACTATTATTAAATCGAAAATATATATATAGTTACAGAAAAAGAATGTCAATGAAAAAAGTCCTACGAGCAAGTAATTATTGAAGCCGAAGCATGCGTATACCAAAAGAAATATATAATCTCAATAATACTCACGGTGAAAATTCCACGGCCTGATGAAGCGCTTCAGCATCCGCCATCTAGTTAAAAGAATTAAATTGGAATTTAATGCTGCTACTTGCTGTCTGTAGGCTCTATCACAAAAGTAAGTTTTGTTGAGTTAAAATAATATTGCCCAGCGGCACTTGTATCTACACTTATCTTGGACGAAATTAACTAAGAACGTGCGGAACGGAATTATAATAAAAATTAAAATTTAAAATAATTTACAAATTCATTCCATAGTGGACGACTGTATCTATGTTGTGCAACTGAAGGATTATAACCTTGCGGTGAATGAATATCAACATTTTTCCCTGTAGTAAAATCTATTGACCATTTACACTTTTTGTGCTGGATTTTGTTGACATTTTGGAGCACAAGTCCAAAGAAAACGATTGTTGGAATTTTGACAATTGCTAATTCATATTGCTGCGTGTTCACAAAATTCTTCGTTTCTATTAAATATCTTAGAATGAGACCGGGAAATTGAATCCGTATGAGGTTTCCCCATGTAGTTTTTCGGTATTGTCGGGATGAATTTGGACGATCCTGATTTCTTTCAATTGCAGGTTTTAAAAAGCAGTCGTATATGATCTTGAATATCCACCAAGAATCCTGTTCAACCGTTCAATTATACTACCACGATTTCAAGCGAACCTAGTGAAAATTTATCGATCTTGTCAGATTAATTTTATCCTGTCCTTCACCACTCGGAAATTCCTAGGGTATTTCATTTATTTGATTTGTCCTAGCGATGTGAATGCGAAAATTTTACCTTTTTTTGACAGGATGTCTTCGCAGATTTTCGATGATCAAAAAGTTTCTCCTGGATGTCTTTCACACACGTACTTGTTCGAGCAATACGAATATACTGTGCCTGAGGTATTACTACATCGTTTTTGCTGACTAACTAATAACTACTACACATAAGCTCGTGCTTATGCCGTGAAATGAATGAAAGAGAAGAAACATGTTTGCAAGCATAAATTTTCAAATGCAAGAGTGGGAAGCAAACAAAAAAAATCCATGTCGTTCTGACGGCGTGGTTTTACCAAGCATTGTAGATTAGGCAATAGAATACAAGTAATTTCCATTTAACACATGTTCTGTGTTACTATGCATTGTAGATTAGACATAATGGTGGAACGTGGTTCGTAATGATGTATTCCCATTACGAACCCGTATTCTATATACCTTGGAAAGGCTCGAAAAGAGAGCAAAATAATCTCTGCGCTCTTTGTCTTTCCAATATAAATTAGTTACGAAATTACGTCACAGAACATGTGCCAAAATTTTAATTGGAATAATTGTATTCTCTATACATTGGTCTGTACCCAAGGCTAATCTGTGCCCAAGGTATACAGAAGACAAGTATTCCAATTAAAATTTTGACGCATTGCTGCCGATCAAGTTATATAGAAGACAAATTATTCCCATTAAAATGTTGACATATTCTAGCTGATAGTCTGTGACGTAATTCTGTGACTTGTAGATACATGTTTATAGGAAAGCACTGACATATAATAAGAATGGACTGAGCGTTCTTGCTTCAAAAATGGCACAATTATTGAACAGGCTGTGAAAACCCTTTATTTCGTACAATTGCACACCGATTTATAATCAGTTATTATTTGTAGATTGGAAACACTAAAGATGTTGTAAAATCGTATTGCATTAAATGAAAATTGTTTAGGAAGTTAAACTCGTTTTAATTAACACAAAAAGTAATTTTTAATATTACTGAAAAATGTGTTCCTCTGCAGATTTGATGTCAAATATGCTTGAGCTTGTAAGAGATAGACGTATATAAATAATATATTTGTCTGCATTTTTATGTCAATTCCGATGCATTCTGCAAGGTAGTACCAGTCTTGTACTTACCTCATACTTAGTTTAGTACTATATATTCATGTAATCTATTATACAGCCATCAGCTGATAGACATTGATGTACACACTTTGTATTGTCATCTTGTGCTATGAAGACATATCGTAGCTTGTTTAAATTCTATAAATAAAGATCTATGAACTAAAAGTTAATCTTATATTTACATGGTGCCGAAACCCGAATAAACTAATAAATAAACGTTAGCCAATCTAACGAAACAAATAGTTTAGTAATATCAGAAGGATATTTTTTCATAAAAATGACGGAAAACGTTGGAGCCAATCTTCTTCGTCCGCCAAAACCACTCATAATTGAGCATAATAAGGACATGTCAAAGGAATGGAAACTATGGAAACAACAGTATGGTTATTTCGAAATTGCAACACAGATTACAACGAAGCCACAAAACATCCAAATAGCTACATTCATGACAGCAATTGGCAGCACAGCTATACAATTATACAACACGCTGCAACAGCCACTTCCAGTAACAGGTGAAGAGGTAACTTTAGAACAGGTAAAAAGTACTTTTGAAAATTTCTTTCAACCAAAAATAAACGTAACATTTGAGCGTTATAAATTTCACAAAATTTCTCAAAAAGACGGCGAATCCGTAAACGAGTTAATTGCGAGAATACGTTTACAATCACAGAATTGCGCATATGAGCATTTAACCGAAAACATTATGAGAGATCAGTTAATTCTAGGAGTAAAAAGCGAAGAACTTCGTACAAAATTGCTAGCCCAAGACATAACATTAACAAAGGCAATACAATTGTGTCAAGCTACCGAAATTTCTCAACAACAAGTAGAAGAAATCTCAAGAGAAAATGAACGTTCCATCGAATTGATTTATAAATCAAAGCGTAATAATCGCACATTTGACTGTCGTAAGTGTGGTACGCGACATGAAGTACGTAAATGTCCAGCATTTCAACACACCTGCAAAAAGTGCAGTGATAAAAATCATTTTGAATCAATGTGTAGAAACAGTCAAACAAACAAACAAAAAGGCAAACGGTTGACAAAAAATGTTAACATATTAGATGACAGCATCATACAAGTAGGTTTATTGTCAAATGGTACAGCGAAATCTGACAATTGGACAGAAAATATCACAATCGCAGATCATAAATTCGACATAAAATTAGATACAGGTGCCCAATGCAATGTACTACCGAAAAGTGTAATTGATGTTGTGAATGCTAAAATCGATAAGTGTAATGTCAAAACGCTTATGTCTTTCAGCAATCATCGTCTGAAAGTTCTGGGACAATCAGAAATAAAATGTCTCATTACAAATCAAATATGTAAAGTTATGTTTAAAGTCGTAGCTGAAAACATAAAACCAGTTCTAGGTGCCAATGCATGTGAACAATTAGGTCTCGTTCAAAGAGTTCACACAGTAATGGACGATGATATTTTTGAAGGTCTTGGATGTTTAAAAGGATTTGTATATGACATGGACCTAATTCCAAATCCACAATTCAGGATCCATCCACCAAGACGAATTCCGTATAAAATCAGGGATGAAGTCAAAAAAGAGTTGGAAAAAATGATAGAAATGGACGTGATCGAACCAATAAAGGAGCCTACTCCTTCAGTTTCACCAATGGTAGTAGTGAAAAAACAGAACAAAATTCGAATCTGTATAGACCCAACGGACGTTAATGTCAATATTCTACGACGCCACTATCCAATGCGAACTATTGATGAAATCGCAGTGAGGTTACAAGGTTCAAAGTTTTACACGCTTCTCGATTGTAAACGAGGATTTTGGCAAGTACGTGTATCAGAAAAAACTAAAAAAATCTTAACATTTTCAACACCATGGGGAAGGTTTTGTTGTAAGAGGTTACCCTTTGGGATTTCATCAGCTCCAGAAGTCTTCCAGGAAACAATGCAATCATTATTTTCAAAGATCAAAAACGTAGAAGTATCAATAGATGATATATTAATCCACGCACGATCCATAGACGAGCTCAGACGAACGACAGAGGAAGTAATTAAAATCTTGCGAATCAACGGACTGAAATTAAATAAAAACAAATGTGTGTTTGAACAAGTTAAAGTTAAGTTCTTAGGACTCATCATAAATAGAAATGGAATGACTGCAGATCCAGAAAAAACAGCCGCGATCTATCGTCTAAAGGCCCCTACAAATCGAAAAGAATTGCAGAGAATTTTGGGTAAGTTCACCTACCTCAGCAAATACATACAAAACTTTTCAGAATTAACAACGCCTTTAAGAACATTACTGTCAAAGTCAACGCCGTGGGTCTGGGATAGGTATCAACAAATTGCGTTTGATAAATTAAAGTCTACAATAGCCAAGCCACCTGTTCTTAAATTATATAACATAAATGAAGACATTAAACTCCAAGTAGATGCAAGTTCCACTGCACTAGGAGCAGTACTTCACAGTTAGAAAAAGAAGCCTTAGCAGTGAAATTTGGATGTGAAAAATTCCATGAATATGTATGGGGTAAAAAGGTTATAGTCGAATCAGACCACAAACCTTTGGAAACAATTTTTCGAAAGCCTATACATTCTTCGCCTGCCAGACTTCAAAGAATCAGATTAAGTGTATTGACCTACAATCCACAAGTCATCTATAAACAAGGGATTAAGATGTACCTCGCAGATCCTTTAAGCAGAGACTGTGACAATCCAAGCCCAGATGACACCCACATGGATGAGGAATTAGAAGTACAAATGCTGCTTTCAATTTCTGATGAGGAATTAACAAGACTGACAAACTTGACACAAAATGATGAAACATGTCAAATCCTTAAATCATTGATCCTAAAAGGATGGCCGGACAATATCAAATCCATACCGAATGTAGCACGTCCTTACTGGAACTTCAGGGATGAACTGTCTGTATATGAAGGGATCATCTATAAATCGCATAAAGCATTCATTCCAGCCAAAATGAGAGCAGACTTGCTGAAATATATTCATAGCGGACATTTCAACTACGAAAAATGTGTTCGACGAGCCAAGGACTGTGTATTTTGGACAAAAATGAATAGAGACATATATGACTATATTCAAAGATGTGCATCATGTCAAGCAAACCAGAAAAGCAACATTAAAGAACCTCTTGGTCGAAAAGTTATACCGACATATCCATTCGAAATTGTAGCAACCGATCTATTCCATTTTAAAGGAAAAGATTATATCGTTATAACGGACAGCTACTCAGGATTCATTAAGTTTGAAAGTCTTGATGAAATAACTACAGGAAATATTATAAAATTCCTTAAAAACATATTCTCAATTCAAGGTATACCAAGAGTGTTAGAATCAGACAACGGTCCGCAATACTCATCACTTGAGTTTAAAAATTTTTCGAAAATGTGGAAATTTAATCATCAAACTAGCTCGCCATACCATCCAAGAGGAAATGGGCTAGCAGAAAAAGCAGTACAAACTTCAAAAAATATTTTGAAGAAATGTGCCTACGATAATTCAGATGTCCAATTAGGAATATTGAACTTCATGAATACACCTAGAGAGAACTTAGGAACACCAGCACAAAGACTTTATGCACGAAACCTACGTTCACCTATACCTACTACTACATTATCACTTCTACCAAATCAGCCTATAGTAGAAGACGTACCAGAAGCTTTGCGAGAAATACGTGAGCAACAAAAAAAGTACGCCGACAAGAGTTCCAGAGAAAGGGAGCAATTAAACAAAGGAGATGTGATAGTAACAAGGACAAACAATAAAGCTGAATGGAAACCGGCTATTATTGAAAGTCAAGTTCATCCGCGATCATACATGATTAGGGACAGAAAAGGAAAAACATACAGAAGAAACTCTTCATGCATTAAGCGAACTCAAGCGCAAATGGAGTATCATACAAGAACGGTTCCCGAGAACAACGAAGACGACTCACATATACAACTAGAGTCAACGTTACCTTTGGTAGACGAGTCATCAGACGAACATATGTCAAATAATATGACTAAACCTGATCAGACACCGTCAATTAGCAATCACCGTCAAACAGTTATAGATACTAAACAGAACTTATCTGAAATAACCAGTACAAGGTCTGGAAGAATAATTAGACCACCGGAGCGCCTAAATCTATAGCTCTCATCATTCTGGAAAAAGGGGGATGCAAGGTAGTACCAGTCTTGTACTTACCTCATACTTAGTTTAGTACTATATATTCATGTAATCTATTATACAGCCATCAGCTGATAGACATTGATGTACACACTTTGTATTGTCATCTTGTGCTATGAAGACATATCGTAGCTTGTTTAAATTCTATAAATAAAGATCTATGAACTAAAAGTTAATCTTATATTTACACATTCCAATCAATATAGCCGTACTGTTTCCAAAATTGGTTACAGTTCAGTGTACAATTTGAGCTTGAAAGAGACAAATAGATTTTAGTAAAAATTTGTGCCATTTTTGACTATAGGAATTAGATAGGATGGCTCAGTCCATTCTTATTATATGTCAGTGTAGGAAAGACAGAAAGATGAAAGAAAGGATTGTGTTCTCTGAACCGTAATTTACTATACATTTCACGAATTCGTCACGCAATGGTGGAACGTAGTTCGTAATAGGATAGCTTGTTTCTATATACGTTGACCTCACTGACATATATATAAATGGACTGCTTGATCTCCTGTTTCATGTGGCACCAGTTTTGATTTCAGAAAGTATGCTCTCACTCTCAATGCTACCAATTGTCGTAAACTGCCGCTATATTTGAATTATTTGGGAATTTACGTATATGCATGTCAGTGGGATTTACCGAATTTACCACAAAAGTATTTGGGACTATTTATATCGTTAAATTTTAATTATGAGTCGAAGGAAGTGTTTTTACAAGGATTTTTACAAGCAATTTCTCGTTCCTAATCGTTACAGTTCAGTGGGAAAGTATGCTCTCACGGAAAGAGACAGGAATATGAAAGTGGTGCCATTTGCTTGCATGCATTTTTGGTTCAACAAGCAGTCCATTTATATACATGTCAGTGGTTGACCTACACCCAACTCGCCTATATAAATTCATTTCGCCCTAATCGCCTAAATTCTCAATGAAGACAGCTGTCATTCCGTGTCAACAATTTTAAAAGTGCGGCGAAATTTTTTGTTTTAATTTGACAACAAATTCTGTAGCCGTCAAGCAAGGAAATATTCTTATATCGGTTGCGTAGGAATTCCAATTAATGCAAATTCTGAATTAGCCAGTCAAACGCATAGTTTTTTTGAAGATGATTTTGCCAAATTAAGAGGAAATTGGAAGTGGTAAAGCGCGAATTAATTACTGGAAGCTGAATCATTGGTGCATCAAGCAAGACGAGTGAAAGTGCAACGGCTTTTTAGGTTAGTCTACGGCTGAGATTGTTTTTCTCGTTTTTCAAATTTCCTGGCTTCTAGCCCCCCAGCAGCACTGATGTGTTTTTGCAAATAAGTGCACATTTAGAAAGTTTATTTTAATCGGTGTACAATTGATTTGAAATCAACGTCAGCCAACTAAAAATAGACAACGCATCCCGCCGAACTAATTTTAGTTGTATTTCCATTTTTATTACAGACGGTAGGACAATGGGAGCTGTGCTGGCAAAGTTTCGGGTAAGTTTGTACTATGACGAATGTGTGATTTTGGAAGCTTATTATTTAACGAGGATTGAGAAGCAACTAATTCGTACGGAAATGATTTTTTTTCCAATCGAATTTATTGTCGGTTTCAAAAATGTTTACGTCATTCCTCGCTTGAATAAAGATGAGCTCACATTTATGAAATATTAGAAATTATGAAAAAACTTAGATTTTATTGAAATTTTTAATTTTACGTATTTGCTGGCCATCAAGCAAGGCTGGTGATTAACCTTCCCTTTTTATATATTTTTTTACTTTTTTTTATTCATTCTCAGAAGGAGAAGACTACGTACGAAATTCTCGAAAAGCTTGAGCAGGACATTAAGGATATTGAGGAATACTCTGTAAGCACACAGGCTAGACAAAAACGATATGTTGGGAATTTTCTTGTAGTATCAATAGGACTGTATGTGATTGGATTCTTAGTATTTTATTTTCTTTTCTTCCCTCCGACATGGATGGAAAGGATAACGTATTCTGTACCCTTATTAATTTTCCCAATGATGTAAGCATACTGCTTTGAGTCTCTATGATCTATTTAATAATTGCATATTTTCAGCATTTTTCTATTAAAAAGACTTGTCGCTTGGTACTTTCAAAGAAAGCTCAATAAGAATAATATTAAATTAACTACGCTGAGGGGACAAAAGAAGAAGGTCATTGAGCAAGTTATGGACAAAGAAACGTATAAGGTTGCATTAGAAATACTCAATAGATTTGCAGATAAATCAAATGGATTTAAGCCGACTGGTGGTAATTTCTATTAGAATATTTTTTTTTTTACATTACAAAGTTTTATCTGTTTTTCAGCAATTACACCACGTGTAATGACACCAGTTCCGCCACAACAGGAAAGTCTCGTCACGACAAAACAACTGTCAACGTCTGCAATGCAGTTATCTCAAACACCAGCTAGCTCTCCATCCAGATTGAGTGTTGTATCCCAAAGTCTATTAACCTCAGATCGTTTAGGTACACCACGAATACAAACGCAATCTCCTAGGGGAGTATTAACTCCAATGAATACAAACCAAGTGTCTAGAATGAGAACTCCTTATCCTGTTATCAATCAACAGTCTAAGGGATTTCTGGAGAAGATGGTCGATTATTTGATTGGTGATGGTCCAAGTAATCGTTTTGCAATGATATGCAAAGAATGCTTTGCTCATAACGGTAAATATTTGCCTGCTATTACGATTTTTATAATCTATATGTAACGTCCACGTAAATTTCACTTATATACCACTAAAAAAATAGTTCATTATCTATCGACAAGATCATATGTCTTCTTGAATACTGTGGTTCCCATGGAGAATTTTTACTTGAAAGAATTGATTCGCCTCTAGAATTTTACATTTTGTCTCGTCTTTTATGTCAATTAACCTATTAAAAAGGAGAGAAAATTGAAAATGAATTAGCCAAAAGCAGAATTTCCTTGTATGAGCAACAAGGAAGCAATACGAATGTTCACAATTCTCTTCTGTATGACTACTAATTTAATACTGTTTGCTTAGTGCTTATGTTCAAAACTATTAGTCTTCATAAACAGCACTCATAGAATTTTAAACCAAAAACACATGTACAATTCAAAATAGTTCTAGCTTTAGTAATATTGTTTGTATTTGATTACAAAAAAATATGAACCATGGCAAAACTGATTATCTCTGAATTGTAGAATTTGTTGTAGCTCACGCGTGTAACATTTAGATTTAGATATATTTTGAATTATCCTTTTTATTAACCACAAAATAAACTGAAATGAATTAATGTCGGAATACACGCCTAAAAGTACGACAAATTAGTCAACTGCTTCCGAGGTTGTGACAAAAATTTTATACTGTGGTAAATGTATATTCTACACCTAATTAGAGCAAAACAAGTACCTACTTAATTTCGAAATAATATTTTGAATTTGTCAAGAACACGAAAAAATCAGTTGAAAAGTTCATTTCATTTAGGCGTATATTTTGACATTAAAGTACGACAAAAGATCAGAATCACAAAAACGCAATTATTGAATTGTATCAGATCTGTCAACGAAATTTACAGTTGTCAAATGCCTGCTCTAATGTCGATTTCGATGCGATCATTTCAGTGTTGCACTTTTTCTGGCAGTGGCGAACTGGGAGCACTGAAGTCCATCGAACATATTTCTATTCCTTATATTTGTGTACACACGCATTATATACACGGAACTGTCAAACGTAATAAATGTTATTTATATATATATAGAAGCAAATTACAGAAATAAAGTCTTTTAATTCATTTAATTCAAAAATTTCACAAATAATTCGGCAGTACGCTTTGACAGCGCAGATGACAATTCATCTTGATTATGTATTTGTAACACCGAGAAAATATCCAGTGCTCAGTAGGGGAGTAAGTGCAAACCTAGGTCGTATTCGTTTCAACATCAGGTTCGGAAGCAACCTAAGTGCTGTCAAAACGTTCGTTTGAAGCAAAAATGACGTCATGGGATGCCCCGGAGACAACCCAAAAATGATCAGAGTTCGCTCTGAAAATTTTCTCGGGCACACTATGAGTTCACTCACACAAACAAAAGCTAGTTGTCATTTAGTATTATTTTAAATGCAACAATTATTATTAAGACCACTCTACTATTATTATATTATATTTTCCTCAAAATTATTCCGCAAACAAATTACCAACCATTTTTCGCACAAAATTCATACATACACTAACGAACTTTTTTAGATGCACTCTGAAACCGTTCGATTGAACGGGGTTGCCCCCAGAGCGAACCTGGATGTTCAAATGAAAAAGACACTAGTGTTGCACTTCTACTATAAAAATTGTCTCACGCCACTGTCTTCCAGGTTGAAGTCTTCGCCATTGGCAGCGAAGATAGCCCTTGATATGCAAATCAAGGTTAAAGACATTGCTATCCTTTCGGATAGTCAGGCAACTTTGATGGCTCTGAGTGGCCCTCGGATAATATCTAAGTTACTGGGGGATTGCAGGTCGTCTGCGGATATGGATAAGTTGTGTATCCACAGCAAGGTGTCACTTCAACACATGGGGATCATGGAGGCTGGCTCTGATTGTCCGTTCTTCGGACCAGAACCCGCCGTAGGCGTTTCCACCTCGAGTATCGGGTCGCCCATCAAAACGGATGTTCATAGAAAGCATCAGCAGAGATGGGAGAACCTGAGTACTTGCAGGTGCACAAAACTATTTCTTGGTGGGCGCAATAGGAATATCTCTGATTTTCTCATGGGGCTCGGAAGGAAAGAATGTAGAACAGTGTTTGGCATCATTACCGGGACCAGCTCGCTTCGCGCTCATCTAACAAGGATGGGATTTGTTGACAGCCTTGAGTGTCTGACTTGCAGGCTGGTCCGCCTTCTTATCTGTAGAGGAACTGCAAAAATTTCTCACCAAGACCTGGTGCGCTTCATTAAGAGGACTGGAAGGTTTTGGTGATAGGGTTTCTAGCAGGATAACACAATTGACCGCTTTGGCCTCCATGCTTCGGATCTTTCGTCCCCTACCTAAAACAAGTCGCGAAATATTGCCAGGTTACGAAAAAAAGGGTAAATCCCGGGCATAAAAAAAAAAAAGATACCAAAGAATTTGGTTATATTTTAAAGATCGTGATTTTTCCTAGGTTGACGGACGCCCTCCATATAAATTCGATTCACGAGGTTGATAATATATGCACAAAGGGGAGAATTGCAAAATTTATTTGTTCTTTTTCTGTTTTGAAATAACCCAGTTCCTGTAAGAAAAATTGTTTCCCATGGTGCGAGAAGGAAGGCAACTGGTGGCAGCAATAAACATAGGTTTACAATATGGCCGCCAGTTACAAACTTCGTTGGTGGCATATACAACCGCCAGCATTTAAGACATGAAGCCAGTTCATGCAATATGATTTCGAATAATTCAGCTATACTTTTAAGCATTGACATGCATTTCCACCCATAGGCTTCTCTTGGAGAATCACATATTTTTAGAATTGTTAAAATTAGGGACCGAAGCCAAGTCGTACGATTTCATGAGCGTGTGTAGCGAAAGTCGGAGCTTGAGTTGAGACTGAATTCTGACATGAATAAAATCAGCCGAAACTATTGCGTACAAGCAAATCTGACGACTTTTTTATAGAATTGAACTAAAGTCTGCATAAAAGTCGTTGCAAGTGGAGACAAAAGTTAATATCCGATTTTGTCTAGGTTAATTCTATAGCAAAGTCGTTAGATTTGCTTGTACTTAACAGATTTGGCTAATTTCATTCATGCCAGACTTCAGTCTTAAATCAATTTCCGACTTGCGCTACACACGATCATGCAAATCATACGACTTGGCCATGCTCAAATCGTACGAATTGCTTGAGCGTGTGTAGCTGCCTTAAGACCGCTAAACACGCTCAAACAAATCATACGACTGGGCAATCATGGCCCAGTCGTATGATATGCATGAGCGTGTGTAGCGCAAAATGGAGCTTGAGTTGAGACTGAACTCTGCCATGAATGAAATCGGACGAAACTATTGCACACCTATTGCAAAACGACTTTGCTATGGAAGACAAATGTAATAAAGAAAAAAACTTCTGAAATAATACATAAAATTAAAGTTTGAATAAAATTCGGTGTAAGTGGAGACAAAAGTTAATATCCGATTATGTCTAGTTCAATTCTATAGCAAAGTCATGATAAGTTTTGCTTGTACGCAATCGTTGCGGCCGATTTCACTCATTATCTCTCAACTCAAGTTCCGACATTCGCTAAACACGCTCATGCAAATCTCACCACTACGCCATGCACAAGTCGCAAAATTTGCTTGAGCGTGTGTAGCGGTCTTTAGAATGTACTGCCTTGTTGCACTTACCTCAAAGTTCTCTTAGTTTTTATAATTGTTATTTGAATAAATAAAATCAAAATTGTATGTAAACCAGCGAGGACAAGCTTAAATAGTATCTAGGATCTGAAAATATGTGTAGTTCATTTAATTTTATATATAAGTAGTACAGCAATGACTGTTTCAAAATAACATTTTTATTTATTTATTTGCAGGAATGGCTGTTCAAGAAGAGTACGAATACGCAGCATTTCGTTGTGCGTTTTGTAATGCAATGAATCCATCTAGAAAATTAAGGCCTGTTGCACCGAAATTGCCTACATCATCACCGATTCATGCAGCAGGGCTGCTTGATTCAAGTCTAAGAAGATCGGATAGTTCTAGTTCAACGTCATCTAGAGAAAAAGATTCTGGTAATTAAAAATATAATAATTCTCTCGTTAAACAGGTTGAATGTTTCGTTTCTCATGTCGGTATAATCTTCACACATTGTTATAAATTTATGCTGGTGTTAGTCTCTTTTCTCGTAAGCTCCTTCAAAATTTTGTACGTATCAAACTTAATCACTTTGATTTTGATATCAGAACATGGGGGAATCACTCTACACTCCCGTATGAACATCTTTCTCTTTATTATAACACTATCGGTGGCGAGTCTTTTACAATGATGGTAAAGACCCAGGCCTTTTATTACATAATGAGAGTATTTTTTTGAGTCACGTTGTTTATTTTAAACCGATTATTATTGAGTTGTATAAATTATACAGAAAAATTTCTTTCCAAACTCTTCTCACTAAATGATTTTTCATACAGCATTGCGGAGAAGAACAAGCATTTAATGCGCATGACTGGAGTCTCAAAATCTCTGAAGAGAATAATGTAAACAAAGCATTTTCAAATATTAATTTCTGCAAAATTCTAGGTAAGTTAACATAAATTCTTCACTTTGCTTTTCTCGACAGGATGAAAAATATAAAATTTTGGCATTGGACTAAAAGCAAGCCTGAGAGAAGACTAATAAATTTAAAGGAATGCCCAGAATGTTTATGTTTTTTCTGTACATGACAAAACGTTTTTCTTCAAGGTGTTGTATCTGAATGGTTCACATGAGGAGGAAAAACAAAAAATATCACTACTCTGGGCTGGCATCTGTAATTATGCATTTATTGCTAAGTTGAAAAATTACGGTGCGTTCCAAAGAAACTTAAATAGTTATTTTCAATATATGTATTCTTGCCCATTTCGCGTTATTCTCATTTTATCAGAAGAGTTTTGGTTTTTCGAGAAACAACATCTGAGTGCCGTGTATAAGAAGCATTTCGAAACTGTTTTCTTGGTTACCCATTTTAAAGGTCCCAAAATGAGTGTGAAACAGACAGCCAAATATATTAACACAAATGATTTATTTGTGGATGAAGAGTGTGGCAATGTAGATAAAGAGCCAGGTGGAAGCTGCAGTAGAGGTACCCCGAAAAAGGACGACAATATGATCTGCGAGCAATTCAGGTCAAGTCAAGTCAAATCACATCTGCACTATTTTTCCTCGTTTTATTATTGTTGTTTCCCTTGATGGTCTCTTCATCTTGCTTTTGGTTATCATTGGTCTGTCCTCTCTGGTCCTCTTGTTGACAGTTGTTCTTTGGTCCTCTTCCTCTATGAAACTTTCCATTCAATCCTCGTTATTTCTTTAAGCTTGGTTTTCACAAGCGAAGTTACTATCCCAAGTAATCTGTTTTCAGCCCTCACCTTCTCTTGACATACCCTTACCAGTTTTCTTGTGCCAGTACGAAAACAAATTCTACGCACTTCAACTTTTTAGCAAAGGAGAGATCATCAGGGGCGCCTTTCAAAAAGCAAGCCCCTGGTGGATCAACAGGGAAACCTGACGCACTGCGGGCAATTGTGGTCTTCATGTGTCAGGAAGAGGACAATAGAACTTGTTAATGGTAGTAGAATGAATACCAGGACTCTAGCAGGTTTCATTACGGGTCATTGGGCCATAGGAGATCAAGCTAGAGGATTGGAAATAACGATGACCGATTTCTACAGGAGCTATATTGATTCGGAAGAAATCAAATCTCTCCAACACGTATTTTGCGAGTGCCCCGCTCTGATGAATAAAAGAGTTCAGGTGTATCCTGAGATTCCTAAGAGTAGCAGGATGGATTTGGGGCAGTTTTAAAGGTTATCGCATGAGGGGGGCACAATTGACTCACTGGAGGTCTAAGTGATGCAGGCTAGGCACTTCTAGCAGCACTCATCTTACCCTATCTAACCTAACGTAACAGGGGTGCTCCTCAGACCTTTGGCAATTCCAGCATCTGGAATTAACTGCTTACCAAAGTCATAACTATTTAGCAATTTTCCTTCCTCCTTGGTGCTAGTGGCTATTCTACTTAATATGCTATTTTCAATCGTAATAATAAAATTTCAAGAATAATCAAAATTATTACTTTGTTTTTTGCAGGCTCGGATTCTGAAGATGATCAAAGAGAAACTATAGAAGAATTAAACACCGCTATCCCTCCAGAGGAATTAGGAACACAAATGCCCGATGAAGTTAAAAAAGAAGAAGTTGAACAAATACTTAAGGTGGAAAAATCAGAGGACGAAAAGAAGAACGATTAAGGACACGTAAAATTGCACACAAATTATTCTATATACATAAAAGTGAGACGGATCTGTCTCTCTTTTCTCCACAAAACGAAAAAAATATTTTCTTTTGCATTTAAAATTAACGAGTTTTGTGTATAAAGCATTTTTCAGAAATTATGAAAATTTATTAGTAAGCTTTACGTAAGAAATTTCATTTTCCTGTAAAATTTTGTAAGGAGACAAGAGCTCACATTCCATCTCATATTTAATTATGTATGCAGAATAAAAGAAAGCTGTTAATAATCGAACTAACAATGCTCCACGACGTACTTTTTATAAGCAACTTTTTAACTCGCATCTCGTCGCCATTATGTTGTACTACTTCAGTTATCTTCAGTAACTTTTCGAATTATTTTTTCTTAACATAAGCGTTTTATGTACGTGTAATAGATAATAATTTAGTCATGTATGTATCAAATTCGTAAAATTGATGAAACTTAAAAGAGTGAGAGAGAGCATTTATTGACTGTTGTAAGAGACAATATTTTTGCAGTCGTTTACATAATTCACTTTTCTTTTTTTTTAGACTGTTCGTATCACGTAGGTTACTTAATTAATTCTCAAGCGAATAATATTTGTATATTAAGATAAAAACATATTTATGGTAGTCGTTTAGTTATTTAAAAAAAAATGCTTAAAATTAATGAAAACAAACATTAAAAATTCTTTGAGTTTTTTAAATATTTGTGTTTCATGTAGTAAGTGGATTTATGAAGTTTCCATATCATCCTTGACTTTGGCTGGATCCTGCAAATGATAGTTTACAGCTCTTAATATTTGCGAGAGTGTTGTAAAATATGAGTTGGCCTTGATTTGAAGCGTACTTATCACATCAAAGTTTCTCTACCACGGCTGATGATTTTCGAAGCTTCGATTTTCAAACAGAAGAAATTCGAAGCTTCGAGCTACGATGTGATCATCGGTGTTCAACATTTGTAACTCTATTTTTACCCACTTCCTGCTGAGCTATTGAGCTAAAATTTAACACACTTATGAAGACGCGGGGCAGAGATGGATGATTCTCTATCACTTTAAAAACGGCATTCATGTAGCTCTTTGTTCATATCTGGATTTACAATCGGACTCCACAAGTGACATCAATCACCATAATGAATGGACGCAATCCAGGATCAATAAAAACGAACAAGATATTCAAAAGTTCAATATGCCCATTTTATAATCCTTGGTTCTGATACATATGTTTTCATTCTGGGTACTTATTTCTGGACTAAACTATCACGTCTTGATTGCTTGGTATATGGTTCCACGGTTCTTATATGAAGAAATATTATCCAAGATGCCAATTGGCCGCTCAATCTCTTGGCGAAAATATTTGTTGTATTTTACCAGCAATTCTATAAGTGGTTGCGATACAACGAGTAAATTAAGTAAAAAAAAAATTTTTAGATGCTTTTTTTTTAGATTTAAATTGTTAATGATAGTCATATATATACATGCACATCTAATGCTTTGTTATTACATTTGTTAAGAGCTACGGTGAAAACATATCCATGGATAAATGCCGATCAAACTCAAACTATTGATTACATTTTATTTGGCTATGAAGAGAGAACTGGTAACCTGTACCTACGACAACTGACAAAGCGACCTATGCAAATATGAATAATTGATTATTTGTATTTCTTTCATGTAGATATCTTTTATTTTGCTTTTTTTTATCTGCATTTTATAATTTTGTTATTAATTATTGCTTTTTTTAATTTCATCTGACATCTTATTATTACCTTTATTATTAAAAACAAATTGTTACTAAAATAATCATTAAAATAGCTCCATAATGTGCTCAATCAATCGATTTACTTGCGGCGTAAGGGGAGGGAGTATAAAAAAATTGGACCGGCAGGGTTTCTGGCAACATTCAAAATATTAATCTATACGCTTTTCTGAACTTGTATCAATTGGCAGAATGCAGTCCTCACATTTTGCAAACTCAAATCTTCAGCTCCTACTCTAAAATGTCAAAATCCGGAAATTTTGTTATAATTATATTCTATATAAATTAAATTATTTACAATTCACAATTTGTTAAATATATGTGCTGGTTGATACTTTGGGATTTGGTAATGGTAGATTTACATCTAACGAAAACCTGTGTCAATAAGGCTGACGTTATGGTGCAGTTCGGCGCAAAAATCATTTTTTATAAATTAACAATCGTTAGTCACGGACACATTTAAGGGAGTCTTTCTTCATATGCATTTAAACTAGGCACAGTTGGGTTGCATCAGAACTACATCCTGAATGACACAGGTACCAATGTACTAACAATCATGAGGAATTCAAACTAAGGGGAAATCCAGAAAAGATATTCGCGCTCGCGAAACTGGATTTCCTGTGAACTTTGTCCCTTCCGGATTTCGTACGCAACACGAAAGTAATTTAATAAAAGACAGAACGTAAAGAAAGACTGATACGTCCTTGCGCGTGCGCCGACCTGCTAAGGTGGGAATGGAAAGGATTCCCGTGGTCGCCCGGTCGAAACACTGGGTAGTGGATGGGTAGTGAGTGCTTCCTATGTCTAATTAAAATGGACCAATGAAATACGGAATAGTAAAAAACATTATTTGAGTTCTGCAAAGTCATACAAGGTCAATGTTATGGTGCTCATGATACAAAGATTAAAAAGGTATGGCTGATTTGAGTGGAACTTGTTGTATTGATACGTCATTTGGTAACTTAATTATTAAATACTGATTCGATTAAAAACTATTAACTTATCCAAATGGAAAGTGGTCGAAATTATGAATGTTGGGGTAAATATTTTTAGAATCTTGAGAAGATTTCGCATGATGTGATGGACAAAAATTTTTATTTTCTTAGAGGGGTAGTTCTTGAGGGTTGTAAGGCGGTAGGGTTTTTCACGTTTTTCTGGCATAACGAGAGAATGGAGAAGTTTTAGGATATAGGGAGAACAGGAAGTGTGTAATAACAAAGGATTTTTTTTTTGCTTCTGTGAAATTTTAATGAATAAATATTTTTAGTACCGAATATTGGTGTCCCATATAAGAATTCTTATATTTTAGATTAAATCATTCTGTCTTATAAAATCTGTGATAACGGTTGCATACTATACAGAATATTTAAATTTATGCCCATGTAATTTCAACCTGATTAGGTAAGCAAGCGTTGGCTATCTGTTGTATACATACGATAGGAATTCATTGAAAATTGGCCTATGATTTGAACAATTATTTAATTCTCTCGTACTTAGAACGAATATTGGAGCAAACCTATTACTGTCGGCCTTTTTGTTTAAAGAATATAATGTATAAAATACTAACTTTCCTTTCACCTTTAGCCACAAGATAAGCGTTATGGGATTATGTTTCCAGAGACGACCACGTGGAGGGGGTTTAAAAATAGGAACTCATTTGTAAACATTTTTCATATACGATTTATAAGTTCCTCGCAATTACGAATTGCAAATTCACTCAAAAACGGTCGTTTTCATCTTTAAACAGGACTTATTTCAGTTTGCAGCTATCTCCGAAATAATTTATCCAATTCAAAAATTATTACATATATAATATGGGGCTAAACTATAGATGCGATTTCGTCCTATAAAAAAAGCTTTAACGTGTGCATTAAAGAATTTTATAGTATCTTTTAAAGACGACCAAACTGACCATTTTCCTCGTGATTTAAATTTTTTTTCGGGTAGTACTTTGAAACACAAAAATCCCATATCTCAGTAAGTATTGCATGAGTTTTAATAATTTGTTTTTTACAATATTGCCAGATATGCGGCAATAGGTCGGGTATACTTAGGTATGCTCTACGTGATGGTGGGTGGAAGCAGACGGCAAAATTTCAGCATTTTTTCCCCTAATAATTCAACTTTATAATAACTTATATTCTAGAAGTATTATATAATTAAAGATTGCAAACATATTGTTTGTGATATTATATGTATAATGAATACCGCTAGACAGACAAGTGCAGCTTTCAAAGATACAAGTGTTGGTATTTGATGAAAATGCAAGCTACAATAATCGACCCACCCCCACCTACAGATGAATTTTTTACCATTACACAAATAAAGGTGATTTCTGTGGACTTCGAAAGTCACTGTGAATAAGAATTTATTGTAGAATTCTATGCTACTCGTTAGATCATTGATGGTTACGTGAACGATTTTAATGTCGGTAATAAAGAAGTTTGACGAGACTTTCAATATCAGCTCGAAATAAAAACATTTTTCTAGTGACAAAATCTACATAGGTGCATTATTTCTCGTCTACAGCAGACTGAAATTCATTGAAAAAAATTTTTCTGCAAAATCTACATATTCCCCGATGTTCTACATGGTACTGAAACTTAAACCCAAAGCAAAGTTAGCTCTTATTTACGAATCAACTTAATTGCAAAGGATAAGATCGATAAAGTGTCAATTGTAGCATTTGTAGCATAAGAGCGTGTCTGCCGACAGATCTATCATATCCACATTCACCTGAATATAGATAGATACTGCAGCTGACACTTCCAGCTGCAAAATCATCTTGTGTGTGGCTGCACAGCAGTTTCCGCCAGCGATCAGTTATCTAGGGGGAGTCCTTGCCATCCACATCTCTCAATGCTTGTTAGTTGTGCACGATAATAAAAGTTGTTGACCAGACAGACAGACGGACTTTAAATGTTTGATGTGACTGAGCTACAGACTGCAGACGGACAAAAAAGAAGAGATTTTTGCTAGAAACCGGTACCCGAAAATTAAATAAAACTAATAGATGTATTCGTACCAGGGGCCAGATTCTATAACACGGAGAATTGTGGAATCTTGGAGATGAGACTTGATTTGACAAATAATTCTCCACTTGGAATTCTGTAACTTGGCGAATTTGTTTTGATAATTACCAAATTCTGCTAAAATTCTCAGATGTTTTGTAAGTGGAAAAGTAAGAAAAAGAAGTCCCAACTGAGTATATTGTCTATTGTTTGTTGTATTTTGTGAAGGTAAGTAACCTAGGTAACCCACGAATTTTCAAATTAACCGATGGGAGTTCCAATCTCTTTTCGCATTTCTTTCATATTTTCCCTAATTCTCAAAACATGTTCGTGAATTGGGAATGGAGAATTAGGGAGTTTAGTCGGAGAAAACGAATATTCTCATCTCCCAAATTCTCCGTGGTTACAGAATTCCGCACAGAGCTGAAAAGAAGTGCATAACTGTAAAGTTGTGTCAACGCAGGACCTAGTATCAACCACCCGGAGAAATTCCAACGTCGGTGAGAGAAAAGATCTAGAGAGAGATTGTGAGGGAATTCCAGATGTAGTGGGAACTCCGGCTTAGAGGAATACTGGGACCAATCGCCCCCCTGGCTAAGCCTCCAAAGCCTGATCTGTTTTGAGGTCATATCATGGAAGTGAGCCGATATTGTTTTTTTTATCCGTCCGAGGTCCAAATAAATAAGAGAAAGTTTTTTCTTCATTTAGTGTATGCACAGCTATCTAGCATCGAGGCGATGCGGGTGGCAAGAACCACCCCAGCCGGCTGACCGCTAGCGGCAAAATTCTGTGCGGCCCATACTTATCCCCAAGATGATTTTGCAGCTGGAGGTGTCAAATGTCTATTCAGGAAAGTGAATATAGGCAAAGCGCCCTTTCGCTACAATAAGAACAGAGTTTTAGAAAAGATTCTGTGGTTCGGTCTGGTATAAACTTTTGGGTTGAGAGTCTATATCAAAAATAAAATCGGTGATTGTATTATTTCATTGATATCGTATAGAACATTTTCTATTGGCACTCTAAATGAAGGCCATGCGGTGAACAGTTTTACAAAAAAGTTACAGAAATTCAATGTTGGGATCACAATATTTACGTATTGCGGTTGCAGACCTGGAACTTATGTCTGCGTAAGAAGCTTCAGAGTTTTTTTTTTGTTACCGTCTCTAACGCTAAGTTATTATCTACTATTGCTAAGAGTTTAGTGCACTAGGCGGACCTTTGGAACAGGATCCTAGCACAGGCATTTCTTTCGCTAATACCCGCCGTGAATTTCCACCATAATCTGCTATTGGAGGCCCTTATTTCTGTGATATACTCGATTATGTATTACTTATGTTCCTCCAAATCCGATGATCTTTGAGTTTTGTAAGGTTATTACTTCCTCGCGGACATTTTGCTTTGTTACCGTCTTTCCCTGGAGATATGAGGGTATCACAGTTTGTTGTATACATCCAATAACTATTTCCATACCCTCCCTAGTTTTTACCGAGTAGATCAATTTATTTTGGCTCTCTGTTATCTGCCTTCTGTATGTTTATTAGTTCGTCTACCTATGTAAACAATATATGTAGTTTTTTTCAATATGGTTCAGTTAGAATTTCGAATCGTATTTGTCTTTGACATTTATGTCTCTTTTAAAATGTTCCAGTTGCTTTTTTTAGAGCTCCATGAATACCATTTGTCTCTAAAACATCTACAAAGGATTGCTTGCTGCCGCGATCAATTACTTACCAAATCGGTTTTGTGAGGTCAAGGACTAAAAACGCAGAGCTCTGTAAACAAACAAACAAAAAAACATTTTTATTCTTGCTTTGACTACTTTTATTTAAATAATAGTGATAAAACTTCTCTACACGAGAAATTATCTTGGTTGTAGACAAAATATCTAAACATCTCAGCAATTTTGCTACATAATTTCAACTTTTCCAATTAATCTAGTTATCGTGGTAAAAAAAAAGTTTTAATTTATGGAACTACGTAAAAGAGACAACAATAAACACATCAATTAACAACACCATCTCTCAAAATGAGCTCATTACATATATATATATATATATAAAAAAAAAAAGGAAAGAAAAACACAAAAATGTATCTATAATGGAGTGCTTGCAACGAACATTCAACGGATGAGCGGTTAAGGTGAGGGCGGGCAGGAATAGGAAGGAGAACAAATAGCAACAAAGTAAAAAAAATATGGGAGAGGATCTTAAATTCTAAATAGAATCTAAAAAAACCGCATAGTGTGCTTGTGTTCTTGAAATATTGATCCTTTGTTTGGAAGCCGAAAGTGATTAATTGTACTGCTCCGGTAGAACATACGAAATATCATCCCATGGATGACGATATAATCCTTGCTTCAAGCGTTTTTGATCCATATAGTGTCCAATAAATCCTATACTTCGGCCGAGAACAAACAAAGAATTAATAGCACCAATATTGATGTACTCCTGGGCTTCTTCACTATAAAATCGGTTAAAACATATTTCAATTTCATTCTTTCATTCCATAAATATTAATAGTTAATATTCATTTTTGCTTACCTTGTAAATGATCCGCAATTCCTAAGCATATCAACAAATGATGTTGCAATCACACCATCTACATTCAGAATCAAATTTGGTTTTTTACTAGTTGTGATTTTTTCAACCTCTAGAGCATATTCTAATAGAGGCTTAGCTGGGAAGTTTTCCATGACGAATTCTTTTATGATTTTCACTCTTACGTCAGGATTGTTAATAGATTTTACTCGATGTCCAATTCCCATGATGAGTTGCCCCTTCTTTCGCATCATATTAACAAATTCCATTGGATGAAGATTTGAATCGTAGGCTTCTGAAAATTGTTTTGCAGCACCATCAAGAGCTCCACCAAATCTGTCACCCTGGAAATTAGTAATAACAATTAGAAAATCCTAAGATTATTAAAAAAAAAACGCCGACTAGTCTTACAATTGTTAATAATCCACTCACTAGCGATGAAACCAAATCTTTACCAGCTCTAGCACAAACAATTGTATTGTGAGCCCCTGAAACAGCCGGACCGTGATCTGCGGTAACCATTAAACACATTTCGAAGAACTTAGAAACATATGGTGGTAAGCATCTTTGGAACCATAGCAAAGATATTACACCACCAATTCCAACATTTTTATTTAGAACATCACTTATGGGCATTCCAGCGTAGAGCAATTCTTGACCTCTTTCGTCACAAATAGATGTCATAAAGGATGCTGGTTTCCTAATTAGGCCAAGCTCTCGTGCCCATGAATAATCCATTGGAACAGTTGGTGGAGGCACCTCTTTTACAGGTACTATTTGCCCTGTTTTCACCAACTCATGATAAACGCTACCGATAAGATCACCCAAAGTATCAAAAGATTCCGGAACATATGCTCCGGACTCCTTAAGAGCCTTGTTCTTAGCAGTAGCAGTTTCTCTGTCAGAATTAGCACAAGAACCAGCATGCCCAAATTGAACTTCAGCTGTAAACATTCCAGCACATGTTCCTATGCACCAAGCAACAAGTGGTTTGTTGATTCGTCCGTCTTTAAGAGCACTACAAACATCATATTCTTCAATACCACCAACTTCTCCCAATAGTACAATTAGTTTCGTGTCAGGATCAGCTTGATAACGCATAATATGATCCATAAATGTTGTGCCAGGATATCTATCACCTCCGATTGCTACGCCCTCAAGAACTCCATCGGTTGCTTTTGAAACTATATTGTTAAGTTCATTCGACATACCACCTGAACGCGACACATATGCCACACTACAATGAAATACATTTAATAAATCCAGAAAAATATTTCAACTTTTAACAAGAGTATCTTACCTTCCCGGGCGATACAATTTCGAATGTAAAATATTATCTAACATTCCACCAGTGTTGCCAATTTTAAAACATCCCGGCTTTACACCGCCAACAGTAGCTGGCCCAATTATTGAGATTCCCTTTTCCTTTGCAGATAAAATCATTTTTCGTGTCATATTTTCGGGTATACCTTCAGCAATGATCGCTACTGTCCTTATCTGTGGATACTGCATAACTTCCATTGTAGATTCGTAAGCGGATCTAAGTGATGCGAAATTAACAAGGACATCAGCATCTTTGTGTTTATTGATAGCATCATCCATTTTCTTGTAGACAGGAATAAGTACTTCTTTGTGACCCCAATAATACTTTTGCTTATGATCTCCTGTAAATGGATATACCATTGCTACAACAGATGGTTCTTCACGCCTGTAATTAAAACATTTTGATGAAATTTATAAGAGAAGGCGATTTGGTGTCAAAAATTTATAATGTAACGAAATTATATTCATTTCTTACTACTACATTCATATAATCGGGTGAAAGTGTAGTCCGAAAGACAACACTCTCAAGGATTTTTAAATACCAAATATACAGTTTTCCTCAATCGTATGGTATCGAAGGTATGGTGTCTAGAACTATCTTGTGTGTGATAGCATGGTATCTAAAAATTAGCTTTCTTGTGCATGGTGTGCCGGGAAGGGGTGTTGATGCAATAATGTGAAGAGTCTACGTTTTAGGTGGATATATAGACAAATTGGCGATGGAGAGTATATTGGTTGCAGATCTCTTCTGCTAGCCGGATGGTGTGTTGGAGGGTGTCACCTCCGGCTGAATTTTGGTTATCGCGTGGAATATATGGAGCCTTGTTCCTACGTATTTTAGCTTTACCTTTCCGGTCTCCCTATCACTATCATTGGTATCAGGTATATATTTAAAGTGCCTCCCTGTTATGTTTTTATCTAGGGATATGTATTTTTCGACGCTGAACTCGTTGGCGTCAATGTAGACCGTTATGAACTTTGAGACCTTCTTGTTTCCTCTTATTCTATCGAGTATCTCTATCTGTTCATGTATTATGTGGCCTGTGATCCTTTTGTGTTTTTCTATTGAGCCTTATAGGTTTTTCGACCCAGCGATCAGTGAGGTCTGATCAATGTGGTTATCTCTGATTGCCAACCGCAGAAGTTTGATGATAGAGGTCACCCAATTGTCCATATAAATACTTTTTAACAAAAGCAAGTTCGATATTTTTTCTGCATTTCAATGCATTTTGCAAATTCATTGAAATTATTTTCAGGAAATTTCTAATATAGACAAAAAATTTCCAGATTTTATTTAGGTTTTCAATATGTGTTTGTGTCATTTCATTTATATGTATGTCTTTGTCTAGTGTGGCACAAAGAGATCAGTTTGCAGTCTTTACATTTGAGTTCGATGATGCTGTTCCAAGTCTTCTGGCTTGGTTTCGGGGGGTATTGCGTTTATGAAGCTCTATCGGTCGTGTTTTGTTTTGTCTGTATCTGCCCCTGAGTTTGGTTTTCGGAGCATTGTATGGCACCAGTCTGACTGCTTTGGTGGTGCTATGGATATTCGCCATGAGCTCTGTTGTGGAGCGGTTGCTGTAGGGTATTCTGGGGGTTCGTCGTTATTGTGTTCGATGGTAGATTCTCCTTGGCTGGCATTGGGTGAATTGACTGTTCAGTATCCTTTTTTGCCTGCTTCTGGGAAGTGAGACTCTCCTACTTGCTTGCTGGAAGCTTTTCTTAATAATGGCAGTAGGGTAGCTATTGTTTGGTTGGTTTGAATAGTAGTTGATCAATATATTTGATGAAATTTCTTTCCTGTAACATTTTATGGGATGTGGGGTTTCTTATTATGGTGAGGTCGAAATAATTTATTCGTTTTTCAGTGTCTTCCTCTTCCATGTCAAGGTTATGCTCCAGCATCTTCTTAATATTTTGCATACTGCTCTTCTTCGCGTATATCAGGCAGTCATCAACATAAATCCTGATGAAGCTAACGTCCATTATTCTTTGTAGCGCCGGGAGGATTTTATTTTTTATTTGGAAATCAATATATAGATTGGCGTATTTGCTCGAGGTTTTACCACCCATGGGTGTACCTTTGGTTTGTTTGTAAACATTACCATTAATCTTGAAGTAATTCGCTCGGTATAAGTCGAAATTATTATGTTCACCAAGTTTGGAATATTATAGGTGTCACTCATCTGCGGCTCTAAGAAATCTCCGATAACTTTCTTGAGCTTGTTTAGATTTAGGTTGTTGCACATGGTATACATCTCATGTCCGTCTGAGACTTGTATGCTTTTTAATTCTCTCCTGAGAGTGGTCCTATCCTTCACATTAGGGTCGAGTTTGAAAATAGTTCGATGACGCATGTCATCTAATGAATGCCTAATATGGTGTGAATGGATCTTGTCTTATCAAAAATGGGTCTCCGCTTGAACCGCAATAATAGAACCCGTTGTACAGGAAGATCAAGAGCAACAACTTGAACTAGTACAATTTTAATTCAATTTACCTTAATTTGATAGTCAGGAAGTTAAGTAAAAGTGTTGGATGAAAAAGGGTCGGTTTGCGGGCTTGGTAATATTAACACCCCATCCATGAGATTTATGGGGAATAATAAAGATTATTATCAGAGATCAAAGAAGTAACTAGAGAGACAAAAACAGCGTACTGTACAAATGTGATCTATGCATTTAGTTATGCAGTTAAGGCAAGCTGGGGAGTATATCCGAGGACTCGATCTTTGAATATATTAAAAAAAAATTGTGAGTATAGTCAGTACTCTCGGGTTATTTCATCTATAAATATATTCCTGATTCTGCTCAGCAGTCCCAAAGACATCCAGTAAGCACAGATGGCGCTCGAGCGATGTGTACACGACTAGCGACTTCAGGCTTGTATCAAGGCGATAATTCACCTAAGTTTGGAACTATTGTTGCTTTCATTGTGAGGCATTACCTGCTCAAAACATGCCAGAAAATTTAAAACAAAATTTGGAGGAAACTGTGAAAGTCATGAACTTAATAAAAGCAAGGCTTCTGAACTGACCTATTTTAATGTTAATGTTTTTGGGGTTGCCTCATAAAATAGATGTTGAGTTTTCATAATGGGGTAAGATATGAAAAAAAATTTCTAAAGCTTCGATGAATATTCACTATCGGTTTATTTGAATAAATCTATAAAATCTATAAAATCTTATAAAAAATAAGAAAATAAATTTAATATAAAAATTATACAAACCTGCATATAAAATCGAAATCCAACATTGATTGTACAGCTCGCGTTTGCATTCCCCAAACGATGGCTTTTGTGCGATTTGTGAACATTTTCTGATATACTTGGGTTGATCCATCAGCAACATCATTTGCTTTTTTTACACCTGCCAAAATATGATTTGGTAATTTAATTGCATGCTTGGGACCTACCAGGATTTATCAAATTTGTTGTATACATTCCCCAAGCAAAAAATTCAAACAGATGATGAAATAGTGTGCAGACAAATTGGTTGTTACACATAAGATGTTATGTAGTCGTATAATGTTGAAGATGAGCGAGCAAACGAGCGAGCGAACGTACGTGCAATAAAATACATATATGTACATGTATCGCATGGTAGATGAGTTAATAGTTTTGCAACATATAATTAATATTTTTACGTTGATAAATCATTGCAATGCCACGGCAAACAGGTACAGCACATTACATAAAAAATAAATAAAAAAAAAAAACAACGTGAACATTATATGAGAGGTGAGTTATATTATGAATTACGATTTTGGTTTTCCAATGTTTGTGTTAGGAAATAAAAAAAGAATGCTTAAATTTTTATCACTTCTACATTGAAATTGTTACAATGATAAATAATTATGTCTAGGTACTGTTTTCTGAAATGAATATTTCACAAACTACGTTGTTATTGTATCATTGCACTCATTACAGAGGTATTTTGTTATAATTAAATGTTTTTAAGGAATATCAATTCATTTTCTATCCGTGCAAATTATCTCATATAAAAAATATATTTTCTTGCATGCAATTAGACCATAGGAAAGATAACATTGAAGAAGTTAGCCGCCTCTATAGGATGATGTTTTTTTTTGTTTCTTATTATGATTTTTTCTTGAATCGGTGATCTTTACTTTATAGCAGGGGAGCCCGGGACATAATGACGAACGGGGTATAGTGACGAATGAATATTATCTGTAATCAGCTTTATTCTAAACTCGCGCTATGATGCCCAGAATGTAGGGTTAAGTATTGCCAACATATGGTCAACTTTTTTTATCTCATTAGCCTACGTTTGTTGTACGAAAAAATAGCCGAATTTTGCATTTAGAACACGTAAAACTTTTAGCTTTGCCAAAATTATGTTTGAGGAAATATTTTAGGTGTTTTGATTTGAATGCTGAGTAAGTTTAGTATATTTATGGTGTGCAATTTGTCGGGATAATGATAGATTTCATATTAGTTTTCAATAAATTTTGCATAACATGTCCGAAAAAGACTAATGTGTGGTGGGGTATAATGACGAGTTTTTTGCGGGGCATAATGACTAAATTTTTACGGACTATAACCATTTTTCGATTTTCAAATTCTGGTAGGGTCAACGAAGAGCGGATTCAGAAGACATAAGAAGAAAATTCTTTGTCAACGAAAATGACTCCAACAATCCAAGTTACTTGTCTTCCCACTCTTTCATTTACGTCCACTCTATCGTGTCCGGGAACCGAAAGCAAAGTTACTTTGATATCCGTAGACAGCAGCTGGAGTTTCGTGTGGCAGCTACAGACTAGTTTCAACTCAACGTCTAGAGAGGGCAGAACCAGGAGTGCAGCTTGGCTATCTGAGCAGATATAGATGTTGGAGATCTTGCTCATCCACAACGTCATAGTAGTGGTGATAAAATTTCGTCTTGTGGGCAGTTTCTAGTGGCTCTGGTCGTTGCGTATTCGCTGTTTAAGGTAGCTGTTGTGTAGTATTAGTTAGTTTCCATGCCTTTGGAATATATCCCATGCAGGAGCCAGGGGCCTTAAAAGGTTCGCCAATTACTAGGCAGTGAATAGCCTGATCTGGTGCTTGACATAGTTGGTGACTCTTTTAAAATCTTTGTATAGGAAGTTAATGAAGTTCTTCACGTATCTTAGTTCAGGAAGACTCTCCCATTGTAAAGCTCGATATACATGCGGTATTCATACTACAAAATTACAAATATTACAGTCTATAATCAATACTGTATACCAACTTAAGCATCTGAGATTCTATGAATATAACTAATATCGTAGGATAACAAAATATTCTGAACCAAAAAAGATGATAGATCAGAAGATTTGAGTATGTATGTGTGCAAGGAAAAATGTGTTTGTATAGGAAACATGAAGAAACAGGCCGTCAAGGCACAGGACAATTAGGCTGGGATACAATGAAGGCGATGCGATATTATCGTCGATAAAATATTTTTCGAATACAGGCATCGCAATTGATGCGACGCGAAACGCCATCGACAAAGTTTTGGTGAAAATTCTAAAATTGTCGCGTCATAGTGCGACATTTCGGGTGCAACATAGAAATGAGCTTCGAAATTAGTGGAACTAGTCAAGGAAACACCATTCCTTTATTAAAAGGTTAGCAAAAATTACAGGAATAATGAAAAAATGAGAAAATTTGGAAGAAATTTAGTAATATACATACTTTCATTAAATTACAACGACAATGTGCCCTCATTGTAAAATTTGCGACAACCCGCTAAATCTCGCCGGAAACATCATGCAGATACCTTCGTGACAACATGAGCATCGGCGATAGTTTCTTTGGTGAACGAAACACTTCTATTTGATTAATTTATGGTAATAGAATTAAGTTTATGATATTTAGTGGTAGCAATACCAAATATAAGAAGAAATAAAGATTCTGTAACTATTGACTTAAAGAGTTGATACCAGGGTACATCACGACCAGTTGAAAAATAAAAAAACAATATTTCTTACCAAAGTCGCAATGATATATAATATATATGTTAAGTGTTGGGAAAATATACGGAACATAAAAAAAAACAACCATCGCATCGTAGTAACACAAATAAACTCACATGAGCAAATGTAATGGAGCTGGCTGAGGGCAGTTTATTCTTAATAAGCCACACAGGCTGTATCCGCTTAAAGACTTATGCTGCTTGTTCTGTAATACAAATTTAGTATTAAAGATATCTGTGTTAAACCTGACTTGTGAGTTAGTGAGGGTAGTCAGATTTAGCTTGCATCGGTTTTTCAAGAGTTATTTCCTACGCAGTGTAGCAGATTAATACCAAAAGCATTTTATTAAATTTTTAAGACTATTATTTTATTTTACTTTTTTACTATTATCTACTATGACTTGGTATTCAAAATTATAGTATGAATTGTCAGGCAAAATTATAACCATTAACTGAAAAGTGGTTCTTCGAGCTCTATAAATAAAGAACCGGAATTCGTTATGGCTGAAATCACGTAAAGAACGGCCATATATTTGCGGTAACCACATTGAAAATAAAAATATTATAAAAAACAAAGTTTGAATTGATCTAAGACAAATTCTTTTAATACCCTAGATGAATGCCCGTATGTAATTTCGTATGGTGCAAGTTTGATTTTTGAAGTGGTTTTTCGCATATATGTATTTCTAGAACGGCTCATCGGACAGTAAAAATGATTATAACCAATTTCATATTCTGAAGAACTTTTCAGTACAATAAAAACATCTAGAACTGATAGTTTTTACATTATATGTAAAAAACCTAAATTTTTATATGGCAACAACGAGAGTGGGTTGCCTGAATTATTCCATTTTTTAACCTTCTTTTATTCCATTTAAGATGTATAATTCATACAATAAATTTATCTTCGCATTGGAACCGCACGATTATATTAACTAGAAGCTTACTAATTTTATTTACTAATGCTATCAAAACACCGTGTACAAAATTTCAGCTCTCTACATCGACGCGTTCTCAGGTAGTGTTTAAATATAAAGTGAAAGCCGAAATTTTTGTATGGCAAGCCTATGAAGAAGTTGATTGGTTTTATTTTCGAACTTAAATTTACTTTTTTTCGACTTCTCGAGTTATCGGACGAACGGACGGACATGCAAAAATTAAAACAAAATTTTAATGTTATACGTGGGTGTCCTATCCATGTTGCTCTACCATCATTATTTCTATGCGTTATAAAAGGAATGACAAACTTAGTATACCCTATGAGTTCTAAACGGACACTGCAAACTAAACAAACACGTGCATCGTGTAACTATATCATCAACTGATGTATGTAGGCTATGTCTCGAAGAGGATGAAACATCGGAGCAATGTCTTATGCGAAGGCCAAGTCATTGCACATTGTAGATTTCGGGTCGTTGGCTCATACTTCTTAAAGCCTGCAAACTTCGAAAATTTTTCACCCAAAAAAATACTGCTCTTCCTAAGAAAAGTGAGATTGTTGGATGAATTATAAAGAAAGCGATGCACAATAAGCCAATGAATGGCTGCAGTGCAAAGGCCACTCACTTCGCTTAATCTCCCTAATCTAATTCACATCTTAATAGTTCCCCTTTAGAAGCAAGAGTCTCAATCTCAACACAAAAGAAACAAAAAAATAACTTATGGTAATCTGGTATTTAACCCTAATTTTTCAATTGAAGATTTAAATACAACTTTTTCCATTTTATTGATTGATCTCAAACTAAAGCAGTTATTAAAAAATTATACCGCAACAAAACGTGAGGTTCCGACATCAAAATATAAATTTTTATACGATAACCCGACGAAGAACTTGACAGATTTATTCTATTTCCCAATGTAAATCTACAATTTTTATGAAAATATAGCATTCAAAATTTCTGCTTCCTAGGTAAAATCGAAGTTATCGTACCGATAGGGAAAAAATATTTTTCTGGTAACTATTATGATTTGGCCTATCACCCGAGTCCGGCTTGACGTCGACTTCCGGGACATCCTGTATATATAGAATAATCTTGACTAATTGAAAAACTTAAGCCTACTCGCTATTTTTAGTTTCTCAAAGCTTGTCCAATTTATATACTTTTCCTAAAAAACACTACACTACAAGTTCCCATCAAAAGCCATTGCGCTGATGTATGCCTACTGTTTGTTTTGCATTTTTGTATTTTTCATTGGTTGAAATAATTTTTTTTAAATAACTTTGTTTTTTAAGGCATATGGCATATACATATATGCAGTAAGCACTCATTAAAAAACTACAAAATCTCAAATTGACATTATCCAAATGGAAATGATCAAATTCAGAGGGGACAAAATCGGAAATATACAGGGTGTCCCACGTAACGTGTTCCCTGGGCATTTTTCTCGAAAATGTGCCGAGATATCGAAAAAGTCCTAATAATAAAAGTTACGTATGTATCATTAGTCAAGGTATCTTTTGGCGTAGCCAAAGTCCTTGAAAAAGGATATATTAAAAAAGTTCTTTTCGTCCTTATTAAGGATATATTTAGATTACATTTTTGAATTTCGCGGATAAAACTAAAACGAAAGTGTTATATTGAAAATTCCAGTTTAACCCTTTATTATCGAGATACTATATAAGGTCTCAAATTGTACTCTATGTACCGTGTTCCTTTGCCATTTTTCTCGAAAATGCACACAAATATCATCGAAGTGCTAGTAACAAAAGTTACCCATCATAAGCCGGGCTATCTTTTGTATGGTAAACATTTAAAAAAAAGCCACACGAAAAAAGGATATTTTCGGTTTGGTCCTTATCATCCTTTCTGAGGATACATTTTGGCTACATTGAATAACTGCAAATCAAATTAGAAAAAAAGTGGTATACCACTGAAAATTCTTCGCAAAAAGATGGTGAATCATTTAGAGGTATGTAATATGTTGTCATAATTCCTGAGATAAAAGGGCCGGAATTTCGTCCCCATTCAATTTCTAGGTAAATTATCATTACCTTATTTTTATTGTTAATGTAAACTTCTGAGGCAGAAGCAAACAGAAGCAAATAGATACAGATACAAGTAGAAAATTCACGGAAAGGAGGCAAAACCAACAAATATAATTCAAACATTAGTTAAGTAGGTTTGTATCTAATGTACTCATACCTAAGTATGTCCAACTTTGGCCTAGTGCACGCTTGAAATAGGATAATTTGGTGATATGCAGTATGAAAATTTTATTCTAAGTTTGATCTTTGATATAAATATTCTTGTAATATCGCGCCTTGCAAATAGTGAATTAGTAGAACTGTTGATTACATACGGGGTATGTCACCGTAATGCCGCAAATACTGTAAGGAGCTATGCTGAACGCTTTCCAGAAAGATGGTGCGCAACTAGGCAACACTTACTGCGAATAATAGAATGAGAGCAAGATCCAGTACCAGCATTATTCGGCAACATATTGCTAGAAACTCTCACGTCAGCATTCGCGAAATATCGCGAGATTCCGGATGCTCAAAAAGTACTATACAAAGGACGCTGAGAGGATTAAGAATGCAACCCTACCATTTATACCTTTCTCAGAAATTAGAGGAAAGGGATTTCAGTAGTAAAACACAATTTTACAACTGGGCCCAACAGAAACTGCGCGAAGATACAAATTTCTTCAGTAATGTATTATTTACCGATGAAGCTACATTTAGGAATTCGAATGTGCCCAATAGACATAACATAAAAACATATTACATACCTATAAATGAATGACCTTCTCTTTACGAAGATCATATACCACTTTCTTTCCAATTTGATTTGCAGTTATTCATTGAAGCCAAAATGTATCCTCAGAAAGGGCGAAAAGTACCAAACCGAAGATAACCTTTTTTCGTGCGTTTTTTTTTTAAATGTTTACTATACCAAAAGATTGTCCGGTTTATGATGGGTAGCTTTTGTTAATAGCACTTCGATGATATCTGTGTGTATTTTTGAGATAAATGGCAAAGGAACGCGCATAGAGTACAATTTGAGACCTTATATCTCGATAATAAAGGGTTAAACTGGAATTTTCACTATAACATTTCATTTTCGTTTTAGTTTTATTTGCGGAATTCAAAAATGTAATCAAAATGTATCCTTAATAAGGACGAAAAGGACATTTTTAAAATATATCCTTTCCCAAGGACTTTGGCTATGTCAGAGGATACCTTGACTAATGATACATCACTTTTACTTTTCCGATAACTCCGCACATTTTCGAGAAAAATGCCCAGGGAACACGTTACGTGGGACAACCTGTATAAAAATAAATGCGAAACTAAATAGATTTTTTATTTATGGAGAAATAAATAAATCCACGCATATTTGTTTTTGAACTCGGGTTTGAGGCAATGGAACCACAGGTTGAGTTCAAGTTCCATTGTTATCCTTCCATTTAACTTAACTTAGTGATGACTTCGACACTTTGTAATCTACTACCTTTGAAACGAACGATAGATTAATATAAGGTGTCAGAAGCCCCATCTCATTTATGGGGCGGGACTTAATTGAGAGGTCAATTTACTAAGTCGAAAATAGTTTCAATTGAGACGCGCAATAGATGGAATTGAAATTGAAATAACACTATTGTGTCTCTAATAAGTAGTTATTTTAATTATTTACACTTTATATTTTATGATGGAAAAAAATTAACACGTGTTAGAGTAAACAACAGTAACTGCCTCAGCGTCGGCATCAGCAACATCATTTGCGACAGCGTTACATTGTAACTCAGGTCTTACGCGCACACTAATTTACTTTAAAACCTTAGCACGTAATTATTTATTATTCAAATTTACATTTTTAGAACTGTTGAAATTGTTGATTTCACGAGATTTGCATATGACAATATGTAGTAAACTAAATACATCGATAAACCTTTATTATCTAAAATCCCACAGTAAAGCGCAGAAATATAAATTGCAATTAGAACAGATTTCTTCAGATAGGTTTATGGAAAGTGGCTCGTATTAGACTCAATTTTAGTGCTAGCACAAGCGTTATTTTTAATATCCGAAAAATTTTAAATTTTAGTTCAGTCGAGATTTTACGAGGCAACATTTCGAAACTCTACTATCTACTTTTAAATCTATAATAACTCTATACTCCCATAAATTAATACTATGAAATATTCGTACGATATTTTGTTAAGTAACTATGAAGAAAGCAATTTTTTTTTTAATATTATTAAAAACAACAAAAATTTCCAAACACAAACACGGATTAAAACCACGTCAAAACTATTTTAATCTTACCATTTACAGCAATTTCATCTGCAGCACTGGGTAAAGGCCTCTGTTCTTGTTGCTCTTGTCCACTCGGCAGCAGAAAATTAGCGGTAGCAAATTCAACATTACATGCTTGTGGGATAGTTCTTTTTCCCAATGCCATTCCACAAATGGCAGTCATATGTGTTTCTGGTCCAAATACATAAAGTGGAATACCGAGAGAACTTCCCAATTCTCTCATCTTACGCAAGCCTTCTTGGTAATTTGGACCAGCTCGGCGTACAAATATTGATACATTATGTTCGACCAATTTCGGTTGGAATTCTCTTAAAGCACTGATAATACCTGATAAAATATAACAATTCATTATTATTAAAAAAAAAAAAATTAAAAATAGTATGATAGAAAGGTGAAGAGATGTCAATAAGCATCACTTTTGGACTTTTCGCTAGAACAGTGTATGTATAGTAGAAAATCACTTGGTAATTATTTGTTTAAATTTAATTAAATATACATATTCGAAAAATAAGAATTTATAATAAAACAAGATTAAACTAAAAATAAAACATAACAAATATTTCAAAATGTGATTTTTTCATTAATTTAATTATCTTAGTTCTCGAAGTATTTACTAGGTTTTTTTTAGTCATATTTTTTTATAAATATGTGAAATAAATATTTTCGATTTTTTTATATTTTAGATAAAACAAACTTAATTTTTTTTTTTTTTTTTTACTTTATAGTCTTGTTTACCTTGTTCCCTTACCTCTAGTAAATATCTTGGGATAACTCTCAACGATAATCTCAACAGCAACAAACATATCGACAAGACAGTCCATAAAGGTATACTAATGCTGTGGAACTGTAAAAATTGGCTGGCTCAACATGAGGACTCAAGCCAAACATAATGATTTGGCTATACAAATCAGTAGTTAGACCCATTATCACCTATGCTGCAGCAGCATGGTGGGCCAAATGTACACAAAAGACAACCATCACAAAACAAGCTCCAAATGATAGCCTATCTAGGTGTGATTGTTGCCATGCGCACAACATCTACCAGCGCTCTAGAAGCACTATTAAACCTACCAGCACTCAGCAACGTTGTTAATAAAAAGAACCTCTGTCTGCCATTAAAAATAATGACACCAAATAGAGAGGAAATAGATACGAATCTACGAAATGAAGCCCTAGCCTGGTACACCGGACGGTTCTAAAACCAAGAAAAGAATAGGAGCAGGAATATACGGTGTAAAACCCAGATCTTATATCTATGCCATCACTAAATGTGCATACAATAAGTAAAAAAGCTAGAATTGGTCTAAGACCAATTCTTATGATACCCTAGATGAATGCCCGTATTAAATTTCGTATGGTCACCGATCTATTCAAGTATTGATTTTGAAGTTGTTTTTCGCATATATTTCTAGAACAGTTTGTCGCACAGGAAAAATGGTAATAACCAATTTTATAGGATTTCGTATTCTGCAGAAGTTCTTAGTACAATAAAAATGTCTTGGACTGATCGTTTTCAAAGTATGCGTAAAAAACCAAAATTTTTATATGGCAACACCAAGAATGAGTTGCCCGATTTAGTCCATTTTTGACATTTTATTTGCTAATGTAGTAAAAACATCATGTGCGAAATTTCAGCTCTCTACGTCGACGCGTTCTCAGGCAGTGTCCAAATATATAGCGGAAAACGAAATTTTTATATGGCAACCCCACGAAAGAGCTGCCCGATTTGGCTCATTTTCGAACTTAATTTTACTTTTTTTTTTAAAAGTCCGTGTACAAAATTTCAGCTCTCTAAGTATACGCGTTCTCGAGTTATCGTGCGCACAGACGGACAGACGGACGGACGGACGGACGGACGGACATGCAAAAATCGAAATAACTTTTAATATTATGAATGGGTGTCCAATCCATTTTGCTCTACCATCATTATTTCGAGGTGTTACAAACGGAATGACAAACTTAGTATACCCCTATGATTTCATCTAGGGTATAAAAATATCAGCCGATCCTACACCAACAGAAAAATTTATATCTATACAGATATTCAAGCGGCATTGAAAGCCATCTTATCACCTGAGGTTAAAACGAAGTTAATGTGGGAATGTATACAAGCATTAACAAACCTTGGTACAAAAAACCACCTAACAATTCAATGGGTGACAAAAAAACGGGGATAATTTGCGTTTCATATTGATTGACATAATTTCTCTTAATGAATGCATGACATATTTCCACTGAGATGCCATCAACCAAGATGATATTTTACTCACGCATCACCCTCTTCCATCCTTATTCGAACATACATTCATATATGAGTACATATACGTTAAAGCACTGGCATTCTCTGGTTTCACAACCACTGCTGTTAATATGCTGCGCCACTTTTTTTTTTTTAAATCTACGAATCGAGGTATAAATGTTTCCCTGGATGAGCTTGACTAAAATTAAAAAAATCTCTGGGGTGTTAGATCCAGTAAACTCTTAAAAGTTCTTCACAAAAACCAAACATTGACAACACACATAAGACATCACCGCCACTAATAACATTATCTCAGCAATCTTCTTCTAACTCCCGCAGTATCCTGAGGAATGCTTAGATATGATTCTGCATACATCTTTTTTTCATTTTCGTAAGGCCTCTCTTAGCTTATAGAAGTTTTAAAAGATGAGGTCATCAGGAGCGCTTATCAAAAAGCAAGCCTCCGGTAGATCAACAGGGAAACCTGCCATATTGCGGGGCAATTATGACCTGCATATGAACACAGACCTGCTTAATGTAAGTAGAACAAATACCAGGAATCTGGTAGCGGTCATTACGGGTTACTGGGCCATAAAGACCATGCTAGAAGACTGGGAATAGCGGCGAACGATTTCTACAGGCTGTAATGATTTCGATGAAATCAAATCCGTCCAACACGTAGTTTCAGTTTGCGAAGGCCCCGTTCGGATGAATAAAAGAGTAGGCTATTAGTACAAATAAGTAAATATACGGATGAAGAACGCATATCAGAAAAATGAAAACCTTATCAACATTTCTGGTAACCAAATTAGTTAACTACGACAAATATTGTAGCTAAGAAATGTTGTTATTAACAGAAAATGTTACTCATGTTCTGGCACATACCAAAGTTTCTACCTTTTACGACTGCAATGCCTCGTTCCAATATAAAATCAACGATGCCTCGAACTGATGTAGGGTAGCACACAAATGTTTCTTAGAAATTTACTGGAAATTTTTTCCTTACAATTGCTATGGATCATTGGAGGGCGACAACGGATGCTGGCCACTAACAATTTTTATGAGCGTAAACGCGTAGATGAGCAATAAGCATTCATTTCTTCGTAAGCCGGTCCCACACAATTTGTGCATTTGTCAAATATTTGTCAATGCGTCTCATTTGAAGAGGTGTGTGTAAACGAGACGCATTGCCAAATATTTGACAAATGCACACATTGTGTGGGACCGGTTTTAGAAATTTACAGCAAATGTTTCGGCAGAATTTTTAATCAGTCTGATCTTGGCCGACTGAAGTTATTTTCAGATGCAATGTGTGCCGTTGTTGGCCGCCAAAAATGCATATAAATTCTAAAGAAAAAATTTCCAATAAATTTCTAAAAAAAATTGCACCTTCGCTACATCATGTCGGGAGATCGTTGATTTTATATTGGAGGAAGGCACTGCTGGCTTACCCTTTAATTAGGTCTGCAGTATAGTAGCACCTCTACAATACAACAAGTAACTAAGTCAAATTTCGTTTCGCAATCACTATATATGTAATTCTATGCACAAGGTTTTCATAAAACAACAAATAGGTGTCCGTTTTTCAATAAAATTCTTTCTGGAGTAGCAATGCTAAAGTTTCAGAAATTTAAGATTAATTCATTTTGCACCCTTTGGAAGCAATAGGTTTCATAATTTTCAACTTCTGCAAAACGAAAGTGAATACTTATTGACCGACACTAATATATATAAAAATGAAAACCTTATCAACATATCTGGTAACCAAGTTAGTTAACTACGACGAAAATTGTAGCTAAGAAATGTTGTTATTAACAGAAAATGCTCCTAATGTTAAGGTACACACCCAAATTCCTATCTTTTACCAGAGCAATACTCCTCGCTTCAATTTAAAATCAACGATGCCTCGACCTGATGTAGGGAAGCCCTTAATTTTATTTTAGAAATTTACTGGAAATTTTTCCTCAGAATTTATACGCATTTTTGGAAGCCGACAACATTTTTCATGAGTGTAAATATGCAATAAGAAATTTTTTTTAAAAATTTACAGAAAATGTTTCGGTAGAATTTTTATTCACTTTGGTGGCCCATTGAAGTTATTTTCAGATACATACAATACTTTCATTTGTGCTTTTGTCAGACTCCAATTGCCAATAAACATTCATTTCTTCTGCCGTTGTCAGCCTCCAATAATTCATAAAACTTGTAAGTCTCCTGACACAGGATGATACACACTCGAGACTAGACACGATGTAAAAACAAGTTTTTGTATTCTCGTGTGTATCAGCCCATGGTATACGTAGTTTATACACGGTTGATACACGTTCGTGAAGCAGCAAATAAAATTCAGCATTCCGATATGATCTACCCGCACACAAACAGTACACGCAAACATATGTAATAAAACACTCATGTTCGTGTATCATCCGAGTCTTACCTTCTGCTCTAAATTCGGCTATACACCAAAATGTTCTAAAATAGTGCTAAGAAAACTAGTTTTTAGTACGGTGTATCCAGTGCGTATCATCGTGTGTCAATTGAGGCTGTCCTACATCAGGTGGAGGCATCGTCAATTTTATATTCGAGCGAGACGTTGAAATTTTTTTTAATTGATTCTCAACTTGAATTTGACTTCTGGTTTTCAATTTTCCTATTCGATTCGTTATGTGTATATTTACTTATTAATGTTAATATACTTTCAAAAGTAAACTTTACAGATTGTAAAACTTTCATAGTAAATAATTTTACACTAACCTCTAAATGTTGCAGCTACATTTGTAAAATTTGCAATGCCACCGCCTGTAATCAAAATCTTTCCTTTTGGATGTTTAGGTGAAGTTGTCATTAAATTTAAAATCGTTTTTGCATATTCGTAAGTTTGTTGTTCTGATGGAGCTCCACTATATTCACCATAATTAGCTAATTCACTTGCTCCTCCTAAATCACAGATTGTATCAGAATAAATTACGCTGGCGCCACCACCGGCTACCATTGTCCAAATTCTACCATTTCTATTTAAAATAGTCAACTAGAATGACACAAATTTTAAATTATAATAATTTAAGAAAAATTTTAGAGCTTCAATTTATTACCTTAAGCGAGGCTCCACTTTTCGCATCCAAATCAGCAATATAAGCTTCTTCAGGATATGCATCACGACCAAAAGGCGGAGGATAATCAATCTCACCCCATTTTGGACGGCAAACAAAATCAGCAGTTGAATCTAACTTCGCTGCTAAATCTAAGATATAAATAGATTCATCGGTGACGACTAGAGGATTTATTTCCAGGTAAGTAAAATATAGATCGACGTATAGCTTGTACAAAGAATCAATAAAGTTGGCGATTCTTTGCTTTTTAGCGCTGTTCTTCACGTTTACAAGAAGAGTTTTAGTGATTTCATCGACTGAAGTTGTACCATCGACTGGAATCTCTAGTCGCAAAGCTTTGGAATCAACATCTCCGATATCAACACCGCCTTGATGATGGAATAGAATTCTGTCTGCTGTGCGATATGAATAAATACAAACGTATACTTCTTCTTCCTAAAAATATAGTCAAAATTACTTTCTCGTTTTTGTGTTCGTGTTTATTATGTAAAATTTACTTACTTCTTTGTGCGCAATAAATGGTTCAATTATGAAGTTTCTCAATTTACCACAAGCTGCTCCTATTTTTTGATCTTTTCCCATATATTCCGCTAGCCATTGCTTTACTTGTTGCACGTTTTTATTCACAGCAATTAGGCCCAACTTACCGCGACGTTTGATTAACTGATCTGGTTTTACGACAAGAGGCTACAAAGGATGGAAAAGTGAATTACAATTATTGAAATTCTAGTTGTATGCATATAATATACATGTAAGAAAAATGTTACAATTTTCTGTTGAAATATTAATAATAAATGTGTGCAGAAAAAAGGGAAAAAAAAGTTCTTTTTTTTACGGGAGAAGCATATTTCTAAGAATGGAGGCGGCGTAATGTACTGTCCTGATACATACAATCCTGTCTTCTTGAAGTTCAGTAGATACTAATGAGGTATGCTGTTCCTGATCTTCAAGCAAAATAACATCAGAAAGAAATTTTATTCTAAATCTAGTGAGAAATGAGGGAAATGTAGATGTGTCAATAATCGAATGAACCTCTGATCATAGCAAATTTTGCTGTCTATCCGGGGTTGTGAGGATGTTTTTCTTGAAAGCGCAAAAAAAATAGTTTTCTCGATTTTCAGTGGCACTGAAGATAAAAAGTCGGCTCTATCGAATGAACCTATGAACTTAGCGGGATTATTAAGCCAATATACATATATAACCTCGAACAGACCAATACGGCCGCTAATAGGTGGTTTATCGGCAACTTTAAGTAGGTATTTTATTTCCTCGGTAGGTGACGATAATTGTACCTGTTTGAGAGAAAAATTTTTAGAAATTCCGGATAAATCTAATTCTAGTATAGCAAGAAAAGCTTAAGGTCCGATGAACAGTGAACAGAAGGGTTAAAAGAAGGGTAAAATTGTTGAATAGAGTGCAGGAAGAGGGAAACCGGAAGGAACAATAGACAAAAATTTTGAAAGAAAAATACATACCACATTGCATAAACAAACACAAGTGTCTATCAGTGCGGGATATAATGAAAAAAAAAGTGAAAAGAAATGTCGCAGCTGTACAAAGAGTTAAGAAAAGAACATACAAAAAGCAAAAATTTTCATAAGAAAACAACAAGAAACTTGCCACCTGTTTGAAATTGAAGCAAATGGTGTCAAGGTTATATTAAAAAATGACATTTAATGAATGTTCCTTACGCACCCAGAACTTAGGCATTGGGATCCGGGTAAAGAAGGTAAAAGTACAAGCTCAATTTCTGAATTTTTAATAATAATAATGAATTCTTTGCTGGACGACAAGATTTACAATTTTATATAGTATAATTAAGAAGTGGCTCTAGATAAAGCTATAAAAGCAAATGGAAAGAAATAATACAAGAATATTAATGATTAATAGTAAAAATGAGAGAGGAAAGAAAAAAGTTTTTATAAAGAATATGAATAATTATGAATAGTGAATTATTTTTCCAACACGGGGAGGCAGAGAAGAATATATTAAAATATACAGAAATCATGAGTGAATATTAATACGCTTTTTGAAAACATTGACAGCGCCTGCAGTTTGAATATTAAGAGGAAGACAATTCCATCATAAGTGAACCACTTGGATAAAATGCACATTGCAGTCATATGGAAAAAAACGTTTATGCGGGGCAAAATTGTATAGAAGAAGCAACGAGTACTGGTAATATAAAAAAAAAAACTTTTGATGGAATATACATTTAGGTGCGTTACCGCGTATCTTATATGGCCGGTTCTCCAGTAGGCCTATTACCATCTTCGATTGCTCAGAAAATTGCCTTAAAATTTAATTTTTGGTAAATCTATTTAAAAAAAATATTTTAAAAATTAAGTACTTTTATTAAAATAGCAACATTTAGCAATATTTCATTTTCCAGCTTGTTATTATAAAAGAAACAAATACAATATTGCTAAATTTCCACATAAAAAAATGTAAATAACTTTCTTTTCAACCTCTCTCAATTTTATTTTGATCTATGCCTTTTGTGTTAGAGTACATTTCATTACAAAAATAAACGAAAGTGGCACCTAGGGTTCATTAGACAGAGATGCAGCCATATGTTAGAAGGTGACGAAAATCACCACGTTCGGCAAACAAAAATATAATGCAAAACGCAATGGCCTCATCTTTAGTTTCTTACGACTAGGTTACAATATACTTAGGGCCTGTCCGAGTCCAAGCCTTCGTCTTGTTATAAAAACTAGTGATATAAAACCAATACAAGCTCTACCAAATTCATGTCTAGGCAACCGAGCTTTACTACTTTGTAAAAATTTGGTTAGGTTGATTGCCGAGTCAAGAATCGAGTCAGTTCAAATTTATAACATATTTTCATGTTATATATTTGTTCGCTGGCTGTCGAAATTAGGCTAAAGAAACGAATTCGGGCAGGTTAACTTCGTTTTGAAATTGATGGAAAATGGCGAACGTTGAAAAATTGAAGTATAAATATTAAGCAGGCATTTCACTGTTTTAGTTCTTTTAAAAACCAAATTATTAGGATCATATTTGTGACTGTAGTCTTTTTAATGTGCATTATAGGTTATTGTAGTACACTGTAATTCACGTCGATAAAAATCTATCGTTTTTTTATGAATTTACCTGTATTTATAATGGCCTTATATAACTGCGTTCTGAATATAAACCTAAGAGTACGTACACAACGAGGCGAGACGAGGCGAGGATATATCAAGAGTTAGAAAATAAAATGATTGCACGCTATACTATGAGAGTGCTCATAACAATGCTGTGGCAGCACGCGATGTATCTTCATCTCGCGTAGCTCAACTCTTGATATAGACTTGCCTTGCTTAACTCTTGATATAGCCTCGCCTCGTCTCGGCTCGACTGTTTGTGCACGTACCCTAACACATTTTTTTATTTCGAGGACAAGAGAGCTTGTTTTCAAGTTCATTAATACACGAGGGAGAAAATACAAACATCATGTAAACAGCACAAGCTCTTAATAAAACGTCAAATACCAAGCTAAGCACACGAATTCGAACAGTTTAGATTCGTCCTTGTCGAATTCTTATAATATCTGAGCTTGTTGTGTGATATGACTGGCTGTTATAACAAGACGAAGACTTGGTTTCAGATAGGCCCTAAATAAGGGTCCATGATTTATAAAGAACAAATATATTTTTTTTTTACAGAAATCCAATTCTGATTTTATTATTTATTAGCTTTCCAATTCGTATACAGAACTGTTGTGCAAAGTTCTTATACATAACACTATTCGTTTCGTATTTTGTTCCTGGTAGTGAGTCAACATTAATTCAAACTACTAATGCATCCCATTTCCTATAATTGTAATATTTTTAACAGTTGATATAGTAATATAGACTTACAAGATTGGAACAATTTACTATTGAACATGAAAACAATAAAAAAAAAGCATAAATTCAAATGAATTGAAATATAGAAAGTCGCAGTCGTTGTTGTGACCGAACTAAATACATAAAATTAAAGCGCACGTTGTATTTAAATTAAGTACAACAGTACAACAACTATTACATCACAGCTTTAAAGTGAATGGTTAGATTTTTCCTTTCAAGAACCTTCACAATAGATATTTTTATCAATCTAAAATCTGAGAAAAATCTGAAATAGAAGCTTCAAAGTTCTCAGTGGAAATCTTTGCAATTTGTATATATCTCTATACAAATATTTATGAAAGGTAGGTAGGTAGGTAGCTTTAAGTTTATGAGTATTATTATGTATATATGATTTCATTTATTTACACCACAGCTATCACCCATAAATTTTTAACAATGAATGAATGCAAATAGATACGTCATTCCATTGAGCTGTTAACAGTCTCCAACGTTATGTATCCATTCCCTCGCTTCTATATAGCTAAGATGTTTGACCAATATATTATCCACTTTGGGAGTGCTAAACTTGACCCCTGAGCACATACATACATACAACTAACAGTACAACAAAAGGAGAACGTCAATTTTTTAATTATTTTTATTAGGTGAATGCAAAATGAGTTTCATGATCCCGCAACTATCCATTAAGTAGGTATGTATGTATAGTATGTATATTGTGATTAGAACATTTTTACTATTGTAGTTAGGGAAGCGATATTTACTATTTCACCTTGATTTTAAAGATTGCGGTAAGTTTCTTACGCAATAAGTATGAATCGCTAATATTCATTTTATACGCAAAACAGTCTTTGAATACAAATTAGTTCTTTTTCCAAAACTTGTATTACTTTTAAGGAATGATAAAAACATGTTTAAAAAAAAAAAAAAAAATTTTTAAATTAAGGACATTACAACTTCAAAACAAATCTGTGCCTACTTCATCGTTACATATGTATGGCGGGCAAGTAATCTATACAAATCTTATGCCAACCTGCTTAATGAGGTCACAAGATTTTGACCTCCTCTGTTTCACCACATTAATTCATCTTATCATACTAGCTAACTACCTTAAAATAAAAGGGAAGGCCTATTGAAGTTGAAATGAAAATGTGTGCTGTTGGGGTGACACCAAAATAAATAATGGAGGAAAAGAATTAGTATAAAGTGAGTGATTTTTTTTATCGGAAAATGTGTGAGATATTTGAGCTTTTACTTTTGAAATTGTATAATATATTTTTTTAATTGCTTATGTAAATAAATACCATTGCATATAAATATTTCCATAACTTACTGTTGTTTCAATCCATGAATTTTCAGCCACTAAAGTTGCCCAATTAGTATCTGGATTGACTGCTGCAAATTTGCTTTGAGCAGCCCCAGAATTTTTATCCAATAGCCGATTTAAAAGATCCTTTCCGGTAACTTCACGGATTGCTTTAGCTGACATTTTTGTGCTGAAATAAAGATAATAATTTTACTATAATTAACTATATCGTAAGTAATTCTGCTGAGTAAAGGTAGATTTAAGTAAAGAATATTATAAAAACTATATGCAAGGCTTAATAAAATTACTTGCCCCATGAAAAACAATATCTTTGAAGGTCTTTCGCTACACGCTTATTTATAAATTTGTACTTGTTGAAAACGGAGAGAGAGTGGACAAGACTCAACCTCAATTTTTCTCTTGGAACATACAACTAAAGATGCGCAATAAGCTCGAAAAATTGCGTAATTTGTTACTATGCGATAGAATTCTGTTTATGTATTCGTTATGCTCATCATAGAAATAGTAAATCTAAAATATTTTTGAAGGGGAATTTGGCGTAATTATTTAAAGTAAAACAAAATTGTGAACTGCTACCAAAACTTTAAAGAACAAGAAAAAAAGTTGGGAACAGAAAAATGTAAACAAAGAAATATTTTAAAAACTTATCTTGATATTTTTGTTTCCTTTCCTTTTTTTCATTTCTTTTGCACGTATTTGCAGAAAAGAAAATTTCTAAGGACTGATTCAGAGAAGAGCCGACCACCAATGATGAAATCAATAAGAAACAGGCTTTTTGTTTGTTATTACATAAGTTTAGTTAAACTACTATAACTTAATCATCTGCATTATACACAACCTGAGTGTGTGCTATATAATTTACGTTTACGTCTTTCATTAAATTTTGTACAGAGACAATATCAAACGGACGGATGCTCTTTTATACTGTATCTTAAAAGTGTCTATGTGAGAGGAGTGCTTTTTTTTTTCTTTTAATTTTCTTTTTATATTAGTCCAATATTCCGGAGTATTTGGAAGATGAATTTCTCTATGCATTGGGCATTGTGAAAATCTCTCGCTTTTTTGCCGTAGGGGCAAGTTGCTAAAGTCGGCAAAAGAAAGCTAATACTTCATGCTTTCTAAAGAATGGAAGAAAGAGCTTCTGAAGACACTCCTTAACGTACACATCCGTGTTGTGCCTGTTGTCACGAAAGGTGATGATTTCTAGCAACACGGCCGTATTGCTTCCCAAATTAAGTATTTAACGGAAAAATCGGTACACGGACGATTCTTTAACTTGCGATCTGCGTCACAGCTCTTTTTTCCCACATAAAATTCCTGCCCTGGAAGCTGGTTGAAGTCCGGTTTCACTTAAGTTTTATCATCCATAATGCAGCAGTCGAGTTCATTCGAAAATTTTCATACAAAATCCGGCTCCTGGATTTTGCAATTTGGTGATTTTCTGGTGTTCAATGTTTTCGGAATGTGGAAACTTTGTAGGGTTTCTCTTCTTTTAATTCGAGGAACCGCAGCAGATGATGATTTCGTTTAAAGTTTCTACCACTTCTTTAGACAACTTTTGGTGGTCTACCGAACCTGATTTCCTTCCTGACCTTTTCAACTTTTTAGCTAAGTCTTCTTGAGATACTACATATATTCGGATTTTCCATATGTATGGAAAGTATTAATTTGCGATGTTCTTCTTGGCAGAAAAACTTTGCACTTAATGGCTTGCAATTATAAGTGCACACCTTTTTATAGATGCAATCTTACCAGCATTCCGTAATTTTGTTTACCTGGTGATGAGTAATGCGAGGGGATAGGTAGTTGGTCTTTTTCTGAATCAGTTCTTAATTTAATTTCAGGGTACTTCAACTTGCCTAAAAACGTCTTTCCGAGATTATTCAAACAGTACCGCACAGCATAATACATTGTTGAAATATTCACACGTTTATAAACTTAAATCCAAGGCTTAATCACTAAATTGTCAATTCAAATGTTTTTATTTAAAATTAAAACAATTAGCGGAACAATTTAACGTTTTTTAATTAAAGAAAATACAAAACCCGGCAGAAGCACGAAACCGACATTTAATTCGAATTGACATTAGCAAGTTAAACTAAGTTCCCCCAAGAACGGAGATTCCCTCACACGGACAAGGTTTTTACACGATATTTCACTTCCTTTAGTTTTATGTATGTTCTAAAAATTTTCTATAATAAACTATAAAGGTAATAAAAAATAACAAAGTAGCTGAGAGAGAGGGAGAAGAGCTATGGTGTCATATTAATTGATAAAAAAATTATATAATCAATCGCAATGACCTCAGGTTCTACTTGCTATAATCACAAAATATCCAAATGCAATCTCGAACACAGATAGATTTTTATAAGATGGTGTTCGGCCCTTATAATTGAACAATTAAACAATTAAATTTTTGCTATTCGATGTCAATATACATATGATGTATATCTGATGTAAATGATTATTTTAAGTGTGTACTGAAAACCATTAAATTAATCGGGGAATGCGGCCTCTAGTAAGGGTAATATTTATGTACATGATTTAATCGATTTCACGCTTGATCACTGACATTTATGTACATATATATTTATAATACTTGTGTCGCTTACATAGGGCGTGTATCTTTTTTCCGCTCCGTAGATCGAACAGATTTTTTAGATCGTTCAGAGCACTCTGGAAAAAAGATACAAATCCGGAGTGCTCAGAGTGTTCTAGTAGCTTTTCTTTATATTGGCAGCACTTATGATTTGTGAAATATCTATTGAAAATACAAAATTCTTTATAAAAATAAATAAATAATAATAATAAAGTTATAAAAATAAATAAGGGGTGAAGGAAAGAAAGGAAATATGGAATTTAAAGAAGTATTCACATTTTTAATAGGATTTTTTTTCGCTCTATTGGTATTACTGACGGATTGCTCCAAATGCTCCGAGGTTTATCTACGATTAGTTAGAGCACTCTGAGCAATAATAAAGATACACGTTCAGAGCGCTCAGAGTACTCTGAAAGTAAATAAAGATACAAGAAATCGGTGTTCAGAGCGCTCGGAGTGCTCTGAGCAGAATAAAGATACACGCCCATAGTGCATACATTTTTATTTAATTTTTGATCTGAGCTCTACTTCTTCATCTTTCAATTGGCATTAAATCGTTGATTGTCTTACTAAACTGCCCGACAGATTCGGAATAGCGAAAATCTTCTATATTTTGTCCCGGAAATAACAGCATTACAGCTCTTATGGGTGGACCGGTTGTAATATTTAATTAAAAGTATGTTAATTAAAATTCTCCTGAGGCATGACGAAAAAACCCTGACAACCCAACATGAAAACTCATGAAAACAGGTTAAAAAGAAAATCGATGAATATCTGAGAGAAACGTAAGCTTACATTAATTCGGAAGAGTAAAGGCTGAAATACAATGACTGCGACACGCATTTGTCGACGCCAAAATAATTTTCGAATACATGCTACGACATTAGGGTATAGCAAATGCTGCGACGCGAAAATGTCGTCGTCAAATAGTAGAGCAAATTTCTAAAATTGTCGTTGCGCAGTGCGACATTTGAGTTTGACAGTTCGTGTGTTGGTACATTTCACGTACTTTTATTTAAAACTGGCATAACTGCATTTAAGCTTTAATGTAACTTATACTTGTTCTTAAAAAATGTAAAAAAAAAATCCGTAGACATCACAAAACAGCAAAACTAAACTCAACATCTTGAAATGACGACGAATAATGTCGCATTCATTGTATTACGTCTGCGATAAACGACGACGCCAATTGCCAACGACAAATTTGGGTCGCATTCATTGTATTTCAAGATTAAGGCTGAACTGGACGCTTTAAGCCCGAGTTACAATATGACGTTGTCGCGAGACGCGGTCGCGAATGATGTTGCTGATGATGACAAGGTCGCAGTGACTGTTGCTTATGCTGTTCCAATGATGACGCTCTAACATGTGTTGAATTTTCGTTTCAATATTAAATAAAATCAATAAATCGTAAATAAATAAATTAACTAGTTATTAAATACTGTAGTATTACTTAAAACTTTCAATTTTCAATCACAATTTCAATTTTCGCGACCGGCGTCAGCGACACCCTTCCTGACACATCGTACCTGCGCTTGAGTACTTTCATACATTTTAACTTTTGACAGGTTTAGTGACACCGTCTGCAACTCGCGACAGCGTCACATTGTAATGATGAATGCAAAGAGGGATAGCGTAGAAATTTATGTAGCGCTTTGTTTGAATCAAGACTGACGCATGATTAAAGCGTCGGGTGTGAATTCAGCCTAAGAGCACGAAACTACTGATCAGTGATCAAAGAACTTGACTTCGAATGGTGAGTACAGAAAAATTGAAAAAATTAACAAAAATGAGTCAATAACAAAGTATGGTTCTACAGGAAGTGGAAAGTGGAGGGTATTTAAAGGAGGCGCAATAATAGCTGTGTAAAGTACTCGCAAGCACTTTCCAAATGGAACGCAAGTTTGTGTTGTCAAGAGTAAAAAATAATCTCCAATTTCAGACATTTCTGCTATGTTTCTGTTATATAAAGGTTCTTATGAAAATAGGTAGGATTATTAACTATATTACTCAAATTAATTTCATTAAAGGCAACTGAAAATAAAATTATGATAAACTGGATCTATATACGAGCTACTTTAATCGAGCAGTACCTACTACCTAGAAAATTTAAGGATAAAAATTCGTCGTCTCTGTTAGATATTTATTATATTAAAAGTTATTACCGTATTATTTTCATATCGATAATATATAAAATTGAATACTTCTCCTGTTCTCGATGAGTTAAATAATTTTAATAGTTTCTTTATAAACATTTTCTCTCAAATTTCATCCATCTGACATTTCAATAACCACTTAGCATCCAAATCCACCTAGCGAAAAAATTTTGCAAGTAGGTAGAAGTACTTGAAAGTACTTTACACAGTCCAATGGAACACAGTTATTAAATTTTTCTTGGATAATAAATGGACTGCGCTTCAAGGGGAATGGTAAGGGTCTTTAAAACTAGGCGCTATATGAAATATTTCCTAGATTAATGTAATCATACGATGTTCCATTAGGTTACAGTCCTGCTTCATTTTGGTGCAACTCTTCCATTACATTTTGCATTGCTTTAACAATTACGGATGTAAAGTGTCGAAAAGGCTGACTTGCCAGAAACCAAAACAATAGTGCCCCGACTTTCTCCAATTTCCTGCTCCATTAGTTTATAACTAACTATAGATATCAAGTTTTGGCGAATTTTTTAAAACATTCACGTGTGTTAGTTTGTGCAAAAAACAAACAACAAAGGTTTTCAATTCAAAAATTTTACCGTTATTTAGGAACCTTAAGAGCAATCAGTACTCAGCAAAAGTTTCCATTTAGATACCTCCTAGCTTGAAGGCAATAAAATTTACTATACGTAGGTTTGTGTCATGAAAGTGATAAAATTCATATAAAATTAGCCTAGACTTAGACCACAAGTCACATTAGAGACATCTAGCGTAAAACACATACACCCACGACAATTCAAGACGAAAATGAAAATTTGCAGTTCAAAGAAATTGAAAATTTTTAACGAGACTTAACTCTCTTAAATTTTTTTTACACATAATTGTTAAATATCCTATTTTGTATTTCTTCAAATAATTAAAAAATGCCACTAAAAATGAAAAAAATCGACGTTATTTGCTAGATCTAGGCTTCATATTTCGAAAATAGTCACAATCTAAAGAAATGAGAGTTTCCCAGCTAATATCTCCATTCCAATAATTTTTTTTTTATTTTTTCCGACGATATTTACTAGACCTCCTCGTTGCCTTTAATTTAAGATATAAGTCATTATTCTGCTACAAATAGTTTGCCAGAAATTCGTATTGAAAAATGTAAATCTTGGTACTGATTCCCCTTAAGCTAAATCAAAAGATATACGGATAAACTTAAATTACACTACGTACATAATATAACCTAACCAAAAAATTGTAGGGAGTGTACAACTCCTACGGTAACATAATTTAGCAATAGCATGACATCAATTCCCGTATTAAAAAAGCAAGAAATGCGATATGTAGGAAAGCCTCCAGAAAGTCCAAAACAATACAATTGCAAACCTTTTTTAATAGGTTTTTACAAAGATCCAGACTGGAACGCGAAAGAAACAACAATTTCAATTTATTAATTCCGAATTCGGCGTACATCAAGATGTAAAACTAATCCTATATCTGCCCCACTAAAAATTAAAACAAGTTTAGAAAAACTAAAAAGTGTGTAGCAAAAAAAATAAGACTAATATTAATTTGAAGATTATTGATCGAAGAAAAAAACGAAAAAAAATTAATTAACATTAATATTAATATTCAGTTTATATAATGAAGAATAGAACTTCCCAGAAAACAATTTGGCGAGCTTTTGCCAAAAATAAGGAATGAGCAATAGTTGTGAAACAGGGACAGCGTTATGGCAATAAAGTGTGTATATGACCGCCTCTCCTTCAACTATTACCTATTTCTCGGTTGCCTCGTGCAATATCAATGCAAGAAATGGAAAAAACGAAGAAAACATAATTTTAAGCAAGTTTTTGTTTCTGTTTGTTTATTTTAAAGCTATGCCGTAAGATCACGTTGCTTACTCTCAGTTAAATTATGTTTTTTTTTTTTTTGTGACAGGAGAAACACAATCACAAAAAAGAAGAGAAATTTTCAAAAATTAATGTGTTTTATTTAATTGACACAGTTAAGGTGAGGTGAGCTTTTAAATTAGCACTTTCTAACCTTTGGGCGATATACTGAAATTACAAAATGCCAATCGAGACACATTGAAAATAATTTGAAATTGGTAAATTTAAAGTATTTTACTCAACCCTCGCAGTTGGCAAGCATATGAAATAAAGGGTTTCCAATAAGAGGTGTTATTTTAATTAGCCCGCTATTTCGGTAGATGTCACTTTTGGAGCTGTCATTTTTTGACATTTGACAAGTAGAAACTACGCCATTAATAAAAATGGAACGATACACGATTCAACAACACATTGAAATTATTAAAATTCACTATAAAAATGGTGAAAATGTGGCAGAGACGGTTCGTAAAACTCGAACAAATTTGGGTCGTCGTGAAGCACCTTGTCGGACCGCAATACAGAAATTGGTAGAAAAATTCGAGCTGTCGGGACAAACTAGTGATGTGAAGAATAAAACCCGTGCACGTCGCTCAAGACCAGCCGAGAATATTGCTGCTGTAGCCGAAAGTGTTGAAGAAAACCCAGGTTTGTCCATTCCTCGTCGTTCTTTGGAATTAGGCATTCCACAAACGACATTACACCGTATTTTGCATAAATATTTGGGTCTTAAGGCTTATAAAGTTCAGTTAACACAAGAACTCAAGCCGGCCGATCATCAATAACGTCGAGTCTTTGCTGATTGGGTCCTTGAAATGCATGAAAATGATCCGGAATTCCATCGAGAACTCATCCACCTCGATGGCTTCGTCAACAAGCAAAATTGTCGCATCTGGGGCTCGGAAAACCCAGAGTTATTGTTGAAAAGCCTCTCTATCCTCAACGTGTGACTGTTTGGTGTGGTTTATGGTCCCGCGGGGTCATTGGACCTTACTTTTTCGAAAATGAGGCTGGAGCAACAGTTAGGGTGAATGGATTGCGCTATCGCCAGATGATTAATGATTTTTTATGGCCGGAATTGGATGGTATTGATCTGGACAACGTTTACTTTCAACAAGACGGCGCTACGTGCCATACAAGCAACGAAACCATTGATCTTTTACGGGAAGTTTCCGGACCGTGTTATCTTTCGAAGAGTTGATCACAATTGGCCACCGAGATCTTGTGACTTAACACCTTGCGACTTCTTCCTTTGGGGCCACGTGAAAGAGAAGGTCTACGCCAACAGCCCAGCGTAGATTCAAGACCTCAAAGATGGAATTCGTGAGGCTATCGAGGACATAGGGCAGCCACTTTGCGATTTGGTTATGGAAAATTTCATGAAAAGTATATGGTGCTGTAGGCGTGGTCGTGGTGGTCATTTGGCTGATGTTATTTTCCATTATTAACGGCATACCTTCCTCTTTATAATGAAATAAAGATCCGATCATTTATCTCAAAAAATGGCATTTTTCTTTGAATATTAAAATAACACCTCTTATTGGAAAACCCTGTACTTCGCAGGGTTGCCATACAAATATTTCGTTTTTTAGTATATATTTGGACACTGTCTGATAGCGAGTGTACGTAGAGAGCTGAAATTTGGTACACGGTGTTTTCATAGCAATAACAAATAAAATTTAAAAAAACACATTAAATCGGGTAACAACTTCTTGATGTTTCCATACAAAATTTCGTTTTTTCACTATATATTTTGAAACTGTCTGAGAACGCATTGAAATATTTTGTACATGGCGTTTTCATGAAAATTCCAAATAAAGTTCAAAAATAGCTAAATCGGGCAACCCCTTTTTGGTGTTGCTATACAAAAACTTAGTTTTTCACTATATATTTGGATCCTGCCTCACGCGACGATGAAGAGAGCGAAATTTTGTACACGGGCCTATTTAAACAAAAAAATAAATTATGTTCAAAAATGGGACCAATCGGGCAACTCCTTCGTAGGTTTACCATACAAAAATTTCGTTTTAACTATATATTTGGGCACTGTCTGAGAACGTGTCGACGAGGGGAATTAAAATTTGGTACATGGTCTTTTCATAGCAATAGTAAATAAAATTACAAAAATGGTCTGAGTGGGGCAGCCCTTTCTTGATGTTTACATACAAGACTTTGGTTTATCACTATAAATTTGGAAACTGTCACTGCGTTTTTATGAAAATTGTAAATACGAGTTCAAAAATGAACCAAATCGGGTGACCTAGTTTTGGTGTTGGCATACTATATATTCACTATATATTTGGACACTGCCTCAGGTGTCGACGTAGAGAGTTGAAATTTTGTACACGGGAATTTTTTAAAAAAATGTAAATTAATCTCAAAAATGGTACCAATCGGGCAGCTATGTAGGGTTTCCACACACAAAATTCGGTACGTGGTGTTTTCATAGCAATGGTAAATAAAATTTCAAAAATAGACTAAATCGGGTTACTCCTTGTTTATGTTGCCATACAAGTCTTTTGTTTTTTACTATATAGTTGGTAGCTGCCTGAGAGGCGTCGAAGTGGAGAGGTCATATTTTGTACAGCAAATACAGTTCGAAAATGGAACTAATCGGACAACTTCTCGTATGGTTGCCATAAAAATTTCGTGTTATACTGTATATTTGGTCACTGCCTGAGAACGCACACACACACACATCCAGACTCGGAGTGAAACATTAGAGTACAGATTCGCTCGATCCAGTCAGATAATAGCTTAGATATTATGCATTTCTGAGCAACCCACCCCCAACCATCTAAGTATCTAAAGGGTTTTCCAATAAGAGGTGTTATTTTGATATTCAAAGCAAAATGCAGTTTTTAAGATAAATGATCACGTCTACAGGACCATATCCTTTTCATGATATTTTCCATAACCAAATCGCAAAGTGGCTGCCCTATGTCCTCGATAGCCCCACGAATTCCATCTTTGAAGTCTTGAATCGACACTGGGCTGTTGGCGTAGACCTTCTCTTTCACGTGGCATCAAAGGAAGAAGTCGCAAGGTGTTAAGTCACAAGATCTCGGTGGCCAATTGTGTTCACCTCTTCGAGAGATAACACGGTCCGGAAACTTTTCCCGTAAAAGATCAATGGTTTCGTTGTTTTTATGGCACGTAGCGCCGTCTTGTTGAAAGTAAACGTTGTCCAGATCAATACCATCCAATTCCGGCCATAAAAAATCATTAATCATCTGTCGATAGCGCAATCCATTCACCGTAACTGTTGCTCCAGCCTCATTTTCGAAAAAGTAAGGTCCAATGACCCCGCGGGACCATAAACCGCACCAAACAGTCACACGTTGAGGATAGAGAGGCTTTTCAACAATAACTCTGGGTTTTCCGAGCCCCAGATGCGACAATTTTGCTTGTTGACGAAGCCATCGAGGTGGAAATGGGCCTCATCACTCAAGATGAGTTCTCGATGGAATTCCGGATCATTTTCATGCATTTCAAGGACCCAATCAGCAAAGACTCGACGTTATTGATGATCGGCCGGCTTGAGTTCTTGTGTTAACTGAACTTTATAAGCCTTAAGACCCAAATATTTATGCAAAATACGGTGTAATGTCGTTTGTGGAATGCCTAATTCCAAAGAACGACGAGGAATGGACAAACCTGGGTTTTCTTCAACACTTTCGGCTACAGCAGCAATATTCTCGGCTGGTCTTGAGCGACGTGCACGGGTTTTATTCTTCACATCACTAATTTGTCCCGACAGCTCGAATTTTTCTACCAATTTCTGTATTGCGGTCCGACAAGGTGCTTCACGACGACCCAAAAATGTTCGAGTTTTACGAACCGTCTCTGCCACATTTTCACCATTTTTATAGTGAATTTTAATAATTTCAATGCGTTGTTGAATCGTGTATCGTTCCATTTTTATTAATGGCGTAGTTTCTACTTGTCAAATGTCAAAAAATGACAGCTCCAAAGTGACATCTACCGAAATAGCGGGCTAATTAAAATAACACCTCTTATTGGAAAACCCTTTATATTATCACCGGGCAACGCCGACGGGCTCCCCCTAGTAGTTCATATATGTAGCTTGTTTATAGATATACCAGTCAGGGTCAGACATACGCAGAGAGGAACTTCAAAATTAAGCCAATTCCACTCTTAACTCAAAATGGATAAAATTGTAGTTACACCCTTCTTACATTAAGCCATCGATATGATCCTCAAGATTTAAAATGAACGATCAGTTATAATTACTAATTTTATAGTACATAATACATAATCAATCAAATAGCAGTGACGTCCATAAATGTTTAGCGCTTTCCGATTCTATGTCATATAAGATTATGTATATCCTCCACTATTAATAATAGACGGAACGAGTTTTTTTTTATTAAGTTCTAACACTACCGTATAGTAAACGCGTAATTCTTTATTCGAATCCCATAACATCTTAACAATAACTAAACACACGTTCTGTTAAAAATGCGCAGCAACAACATACACTAACACTACTAAGGAAGGAATACCGAACCGACAGTAGAGATACAAAAGTCCTGGAAAAAAGCCGTTTATTTCAGATTTTTTCCATGTGATTATGGGTTTTTTCGTAAAAACCGGCTTTTTTTCTTGCTTCGATCTTATTAAAAATGCACGTCGTTATAGATTTTACGACTTTTTATTTTGCATACCGTTTAAAGCAGCTTTTTGCTTTTTTCCTACGTTAATAGAAATAATATTGATATTAATATTTCTAGATTTTGTATTTTTTTAATTCAATTATAAGCTCAAATATTGCTCTTTAATGTAATTACTCCATTAACATTATTTTATTTATTTCGAAAAAAATACCATGTTCCAAAAATAGCCAACAACGCTATGCTACATTTTATTTTTTTACTACTCAACTACATACTTGGATCACAGTTTGTTTCTTTATTCTAATAAATTCATAGAACAATGGAACGCACAGGTATTAGATCTTCTCTTAATGCTGAGTAAAGATCTTGAAAGAGTTCAATAATTTAATTAAAACTATCAAGAAAAAATCCGAGTATTTTCTGTAAGTTGTAAAGTGTTTAGACAGAAGATTTTATTATTATTATTATTTTTTAAAGAGGTCAAAAAAAAAAAGAAAAACTACAGAGATTCATGATCAGTTGATGGCTCTCACTAGTGAATTTATTTGAGTCTTTCAACTTTCAGTTTTACTGCAATTTAACTAATATCACAAATAAGTAAATATATACAGATAACGAATCAGATCGGAAAATTGAAAACCAGAAGTCAGATATACATATAGTACATATTGTGCTTGCAAGTCACTTAAAAATTTGCATCGTCTCGCTCGAATATATAAAAACGACTATGCGTCGCCTGATATAGGAAGGCCTCAATTATTTTTTAGAAATTTACTGGAAATTTGTTCCTTAGATATTTTATGCATTATTGGAGGCTGACAACGGCATAAGAAATGAATGCTTATTGGCAATTAGAGGCCGACAATGGCACAAATGAAAATATTGTATCTGAAAATAACTCTAATCGGTTACCAAAGTGAATAAACGCTCTACCGAAACATTTGCTGTAAATTGCTTCAAAAAAAAATCTTATTGCATATTTACGCGTCTGCACTCATAAAAATTGCTGTCGGCCTCCAAAAATGCGTATAAATTCTAACAAAAAATTTCCAATACATTTCTAAGAAAAAATTTACGGCTTCCCTACATCAGGTTGAGACATCTTTGTTTTTATATTGGAGTAAGGTCTTGCTGTCAGCCTCGACCACTGACTTTTAGTAATGGACTGAGCGATTTGCTATTTCATGTGGCACAAATATTGTGTTTCTGTAAATCACCGTTAGAGCACCCTTTAAAACGTTTACTACATAAAAAAGATGTAAAACTGAACCAATCACATGAAATTTTACACCCGACAATCGAATTAAATTCTTGTGCCCAAGTGATATTTTAATCGCTTATAAGAAAGTAAGCTCATTCCGACTTTAATTTTCAAAAGTTATCCTTACCTGAATACTGCGTATGGGCAAGAGAAACGGAGCATGGTAAACATTGTCTTTATCTTATTCTCTCTGCGGTGATTGCATCTGTAGCCAACATAAAAACATCAAATGGCATAAGAAAACGTTCAGTAAGCAAAATTTTGTGTTGGTAGCTCCAACTCTACCATAGGGCGAAAGAGAACTCTATAAAACTTGTGCCATTCTTACCTATAGGAAAATGACAATACGCTCAGTCCATTGTTATAAGTCTGTGTGGCCTCGACCAATGCAGAAAAATAAAATTCAAAGAAGATATTTCCAGTAAATTTCTAAGAAATAATTGTGGCTTTCCGTACATCGGGCCGATGCATCGTTGATTTTATATTGGAGCGAGTCATTGTTGGCTTACCCTTTGATTACGTCATCAAGTGCAAGTCGAGACGAGAGTGGAGACATCGTCGATTTTATATTCGAAAAAAGCATTGCTGATTTTGGTCTACTTGCCCAGTCTTTGTATGCCATTAGTTTGTCTATGCATTTCTGCCTTGCTCTGGTAAAGGGTGTGTGCCTGAAGATTAGGAACATTTTATGTTAATAACAACATTTCTTAGCTACAATTTTCGTCATAGCTAACTATGTAACTTGGTTACTAGAAATGTTGATAAGATTTTCATTTTTCTGATATTTACTTATTTGTGCTAATATGGAGTAAAATCGAAATGTTGCAAATGGATCCTTGATGCACTTCATTTGTATAACAGATACACTGCACATTTCACTACATTTATAATTAAAAATGAAATCATTACGGTGACAGTCTTTCTAGGATTTAAAAGGAGTACCCAGGCAATTATAATAAAATCTCGAAAATGCATTACACTGGCTAAGTAAACCTAATTGCGCAACTTCACAAGTAAAGTGCTCTTGCATTTTGCTTTTGTTAATACCAATTAGGTCGGAAATATCCGATATGTATTATGTACTATTAATCACCCCTAACAGACATTTTGTTGAAAAATTTCTAGAATTAACAATTTTTTAATATTTTATATTTCGCCAGTCCATAATTGAAAAAAACAAATGATTCAAGTTTAGTTAAATACCTGTATAGAAGAAATTATTTTTGCAATAAACATATATTTCAGTTTGTATTCAGACTAGAGCAGAAAATTAGATCCGGATTTGCTAATATCCGGATGACTGGATTTGTGGACTATCCGAATCCTAAAACCCGGATCCTAACTTATTTATTTATTTAAGTTATTTTATATGTAAGTTCAGACGATAGCAGACAGATTAAATCCATTCACATATACATATAACTAGAAAAAGTATGTATAAATTAAATAAAAGGTAAGCTCTAATTAATCAAAATAGTTATAAGTTAAAGAATATTAAATGATTCAAAATAGCAATAATAAAAAATAATAAAAATAAAAAGAGAAAAAGTACAAATTCTAAAAGTAATAAAGCAAAAAATTAAAAAAAATTAAATAAAATGACAATACATATAACTAATTCATACAAAAAAGAAAAATTCAGATTATGAGAAGGAGGCAAATAAAATAAGTGTTGTATAAAATAAATTTTATCTTACTGCACTATAATTAAAATGTAAATTCAAAAGAGCACTGCTATGTAATACATATATATTGAAAAGTATGGAAGTAGAATGAGCAGTCGTCTCAGGTGGAAGGAATACACTTTATCTCACTCAATATTAAACGTTTAATTTAATAGAGGCTATACTGTCCGAACATGTCTATGTGGTTAAAGAATTCATTGTGATTTGTTTTAGCTCTATATAGTGGTGATTTAGTTTTTAAATTTGTTTTAGCAGTCGCAAAACCAAATGTTGAAGGCGGGACTCGTGATGGTCCTACAGATTGCATTGTTTCATCGAAAAAATATAAATGATGCTGCCAGTAAATGAACTCTGGTACCCGATCCAATAGAAGTAAGGGATTAATCATTGGAAAGGTATTAACACTTAGAACAAGAATTGCGATGCCGCTTGATTCCTTGTCCGATAGGAATAATAGCACTTTTGTGTACATAATATAGTTTTTGGTATAATCAGGTCACGATCTATAATATCATTTCTGTTTACAGGGTCCAGTCCTACATGAATGATAACATAGTCATTGATAAGGCATTCACAGGCTATAGCAATCAACCGCTCACAGTTTTACCTTGACGTATTAAACAATGTCACAAGTCTCTCGTTAGAATCACCGCAGTTTTGTGAGAAATATACATAGCGGTTCTCGGATTTTTACATCTCTGGCTTAGTGAGGGAGTTTGCTCCAACATGGAATCGAATTGATCACAATTGCGTCCGGTCAAAAAATGCATCTCTATTAGTCACAGAACCTCATGTGTTAAAATCTCCTTGTAAAGCGTTCCTCATCATGTCACTAATATCACTGAGCTGCGCTGCATTGAAGTCATGAGTGACATGCAGAATTGAGGTATTTCGGCCCAGTTATTACTCTCTAGGTGTTGTCGATACACTCTAGTACCTTCAGAATATACTGCTTGTATTCACAAAAAATTGTGTATTTTATAGTTTGTGGTATTCTATGACGGGTCTCAGTAGTACAATTGATGAATATATAATACCTGGGAGTGTGAGCAAAGAAGCAGTCGAGATTTCCGAGTGTTTTACATTTAAAATGTACACGGCAAGAAAATGAAGAAAAAAAATATAAAAAATAAATCAAACTCTCTTTAAAACTTTTATGAACAAAGATAAAAAATGCGAAAGCGCAGATTGCATGCAATGAAACAGAATGGCAATTTATTTTTATAAATAAATGAGAAGGGATAGAGTTTTCAGATTTTACTCTCATAAAATGTTCCCGTGCTTTTGTGAAAACAGGTTTTTTTCGAATATTGACAGATCTGGTCGCATGTTTTTGCTCTAATCCTATGATATTTGAACAGCACGTGTGCTTCTGTTTACATTCGTTTTGCTCTGAAGAGATTAAGTGGGAGAAACTCATTCTGGATTCTCTGATATTTTCGGGGAAAAATGAGAATTTTATTTGACAGAAATTTTGCATCTCCTTTCAGCACCTTGGCCAAAGCGAAACTTATGTTTTTCTTAACAATGTGAGGTAGTGTGTCCCGAAGTACATTACTATGAATAATTTGATAGGATTTTAAGGGATTCAAGAAGATTTTGTCGTTCGGGTAATCCTACATTCTCTCGATTTTTGTTTTTAACTCGTTGTCAAACGCACTAGAATAATGCATAGCCAAGCACTTTTCCCCCATTCATGTAAAAGACGAAAGTATATGACATTATTAGTTTCATTCTAAAAAAAAACACGAAAAATTTTCAATTTTGTTCGGGTGCTTCTGACCTTCTTATTAGGTTATCTTTGGTGTTAGGTCTTGCCTCTAACCGATAGCGGTGGGAGAGTGAAAGGAAGGAGTGAACTCAAGACCGGTTTCTGGGTAGCATGTGACGCTGACTCATTTCTAATGATGCGCAAAATGGCAATGGATTATGAAATAACCAAAAAATACGTTATTTTGCTATTGCTAAAACTGACATTTATAGTACAGTGTAAACTCTGAACGAACAGGGATTTGGAACTAGATGCAAGCAATACTAACTTCTATTCAGCTCAAAAACAGTATGTATTATGGCTATTAGAGAGGGGTGCCAAAATTTGCATCATCCTTTCATGATATCTCCACTTTCCCAATAAAACAATGCAATCTGGAGGAAATTTTGAACCTTTTTTGCTTAGTCAGGATCCGGATCTGGATCATCCGGATCATCCGGATGTGAGAAATCCGATCCTAATTATTCCGGATAATCCTGAGACTTTCGCTTCTAATTCAGACACATTCGCAAATACAACTTTTGTGATTGCAAATATTTAGAGCCGTTTCACATGAGCGATAGCTGTCGTGCGACTGCAAGATTTTCTAAATAAAAAAGAGATTTTTAATCAATTAGCTTCATTAATAAAATCCCAAGATGTTTTAGCACAGAACAGAAGATAAGGTTCAATCAAAGATTTTTTGTATGTACAGTAGGAATGTCGGAAATAACTAATTAAAATAAACAAACTTAAGGAAATCGACATAAGAACGTTTGCGTGATGAAATTTATCTGACCTTGCAGAAAATCAATAAAATAACTTATTTGAAATGGAAAAATTACAAAATTTTGGTCAGGTTAAATTGGTAAGGCAGCAACCCTCATCATAAATTTCCCTGACCTTGATAACTCACTTTTCGTGGCGCGTACTATAAATCCAATATTGTTCTCCTTGTTCTAGTACGGTCAGATAAAAAATAGCATACAAAGGTTAAAGCTACACAATTTGGTCTCAATCCCACTACTAGTACTAGTATGCACCTGCTCCCTCGTACATTCATGGTTAGCAACTATATGCAGTAAAGAAATAATTTTCAATTTATCGTGTTGAAATTTTCATAATTTAATTTTTTGCGGTTGTTTAATTTTTCACATCGTTTTAACAGACCCTACTTCCACTTAGACTTAAACATTAAAAAAAAAAACGAAAACAATGTTTTTTTTTTATTATTTGATCTTTCTCCCGATGGCCCCTTTCAGGTGAAACAATGAAGTTGAACAAGAAATTTCGTAACTTATCTGAATTGAGTTAACTATTTTGTTGTTTTTTTTAGAATTATTTGCGAAATTATAGTATAGAATATATTTTAATAATGAACATACTCCTCGTACACGAATAGACAGAACTTTTGAAAATAGTAATCTCGTTGGTGATATAGGTATATTTATAAATAAATTTCAATGTTTTAGCGAATTAAAATTAAAAAAAAAAACGCCACAAACCGATTGAACTGAATCCAACCCAAATAGGTATGTATGCCGTCACAATATATAACGAACACTCTACTAGTGCTCTTGCCGAAGTAACAAACAGTAGAAAACTAATTCGAGCTTAAGTTGTGAGAAAACGATCAGGCCATGCGAATATATGGAAGTCACCTTATCTGTTGTAGTAACAGCTAAGACGTGACCTAAGACCACATAATATATTGATTAACTTTTTATAAAGATTATCTGGGTGAAAGCTAACATCAAATTCTACGTGAACGCATCAAAGTTACTAATCGCTGATAAGGTCACACAATTCTGCAGTGTCTATCAGCTGATAGTCGCAAGAGCGATTATGAACATACACAAAAGTATGCTCTGCTCTAGAGGTCTAGCATTAAATGGGAAGCTAGGCTGGATGAATGTGCACATGTTGTTTGCATGATAAGAAACTTTGGAAAGCAATTTTGATTAGGTATATGAGTTACGACAGATTTTTTTTTGTAGTATTGAGGATATGGTACATGGTGTGATGGGATGTATTACTGAAATTTTTTTTTTACTTATACATACATATAACAAATACACATACTATGTATTTAGGTATGTATTATAAAATTCAAAAGATTTTTGCGAATTTATAATGAGGTGAACATCTCGTGATCTTAATACAAATTCAAATAGAGATTTCTTTCGCGATTCCACCAGCTCTGGCCATTTGTCGTCTTCGTAAAAAAATAAAAATTTATTCCAAATTTTTTCTTCAAAACGGAATATGAGAAATATTTTATAAATACATTGTTAACAGCAGGTGCAGAGTTGAAAATAAATCACAAATAAAAGAATGCATAATATTTCAGATATATTTATGTTTAGCAGAAAATACAAAAATGAAGACAAGAGAAAGCAAAGACTTTTTGGTCTAGTCCCACAAAAGTACCAAGTGACTAACCTTACTTAGGCGATAGACGAATACTGAGTGGTAGTAGAAATCGCTATTCTGCATAAAGAGTTAAACGATATGAGAAGTCAGCTAATCTTCGAAGATTTTTCATTGCGAATTTCTGGCAAACTATTTGTAGCAGAATAATGATTTATATCTTAAATCAAATATAACGAAGAGATTTAGTCTAGTCTAGAATAACGTTGAGAAAAATTGTTTTGGAATGGAGATATTAGCTCAGAAACTTGTAAAAAATGGTAAAAATTTAAGTTCTTTAATTCAAATTCCTGTTAGTAGGTATTCTCATTTCTTTAGATTATGACTATTTTAGAAGGGTAAAGATATGTGGAAAAAAAATTAGGAGTTTTAATTCTCGTTAAAAATTTTCAATTTATTTAAACTGCAAATATTCATTTTTTGTCTGGTATGGTATTTACTATATGTATGTTGTGTTTCTGTCTTTTACGCTAGATGTCTCTAATGTGGTCTGTGGTCTAGGCTAATTTGATATGAATTTTCGCACTTTCAGTAGAGAGAGGACACAAACCTACATATAGTTAATTCTTTTCCTTACAGAGTTCGCTTGTATGTGAATAGTAAGTTATGCTGATACTGACTTCTCTTTAATCAAGATCTTTTTCTATTTCAGCGAAATACTTACAGATTATTCAAACCTTAAAAATTTAAGTACATAATAGCTGCGTTTTCTGATCTCTCTGATCTGATCCGGTTCAATTTTATGTACGTAAAACAACAACAATGCGTGATCCATGTTGATCCAGATATCCATTTAGATGGTCCTCATCTGTTTGCTAGAGTTCTATTAATAATATAGTCGATTGTTACGATCTAAAATAATTGCGACAAACTTTTAATCACAATTCCCTCAAATTTATTTGTCTAAAGAAAAAACTAAACGTCAATAAATACTGAGGCATCCACCTCTCTCCCCACTAGAACAAGCTGTGCTTTTTTAATTTAAATTTAATTTTACGTGGACGCCTTCAGAGAAAATTCAAGTAATTAATGAGTCGCGAACGCAGATATTATTCACACAATGGAAGACATCTCAACCATTTAAAAACGCAATCTGCTTGAAGAAACATCAAATTTTGGATAAATTAAAGATTGGGTTCGATTTTGCACCTACTAGAATAGTATAATCACTTAAAAGAAAAAAAAAACTTGCAAATGAATAGTGAAATGAAACATTTAATGACACCAAACAAAGTCAAAGAAGCTTGTACACAGCGCCATCTAGTTGTTAGTAATAATATGATAATGTGTCAAATTCAGCAAAAATATGTCTGTGCCAACGAGGAAATAAAAGTTATTAATAACTTAGTTATTACCTCGTTGGTTTGTGCTTTCTCAAAAAAACGACGAAGAAGAAGAAAAACCAAGCATTTTTTGTCAATATGGATTCGAATGGAGCTGAATGTTCATTTTCTGGGAAAAATAATGAGAAAATAAAAGGAAAATATTCGACTCGACAGAAACAATGTTTATATTGAGAAATCGCAATTTTTTTTTCCCCGTCAAATCATGAATTTGTCGTATATTTACAATTAATTGTTGCCGTTTAGCCTGCATGAAAGCTATTATATTTGTCAGTTCTATTTCCAAATTGTTTACGCTTAAAAATCTGTTAACTGAATTGAAAAGCCTAAAGTACGGTTTATCGCATCAATGCCACCTTTTATGTATGTCAAGGGTCCTCTAATATCTAGATATCGATACCCCATGTCTGTCATAACCATAAACTTAGTCTGTCGTAAATTTTTCTCTATGAAACTCTTACCTAGGATAGCGCTATCTGTATTAATTCCTTAAAAGCTTCAAAATTTGAATAGTGTAAGAGTTCTCTTAAAAAAACTTTTATCTATAGTAAGTATATTCACAGTAAAGCTTCGTAATTCAGTTAAAAATGTATGTTTAGTAACATTAGCACTTCTTTTTATGCACAAGATAATTAATTTTGTAATTCTTTCATGAAAAGCCACGGCTGATAAAAGATATCCAAAAGACGTTCTTAAAGAATTTTTTTTTGTAATGGTTCCCATAGAAGTGAAATTCTTTATCTCACACATTTTTAGCCAAAATTAAACTCCAACTAGAACAGGTCACCTTTCCATTGTCATTAACACAATTTTCTTCAACCAGTTTAAGTAAAATAAAATATGTGAATAATAAATGTGCACCGATTAATTCATACTTATTCATTTGTTAGAATTAATTTGTCTACCAGCATAAGTCCAATAAAGACTGCACAGACACTGAATTATCTTCACATCCAAAAAGATTTAAAAAAATTTCCGGGAGTTATGTGTACATTTACAATTTTCTAACAATTCACAATAACTTTTTTTTATACCTATGCTCACTTTTTATATATTAGGTGAAAACGGTTAAAAATAGAATTGTAAAAATTTAAGGAACTAAAATGATATAAATACAAATTAGGCCTGAAACGCAATTGGAGCTTTTCAGCCACCTTGAGATTTGTTGACAATGTAAATCAATGTAGAAGTACACAATTGGAGCTTTTTTGCCAGCTTCAAGCTGGCTTGAGATTTGATCAAATTGTAAATTTCAAGCCCAATGACTGCCAACTTGAGGGAATTTTTAATGTTGCCAACTGTGCGAATGTCGAATATTAGATAAGAATGGCTTCTGTTGACACATTTAAGTAAACTGCTACCAAAAATGTTAAAATGGAAGAAATCTTGTAGAGTTAGTAAAAGATAAGCAGTTTCTGTGGGACAGAAAAAAAACTCGGTATTATTTTTACATATAATTGGTACATCTCAAAACTATCCAAAAAAGTATGCAGTTATCGTAATTTTGGAAAATCGGAAGCATTAACTGTCATTCCTTAATAAATATTCTCAACATAAACAAGTTAAAGTTGCAAATGTCAAAAACACCAGTTGTGTTCAATTCGGATTTTTCAGTCAGCTTTAGCAGAAAGCTGTCTGAAAAGCTGCAATTGTGTTTCAGGCCTTACACATTTAGGGAAATAACAGCTCAGCAGCCATCACTGATCATCCAAATAAGCAAACAAAATTTTTTTTACATAAAAAATGCTAAATTTGTTAGAGAAAGTTAATGCTGAACAGGTTGTTTATTCGCCGATGACCACAATAATTATATGTATTTTGAAGAGCCGCTGGGCTAATGCGTTTTCAATCATCAAATGGTATTGGTGATGCATTTCTAAGAATTGTGTGACAAGATCCATGTTTTTCAGTTAACAGGAGTTAGTGAGCTGTAGATTGAAAGGATGGATAATAAATGGAATAATATACGGAAAGAATAATTTTGAGAAAACATAATGTCATAGAAAGCTGCGCAAATTAATTTGAGTCCATGTCTGCCCTTCCTTAAATCCCCACATTATTGATGTTCGTGAAGTCATTTCACCTTCAAAGATGACTATGAATGACTTCTCTGATTTTTGTTTTGACCAGGTAAATACTCAGCACTCCGCGCACTTGACGAAATGAAAAATAGTTATCACACTAAATTGCACCTCTTCTACTATTCCTCAACACGAAAATAATGTGCGATAATTTTGCTGGTTGCTAGGGAGCTAGCATGCTATATCAAAGGCCGCAAAGATAATTTTATGATTAGATAGACTAGGATATCCTAGGTAATCCTATGATATTTGAACAGCACGTGTTTCTGTTTACATTCGTTTTGCTATGAAGAGATTAAGTGGGAGAACTCATGCTGGATTCTCTGATATTTTCAGGAAAAATGGGAATTTTATTTGAGAGGAACTTTACATTTCCTTTCAGCATCTGGTCCAAAGCGAAATTTATCTTTTTCTTAAAAATGCGAGGTAGTGTGACCTGATGTACATTAGTATGAATAGGTTGAAAGGATTTTGAGGGATTTAATAAGATTTTGTCGTTCGGGTAATCCTACGTTTTCTCGATTTTTGTTTTTAACTCTTTGTCTCAGTTGCACTACAATAGTGCATAGCCAAGCTCTTTTCCCCCATTAATGCAAAAGACGAAAGTACATATATGAAATTACTTGTTTCATTCTAAAAAAAACACCAAAAAATTTCCAATTTTGCTCTACTGCTTCTTAATTTGTCATTAAGTTAACTTTGGTTTGGTTACCCTTAGCATAACTTGCCAAAAAATATAAAAATGAAAGTTTTTTGCAAAACGGTCGTTAACATAACTTTTTTTATAAAAACTATACACTGTAGACTCTCCTCTTTAATTTTACCTGTTACACCTTATGTACTAAGTATATCCGTTAAGGAATTATTAGCTTAAAACCTATCCAGGTTATACCGAAATCAGCCGATATTTTTTTTAGATGACGTTTTCAGTCACTAAGAGTACAAATTATCTTTGAGAATAGTTTTCAGAATAGGTTTTGAGCTAATAATTCTTTAACGGCTGCAGATAGCACATAGGGTATAATGAATCAAATTAAAGAGGAGAGTCTACAGTTTATAGTTTTCATAAAAAAAAAGTTATGTTAACGACCGTTTTTCAAAAAAAGTAGAGGTCAAAGTAAAAAAAATCCGAAATTTTTTGTTTAGACCCCCGTAACATCTCAGAGGAGAGTGATACGGGGTTGGTTGAGGAGTCGTTAAAAAGGCCATGAAGTTCTGCATCCAATGAGCTCTTAACTGTGACCAGACTTTTTAAGATACAGGGTGTTTCGTGAAAAACTAGCTTTTTTCCTTAATCACCCTGTAACTTCTAATCGGATTATATGGCACCCCCGCCATACAATTTTTTGTTTGCCTAGGTGAGTACTATCACTTCCTAGGCGGGAACACCCTGTATAAGAAAAATGAAAGTTGAAATAAGAAGAAAGCTTATCCTGTGTATACATAGAAGAAAATAAAATGAAGTACTAACAACTAAAGGAATTACAGGGTGTGTATCTTAATATGCAAAATGAATTTTCAGCTGATAAGGTTTTCAGTTGATTTTATGATTTTATTAGGGCTACTAAGATGACGGATTTTGAATATTATTTTCAGGAAGGCATCGATCATTTGGTTCTAAAATATATGATTTTTTATTTTATTTGCTTGACGTTTCGGGTCCAAGCGTGGCTCTCTTCAGGAGATCTATATGAAATAGCACATAAGTTCAAATTTTAAAATCCTTATTACAAATATCTTTTTTCTCTACTGCGCGTATAAATGTATTCAAAAATAATATTAAATAAACAGAATGGAAAACAGATTACAATAAAAGAAAAACACATTATTAATAAATTAAAGTGGAGACTTAGAACAAAGGGCAATTAACTTGTTACGAGGACAGTGAGCGATTACTGACCAGAAAGTGTTTACATAAATGAATAATACTACGGTTTAATTTGTTCAGTATATATTTGTATTCTTTATTTATTAGTTCTGTGTCCTGTCTGAAGTTTATAACTTTGTTTAATGTATATATGGCATGCTTCTTTTAATTTGCGTTTATTTCTATATTTTCCATGTTAATTATTTTTGTATTATCAATAAAAAAAATCCTTGCCTTTTTTATGTACGCAGTGTTGCATTTGTCGCATTCAACTTTGTATATCAAGCTGTTTTTTTCTTGTATAGGTATCGGATCCTTGATTTTTGTATAATTGTTGTTTTTGCTTTTGGCGGCATCTAATTGTCAATAAGCATTTATTTCTTCTGCCGTTGTCAGCCTCGAATAATACTTTAAGGAACAAATTTCCAGTAAATTTCAGGCTTTACAACATAAGGTCGAGGCATCGCCGATTTTATATTCAAGCGAGATGTTACAAATTTTTTTAATTGACTCGCAATATGTAACTGACTTCTGGTTTTGAATTTTCCTATTCGATTCGTTACCTGTATATTTACTTATTTGTGATGATAGACTGTTAAACATTCGCACAGTTCGGGATAAAAAACCATCACGAAATTTTACTGTGCGGCCGAAAGTAATTTGAGGGGGGGGGGGGTAAAAGGATGTGAGCGGTCTGCAGAGCTAGTATTGCGTGCAGGAATTATTCTAAAAAATTATTCTACAAGGGATCAGGCTAAATATTTCATCGGAACGTTGGCCATGCATGTAGCGATAAAAGAACGAAAGGCATCCAACATTGCGGCGGTGTTCGAGTAAGTCGATATGACGAGTTATTGCTACAAAGCCAATGAGCGATCAGTCATTCTCTTTGATACCATGTAGATGTGGGAGATAAAATTCAATCTATGGTCACATTTGACACTCAAGTCACAGACAGCACCCACACGGCGAATCGAGGAATCCGAGAACACATAATAATCATAGGTGATTGGTTTCTGATTCCTGTGGAAAGCATTAACCTCACATTTGTCGATATTAAGAGCCAAATTATTGGTTTTGCACCAAATGTGAAATTAGTGAAGGTCAACTTGTACCTGTTCACAATCGCAAAAAGATTTAATCTGAGCAAAAAGTTTAATGTCGTCAGCAAAACTTTGCAATGCCTCACAACAGAGACAATGTCGTCAATAAATACAGAAAAAACAGCAGGCCCAAGTGACTCCGTTGAGGTACGCTGGATGAAGCCTTCAAGAGTCTAGAGATGGCATGTCGAAATTAGATTTATATGTACCGTTATCAAAATAAGACTCCGTCCATTTTAGAAATGTTCGAGTAAACCCATACTTTTCCATTTTAAAGAATGTCACGGAGTGAGATAACTTGTCGAAGGCTTTACTAAAGTCTGTGTAAATATAAACCGTCTGGTACCCTTTTGTAAGCCTGCCAATGGTATCCGAGACAAATTTCAACAAGTTGTAGATCTACCCGAAATAAACCCATGTTGGTTTGAAGGGAGCAAATTCTTGCAGGAAATTCATAGCTGACAGTACATGGTAGATTCGAATAATTTAGGCATACAACATAATTTTGCAATAGGCCTATAGTTAGAAATTTCACTTTCGCTACCTTTTTTTGTGGATAGGTATGAGAGTTTTTCCATAGCTGAAGTAAACAACCAATGTCGAGCGAGTTTTGAAAAATAATTCTCAGCGGAGCTGCCAGGGAAAGGCAGTACGTCTTGAAGAAGGTTGGGGGAATATCCCACCAGGACTCATTGTGAAATCATTAGGAAGCCAATTAATATGGTCAGATCTATTCTCTTTTGTAATTGTAGGTATAGTGAATAAAACGTTATGAGAATCGAATTAATAAACTTAAAAAAGATACGTGGGTTTCTACATAATTTCGTATGCATGTTTTGAATATACTCATCATAAAGTGAAGAGGAAAGTTCTTTGAACTCATTATAGGATGTGAGGAAGGGGTTGTGACATATTATAATGCCTTTGTCACTCATATAACTTTTCCACAATTTATTCTTTCTATTTTTAAGACGTTTTAGTTCTTTATTAAACCATGGCGGAAATGTTTTAGAAGACCGCTGTCGCTCGCGGGGAACGTGGGAGGAAAATAAATCGAAGAGAATTACCCAAAATTTAGAAACGCCTTCATCAAAACTTTTACTAGACAGTAATGTGTCGCAATCAATACAGGTAAGTCTACTGGAAAGTTCCGAAAAATTAGCTTTTCTAAAATTGAAGTAGTAGTGTGTTTCGTCACAATTTGTAATGTTTTCGATTTCAAAGCAATATGTAATTAGTAGAGGGGTGTGCTATTTGTTAAGAGTAGACATTATAACTGGACTAGGTTCAACTAATAAGCTAAATGTACAATAAACTAAAATGTGAGACCTATCACATATATATTTTGGATTTATCTAAAAGAAGTTAGATATATGTAATATATTATATACATATATATTATTATCGTAATATTATGATTACTTGTGGGCTATTGAAAAGCTAAAAAAGAGCTAATAAAGAAGTATTATTATTATTATTAATTAAGATTTCTTTTTTAACTGATTATTAAAACAAAACAAAAAATCTGGAAACCTCAGCTAAAATATAGAATAAGTTAATAAGATACAAAATGATAGTTTCCAATTCAGATATCTACCTACCAACTTTCTATTCAGTAGATATATTATGCTAGCGACATAAATTTAAACTGTCGATTATATTTCATATTCTATAGAATCTAAAAATTTGAACAAACGTTAGACAACAAATTTTAAGTGACGCAAATCACGTGCTGAAACCAGGGAACTTGAATTCATTACGCTTTGATCCCAATTTCCAATAAATGGTGATAAGCCAGCAGTATTTTCTTGCTAGAGCTAATTTTTTTATTTCAAAAGTATCCACACGAGAATTCATGTGCCTACTGTTACCTATACAAATATCATACTTTTGCATAAGTTTGCTTAGCTAAGTATTTATGGAAGTACTCATAGTTTTGCGTGTTGAAAGAAATAGAAAGGGGTCAAAGTTTGACTAAGAATTATAGTAGTGTTAAGAGTTAGACTTGCAAAATATACTTGCGACAATAATGTAAATCAAAATTACAACATACAGCTAAAGAAATCCTTTGAAAGATCTAAAAAAAAGTCAGGTCAAATAAGAACCGCAACAAAAACAACAAATTGAAGGTAACATCACAAATTTACAAATTTTATAAAGAAACGTATTCGGGGCGGTTGAATTGAGAGAAAGTTGACAAGAGTAACATACCCAACCCAAAAAAAAAGTCAGCAAGGCAGCAAGTAAATTCGAAATGCCGCAGCAGGGCTAAGGAGCTCAGGCAGGTGTAAATATAAAACTGCGTATTTATTTATGGTCAAGGCAACTATTTCACCAAGTACAAGGACTTCACCCTTCAAGGACATCATTGAGTAGGCTACAAAACGTTTCCCTAAAAAAAATTGTTTTTCTGTTTACCTACCTGTGCTAATTTCTTTCAATCAAATGAATATAGAAGAATTGTAAAACTAGCAACACTGTCCAAAATTCTTCAGGTATTATAATCAATTGAAATTAATTCTGTTGGTAAACACTTAGAAAAATTTCAGGAAAATAATTATTCATGAACGCAGCACACCTTTAGTTAGTTTCCGTGATTCTTCTTACGTGAGCACTTTGTATTTTATTTAATAGCACAATTTATTTAATACCAGTTACCGCTGGGAACAATTCAATTTTCTTTTTTATTTAAATAAGAAAGCTAAAATTTCACCATAAAGGCTAGATATGAGTGGCTGAACGCACGTTCGTCACAGGCTTGTCTTGTAATCGATGTTTACACAAAAACGGAAAACCAAAACAATTTTTTTTTATGTATAGAAAACAGCCAGAGTTATCCAATTTTTTTATGTTCTAATTTCTTTTGTTTTATAATTCAATAAAATTATTATGAAATTTTATAAATTCCGAGCCGCTTGTAATAAATCTCTGTACGGTACTGGGACTAGCTGGGACAAGAAATTCCGCACTTGTCAACGTACACTACGTAAATGAAATGTCAATTTTTTACTAAAAGAGCGATGATCAATTAATGGTGGAGTGAAATATACTTTACTTAATAAGAGGAATAAGGATAGTTATATCGAAAGAGTACTAATCGAATCAAAATCAAGCAATCTTGCTGGAAAGGTACTGCCAACTATAATATAAAAAGGACTTTAAATATTGACATTTTAACCAATATTTTGCTCTTTTACGATCAAAATCACATGTTAAAAAGTTCTGAATTTTAATGGATGTTATATAATGGATGATCACTTAAAATATAATTAAAAATTCAAATGTAAATTCGTTGTAATTTTTAATTTAGTACAATTTTTTCAACAATCTTTTAATTATGGCAATCTTGAAATAAAAGTGACAGTTCAATTCAACAACTTCAACTATCTACGAAAAAAAATAAGCTGTTTGGAAACCGGTGAAAACAACATTCAGCTTTCAAAGTTTTAATTTTAAAGCTGTAAGCCAATTTAATCGAGAATACAGAAAATTATAAAAAAAATTATTGCTATTCGTTTGCTTATAATTCTGCGGTAATTTCGTGAAGACTTTTGCTAAATAAAACAGGTTAAACAAGAACTACGTGATTAAAAACTCTTTGTCTGGGACTTCGTTATGGAGTCTGTGAATATTCCATTAGTTCCTCAGTGGAATCTAATATCTGGATGCTGTTCAACTCCCAACGATGGTTTTTTATATATTGGAAGTAAAACTATAAACTACATATCGAATTTTAAAGAAAATTTTGCACCGACATTTAAAGTTTTTCACACAAGACAAAGGTAGTGTCCCATTTACAGCATGTTTTTATGTAAATTGCTTCTTTATATTATAATATTAATTTTTTGCAGGGTAAAATGTTTAGACTGTGATCCAGACTGGTCTGATACACAATACTTTGCAGTTCTTGCAGATGACAACTCTGTGCAAATATGGGATTTCACCGAAGGAAAAGCTAAAAGGGGGCATAGGGCACATATTAAGGTACTTTGCCTTAATATAACATACTAAATTGATTCCAAATGACCATAAATCTCTTGTTATTTTGTCTCAAATTTCTCATGTGTCATGTATTTTTGATTAAGTCCTTTTCTATGGCATGTTTATTTCTCCACTTTTTTAGACAAACATTTTTCATAACATAAACATCTTTGTTTGAGTACCCGTGTCAAAGACACGCATAGCGCTGGGCACATTTTAAAAAGTTACATAGTAGATTTACACTAGCAAAATAACTAATAAAAGAATGTACAATATAGTAACAAATAAGATAGAAGCAAAAATGAAATACAATTGGAATCGAATAAAATAATAGAATACAACTAGGAGCCTAATATATAGCGTAGTAAAATATAGCACAATCAGGTGCACAGTGCACCAGATAGATTTACAGGCAAAATATATGTAGAATAGTCAGAGTTAACAGCAAGATCAGAAATAATAGTATATCAAGTTTAGAGTTAGATTAATTTAATTGGGATTGAGTGTAGATAGTTAAAATAAAAATAAGAAGCTCCATATAGGTAATTGAAGCTCCTGTATAATGGATAACAGGAAACATATCCAATCTCGGAACAGCTGTGAAAAATGGAAAAATGTAAGGCAAACCGGAGGCAACATTGATGTAAAGACTGATGCCAGGACAGCAAAGCGGATGGCCTATTATAACTGTCGTCTAGAAGTCCAGAGTTTCAGACTTGAATGAATTCAGTAAAGTAGCGCGTCTAGCCTCCTCAGATATACGGTTCCATAAAATGGCTCAATTCAGAAACACTTTTCCTGCCGTACTGCGTACGAATCCTGGGGAGGAAAATTCTATAGTTGCTCAGTGTGCTCCAACCTAGTAATGTAATTGGGCAATAGACCGTATTTAGCCTTATATATAAGCTTTAGAGTGCCTAATTTATACATGTTAGCCAATGTAAAAGGAAGAAGCATTTCAAGGAACAGTGGGGCACATGTGAGCGTCGTTTAAGAGCGGAAACGTTTCTGACGCAGGCCTTGAATGCACGGCATAGTTTGGAAAAATTTCCATTGGAAATGGGGAACAGAACTACTTCGGCATAGAAAAAAGCTGAAGAATCAAGGCCTAGAAAAGCCTTTCTCGGTTGGCCAGATCAATATGCTGGGAAGCAGCATAAAGGGAGGGCAAACTATAATACACTCTGGAGCAAATCTTATATATGTATTTTTGGCTCCCAAGTGAGACCTGAGTCCATGAGAAGACCGAAATTTAGGACTGGCTTAGTTGAGGGCGTAATGAAGTGGCCCAGAAGATGAATGTTGAGAAAATCTGAAGATAGGCTGGTGATGTTTCTGAGACGAATGGAATAGACGATGGCCTGAGTCTTGGAGGGATTGAGGGACAGACCATTGTTAGCAAACCAATCCGCAATCTTGACAAGAGTTGTATTAATATCTGCCGCGGCCTCACTGAGATTGTCCCCAGGTCAGAGTATATCTGCAGATCGTCAGCATATATGTGGAAACGTTCATTATTCAAAGCAGTAGATCAGTTAATGGCCTCATTAAGGAGTAAGAGTTGCTGCATTTTACCATGAACTGTCTACAGATAGCACTTGATCGTTCTATAGGCAGGTGGTTAACACGCAAAACGCGAATGTCTGTGGCAACCTCCAGCAAAATAGTGTTGGTTGAATGATATCTCCTAAATCCAGACTGTCGGTCTGACAATAGGTTATTAGTGCCAACATGAGTGTAAATTTCGTCAGCTCTCAAGATCTCAAGGACTTGTTATAGTTGGTAGTATAGTAATCGGTTGAACATACTAGTAAGCTTACAGTGATATTGCAAACTGTTCGGCTCTATGACTTCCACATTTTTATTTTTAGGCCTTCTGAACATTATGACCAAATTGTAGTTTACAGTACAATAGATACAATTGAAGCAAGACGGCGGAAGTGTCAGAGTGATGCTCGGTTTTCAGCAGTCCTTTTTTCTTTTTATCGCGCTTGTATAGTTAAATTCGGGTTTTCTTTTTACTATTTCTGATCATTGTTGCTATTTTCTTTTCTTGAATACTGGAGTTGATCAGTTTGCTGCTTTTTTTTCGGTTTTTTGGCTGATGGTGTATAATGCTGTGATTGTGCACGAGGGTGCATGTAGTAAATCTATTTTACTGGTCATCTTGTTACAATTAAACAATTGCTGCTTGCTGCGCTGCCTTTATGGCTGTCCTGCTATTTCCGAGCTGGAGTCTATTTTTGGTTCCACGCGTGTTGCATATGGGCAAGGAGTCGCATTCTACCACGTGAGGGACATAACCTATACCTACTCGTATTTTTTTTCTCCCTGGAGGAAAATTTTCTAGTTAGATCTGGAACCTCATCTTTGCCGATTCTTTTAATCTTCGAGCTGCGCAGTGTTTTCTGTCTTTCGCTCGGCTCTTGCTACACTACTTTTTCTGACGACGGAGTCTGTTGCAATCAAGCGCAAGCTTAAATCTGCTTCTGTATGGACCAACAACGCGGACAATATTCTTGCTGCCATTTCTGATCTGGGCATTGGTTTTAACAAGCGTTTCGACGAAATGAAGGCTGGCATCGATAAGAGGTTCGACGCCCTTAGCCGCCATCTCCTCGGCAAGCTGGATGTTGTCAAAAATGACCTACAAGATTGTATTAGCAAAATAAATGATGTGGATTCAAGATTGACTGCCCGGTGTGGTATTCTAGGGGCTGAAAATTCCAGATTGCAGTGGATTTTGAGACGCAATGACTTCATTGTATGCTTCCTGATGTTTCTGATATCGTGCGTTTTGCCTGCGAAGTCGCCGCAGCATGTGGTGTGAATTCTTCCAGTATTAACCTGGCCCGCTGTTGCTACTTTATGGGTGACAGGAGGAAGCTGTTGGTAAAATTTTAATCTGCGCAAAAAATAGATTTGCTTATGAAGAACTACTACAAGAAGATTAAATATCAACTGTGATTAAATTCCAGATTATACCTGAACGGCCACTGTTCCCCCGGAGAGGAAGCTTTGAAGAATTTTGCCAGGTACATGCTAAAGATGGATAAAATTAGGTCCTTTATAATAAATTTGGATGGTGGTGTCGAGAGCTTCACAGAAGTTGAGTCACTACGCAGCAGATTTCCTGATTTGACCAATAGAAAGAAACCCGTCGCAATGTCAACCTCTGCGTCTGGCTCAGTTCCAGCCGTCACAGAAAGCCCTGCTTTCCATGAATTTACCTAGTAATTTCTTTCTTCTTTCTTTCTTCTATGTTTTCTTGTTCATGTTCGTATATTTTTGGCGGATGCATTTCGGTTGATTATTCGTCGCCTGCTGCTTTGAATTTTTGGGGACTTCAATATGAGTTTTCATAATGATTTGGGACAGGTTGCAGGTGATAACTCACTGCTTAGCTCAACTCTTACTAATTTTTCTAATCTATTAAATTTCGGTCATTTTAATGGACAGAGCATTAGACCAGGTTGTCGAACAGTGAAATTTGACGAAATTAAGTGTATTCTTGAAGGCGGCTATCTGGATGTTATTGGCATGAGTGAGACTTGGCTCAAACCCTATGTTTCCTCCAAGTCTGTCGAGATTCCTGGTTATAGGCTTTATAGGAACGACAGACCTGTCATCAGGTCTAGAGGTTTTGGTATCTATATCTCGGAAAAAATTAAGTCTAAGCTGATTGAAAGTTCATGCTATCAGACCAATGGTATTGAATACATCTTCTGCGAGCTGGCATTTGGGTCAGTCAAGGTGCGTGTTGGTGTCTGTAATCTCCCCGATGGTGACCTCACAAAAATGGATGATATCCTCTCTCGCATTTCGCCGCGATACGAAAGTATCATTGTTGCGGGAGACTTCAATTATAATATCTGCTTGATTCGCATACCTCGATTAGAGCTACGAATTTCAGTGCTGGTCATAATAATGCGCCTACTCATTTCGATGTTTTTCACTCTAGTAAGTCCTTATTAGACTTTTATATATACTTCATATGACATTCCCCTTTCCCAGGTCACTGAAGAACTCTCTTATCGTGATTACAAAGGCGTTAATGTGGAGGCCCTCTTAAACTACGCGTTGTCAGCGGACTTCTCCCATATGTATCAAACTAATAATGTAGACATACAGCTACCAGTTTTTAACAATTGAGTTCTTCAACTTTTTAATCAGCACGTTCCCCTTAAAACATTTTCAAAAAAGCCGATTGTGTCTAACTGGTATCATGCTCCAGCCATCAAGAGAGCGAAGGCCCTGCGTGACCTTGCATTCAAGGCCCACTCAGAGCAATGTACGCCTGAGAGACTATTTACGAAGTATCGAAATAGGTATCGCAAGGAGGTGCGTAAAGCCAATATTTGGCGCCTCGCTATCTACCAAAGCTCTCTGGGAGAAAGTTCATAGCCTTGTAGTGTTTTCTGATTCCAACTCCGGACTGCATGATATGGACCCTGATAAAATGAACAGCTTCTTTGCCTCTGTGCAAACAGACTCAGCCATCTCTATTGCTGAACCTGAGGGCTCCTTGTCCTTTTCCAAGTTGACATTCTTGATGTTTCTTACGCCTTTTCATGTGTTAAATCAAATGCCGTTGGTCTGAATGGCATCCCTTTAAAATTTCTGAAGCTAGTCTTCCCTTCCATGTCTTGCCATATTCTTCATCTCTTTAACACCATCATTAACACTTCAACTTTCCCTACTGCTTGGATGTCAGGCAAGGTAATTCCCATTCCCAAGTGCTCCAATCCATCACAGCCCTCAAATTTTGAGCCTATAGCTATTTTACCCGCACTCTCTAATGTTTGGGAAATTTTAATCAAGGACCAAATAACTTCGGCATCTGCAGTTCCCAATCTTATATACTCCAAGCAATCTGGATTCCTCAAAGGTTAAAATACCTCGAGTGCTGTCTTGGATATTACTGAGACGGTAAGACTCAACATGGAGCGCAAGCTGGCTAGTGTACTCTTGTTACTCGACTTTAACAAAGCCTTCGATAGTTTAGTTCGTACTATCCTTTGCCATAAACTTCAGAGCCTCTTCCGCTTTTCCCGGTCAGCCTGTAATCTAATTTCCTCATATTGCGACGCCAGTGTGTCATTTTAGGGAACCGTGCTTCTGATTTTTTGGGCCTCCACAAACGTGTTCCTCAGGGGTCTATTTTGGGCCCACTCTTATTTACCCTGTTCATTAATAATCTCCCAACTGCAGTTAGGTTCCCTGTGGTTCATATCTTCGCAGATGACGTGCAATTACTTTTTTCCGCGCCGCTGGCGTCTATGTGTCGCAGATATTAATGCCGACCTTTCTTCTGTTTTTTCCTGGGCTTTGAGCAACAAATTACTCTAAATCCAGCCAAGTCTCAATCGATTGCATCCAATCAAGTACCTCCTTTGTTCTATTTTCCTTAATGGGGCTACTATACCCTTCTGTGACAGAGTGTCCACCCTTGGTTTCATCTTAGATGAAACCCTATCCTTATCGCCTCATATTAATACTTTAATCGGCAGGGTAGGTTTCGGTCTTCGCAAACTTTACAGTATTAATATGTATCTGCCGAAGTTTATAAGGAAAAAGCTTGACAGTGCATTTTCTTAATACTACCTTTGACAGGTATCTTATACTCCGCAATCTCATTTTTTTGTTTAAATTAATTCAATCCCATACGTCACAATATCTATTTTCCAGATAAGAGTCAGGACCCTACGTTTCCCACTTAATCTAGTTATTCCTCACCACTCATTCAATGTACTGAAAAACTCTTTCTTTGCTCGTGTTATTCCTATCTGGAACCGATTGAATTTTGCTCACTCCTCGCTTAGTTTGATGGCATTTAGATTGCGCCTTCTTGATTGTCTCGCAACTGGAAGTCTTAACAGGTCGTGCTGGTCTTGCTCTTCGGAAACCTAATGGTCATCCAATCTAATTTTTTTATGCTCTTCGTATTATGTCCCTATTTCGTGCATTGATACACCCATCTCGGCGTGACAATAGGTAGTGCACCTGCACCCTCAGTTCTCATTTCTGTATAAGTTCTTTTACACGAATTATGTTTTTTGACAGCAGGAGATCGATATCGATCGAATGCGCTTTGTCGGCATAATTAGAGTTAAGTTAATCTTAGTATATTTTTCTTTTTGTTTACTCTTGGATTACTCTGCCATTCTTATTATTTTGCTTAAGTAACAATATTTTTGTACTATGGGCCTAGAAGCGTAAGTTGCTTATGATAAATAAAAATGAAATAAAAATATTTTTTTTGTTAATAAATTGATCTTTTTAATGCTCCCAAAGATAGCACCAGTTTAATTTCTTATCTATCATCATGTATATATAGTGCTCGTAGCAGGTTCGTTGTTTATTTCTATGATCATATTTATTTATTTGTCTGAATACCATGTCCGATGTTTTAAGTACATTAAGCTTTAGTTTATTTTCAATAGTCCATTTTTTTAACCGTATTAAATTCATATTCATCACTTTTTCTTTTCTGATTTCTCTTTAAAAAGATAGATCTACCTTCAGCAAACACTTTATAGTCACCTGCAAGATTAACCGCCTTTATGTTGCTTATGAATAGGAGATACAAGACTGGATTCAATTTTGAGCCGTGCAGAACACCAACCTTTAATTCGTTCTCGCTTTCCTTTTACTAAGTATTAGCAGCTCCTCTTATTCCCAATTGATACAAGAAGTCTAATAGATAGATTGAAAAGAGATTGAGTCCGCCGGGGAGGCCTCTGGAATTGGGCCACAGCAGGCCTATTGTTCATCCTCCAGACTCATGAGCAATAACTCACAGGTCCCAGCCGGACGCTTTAAAAAAATTCAGAATTGGCTCCCAACCCTCCTCTCCGAATAATCTACATATAGAATCATCGATAAGTCTCATCTTGTGTAGGTGACCCCTGAGAAAAGAGTGCCCAGTGAGAATTTACACAAGTGTTCTCAGAGTTGATTTGCTCAGTCCCAATATCTTTTTCGCAGATTTGGGTTAGGTTTACCCCACAAGCAGTTATGCCCGAGAGATCATCCAACCAAAGGCGACTGTGTTGGCAGTCAGCCCAGCCCAAAATTCTTGATGCAAGAATGTTTGGTGCAATCCCAATTGAAGAGCATGATTCCTCCGAGGTTACACCAATACGAGCGAGCTCATCCGCCCTTTCATTTCCGCTGATATCGCTGTGACCTGGCACCCACATAACGAGTACCCTGCTACCCAGAGAGACTGAATTTAGGGTGGCTTTGCACTTCAGTACCAGCTTTGAGGCTACGAAGGGTTTTGACAAGGTTTTTACAGCTGTTTGGCTGTCCGAGTAGATGCCAGTCTCCTTGTTCACCGTATCCGCGCTGTAGAGATACCTTCTCGCTTCAAGGATGGCCTTGATTTCCGCCTGGAAAACCGTAACATGGCTTTCAAGGTGTAGGGGCGATTTCCACAGTATTTTCTTCAGTTTTGCACCCGTCTGTGTAAACAATAGGGTTTGTTAATGGTTGAAGCACAGAGTGTCATGCCCAATCTGCTCTAGTTTGTAGAAGGAGGTCGCTGTCCCTGCTGTTGTCAGGAGCGATGAATTGTACAACCTGAAAGATGAATTCACGTGGAATTCTTGCTCCAGCGTGAATCATGATTGAGATGCAACCTCAGCACTGCGATTGATGCCCCCTACTTTATATGTATCTGCACGGGGTGTATGTTGAGAAACCTCGAGAGCCCGACTGCTGGTTGACTTGAGGGCGCCGCTTGCGAAGAAGTCTAATACAGTTTGTACTAAACCGTGTCAAATGCTTTCTTCTACAAATCCACAAATACAGCTCCTACATAGTATTCATTGTTAAGTCATTGGTTTATACAGGGTTTTTCCGCAATGCTGGTCCATAGGGCAAGAGATGATAGTACTCATCTAGACAAACAAAAAATTGTATGGTAGAGGGGCGGAGCGTATCAATCGGAGGTTCAGGGTGATTAAGAAAATATTCTAGTTTTTCACAAAACATTCTGCATCTTAAATAGTACCGGGTGTACGGTAATCTCAAGAGCCGAATGTATTCAGAACTTCATGGCCTTTCTAACGACTGCCCAACTAGCCCCGTACTCCTTCTTTTAAGGAGTTATGCTGGTCTAAACTAAAAAAATTTGATTTTCTTACTTTGACCTTTTTTGTTTTTTTTTTTTTTTTTTTACAAAAATGTGGTTAAACCTTTTTTTTTATATAAACTATGGACGCTCCTCTTTAGTTTGACCTATTACACCTATGTGCTAACTAGCCGCCTAAGAGTTATTAGCTCTTACCTATTCAGGTCATACCGACAACAACCTGTATACCTTATCGTTTCAATTACGGCTGACGTTGTACCACTGTTAGTCTTGAAACAAAATCGATTTTCATCAAACTTTATTGTGCTGTTAATAAACTTCCGAATTCTATTATCAATTGATATTAGAGAGCAGAGAGATTGATCTATAATTACTGCAAGCATTTGTATTAGCTGCCTTATGTAAATTGATAATGCATGCTTCCATAATACAAGTCGGGAAATTTCCATTAGACTAAGAGAAATTTATTATATCTGACAGGTTACTTTTTATTACAGGAACGAGTACTTTTATTTCTTTAACCGTAATTCAATCTGGTCCTGGTGCTGATCCATTGATCTTGAGAACTTGTTGAGTGCAGTAAAAAGCTTTTTTTTTTTTATTAAAATGAATATTAGGACTGTCATTGCCATCTTTAAAGGCTCTTTGAAAATCTAAAAATATAGTAATTACAGATTTTCTTTTATCCATGGTTTGTTTCCACGCAGTGATTACCCAATTAATTGACGTTTCGTACAAACGATTTTTACTGGTATTCAGCAATAAGCTTGTTCTCTTCAATATATTTTCCAACTGTATGTGGACAATTTTCTCCAGACACTTTTCAATAATAGGCAGTATATTAATTGGTCTCAAATCTTTACATAAAACTGATTTTGTTACCTTCTTAACTGGGCTTTAAGATATATAAAAGTTTCTGAAGGAGCCGAAATAAATCAAATGTAGTAGCTAGAAAAAAGGCAAACATTAGCTCGTAAAAGTGCTTACAAGAATAAATAAGTAACGAAACTTGCCGAAAAATAAACTGAATAAGAGCTATTAGAAACATAACTCCATTACTGAATGAATACATATTTCCGATTGCTTAGAGAAGTAAAATTTTCTGAGAAAAAGCAACAATTAAAATGAGCTTGCATTAAAAATGAAAAGCGCGAAAACAGTGGCAACAGTAAAATGGTGTACTAAATAGCCTAATTTTGATTCGCCTATGAGCTAAGTGGTCAAGAATTGCGTCAAGAATATTATCTGAACCCGTTACTAAATGATGGACCCGCAGATGAACAAGACAAATTTCCAATTCTTCGTAGTTGAAAAAGTTTTCCGTAACTGGCACGAGGTAGATCAAATAACTGTCAAACATGCGATTGAAAATGATTTAGTGTTTTATCATAATTTGGTTCAGAATTCTGAAGGTCTTGAATAATTTGAAGTGGTATTTCTTCTAAGCATGACAGAAGATACTGAAATTTTTCAATGAAACAGGTTAATTTGCCGGGAAAGTGTTTTAATTTAGAACTGAAGGTGACATTATGTTTGAGAATCTTTGCTCAGAAACTTTTAGTTACAGCTTAGGCTATACTTTTTAATTTTTTGCTTGAATAAACATTGCACTCCTGAAAATGGCTTTTATATTATAATTGATACGAGCATTACTTCCACATAGCACCATAAATAACTTTTTTGACCAATCTTTTGACTTCTTCGTGGCTTAGGTTAAGGTAGCTCTGCTTTCAGAAGTGTTGAATAAAATTGAAAGTCGACTAAAAAGCTCAGTAAAAAATAAAAATAAATTTTACTACATTGCTGGGAACATTTGAATTTTACCTAATTTCTTGTTATTTATAGCCAGTTTTTGGTGATGGTGATGGACCACCTTCGGAAATGGTTAAGCTATGTTTCTTGAAAAATCGAACTGTGCTATCGGTGGATTCTTTATCCTTAGTACAGTTCTGCGTATCATCCAACACATATACTAAAAGCAAGAGAATTATACCGACAAAGTTCGACGTTTCTATAGTAAAAGGATCTCCTTACGATGAAAGGATAATTGCAGCGGGCACTACAAGAGGTCTGGTTTTAGTAGTCGACTTGAAAGGTATGACTGTTTATAACTTGCCTAAATACTAACTTTTTTCAATCCCATTCAAACCTCATTTTAACAGGCGAAAACGTTTTATACACTTTACGAGGACATGATACTGAAATAACTTCATTGAGTTGGATGAGAGTTGAAGCACCAACCATAATAGGAAAAGCACAAAAATCTTTGCATCCAAATGCTCAAGACGAGGATATTTTTGACATTTATGATTTTGATTACTTAGAAAATGAATTTGGAGCACCAAACCGGCCTAAGGTTCAATTAAGTGATGATGAAGGAATTGATACAACTGAAAAAGTTCATGATTCAGTCGATAATGAGAATTTTAATTTTGTAGAAGCGTGTCAGAGTTTGAAGAACGATATTTTGGCCTCTAAAGGTGTTGATTGTAATCCTGGGGCATCTGGATCTTCAAAACAAGTCACTCTTAAGGATTGTCAGCAAAGTGAAGTGTATGCTTCTACTTCTTCATTCTCTTGCCAATCCAATCACAGCCTAGATTTAGGGGACCGAAGTACAACAGAGAGCTGTAAAGAAGGAGATTATAGCCCCGAACCGTCTCATCATGTTGTTGAAATTCATAATAATCCAGATGCACCAGAAGAAGCCAGTAAACGTCCTGCGATTATATATTTAGCTTCCGGATCCCATGAGCCTATTGTTTGGATATGGAATACACAAAGTGGATCGTCAGTTGAAAAATTACAGTTGAAGAATGCTTCGCAAAGTAAGTACTTATTTCTAAGAATTTATTTTTAGGTGAAATCAGTTGAGCAAAACTAATGATAAGATTATGAGCATTATATTAGAGTTTTACGGGGCTGTGGTAGAACACAAAATCTCAAGATTCTTTTTTTTTTTTACAATGTACTAACTTTTATTTATCATTAGTCTTTGCATAAGGAGGAAACGCTAGGTCTGTATAACGCGTAGCTTCTGATGTCCAGTCTAGAGCTTTCATTAAATAATTGAAATTATCAGGTCGAAATATGTGGTCAAATCCTCAAATGTATTTTGTCTTTCATATTTCTATGTCGATTTTGTCTTGAGCTGACCGCCTCCAAAAGTCTTCATTTAAAAATTGGCGTATATAAATCGTAGAATTCAGAGTTTCGTTTTGACTGTAATTTCATATTCAAAATAAGTAACAGAAGCAATTCCTTAAATTGATGATAACTTTATCGCTCAATTTGGTATTATTCTATTGATGTAAAAGAAGTCTTCAATTTTCTGCAGTCTGATTTTTTACATAGTAGGGCAGGACTACACCGGGTGAGTCTTAAACCAGGTAGACTAATTCTTGCTGTGATTTTTTCCAACATGAAATTAATGACTCTGTCGGTAGAGCAGCAAGTAGGTATCTGTAAGCATAATACAAATTTGTTAGACAATTATTAATCCTCATTATATTCGCGGAACTAATGAATTAGATTTACACAATTTTTCACTTAACTTACGCCGGATATCAGTTTATGTTCACTAACAATTTTTGAAGGTATTTCTCAACTGCAAATCAAGGAGGAAAAGTGCAGAAATTAAATTTTTTTTATAATAACAATTTGTGCAATGAAAAATTTATGAGAATAGTATTTATATGGAAAAATAGAATGTAATATATGTAAAGTTACAATTGTTTAAATGGAACATTTAAAGCTAATCATGAATGAAAACATTGAACTTTGATTACATGTGTGTATCAGCAGATATAATTCGCGCGGATGATTTATACCTGGTAGAAATATAGCGGGGAGAATATGCATCCTTTTTAAATTATTCTACAATTGCAAAGAACTCAGTACTTCGAGTTGATGTAAAGAGCCCTCAATGATTCTAAAATGATTAAGGAATCCTGTGAATGTGCATAGCTCTTTCGGTATATATGAGTCCTAATTATTGAATGGAAGGACCTTTCATTAATCAACAAAAGGCAGTCATAAAGGGGATAATTATTTCGTGTGATCTTCAAATTGTGAATGTACGTCCTTTGTTTTAAACCCAGCTTGTTGCCTTCTAATGATCGACTAACGATCATTATTCTCATCAATACGACAAAAGGTTACATGTTCGTGTTACTAATATTATCTGAACACAGTATATAGGTTTCGTTGAAAACAGTATACCACCCTGACTATTTATTATATGTATACTACCGTAGAACGCTTTCACTATACTTATTTACTCATTTAATACTACAGGAGCTTGCCACTGTTTGTTGCCTTCCCTTGAAAGCTCTAAAAGATTTGCAAAACTAGTATTAAAGCTAAACTGTCTCTTCTGAAAAGGGAAAATGCAAGGCAAGATTTGAGAATTTAACACTCAGTGAGTACTTATCAGTACTATGTTTCCATGCGGAGTTCAATTCGAATTGAATTCGAGTTAACTCATTGAAACGAGAATTGAACTCAGTTTAGTTGAATGTTAACTTCACGAAACCAGTCGCCTTGATTTGGGGCTTTGTGTAAGTATTTCTTAGAAATATTTCAGCTGTTAACTGAACTCAGAAGCCGACAAAATGTTTGAAAACGAATAGAGTTCCATATCCAAATTATTTTTATTTGAAAAGATATTTATTTGTATTTTTTGGCTTGAAAAAATAACCAGTTTCAAAACCTGTTACTTCCAGCTCGAAAAAATAATAAGCCTTTCAGCTTAGTTTTTTTTATCTTTAAATTATTTTACGATAGACAAGCAGTTTTAGAAAACTTTTTCTTAAAAAAGTGAAGCTTTCAAAAGTTTCACAGGAATCGAAACGGGTCCCACGAGAAATATTTTGGTATATTCCACTAAATTGCACGATCATAATTTATCCTAATTTTTTTTTTAATATTTTCAAAATACCAGTTATTTTCGGTACGTGCATAAAACAGAGCTCTATGCATTGCTTGTACTTTCGTGTAATCAGCTGCAAGAAATCGACCTATGGAATATTTTCTATTATGTAACAAGATACTAGACTGGGTGTAAGCTAATAATCTGCCCACTCGCTGCAACTAGTTTTTCATACTTATTGCCGCTATAAAACCGAAGTAATAAAAGCTTTTGCTCATATAATAGCCACAATGGATATGAAAAATTTCAGTACTGTAGTAGTAGTCCTCTTTGAAACTTTCAAAATTGTATATTTTCAGATATTTTCATTGAAGCGTGCTGGATAAACGATTCAACAATACTAACAAATTCTAGAGCCGGAGAGCTTATGCTTTGGAGAGGACAAGTAACAAAAAATAAAAAATTATCTTTCAAGCAAGACAAACGTGCCTTTACTCATCGCGGTGTAGCATCTCTGTGTAAATTGCCAAAAACTGATATTATTTGGACAATTTCATCGTATAGAGAAGTTACCTGTGAAGATATAAGTCAAAATAAAATTTTAGCAAAGTATTCCTGTGCATCGTCTAATATCGCTCAAATTAGAGAGCGACCGGATGATATGAATAAGTTCGCTGAGATTTGTTATCCATAAAATAATTACTACAATAATTATATTTCTTTCAGATTAGCATTTGCTTGTGCTGATCGGCGAATAGGTCTTCTGAATTTGTCAAATATTTCCAACAATAATGTGATTATCGAAAATTTCACAAATAAAATTGATGCTTCAGTTCTTGCTTTGGCATGGTGTCCAACAGATGCTCGATTAGTATTTGCAACGACAGAAGGAAAGGTTTGTACAGTGATAAAATGTTAAATTTGCGTTTGTTTGTGATTTCCTCTTGTTTTCTTTCAGGTGGGAGTGATCGATACAGAGAAAGTAAATTCCGTTCCTGTTGTTATGAATCCATTTTGTGGGAAGCCAGTTTATTCAGTTATTTGCACCGATAAGCACATAGTCGCTTGTGGAGGTGATAAAGTTGCTTTCTATGATTTAGGTGGAAAAAATAAAGGTGAAGAAAATCTAATTACATTTTCGATTATTTAAGATTTATATTTAAATTCTTATTAGATCCGTACATAATACCAAACATTAAAAGCGCAACATCAATTTCAATTAAGGATAATTATCTTCTGGTTGGAACTCAGCACGGAAATATTGAATTATACAAACGCCAAGATATATCCACGCTTAATTTTAATTTCATATCTTCACAAAGCATTGGCACGAAATATATCGGTGAAATTAGTTGGAACATCGTTAAATCTGCAAAGTTTGCAGTGTCTTCTTTGTCAAATAAAATTGGCATCCTGAATCTAACATCAGATGGAAATTTGGAATTGGAAAAGATATTGACGCTAAAAGATATGAACTCTGGAAATGCAAGCGTCAAATGGAGTAATCAATCTGAATATCGCCTTCTTTCTTGTGGTTTTGATGGTGCCATTCGTATTTGGGATCTTAGCAAAACAGGAAATGAATTAATTTTCCTAAAGCAATTTATATGCCCGATGTTATGTGGACTTTTCTCACCACTTAATGAAAACATTATAATTTGTGCTGGAAAAACGACTTCTATTGAAATGTTCGATATAAGTAAAGAGTTAATAGTTTCAGAATACAGCACAGAAATGTGGAAAAGAAATAGGGAAAAACCTCTTGAAGGTGTACAATGGGCCACGAAGATAAAAAGTACTGGTCTTGGCAGTAATATAAAAGATCGAAAAAGGAATCGTAAGCGAGGAAAAGCAAATTGCCCGGGTCCATTAGACGACAGCGAAGTAGAAGCGCTTAGAAATATGATGGCATCTGAATGGGGTCCTTTGACAGATCGAACTGAGTTGGAAAAGGATAAAGAGATTGTTAATGTAGAATTTGTAATTAATCTCATTTTTTTTTGTTTTATTTATTTTATTATTTCAGTGTGAGGGAGGCATTCTTCATTTGACTGCTAAAGAAACTAATAAGGACGTTCTTCAAACCATTTTAAATATTTTAAATGGAGGCTGCTTTGATTCTATGGAAGAGACATTGAAAGAAAATGACAATATTGCAGAAAAAACTGCACCTAAAGAGAAAATTGGATGTAAGAAAATCTTGTTGCTAAAATTATTTGGAACAAAACAAGATGTCCAGGAAGTATTGGATGAAGAATGTAAGAAAAACTTAACAAAATCATAATTGAAGAACTTAATCGCTTTCTTTACAGTTCGGAATCATCAAACATCACGTTCAAAGTCAATTGCACACGTATTAATTCCTCAATTGAATGGAGGTCTAAAAGAAGAAATTTTGACTTGTATACAAAGTAAGAAACTGACCGAGTTGCATGTGTCTTTAGCACCGACTATTTCTTATGAGTTTGTATTTTGTGCACATTTTTAATAACATTTTTACTAATCTATTATATGTCGTTAGTTTCTGGAAAAAATGCTGCCTTGCATATGCTAATCAGTTAATAGAGCTAGAGCAAATACTTCAAGCTATTCCATATCTACTCGCTTGTCATAATACCAAGGAAACTATTCATCACTTATTGGAGAAAAATCATTATCGGGAAGCTTGGGTTATTGCAAAAATTTATCGAGAATCTGATGATCCTGTTTTAGATACAATTCTGAAGAAATGGATAGAATTTTTCGAAGTAAATGGAAATCTAGAAGGAGCTGCTCTTATGTATGGATAATTCATTTTTAGTCCGTGATACATGATTTTAGGCTGTCTCAAGTTCTCTCTTTTAGTAATACTCGGTATTTCAGAAAATGCATGGCAACGCATGTTCTGATGCTATCTTTCACGACAATATGAAAAGTGAAGTGAAGTGAGATTGACTGCGGAGCTTGTTACTTCGGTGAGTCGACTACTATAATAAGGGTGAATATTCGAATAGACAAGTTGTTTTCAGGAGTATTAATAGAAGTGTCAGGGTAGGTGATATATTACTTAAAGAAACTGAAAAATTAGGGGAACCGCCAAAATGTGGGTCGAAAAGAGTGACGTCGGTAAAGGAGACCGCCGGAATTCTACATTAAAGACAACAGCAGAAACTATAGAAAAAGTTGTAAAATTTGCAATTGCAGCCTATACTGAAAAATTCTCCAATTCTCTGCTTAAGGGGGAATACCAGTGAACAGAAAAATCAAATTTTTATCCTATCCACTACTATAATGGTTTGAGCATGAGAAAAAAATTTATCTGTGCTTTATGCTTTTAAGCTCTATTTTCTTTGCTCAGATAACACAGATACTACTAGCGCAGACTACATAATGATGGAGAATTGGAAGAATTTCAAAACTTCATAAATTTTTAATATTTCAATAAATATTCAATTCAGTTGTGATAACGTTTGAATTTTTACCATGTGTCTATTTATATATATTTAGGAATACCTTTCGTCATCATCATCGCATTCAGGCTAATTTTCCTGTTCACACTACTTGAAAATTATCCTATAGTTATACTGGTTACTTACAATTTCATAAGATAATGTGCAATCTCACTAACATCAGTAAACTATTTACACTGGTGTTTGTCCTTTGGTGTTCGCAGGTACACGTCCACTACACTAATCAAGTACATTGTATAAGCTTTCTGCGCTACGCGCCACCTAGCAAAACTTTTGCATACAACAAAATAAGTGTGTCCATGATAATACCACACAAAACAGCAAGTGTGTCCATGATAATATCATTTATTGACAATTGTTTTATTTTATTATTACGCTGTAAACATAAGTTTTCTTGCAATTTTTATGCAAAATAGAATAAATAACATTACAATGTTTAATTTTAGATACTTTGTGACTTGTAATTTTCATTGGAACGCTGTTAAAACTTTGATTGAAAAGTGTTCATTTTGTCATATTTTGTTTATGTAAAATATTAGCCCAAAAGATCCAAAAAAGAAAAAGTAAAAAACTTATCTCATCCTTTTATGGCACATCTTTCGATTTATATCAAAATTGGGTCATAAATGACTTTCACTTAGCTGGAAAGTGGTGCAAGAGATGACAGTTTTTAACAATTTGACAAATTTCAGATAATTATATAATAATTTCTGGATTAATTTTGAGAAATTTGCTACACTTATCTCACGGATTGGACCTTTATCTAAACATTAAAATTTATTTGGAATAAAAAGACACACCTGTTCTCGAGATATCGGGTGCAAGCCGAAGGTCAATTTTCAATTTTCACTGGTATACCCTCTTAAGAAAAAATCAAGAGTGACGCAGAGGTATGGAAAAAGGTTAAAATTGGCTGGCACACACATGGCGTGGAAGTTGGAATGGAGATGCGTAATTATTTCAGATACAATAGATATGGGACATTTCATATCCTTGGGGAGTTAAGCCTGAAACACATTCACTGCAGTAGCCGTTGCACTTCACTGCCCATGTGTGCCACATTAACTGCAGCACCTTCATTTTTCCCTTCCGCTTTATCGTACAAGTTCGGATGATCACGCATTATGTTTGTTAAGTTTTCTTCTTTATTTTGAAACAAACTGTTGCAAGTAACTAACGCAGTCATAGTTAACGCCAACTAAAAATTTACAGACTGAAAATGTTTCGTTTTTCTTATTTTTCCTACAATTTTTATTTATTTATGTAATTTTATTTTTAATTAGGTTGTCGTACTGTAAAATTTACAGCAATTTTGAAATTTCTCAAAGTCGTAGTTGAAGTTTTCCTGCTGCTACAACTACTTTTATTATGGCAGCTTCAAGTTCAGCCAAATAAGATAACATGTGAAGTAAATGAATTTAAAGTTGAAGTCAATGTTACTGCAGTGAATGTGTTTCAGGCTTTAGAGTGTGGGAAATGAGGAAATAGCCATTCAAAGCTGGCAAAACTTACGAATCGATAATTAGACCTGTGCCTTTACCTACTTTCAAGATATAAGGAAGGAATATGATTGCTACCATATTGTCACCGCAGAGAAGGTGGTACCATAATCATAGAAATCCATTTCATATAATGAATCTGACCTGTTTACATCATATTATCAGCTAATCTATGTTGAAAGTGCCAAATTAAAAATAATAGAAAATATGAAATGGCGCTAGAATGGATTTTTTTAGCATAACCATGCAGCAATCCATATATAGCCAAAAATTTTGGGAATAGCTCACAAGAAGAATTAACGGAGTGAGGTTTTTTTTCTGGACATTTTATGAATTTTATATAAATTCATGATAACAGAATTTTTTATATTTTAAACTGAAATTGTGGTAGTACAAAGTAAATTTTTAAGAATCCACTATTAATGTCATGAGAATTCGAGACAGCTTCTAAGCATGTGTTGCGGAGTGTATTTGTGTACAAAAGAAACTTTTTTTAATTTTACTTTTTCTCCAACAGATGCGTTCTTTCAGATAGGTACACCCAAGCAAGCAACATGTTACAAAAGAGGAAACGTAAAACAGAAGAACATTCAAAAATTATTCAACTTCTTACCAAGAAATTGTAATTTTCTTGTTAATGAATAAAATAATTTTTTTAATTGATTGCATTGATTTTCATTTATAGTGAGAAATTATTTAATCTTGACTATCACTAATTATTTTAGGTGTGAGTTACAAAATATTATCCCTTCATATTATAAAACGCAACTTCTATCTGTCTCTCTGTTATGCACTTTTTTCTTAGTTTCTAGATTTGTCTGTCTGTTATGTACTTTTTTCTTAGTTTATAGATTATGCTCTCTGGCCTCGTTTTAGTATATATTTTGTTACGCTAATCAACATAAGGAATGATCAGTGACGATTTTACTGAAAGAAACCGACAAAAATCGGCAAACTACATCAATGTCATTCATTCCTAATGAAATCATCCGATAAATGGGAACCATCAGTGGATAAATAAAATTTGAACATCATATAGAGCACTAGACAAACAAAACGCAAAAAACGTGAATTAATATCATCAACGCTCACCATGTCTAATTTAATCGATTTAATGGCGAGAATTACATCTTCAGAAGCAACGACAAAGATTGAGAAGCCCTTAAAGTTAGTATTGTCTGTACTATCTCCATTTTCATTGTCGAACACATACACAAAGTGATCGTTTAGTTCAGCTGTGTCGATGTCACAACCAGAATCTAATTTTCCAGAAGTTTCATGTTCTTCTATAGACATTTAGAAGGCAGATATCATGGCCTATTAGTATAAAATCGCTGTTTGGCGTCAGTATTCCTTTGGTTGTTCTATTACGATGCTTTCAAAAATTATTTGTCTAAATCTTTCCACAACCTGTCTGTATGCTTGGTCCCTCTCCAACATTATTTAAATAATCAATATGAAAATCTACATCACTTGTTTCTAAACAAAAAGATGAAGACCATGTTCGGGACAGAAAATGTGATAAATGCAGTAAGCACTTCATGATCAGTAATCTCAGGTAAGGCAAATTGAGCAAGATCATAAAAAATGTCATCACGACTGGTGATAATAACATCCTTGTCAACATACTGTTAATCTCAGCTAAACCAGTTCCACTAATAGTTTTTGGCCGCTGTCATATAGAAAGTCATTATTTAAAATACCCAAAAAAAGATCGAAGTAGCTCAAATGAAACATGAGCTCATAATAGAAAATATATTAAGAAACCCTGGCAGGTTTATAGATAGAAAAAAAAATATTCTCACTAGAATTGGACACCTTACCGGCTATGGTACAATTCGCTTGAAGCAGTTTCGTTTTATTCAGCAGAGGAACTGCTCTAATGTCTAGACTAATTGTCCGGATAAGGAAACAGTTCGCTTGAGGTAGTTTCTTTGTCTTCAGCAAAGAAACTTTTCTGATGATCTAGACTAATTATCCGGATCAGAAAAAAGATCGGCTTTCTCCGAGGGTGTCCTCAGTTACAGTGTCAAAGGAGGACCTTGAACTCTTATTTGTTGTGAGGCAGTATGAAGAAGAGATCATCGCCTAGTCCACGACTCTGCATCCCTACAGTCTGGCTGAAAACTTGTTTCAATGTAAACGCCAGAGCTCTAATATTCATAAAATATGCATTCATATATGTATGTACACATAATAAATAAATAAAAAAAAAAATAGTTTTTGTTTTCTGAAATAAAATGTCTATTTGTTAGGCCTAAAGGTTAGCAAAAAACCACATGATGTTTCAGGTACCTTACCTAATAGATAGTAAAATTTTATTTTATTTTTACTTCGAGCGCTGTCAGTATCATTCGACTGTTTCAATTTGTTTTTTCAATTGTGCTAAAAAATTAAACGCCTACCTAGCTTATCCTTTCTGCGTTCAACAAAATGTTACTAGACGCGAATTTTGAAATTCATTTTTCTAGGTTTATAAAGTGGGTAGGTCAAGAGCTCGGAAATATGCGACCTGGCACAGACGCGTTGCCACAGCCTTCAGGAAAAGATGTCCAACCTGCGAATATTTGCTCTCCAGCTACAGATTATTTTAGCCTCATTTATTTGTTTACTTCGGCAGAAGTGGTTGATAAAAAAAAAAAACTCAATAAGGCAACATTAATAGAATTTATTTAACATTGTTCAGATTATTTTCAACCTATCATACATCTATTTACAGAAGTTCATAATTATAAATTAATAATAATAATAATTAAAAACATATTATAATAATTAAATTAACTATAAAAATAAATAAAATAATAATCCATGGTAAAATAAACTTTTTATATTATTCTCTTGTATTGCATCGTTCATTATTTAGTAACTAGCTAGCTAGGAATAAAACTGTGAAAAAGAAAAGCTGTAATTTACTCTTTACTTAAAAAGACTAAAAACATTAAATGGACTAGGATAACTGCTTGGTATATGTAAATTCATTGAAATTGTGTTCGTCGTTTACTTGCACCACTTTGGATATCAAATTTAAGTAAGTTCTGGCTACAGAGCCACATCTCTATATTTTCTATAATCATCCGAATCATTACCCAATGATTGTTTACTATTTGTGCTACTTCCATGCACGTAAGGATTAGTATATCCACCATATCCAATCCCACCGCAACCTGTAGCTGGCATCGGGTTATAATAATGGAACGGCGGATAATGCATAATAGGATGCTGCTGCTGATGATGATGATGGGAATAATTTACAGGATATCCGTACCATGGCCACAAGTGATAATTTTGTAGAAGATTATTACCATAGCTTAAATCGTTTTTATATTTCGTTATGACTCCCAAGTTTTCCAGGGAAACACAATTTCTAGATAGTTTCGGATTTTTTGGTTCAATTGTGCAATAAATTGGATCAGAAATTGATTCGATCGTCGATAGGTCCTCGATATTTTTCTGTTTCTCGTTAATATTTTTCGCTCTTTCGAGATTGTTGTTTATAAATTTAGCATCGATTTCGTCAGGATCCATTTTGACAGCATTATATGAATACATTCCTGGAAGTACATATCGTAAATCTACCAGGGATTGTGCACGTTTTGCTGAAAAATAAATTCATTATACAATTTATTTCGAAAGTTAATTTGTATTGTATAAGAGAACATTAAAAGGCAAAATGGATACGTATAATAAACAAATCTGATAGGTTATGGGAGATAAATACGGTTAGAACTATTGAGCTCCCTTAATATATGTATAAAAATCCAGTGTCACTGTGTTTGTACACGCTAATCTCCGAAAACGCCCAACCGACTTCAGTGAAATTTTGTGAATACGTTTCGTTTGTTCCAGCTTGAGAGATAGGATAGTTTTGGGCACGATAGATGGCGCTGTTGTCGAGACGTAAAAACTGCATAACAACGCGTAGATGTGGAAAACTGAATTCCTGTACACAGCGTTTTCATACAAATTGAAAACACATGTTCAAAAATGGACTAAATCGGGCAACTCCTTCGTAGGGTTGCCATACAAATATTTCGTTTTTTAGTATATATTTGGACACTGTCTGATAACGAGTATACGTAGAGAGCTGAAATTTGGTACACGGTGTTTTCATAGCAATAACAAATAAAATTTAAAAAAACACATTAAATCGGGTAACAACTTCTTGGTGTTGCCATACAAAATTTTGGTTTTTCACTATATATTTGGAAACTGTAAGAGCGCGTCGAAGTAGATAGCTCAAATTGTATGCACGGCATTTTTTTTAAAAAAAATGTAACTTTAGGTTCAAAAATGGGATAAATCAGGCAACTATTTCATAGGCTTGCCATACAAAAATTTCTTTTTTAACAACTATATATTTGGGCACTGTCTGGGAACGGGTCGACGTGGAGAACTAAAATTTGGTACATGGTATTTTCATGGCAATAGTAAATAAAATTACAAAGATGGTCGAAATCGGGCGACCTCTTCTTGATGTTACCATACAAAACTTTAGTTATTTGAACACTGCTTCACGCATCGAAGTAGAGACCTGAAATTTTGTACACGAACCTTTTTTAAAAAAGGGTAAATTAAGTTCAAATATGGGATCAATTGGGCAATTCCTTCGTATGGTGAAATGTTATACATAGGCCTTTTAAAAAAAAAAGGGAAATTTAAGATCGAAAATGGGACTAATCGGGCAACTTCTTCGTAAGGTTGTCATATAAAAATTTCGTGTTTTACTTAATATTTGGGCACTGCTTGAGAACGCATCGACTTAGAGAGCAACACTCTCCCACACATATAAATGTATGCACGCACACTTTTACATGTACATTCAAACCCACATGCACGCGCGCATAGACACACACACACACAGTGAAACCCTGGAGTACGGAATCGCGCGATCGAGTCAGATAATAGCTTAAAAAAAGTTTTTGTTATATCCACATGTCGATTATGTTGATTTCGCCTAAGATGACTTGAAAACTGAAATTTATCGAAATCTAGTAATATAACAGTAAATATCGAATTCTTACGTACTCTTAGAAATTTGTATAAGTTTAAAAAAAAAATGCGAAGTTGTCCTATACCAATGTAAGTTATACCGCAGAATTAGAAGAAATTGTTAGATTATAAGACCATCGATAGCCTAACCAATAAATGATATCTTGTCTTTGTAACTTAATGGAATCATAAGTCTTCTCATTTCTTCCACTGTTCTCTCGGAATAATGGTTGAATAGGTCCGCTCCTTCACTGATTTCAGGCCATCATCTCTAGGGACATAGCTAAGTCTTGCCCGCAATGTCAAAGGGTGGACTGGGGCAATGGCATTGAAAGCAGGTCATCTGCGCCGCCCACATCACAAGGTAAGGTAAGCGGTGTAAGGGCCCCTTCACGGCTGGATGTGTGCTTCGTTTTTAGTGTGAGCAGGCACGATATTTTTTTGTTAATGGTGATGTGACAGCTGCAGGTTTTCGTGGAACCCCCACATTCTCCACCATTAGTGAGGCTCCAAAGGTTAGCCTATCTAAATGTAACTGGTGCCATACGCACAACATCTACCGCCGTTCTAGAAACACTATTAAACTTACCCACACTCTGCGACATGGTTGCAAAAGAGTCTGGACTCATGGTGTACAGAGCCCGAACAGATGGTTATAATGAACTCTGAAGGTCTACGCACCATAACCAAAAGAATTGAAGCAAATCCAAAAATGGATATGACGCCAGACAGAATGGTTGCTGAGCACAACCTCCGTCTGCCCTTCAAGATGATAATACCAGATAGGGAACAAACAGACACAAGTCTAGTAAAGCGAGCCCTAATCTGGTACACCGATGGTTCTAAAACCGAGAAAGGAGTAGGAGCAGGAATATATGGTGTTAAGCCAAGAGCTAACATCTGTCAAAGTCTAGGAAAATACGCCTCAATATTTCAGGCAGAAGTATATGCCATCACTAGATACGCATACGAAAACCTCAGCAGATCCTACACTAATAAAAATATCTATATCTACACAGATAGCCAAGCTGTTTTGAAAGCCATCCCATCACTTTAGATCAAAACTCAGTTAATGTGGGAATGTATTCAAGCATTAACGAACCTTGGCACATACAACCATCTGACGATTCATTGCGTGCCAGGATACTCGGGAATTGATAAGAATGAAAATGCAGACTTAGTGGTCAAAAAGGAGCAGCCATGCCTCTTATAGGACCAGAACCCTTTTGCGGTATCTCCTACAATACCGTCAAGTTTATCATGCAAACCTGGATCCAGAACTAAATGGATCAGAGATGGAACTCAAAGACAGGATTCAGACAAACCAAAAGATTTATCAAGAGACCCTCTTCAGAGAAGAGCCTGGATCTGTTAGGGCTATCTAGAAATCAACTCAGAGTTATTACAGGAGTCCTAACCGGACACTGTAAGCTTAACAAACACATGCATCGAATAGGAATTTGACCCACTGATGTGTGTAGGCTATGTTTCGAAGAGGATGAAACATCAGAGCATGTACTTTGTGAATGCGAGGCAATTGCACAATGCAGATTCCAGGCCTTTGTCTCATACTTCTTAAAGCCTGCCGACTTCGAAGAAATCCCGTCAAAAAAATACTACTCTTCCTATTAACAGTGGGTTTGTTGGAAGAACTATAATTTGAGCGGTGCACTATAAGCCAAATATGGCTGCAGGGCAAAGCCCACTTAAATCTAAATTTAAATCTAGTTGAGGCGAACTAACGTGCCGGCACAGTAGCAACGTTGTCACTGAGTGATCTGTCAGTTCATGCTGGCAGTCTGGACTTCACGTCCTAACCAATTGCTCCCATAATTTCATCGCAAGTTTTATGAAGACTTTTATTAATAAAAGTCTGTGATAGCTCTTAGCACTGAGCTAAAAGTAACAAGTCTTCTAAGTCTTTTGAGACTCCTATCATAAATAAATAAAAAAGTCTTCGGTAACAGTTATAATTAACTTTAAAACAAAAGTGTTTATTGAAACTCTTATTGTGAGACTTAAAAGTTTTTTAGCAATTATTAACTATTTGCCATTACGCCTCAAGTATAACATTCAGTCTTGATGGGACTTTTTTAGCTGATTGCCAAAAATAACAGTTATTTACGGTCCCTGATAAAAATGATGTTTGTAGCAAGAATGAAAACGTTTCACCTTCCACTGTTTCTGGGGCGGGTGTCTACTTTCCTGAGCCTGACTTCGGAATGGAGTACTCACTTGGAAGACATTGATGGCCCTGAGTGGCCCTTGGATAACATCTAAGTTACTGGGGGATTGCAGGTCGTCTATGGATAAGTTGTGTATCCACAACAAGGTATCCCTCCTGTGGGTTCCTGGTCACATGGGGATTATAGGAAATGAAAGACTGACCTTTTAGCTAGGACAGGCCCTGATTCTCCATTCCTCGAGGATCGGGTCTCTCATCAAAGCGGATGTTCATAGGAAACATCAGCAGAGATGGGCGAACCTGAGTCCTTGCAGGTGTACAAAACTGTTTCTTGATGGGCCCATTGGGGATATCTCCAATTTTCTCATGGGGCTCTGAAGGAGACAATGTAGAACTGTGGTTGGCATCATCACCGACCACAGCTCACTTCACGCTCATCTAACAAGAATGGGAGTTGTTGACAGCCTTGAGTGTCTGTCCTGCCTGAAGGGAGAGCCCGAGACAACCGAACACTTTTTGTGTGTGTGTCCGTCCTTCGCCCGGAGCCTTTTGCCTACTCTAGGGTCAACCATTCTATCTATGGATGAGCTGAAAAACCTTCATCACCAAGACCTGATGCGCTTCATTAAGAGGACAGGAAGGTTTTGGTGAATGAGCTTCTAGCAGGACAGCACAATAGGCCGCTATGACCTCCGTGCTTGGGATGGGATCTCATGTCCCCCTGCACAAAAAATAAAAAAAAACAAAAAAAAACAAGAACTTACCATTTGTTACTGATTCTCGAGGTGGCGCTATAAGTTGGCCAGGATTAAGTCCAAATATGCTGGCATTGAATTCGTTCTGTGATCCAAAGGCCCCATAAAATGGAATCATGCCCGGTGGAATTCCAGTTTCGTGTGCCTGAAATCCAGGATTATCGAATGCACTAGTTCGTCTACTTCGATGACGCCTTCTACTGCTTCTTTGCGATCCAACTTTTGACAGTGGAGTGCTCGGTGGAGGAGTTTGAAGTTGTAATCGTGCTGCTAATGTTTGAAGCTGCGCAAGAACCTGAGTTTCACGTCGCCATCTAAATTAAATATTATTCATACATAATATTTTGACAAAAACTTTATCTTACTTTAATGCCGTTGGTATTACGCAGAGAAGTGCTAAACAGTTGATTATTAAACGAATGAGGTAGGATAAAAGCTCTGTGAGTCCATGAGTTGATTGTAGTCCCTAAAATATAAAATTTTCAAATAAACTTGTAAATCTCTATTCAAATTTGTGAAAACAAAATGGCATTCAAAAGAGTCACAGTTATTAAAAATTACATTTCGTGACACTTGGTATGTATATTGTGACTTGGTTGCTCTTATTTAAATTTAGGTGGCACGCTTTTTGGAGGAAACTGAAAACTTGAACGGACAGTTTCAAACTTCATCGGCCTTCTAGAAGATTCTTGAAAAAAGTCACTGTGGAAGAAGATTGGCGAATGTATTACACTGAGCAAGTATTAAAGGCTTACGATGTAATCAAAAATGTAGCCCTTCGTTGATTTCTACGTGGTGCTGGTGAGGATAATACTGAAGAATAATGACTCGGCGGGTAAGCTGGGTTGAAGCTTCTCCTGATGTTTATTTCCCTCCTCCGATGATGTGAGGGTGGAACTTACGAGGATTAGCATAATGATCCTTGCCAGGATACAAAACCCTAGTCACTTTTATATATACTCTGCAGCAATGTTCAATGTTAAGCGTTTTAGTGTCTACCTAAGTTTATATGTGTAAATGGGTGAACGCGGCTATTAATTAAGCTCTTCACTCAGCATAGAAATTCATTAGATTACATGTGGGATACTACCCCGAGAGTCCATTAGATCCTATTTTTATGATTTACTTTGCCTTTTGTGTATGTTGGTCCTTATAAATGATACATACACATCATTATAGTCATCTATGTCTGTTCATTTAGACCGAAGTCATGCATTCTTTTTTGCGTTTTTCTTCTGATAAGGGATGTCGTAAGATCGAAGCTTCGATTCGATTTCGATAGTCGATTATCTGTGATGTTGAAAACGAAATGTGAACTGAGAAAAGTACACGGTCTTCTCAAATCAAGATTTTCAATGCAGCATGCATACGATGAATATCATACGCAAACTAAAAAAAAAAAGAATTCTCACAATCAAGTTGATCTGACCTGTGAAGACATCGCTCGGCGACACAGTGTAGTGCTCAACGCTCGCCAATATGAAATCGACCTACACCTGTATGTGGCTCTACTCTTTCTTACTGCGCCAAAGAGAATATTAATGGAGTTAGTTTTGAAGATTCAGAGGAGAGACTGCAGAGTTGGGTCGAAATTCTAACTGCTCACATTATGCTTATCTCTCAATTTTCTAATAAGATCCAATAATTTCAAATGTCTGCTTTGTATCGAAGGAATAGCAGGTATGGTTCTTGAGCACATGGGGACTATGGGGAATGATAAGACTTTCTAGTTAAGTCTGGCTCTAGTTCTCCCTTCCTTGAACTGCAACCCACTCTATGCATTGTCGGTTCGGTGATCTCTCATCAAAGCGAATATTCGCATGAAACGTAAGCAGCGTTGGGCAAACCTGAGTACTTGCGGTGTACAAAACTCTTTCTTGATGGGCCTATTAGGAATTTTCTGACTTACTCTTGGATCGAAAACAATGCAGAATTGTGGTTAGTATCATCACCGGCCACAGCTCATTTAACACTCATCTTACAAGGATGGGAGTTGTTGGCAGCCCTGAGTGGGTATCCTACCTGGAAGGAGAGGCTAAGACAACCGAACACTTTCTGTGTACTTGTACACCGCCTTTTGCCCGAAACAGGCTGGATACGCTAACGTCATCTAGACTTGAAGGGGTATCCAGAGAAAAAAATCTTCTAAGAACTATAGCAGGTAATGAGCTGAGATTAACAGTACAACCCGTTTTTCGATGAGTCATATAACCCTACCGAATTAGGGCCAATCTAAGGTGCGAAAAATGTAATATCCCAGTTCGAATAGATTAAAGATTTAGTACGTTTTGAACTTAATTTTAGGTATGATGTCATCGAGATATCTTCAATAAAATTTACACAACAAGAAGTAGCAATGAGGAGGTTTTTAAAATAGGTTTAGCTGAAAAAAGTTATGTGACTTTTTTATATCGCTCTCAAAGATTTGGAACATTTTATTATTTTGAACTTTATGTAATTTAAAAATTTGTTTTGGTATAATGGCAAGAGCTACGGAATCAAATATTTTTGCATTGGATGGGCCTAACATTCTTCTAAATTGAAAAAAAAAAATCATCAGCAATTTATCTCAATTATTCAAGTCACTATGACCAGAATTGTGTTTAAATTAGTAGTAGGGGTGATTCGGATACTCCTCAATATGAGGCACCTAAATTTTACCTTTGGACGTCACTTTTGGGGCCACCCTGTATATGAACACAGGCAGGAAATGAAAAAATATCAAATAAGCCAAAATAGTTCTACAGTTTCCGTTTCCACTGTCCACTTTCGTATATCCATCACGTACTACGATATATATACTTATGTATGTATGTATGTAACTATCAACTTACCCAATGTTGAGTTGTCATCATCATAACAAATGCCAGCTCTGGTATGGAAAGGATTCCAATAATGATTGACCAACTAAAGAGTCCCCACGACAGTCCAGTAACCAATCCATGAATCAAAATTGTTGCGGACACAAACATTATAAAGTAGGCTGCGCACAATAAATAAGCTGGGGTTGGAAGATCTCCATGCGTCTCCAGAAGCCATGAAACTTCGCAAGAAAATGCAGCCAAATAGGCAACCTAAAATAAAAACTCAATTAGCCCAAATATGGCACTGAATAAAGTGAAATTTTCTGCAATAAACGTTATAGGTATGTACTCGGATTTAATACTCATTGTGTATGTCTAATGATGGTCATTAACCCTAAAACAAAGGTCTGCATTCGTACATATTTACATTTACATATTTGTGTTTTGTTTCCGATTACCAATTTGCGGCTGGATAGCTTAGCTTGAGCGCCTTACAGGGGCACTAAATGGAATTCATTATTATTTTATGCGGACTATGATGTGCTGCGGAAGTGTAAGGTGTAAGCGAGAGATATGCATATAAGTACGAATCGAACTGTAAACGATAATCGAGGCATTAGAGCACATAAATAGAAACAAAAGCCAGTAGCCGGCCTATGGGCAGGTTCGCGAAAACAAACCATGTTCAGTCGCGATATCAGTTAGGCTCTGTGTTGCTCCTATTGTGGTCGTTGCTTTTACTTGCTTGGAATAGTAATGGGTATATAAATGCAAGTTCGACATGTCTACAAAAGACTGTGGCTCATGAATATAAACATTAATATATGTAGAAGTATAGGAAAAAACTTATTGCAATTATCTTTTTCTGAAAATAATTAAAATGCGGAAAAATACATTTGAGAGAAAGCAATTAAATATATAGACAAATACGGGAAATTATCAGCCATTATAACTTGTTAACGGCAATACGTAGACAGAGTTGGATATTCTGTTTAAATACCAAAAATCGTATGAAATCTTTTTTTTTATATATCTTTCTAATTTGCTTTTAATTAATGGGTGGAAATGGTAATCTCTGTTTTCAATTAAAACTTTTATTTCAATCCGTGATCTTCTAGTTATTGCCGCAGCTATATTAAAACAAATCTCCTCAAGTGGTTAGGCATCTTCCGCGGTATTCTAGTTTATAACTTGCATTATAATGCTGTGACGTTATCACATGAAATTGTGTGGTCAAATCAATTTAATTTTCTTCTTTTGTCATCTACGTGGATCCTGTCTTTGCTAGACCGTGCAGAACGCTGTTTGATAAAGATTTCGATCACTAAAGTAAATTTGGAGATTTGGAGCATATCCATCATTATCAATATCTTATGATGGTTTGGGATGAGCAGATTCATTCCGCACAGACACAAGGATAACAATAACAATACATCTTGGTTTAACAATAACTGTTAAGACACTTTCACATCAAAAACAGGAACAGAAAATTGTAGACAGATTTTTTGGAAAAACACAACTTTTCTGTTTTATCGGACGAATTTTTCAGCCTTAAAACTTTTTCGTCCGCTAAAACATAAAAGTAGTGTTTTTTTTTTACTAATCTGGAATAAATATACTATTTTCTCATTAAAATTCTTAGCTTATCCCATTTTCCATGATTTTATTAATGATTGAAGCAAAAATCTTGTTTTAAAATGGAATAAATTGAGTTTTTCCATTCCTGTTTTTTATGTGAGAGTGCCTTTATACAGCCATTAGAAACAAGGAAGCTGAATTTCAGGCATATAAACTGTGCCATTCAGTTTAATTGAGACAGATCTATAGAGAAAAGAGATGTACGTAAATCCATTATTCAGCGAGCTAAGTTCCAATTCGTCCAAAGCGTTAGACAGAAAATCTTTACTAGTCGAAAGGGTAGTAAGAGTTTCTCTGGTCTTTTGTTAAAACAGTCAAGAACAACTTCACCAGTTCTTCGGTACCGCCCCTGATTCATAACGGAGATGTGTACACAGAATCATTGGACAAAGCTAATTTGCTTGCAACTATGTAACTTTGGTGCTAATTTTTTCTTGCCATTTTTCTTCGCAAGCTCCTCCTTCTCCACCAACATGCAATTACAGTCAAATATCGTTACATTTTTACACAAGGGAGATCTTTAAAACGCTCGAAGGTCTCAATGTGTCTAAGGCGGCCGAACTTGTCTAAAACAAAATGACCTCTTATCACGTTGGCAGTCAGGCTTTAGAGCGCGTCATAGTTCCGAAACTGCTTTACTTAAAGTAGTATCTGACATAACTGACTCGATTGACAACGATCACATAGCAATATTGGTTCTTCTGAATTTCAGCAAGGCCTTTGACTCAGTGAATCACAGTAGGCTGCTTAGTAAGCTCCAGCAATATTTCGGTTTTTTAAGCACATCAGTTAATTTCATCAAAAGCTTTCTTGGGCATCGCAGTCAAACAGTAAAAGTGAATAACACCACTTCGTCACCACTTTTCCTTAGCTGCGGGATCCCCCAGGGATCAATATTAGGCCCTCTTCTCTTTTGTTGCTACATCAATGATCTCCCAATGACGTTACAGGATTCAAAAGTTCACCTTTACGCTGATGACGTGCAGATATATTTTACCCGACCAATAGGGCTTGTCGAGGACTCCGTCTCTCGATTAAGCGATGATTTGCAAAGAATATCTGACTGGGCGAACCGTAACTACCTGACACTAAATCCGCTCAAGTCAAACTGTATAGCATTTTACAGGAGAAATCTTGATCCTAGTGAATTGCCTCCGATAATGATCAACAGTGCTACTATACCATACTGAAACTCAGTTAAAAATTTAGGCATAGAAAAAAATCAGCGGCTTACATGCTGCAACCACGTCTCTTCTGTTCTAGGAAAAGTGTATGGATGCCTTCGTCAGTTAAGAACGTCGGCTAGTATATTATCGAGTCATATGTGTATGAAGCTCGCTAAATCTTTGGTATTACCTCACTTAACTTTTGGCAGTTTAATTTTTTCCAAACTCGATTCTGGTTGCCAAAGCAAGTTACATAAATGTCGCTTTCAACGATACTATCAGATTTATTCACGGGTTGCGTAGATTTGCTCATATCTCCCCTTATGTTGAGTCCTTTGTGGGATGTTCACTTGAAGCTTACTTGTCACGAAGTCGCTTACTATTTCTGTATTCTCTAATCCACGTAAAGGAGCCAAGTTATTTACTTGATCGAATGCAATTTTTAGGATCGGCTCGGCATCGAAACATTCTTTTGCCAAGCTTCAGAACCTTATCAGGTGAGCGCTCTTATACTTTGTGCAGGTGTTCCGCTGCTGGAATTTTCTAGCGCCCAATATTCAGTGCGCGGGATCTCAGCAAGCATTTAAAAGGTTGCTGACAACAGCTCACATAACGTAAATTCGCAAACTAATAGTTTATTCATTTCACTAGTAGAATATGCTTTAGATCTTATATACTCAATATTTATGTAGACTCTATACGTGTACAGTTAGTTAATTAAATTCAAGTGTATGTTTATATATATCTCTTTAACAAATAAATTTTCCCTACCGATTAAGTACGTACAATTATAAGATTTGTAATCTTGTGTACTAATTAACCAGTTATTTCCCCCCCTGGTAATCAAATGCTGCGGCTCTTCTTTACTTAAATCTCTACGCAAACTATTTCACCTGTCCTATTCGAAAGGAATCTTTTCTTCGGCATTGAAATTTGCATATGTTCAGCCAATACCCAAAAAAATGAGAGGCAAGCGATCCCTCAAATTATAAACCAATTGCCGTTACTTTGATTCTGTCGAAGGTTTTCAAAACTATCAACAGCACCCAATTGATGAAATATCCATAAATCGATCAGCTTATTAGTGATCACCAATACGGCTTTCGTGCTGGCCGCTCTACTAACATTCCTTACCGAACGTTGGAATCAATTGCTCTATAATTTTGGTGAATCTGAGATCATTGCATTAGATATCTCAATAGAGTCTAGTATCCTGCTCTTTTAGCTAAACTTCAGGCATTAGATCTAGACAGTATTTTCTTAAAATGGATCGAAAGATTTCTCACCCGCAATTCAAGTTGTATTGGACAGAGTTAGTTCTGACCATTTTATAATCCATGCCGGGGTATCACAAAGTTCTGTGCCTCTCCTATTCTCTTCCTCATTTTTATTAAAATCTGCTTGCTCTCACTTTCAATCCTATTCATAGTTTTGCAGACGACAGTACCTATAGTGCTATAGTTGACAAACGAATCCACATGTTCAGTTAACTAAACTACGATCTCACAACAATACTCGCTTAGTGCAAAGCGAATCGGCTCCAAAATGCAATGTTGTCTGTTATCACTCAAACGTACTTCAACTCACACTCAACCCATTATCGTGGATGGAGAAGATATCTCGAACTCACCATCTCTTATATCTTAAGCGTTGAAATATCTAACAATCTTAGTTGGTCCGATCCGATGAAATGCCTGGGTTTCTTGCAAAGATGCAAGAAATATTTTACTCCATAAGACTTGGCCCAAATCTTCAAGTCTCATATCAGGCAAGATCATAATGCCCATATTTGGGCAGGGGTTGAGGACGAATTGCATTGTCCGCATTAGACAAAGTCCAAAAAAGAAGGCCTTCTGGCTTATTAGCGATGACTTATCAATAGCAACTATTGATTTCCAAGAGCAACGGCGTAATATTGGATGTCTGTCTTTTTTTATCGCTACTTCTATGGTCATTGCTCTGACGAAATTGCTAGCCTGATCCTTTGTAGAATTCTTCTTATGCGCAACACACGAGCTGTAACCCCAGCTCACCCTCACCTTTAAAGTCAAGTGCGTACCGTGAAATTCCGTGAATACGTTCATAAGCAGAAAAGTGCGAATGTGGAACAGCTTGCCATCCTGTTTTCCTCTCAGCTATAAACCACAATCATTTAAGCGTAATGCGCACCATCACCTACTTGTCTCATCCCAATAATCCTCAATTCCCTACCTCTATTTTCTTTTCTGCTAAAGCTGTGCTGAGACATCATAGGGCATCCCCTGAGCTTTGGCAATATCACAAAATTCAAATATTAACATAAATTATGATCTTCCGAAATTCTTAACTTGGAGTTGCGTTATATGGTGGACATTTTGCTTTGCCCGCTTCAATACTGAATTAATTTCCCTTGAATAAGAATTAAACCAGCTAATTAGTTTCATAATATTATTAAAAAATTAAATTTTAGACATCGTTGCTGCAAATAGCGTCACATCCAAATTTCAAAACCGATCAATCTTACTTTATTAGCTTGTATATATCGTGGTAGTTAGTTATCGATCAATGAAATCTGTTATGTTTCGTTGAATTCTTTTACTTTGAGCCATATATGTTGCACACATTTTCGAGAGTTTCATATAAGCACTCTAAAAATATGCTAAATGGGATTGTTTGCCTATCTACCAATGAAGCAACCATGATCGAACCGACGAGTTTTTCATTCGCTCTATTGCAATTCAGATGAAATAATCGGTCGAGAGTTACTCGATGTTATTGCATATTGCTCAACTAATTGGTCAATTATAGTTCCTGGTTCAGCAATTATCGTATAGGAAATACTCCCGTAAAAATTTCCCATGTAAAGCCATAAGTCTTCTTAGTCAAATATTTGGAAATAATTTTAGGGGATTAAATTTTGTGAAATATAAGCAATTCAAGAGAATATGATTATATTGAGGATCTGCTGGGTAGCTAGTAGCGCACTTACTCTATTTTCAGGGAAACTAATTGTTGAGCTAATAAAAAGGAAAAGGCCATCAGTGAGAGTTATAATCTAGATATAAAGATCGGAAAACAAAACGGTGATATGCTTCATGTGGACCTTACACGACCAGTAATAATGTCGTTACTTCATCAGAATGACATTAGTAATGATCGTGTAAGATTTTCAGAGACTGTAATGATAGTAAGTAATGATATTATTATATTCTGATATTCAAGAATCATTACTGACACATAGTAAGGATACTGTCATTTATAATGGTAGTGTAGGGTGCGCACTTCATTACTCACTTCATTTCCCAGCACGCTTCCAATTTTTGGAGAAGTGTGATCAGGTAGAAGATGGATACTAATAGTGACACCAAGCTTGTGTACTCAATCTCCTGTGGGGGGAATGTACTGAGGCTAAATGCATTGCAAAAGAATAGGAACTTCTTTGGACCTTCATTGAGACCTTTGAACAAATCCATTTATAAAAACTAAACAAAAAGGAATTTAGCTGCAGACAAACTGTTAACAATTTAGGTGAAAATAAAACAAGGTTCTAAGCGTGCACATGTTAAAAGGCAAATAAACATTATTCGGTCTAAATATCGACCATTTTTAGCTCAGATGATAGAAGTAAACCGTCAGAAGAAGACCATCCTCAGTTCAATAAAACTTCAAAAGGTAAATCTCCTGAACACAGGCAATCTAATTGGCCACCTGAAAGTCCTCCTAGAACTTCTAGAGGACTTAATAGCCAAACCAATCTCAGACGTTATACCGAAAAGCCATAACTTTGAAACAACATTTAAGGTGATCTTAGGGGACCGTCAACAGTGACCCTTTGAAAAAAAGGATCTGGACCTGATGCAGGGAAAACCACAATTTTTTCTTAGAAATTTACTGGAAAATTTTTCCTTAAGCCGGTCCTACACAATGTGTGCATTTGCCAAATATCTGGCAATGCGTCTCGTTTACACACACCTCGTCAAATGAGACGCATTGAGAAATATTTGACGAATGCGCACATTGTGTGGGACCGGCCTTAGAATTGTTATGCTTTGGAGGGCGACAATGGCACACATTGTATGATTTTATCTGAAAATAGCTTCAGTCGGCTACCAGGCTGAATAAAAATTGTCCCGAAACATTTTCTATAAATTTCTAAGAAGAAATGAATGCTATTTGCTCATCTACGAGTCTATAAATTAATTAATAAATTATAAAAATTGTTAGTGGCGCAAGCAACCGTTGTCGGCCTCCAATATTTTATAATTATTAATAAAGGGTTTTCCAATAAGAGGTGTTATTTAATTAGCCCGCTATTTCGGTAGATGTCACTTTTAAAGCTGTCATTTTTTGACATTTGACAAGTAGAAACTACGCCATTAAAAAAATGGAACGATACACGATTCAACAACGCATTGAAATTATTAAAATTCACTATAAAAATGGTGAAAATGTGGCAGAGACGGTTCGTAAAACTCGAACATTTTTGGGTCGTCATGAAGCACCTTGTCGGACCGCAATACAGAAATTGGTAGAAAAATTCGAGCTGTCGGGACAAGTTAGTGATGTGAAGAATAAAACCCGTGCACGTCGCTCAAGAACAGCCGAGAATATTGCTGCTGTAGCCGAAAGTGTTGAAGAAAACCCAGGTTTATCCATTCCTCGTCGTTCTTTGGAATTAGGCATTCCACAAACGACATTACACCGTATTTTGTATAAATATTTGGGTCTTAAGGCTTATAAAGTTCAGTTAACACAAGAACTCAAGCCGACCGATCATCAACAACGTCGAGTCTTTGCTGATTGGGTCCTTGAAATGCATGAAAATGATCCGGAATTCCATCGAAAACTCATCTTGAGTGATGAGGCCCATTTCCACCTCGATGGCTTCGTCAACAAGCAAAATTGTCGCATCTGGGGCTCGGAAAACCAAAGAGTTATTGTTGAAAAGCCTCTCTATCCTCAACGTGTGACTGTTTGGTGCGGTTTATGGTCCCTCGGGGTCATTGGACCTTACTTTTTCGAAAATGAGGCTAGAGCAACAGTTACGGTGAATGGATTGCGCTATCGACAAATGATTAATGATTTTTTATGGCCGGAATTGGATGGTATTGATCTGGACAACGTTTTCTTTCAACAAGACAGCGCTACGTGCCATACAAGCAACGAAACCATTGATCTTTTACGGGAAAAGTTTCCGGACCGTGTTAGCTCTCAAAGAGGTGATCACAATTGGCCACCGAGATCTTGTGACTTAACACCTTGCGACTTCTTCCTTTGGGGCCACGTGAAAGAGAAGGTCTACGCCAACAGCCCAGCGTTGATTCAAGACCTCAAAGATGGAATTCGTGAGGCTTCGAGGACATAGGGCAGTCACTTTGCGATTTGGTTATGGAAAATTTCATGAAAAGGATATGGTCCTGTAGGCGTGGTCGTGGTAATCATTTGGCTGATGTTATTTTCCATTATTAACGGCATTCCTTCCACTTTATAATGAAATAAAGATCCGATCATTTATTTCAAAAAATGGCATTTTTCTTTGAATATCAAAATAACACCTCTTATTGGAAAACCCTTTATAATGTTTTTTTTTAAATGTTCGTTATTCACTAAAGTTTAAACTATTGGAAATTTTTATATTTATACTTAAATACAAGATATATGAAGAAATTCTAATGGTGTTCCTCGTTATCTTACAGTTATATATTCTGGATTCAAATAGGAGAATACAATGAAGTCATTTTGATCTAAATTCATCATGAACAGTTTATCTGTTGGTGTTAAGTATGTTTTCTCTGAAGTGAATTGCTTATCAAAATTGGATACGTCCTTGCGATGTTTCTGGAATTTAATAAAATAAAAATTTAATATAATAACTAATAACGCAATTTAATGTAGTATTTACAATTTTTGGCTTAAACTGAGGTTGAAATTCTCTAAGCTCGATTTTTTCCCAATAGAGTCTCCTAAAGAATGCATGAACACGAATTCTTCTTCTCCGGTCATAACAGTTCTAAGGAAAAAATTTCTAGTAAATTTTTATGACAAAATTGCATCCTTCCCTACATCAGATCGAGCCATCGTGGATTTTATATTCTAACGTGGAGTTGTCTCCTTCCCAGCCTTTGTATGTTTTTAGTTTGGCTATGCTCTTAAAACTTATCCCTTGAATCCTTTGTCCATATTTCAGTTGCACAGCTTTGCTTTTAGCGAAGCGTGAGCAAAACTGTTCAAAATGGTACAAGTGGAGCCACCTGACATTATAACAAGAGAGCATTTGCATCATCACTAGATACTTCTATACACAAGGATAATATCAGACAACCAATCAGCACACTCAAGGCGTTAGATTCATTTAGCTTTCAATCTAATCTGGTTCGGGACTGTATTACTAGATTGAAGGAACTAGACGAAACCAATAAAGGTTAAGCTGTTTTTGGACACCCAAAAGGCCGTCTTTCGTCACAACTCAGGCTTTGGGACAGAATTAAATTGGTATACTGGAAAAATATCCCGGAGCTGAAACAAGCAAAGAAGCTCATTGCGAATACATAAGACAAAAGTATTCTTAGGATTCGTAGGACAAAAGTATTCTTCACGCTCAGCCGGAAGGAATTAAGCCTCATAACGAGCCTATTAACTGGTCACTGACCACTTAGATATTATCTTAAAAATATGGGTAAAGTCAATAGTGAGACCTGTCTCTGCAAACAATTGGACGATATTCCGTCGTAGCGAAATGAATTCGAAATAGAGGAAACGCTCGTAGTTCGAAATCTCTTCGATTTTTTTTAACTTAAACGAAGTTTTAGCATCATGCCCTAATTTCCGAGAATTCGAAATAGATGAACCGCTTGTGGCTCGAAATCTCCTCGATTTTTTACCATAAACGACGTTTGAAAGCATGCCGAAATTTTTAGAAATAGAAATATGCATCACTTATAGCTCGAAATTTCTTCGATTTGATTGTTATATATATGTAGAAGTTACGATACGGCTCATGTCAATTTCCGAGGAAGTCGTTAAACCAAATGTTTTCTATTCATGAAATTGTTTTTCGCAGGCATTCTAAGTTGAGATTTTATTGAGTGAAGTGCAAAGCAAAGTTTTACTACAGTGAGTCTATGTATTATTTATTTATTAGATATCGTATTTACTTGGTATTTGCAAAACACCTTGAAAGAGAGGTCGATACCAGATCACTGTTAAAAAACATCGAATCCAAAACGAACCACCAACACATGCAAAAACTTCGAAAGAACTGATTTACTTCGAATTCGATTCGATTTTGAGCCGCAATGTTTGCAGGGGTAGCTTCTATATGGAAGACGATAAGACTGCTGAAAACGTCCTCCGTGACTGTGAAGCTCTGGGCCATATAAGGCTAAAACATCTACAAAGGTATTCTCATTACCAGAGGATGTTGCAAAGATGGCCTCCAAGAACGTTATATGTATACTGTAGGTTTCGTAAAAGATTTTAAGTTCGAATGGCCATTCTGGGGTATTTAGAGATAATGTCACAAAAAGACCTTACAGGTCGCAGTGACTAGATGAGAAGCAGGCATCTCTGTCCGCATTCCCCATTTAATAATAATAATTAATAAATAATATACATAATCATGTAGTTAATAAGGTTTCACGCCCACGTTATTAATTAAATGATTGATTTGTTACATATATCCGTATTTCGCCATCATTTTACGTTACTGTACCGTACCGAACCGCATATATACCTGCAATGTTTAAAAATGAAACGATATTTACAAAAAGCTTATGGAATATGGAAAAGGTCAACAATATCAAACAACAAAAATCAGAAATCATTTCGATCAAATTTTAAACGCAAAAATTCAAAAAATTTCATATAAATATTTTCACTTACCAAAAGTAATCCAGCAGAAATACAGCAAACGATGAAGAGGTTGGCCTTCGTAAAATGCTCCATAATACGATCATTCCAGCAACTTTCCAGCTCTGTGGTAAATTTTCGTTTCTCCCCATTTTGCTGATGTGAATTCATTCTCTCTTCATCATTTAGGTCCATTATTTATGAACTCATGGACAGAAATGTATATGTCCAAAAATATGCGACAGAAAACACACAAAAAAAAAAAATTTTTTTTTCTTGATTCAAGGCACCAACACAAACGTATACACACACGAATCAACGCCCTTTTAAAAAATTTCAAGACCCCCCAAACTAACTGTAAATTGCGTCATTTTAGCGAATTATTTTTTTAGTTTCTCACATATTTAATTTTCGATTGTTATAAAAAGATAAGTATTTCCGCTCTTCACTTGAATATGTCCATAAAACTGGTGAAGTTTGTTGAAGTCTCATTGAGACGTATGCATTTACATATATTGTTGAGACCGCTATATACAACATACGTATTCTGAGTAAGTACTAAGCCTACAGCGCAGGTATAATGATGATCGCGCAACGAAATTTTAATGATGATAGTAGCGCGCACTCACTTTCAGTATACCGACAGCCCGCGGTACTCACTTTTTCTTAAATAACAGTCATATGTGGTCGTAAGCACACCTTAAATGGAATATTATAAATTATAACAGATATATGGAACACTGCAGTGACTAGTAGACAATATTATGAAATAAGAAGTAAAAGATGGTGAAAATTCTTAATAGCGTATCTGGATTCAAAGCCGTATAGAACTCATAACTTTGGTGCATATTATTTGAGCAGAAAAAAAACCGGGAATCATCCATCACTTAATAATAATAATCACACATCGCCCATCACATTGATTTCTTTTTATCTTTAATAACTGACTACCCACCCTTTCCACAGTATAATTAAATAACAAAACTTGAAATTTGTGCTGCAAAACAGTCTGTAGACATACAGAGAAGATTGAGTGATATTCCAACACCGGAAAACAAGTCTCGCTTCAAACCAAAACCTAAGCTTTTTCCCATCGTGTCTCTCATAAACGCCTTAAGGCATTTGGATCTGCTATTTTACCCATTCACGTGGATAAAAGAATGAAAGCAAAAGTTCCATGGCGTCTAAATTCGTTTCCATATGCAGCCAGTCCATTTACGATTATAAGTAGCGCACTAACTAACAGTGATATCGGTCAGTGGAGCATTTCAAACTGAAGCACTTTCTTGCAGTGCGCACTGTTAAGTGACCTCAAAATTGTCTTAAATTTGCTGATTTTATAAATATGCTCATCGTGTTACCTCATTTATCTGCTTCTACTGCTGTGTGTTGCTTATATAGTAGCCGTTATAATGGCTAATTTAGAGCACAGAGTTAGATTTTCAAGATGAACAAAAACTCTTACAACAACACATTAAGTTTATTAGTAAGGTGATGGACAGGTCAGTTTCAGACTAAAACATAATAGAATTCTGTGGGGATCTCTTGCTTGAGCAAGATCTTTTGTACATGAACAGTTTTACGGTTTATGCTAATTGAAAAATTATCATTGAATCAATTTTGCTTTCCCTTAGAAACTACTTAATTTTTAGAGAAACTGTTGCAATGAAAGGGAATAATGTAGTCTTATGAAATAAAAATTAATGGAGGTGAAATTTTAAAATCTTTAATAGTTTAAGCAGACTTTAATATTTTAACTAGTTTCTAATTACCGTAAATATTTCATATAAATTGTTTATGATTTACCATCGAAGACAGACATTCCTAAAAAACACTGTTTTGCGGAATTATAAGAAAGCTTAGTTTAATGTTGAAATTGGGAGCACTATGTGGAGTAGGTACTCCATTATTCAATTAAATTCAATTCATCTCAGAAATCCATATCACTAGCCTGAATAACAAAAATCTATCATCTCTTATAGTTATTTAATTTACCGAAGCACTGTATTTCGGGCAACATTGTTTGTTTAGTAACTTTGATAAGATTCTTACTCTTATCTTAATGTTCCAAAAGTGAGAAAAATTTCGATTTGGTGACATGACTGACATCCACTTAGGAAGTGAAATATTGCTTCATTTTCTGTTTATTTATTTATTTATTTTTTTCACATGCTCAGACCTATAATGCATTTTGGTGGAAGTCAACATAAAATTTTGATTCGCTAATGTTTGTAAGAGCGCATAAAATTTCATTATCAGCTGATATCTTTGAGCGCAAAACAAAAATAAGATTATGTCATGCATTATAGCAGAGATGAATACAATAATGGATCTGCGTTGTTCATGTGTGAATTAAAGTTTTGTTTTTTTTTTTTTTTGGTAGATACACCTGGCTCTAAAAATTATTCTTGTAAATGAAGTATCCATATCAATCGTGGAGGGGGCATTAGATTTGAAAATTATAAAAATTCAAAAAACGTGATTTCCATAAGGCAATAATGTGGTTATATTATATTTGGGGACCAAAAATGATGATTTTGAAAAACATTCTCTTGGTAGGTATTTGTTTTACATTTAGTTTTATATAGTATCATGTCTGAACTTGATACCCCTTCCACGCCCACCTGAAAGCGTCGGATTACTGGAGTACCGGATTACAGAGAGTCTATTATATTTCAAAATACATATTTCAACAAACTGTTAAGCATTTAAGCCTAGTATCGAGTCGCGAGTAAAACGTGACATTTCCATAGAAATTTTAGCGCTGGTAAAAATGCAAGCAAAAATTTTACTGATAATTTTACTAGTGCAGTACGGAGCTTTATGCATTAAATTACTGGTAAAATTTTTACATTCCTATTTCTATGAAAATTTGCATAGATTTTTGATTGATTGAGAGGTTTCGTTTGTGTTATCAAAATATAAAAATTAATTATTTTGTTTTCTCTATATTAACATACGTCAAAATTTTACCAGTGATTTTAATGTGAATTATTTGGAGACCGTGTTAAATTTTACTTTGCCCGAACTAGATACTAGGCTTTAAGCATAACAATAAAACGAAAAAAAAAAAAAAAAAACAATATTGTCAGTTCCTCAGAACCCACTATCGAATTGACTTCGCTTCTTACACGCAAAAGTGGAAAATGCATAGTTTATAACTGGCACCCGAGCTTAAGACTTGTTGATGAAATCTACATATAAGGTATACCTAGTATTAAGTTTGTCATTCCATTTGTAATGCATAGACGCAATGCTGGTACAGTAAAATGAATTCGAAAATAAAGCAAAATAATATTAAAACGATAACGTATTTACTAAAAGAGCTACAATTTTTTACACGGTCATTTAAAAAAAAATGCAGATTTGAGTTCGAAAATGGGACAAATCAAGTAACTTCTTCGTAGGGTCTCCATACTCAAATTTCGGTTTTCACTATATATTTGGCCACTGTCTGCTGAGAGCGTATCGACGTAGAGTGCTAAAATTAGGATTAAATTGCGCATCCTCTTTTTGGTGTTTCTTACAAAACTTTTATTTTTCACTTTATTTCACTTTTATTTTCATCTATGGTATAATCAGTTTCATCTTTATACATGGGCCCGTTGGACCTGGGACCTCACTACGCACGAGGCTGGCTATAGTTTCTTCGATAATAGACCAACACATCAGATAACCTTTTACAAGTTAGTTTAGCTGTTGGAATTTGGTTACTGAAAGTATGTAGACTATAGGATTTATTCGAAATTCTACAGTATAACAGCAAATTTTCATACAAAGTAACATATAAAGAACCCTCATTGTCATTGTTATTGTATAGTGTCATGGTTTACTTTTAGTAGTCAAACTCCATTTGGTAATCAGAGAAAAGTTTTATACTATCAATTCATTTTTACATAATACTAGCAACTCTGCCTTGCTAAACTCCCCTCCCTTAAATCATTTGATTATACAAACAACTAAACCGAGTTGCACAATTGGGACTTTCCTTTTACTGTTGTGTATTGTGTTTGCGATTGTATTTTACGTTATTATTTCTGTTGATTACCCAAAGTAGTTTAAAAAATAATAAAATAAATAAAATAAAATAAAAAACAATATTAGAGAGATCATATATTGGGCAAACCAAATGAAGAACAAGATTAATAGTGCAAAGGATGCAAACCAAAATTCTGGTTTCGCTAAACATCTAAACTTAATACATAATTTATCAGAGAAGGATTATTAGACAAATATGATATTTCGCAATTAAAAACGCTAAAGACGATGGCTATTTTATATAGTAAACGATCAGCTAGATTTAAAAAAAAAACCATGTAGTATACTATGAATGAGTTAGTAGCCCGTGATAGTTTTAGTCCAGTCAATAGGGGTTTTTGCCCTACATAAGGTGGGGTAGTTGTGATTTTTGTATATAATTTGTGGTTTTGGAAGAGATTATGTGGTATGCACTCATTTTGAAAACGTTAAAGAAGCAATATTAAACAAAAACAAAAACACAAGTTTTCCACCTTTTTGCTTCTTTTATTTATTAGGTGTTGTCTTCCACAAATACAAGATATAAAATACTTTACTTAATATCTAAACCGCGGTTTCGGCTGTTTGTGCCATCCTCAGTAGACTAATGTAAAATTCTACAGACTAACCTATTAATGGTAACAGCAATGGAGAGTTATATGGCATGCATTCGTTAAGTGTATGTGTATAATTTAGTTTGGCTCTCTCTATCTCTAGGTTTTCTAAGCAATCTAACAGCTTCCCCTTCTTTTCTATATGTAAAAGACAAAACTGAGGTTCTAGAGAAGAATGGAGTTTATAAATTAAAATGTACGACATGTGAAGGTGTTTACATAGGTCAAACAGGCCGTAAGTTTAAGGAGAGAATTAAGGAACATTTTAACATGAATAATCAGACTTCTAATTTTACACTACATTTAAGAGAACACAAACATAGTTCAAATGAAGAGGTCGAAATTTTACATATAGAAAAGAAGAGGAAGCTGTTAGATTGCTTAGAAAACCTAGAGATAGAGAGAGCCAAACTAAATTATACACATACACTTAACGAATGCATGCCATATAACTCTCCATTGCTGTTACCATTAATAGGTTAGTCTGTAGAATTTTACATTAGTCTACTGAGGATGGCACAAACAGCCGAAACCGCGGTTTAGATATTAAGTAAAGTATTTTATATCTTGTATTTGTGGAAGACAACACCTAATAAATAAAAGAAGCAAAAAGGTGGAAAACTTGTGTTTTTTGTTTTTGTTTAATATTGCTTCTTTAACGTTTTCAAAATTTTTGTATATGTTACTTAGTTCGGGGCCCCGATGAAAAATCCAGGTTTTCACCCTGGGAGGGTGTCTGCGAAGTCCGCCATCTTAGATTAAAGGTATAAAATATTGGTTTTTTCAAAATAATTCCAAGACGGTTGAACCTATGGCTAATACAAAATTCCCACATTTTTTGTATAAACACTTTTTTTGTAAGTCTGATGTGTAATTATTTACAGCGGCGGAAACTTGAACATTCTTCCAAAAAATGTATACGTATAGTACCCCTTGTACAGGGTGTTTCGCCCATGGTTGTCCATAGGACAGCGGACATAGTAGTCACCTAATCAAACAAAAAATGTACGACAAGAGGGAGGGGGCGGGGGCGGCATCTCAACAGTTTCGGAGTAACAGGGGGAATAAAAAAAATTTGTTAGTCTTTCACAAAATACCCTGCGGGCACTTACAGAGCACATTACATGTAGAACTTCATGGCCTTTCCAACGACTGCTCGACCAGCCCCGTACTCCTCTCTCCGCAGGAGTCATGGTTGTCAGTCATGGTGGAGGGAGGGGAATCCAGACTGTTTCTGAGATAACGTGACTTTAAGATATTTCGGTACGTTTTTATAGATCGCCTGGTAACTTTTGTACGTTATACCCTATGATGATGATTTAAACTTTGGTAGATAGATAATCGTTGAAAAGTGCCAGGAAATAGGCAATTATCTTTTGGAAATGATCTTTTTCAGCCATTTTCGCTGGACATGCTTAAGGGGTAACGGCACTGTATATTTTTTGAAAAATCGCTTTTTTTTTATTGGCTTAAAAAATAGTTGAAACCCTCTCGAATAAGAAAAAAAAGGTCCCGTGCGAGAAAAAAATTGTTTTCCTTTGAAAATTGAGGTCGCCACCAAGCGCGTCAAACTTGCTCCGAAACGACTACCTGAAGCCTGAAACACAATTGGAGTTTTTCAGCCAGCTTTATCGCCAGGTTTCTTCTAAAGCTGACAGAAAAAGCCGAATTGTTCAATGTATGCCAGATAATACCCTTAAAAGGTTTTCGTCAAACACCGTTAATTTCGCGAGAAAAAAATTCGTAAAAAAAACTTTTTTTTAGACGTTACAGTGGCGTTACCCCTTAAGAAAAAGTGCAAAAAACGCAGAAAGGGTTACATTTTTGGTACAGAGTATGATAATTCATTTTAAAGTTAAGGGATTCTTAAATCCAATATGAAAAATTGGTTTTGATGATAGTTAAATAAAAAAACAACCGAGTAAAAATTCCAAAATTTTAGCTTTGTTGAGCCATAATTTCAAAACGAAGGGAAGGAGTGAACAAATTTGATTTATAGCCCATTGGAAGGGTCCAACGATTATCTGTCCTCCAAAGTTTAAATCATCATCATATGGTGTAACGTTCAGAAGTTATAGGATGATCTATAAAAACATACCCCCAAATATATTTAAGTCCCGTTATCTCGGAAACCGTTAGGATTCCCCTCCCCCACCCATACAATTTTCTCTCATCTAAACATGACCTATCCGTAGCCTTCGGATATTACACCACTTACGGGACACTCTATATCAGGCGTGTCCAACCCGCGGCCCGCGGGCCGCATGTGGCCCAGGCCGGCTTTGAATGCGGCCCAACAAAACTCATCTACTTAAATACTTTCTCAATTAATTTTATAAAACATTTTCTTTATCTATATAACATTTCCATGGGAGTAGTTACTTCTCGACATAATAAATGTACAATTGCGCTATGTGGCAATAGAAAGTTTTCAATGTGCAATTGTACTTAGTCAAATTGACACTGAAGAACATTGTGGACATTATTTATTTTTCGGAAGTAAGATGGTTAAGTCGGGGTAAAATGTTGAAAAGATTTTATGTTTTGCGAAATGAAATCAAGAATAAAATCTGTGCCAGAACTTGATGATAAAAACAGGCTCACAGATTTTGCTTTTTTTTGTACATAGACTTCACAGCTCATTTGAGCTAAATTTGCGTCTTCAAAGTGAAGTACAACTATGCCTCAAACTGTAGCGGCTTTCGAAATGAAACTGAAACTATGGTAGTCACAAATCCAAGCAAATAATTTTATGTATTTTGAAACGTTGGCTAAACACTGTCCTGAGAGTAACGAAAAATATGCAAACTTGATTTTCGATTTGATACAGGAATCTGAGAAAAGATTTCAAGATTTCCAAAAAATCATCAATTTTTTTAGATATTTGCGACTCCATTTTTAGTCGACATAAGCTTACCAGGAAATTTTCAAATAAAATGGCTAGAGCCGTAATCTGATGTTCAACTTTAAGAAATATTTAATAATTTCTCTTTACTGGACTTTTATAAGAATTATCTTCCCAGAAAAAAGTACCCCTTGCTTCACAACTCATGACATCGCTATTTGGAAGCAACTAAATTTGTGAGCGGCTATTTTCTAAGATGAAGCACACAAAGAATAAAAATAGGATCAAAATAACTTATGAGCACCTTGAGAACTCACTGAGAGTTGCATCAACTCCGATCGCAAAATATTGAAGCATTATTGTCTCAAAAACAATGTCAAATATCACATCAATTTCCTGTTGCTATTTCTTAAATTTTATAATAAAAAATTTATGAATTAACGAAGCTTAAATTACTTAAAATTTTTACCTAAATTTGTATATGTATATTCCTCGTTTTTATTCATTAACTATCTTTAGGGTTCGTATATTTGATGTGTGGCCCAATATAACTCGTCTACTTCCAATGCGGCCCAGGGAAGTTGAAAGGTTGGACACCCCTGCTCTATATGTATATAAATATATATTTATACATATTTTAAATAAAAATCTGTCATTTTTATTCCTACTTTATGCGGCCAATAAAAATATAAATTAAAAATCAATAATGGCGCACACCAAAATCTAAAAATGATAAAAGTACAATACAGGGCCAGCTATGCCATAGACTAAGTATAGACTGGAATAACGAAGAAATACGTGAGATCTGAATTAATATCAGAATCGTCAAATTGTTTACCGTGTCATGATTCTGGTAGGAGTCAACATGAAAATAAGAACTCTTCTACTTCTGATTTTGAACAAATATATTACACAGCGAAACTGCCAAAGACGCAGAAGACAGAAACGAAACACATTGAGAACTTTTTACATATAGATATAATATCTTCACATTCAATTAAATATTTTCCAGGATACATTGCATATAACATGTCAGGCAAACTGCAATGTAATAGATGTGTGATATTAACAATCGATGAAAAAAGTACAATGGACATGCCTAGTAGTTATTTGATTATTTTCAAGTCATATGATACAAATAATCATACTTGATTGAAGAGTCCAACTGACAGTTTTTTTCAAAATTTGCGCGACGGCAATAAAAACTTTCAAAAGTTACTTTCAATCAAATATTCATAAACAAAAAATAAAGCAAACCTTAGTACACAAGGCAATAGAACAAACTAACAGCCAATTCCCAAATTGTTTGCTGAAAATGATAAATGTAGAGGTCGCAAAATCCAAATGCTTAACTTTCTGTTACCAGTGTTAATAAGAAAAAACTGTTTTTGGTTATCGGAAGAAGCAAGGGAGTCAAGATTTGCTAAAAATCGTATTGAAGTTTTAATGCGTTAAGCTAAAATTAATTATTTTACTTCATTTGGCAAGTTCGTATAATTTTTTCATCATAATAATATCTGTATCTAAAGACGACGAGCACTGAGGTTACATATATAATTTGAATTCTACTCCTTTGCTTGATGGACTTGACCCCTACCTTTGACAAATAAATTATAAAGACACATGCCACATGCAACATAAAAATCGCGTCCAACTTCCGATATCTATATACTATGCGATTCTTTCACTTGGAAGGCCAGTTGCAACGTACTCGTACTTCGGTACAGGCCAATAGCAGCCAGAACAAACCAATATACCTCGCTGCAGACACCTGCCGTAAAAATAATATTATTCATGAATCTGTCAAAGCAAGCAAAATAAGCACAGCAAGAAAAGCGTACACATTGGGCCTTCTCCTAGCCTAAATAAAATTGCCACTGCGAAGGCTAACTTCGACTGGGATATCTGTCAAAATCCGACTACATTGCTGATACTGAATATTCATATAATTGCGACATTTGCAGATTTATTTGGCTTGTTAATGTGTTACTTTATAGTATCAGAGTACAACTTATCTAAGCATTACACTATTCAGTATTTTATACCATGTAACTCAATACTAGTTGAATAAAGTGTTCATTGAAGAAATTATTGAATAACAAATTATTAATTTTTATTAGATTCTAATTTTTCGATAAAAAGAAATTACAACACTTGTTGGAGAGATTCTAAATTTAAATAGAAGAAAAATCTCCCCAGCGACTGAATTTCTATATTGATGATATAATGTTTTCTAAATTTCCTAAAAGTATTCTACACGATTTATTAGTTCTTCTAACTGCCACAGTGTGCGCTAAATTCACCTACACGATTTGTAAAGAAAATCCACCAATATATTCAGGGGACTTTTCCAGTCTATATTATATTTAGTCTATGGCTATGCATTGTAACTACACGAAAATAGCGCTTTGCAATTTTGACCAGCCTCACATATGAAGAAAAATTAACGAAGTTATTGAATTTGAAACTATTTTAACGCTTAAAAATGTCAAAACTTTTACAGCTTTTGATACGCATTAAAATGTAACAAATAAAACGCAAATTAGATTAAATAACAGAAATTTAAACCGCCATAATACCACTCTCACCTAGAAGGTACGCTTACACTTGTAAATACTAATATCGGGATTTGTATCGGAACTTGTACCTACATTTGTATCGTCACAATTTTCGGCTTGTATATTAATGAATTTTAATACGAAGTGTCTGAAATTTTTAGTCACTTCATGAAGTGTTACAGGCCTTTATAGTGTAATATCAACCGATATAATCGAATAATAGGAGAGTGAGATGAGCGGTAAAGGGGGAGGTCACGCCCACAACCGGCCAGACCACCACATATACACCCACACTCAAATCAAAAGCAAAATAAACAAGAATATGCTAAGTATATGAGCATTTGTGTGAGCAGTTGTATCGGGATTGCAGGAATTTACCTGTGCCTTATACAAAACTCTATACAAGTATCTAAGTGTAAACTGAGCTTTAGTAATACTTCTGGGAGTCTAATAATATCTTTTACAAAATACTACACAATGTGCACGTACAGCAAAAGTTTTGGATAAAAAAATTTTCGAATTCACTTAAAAACAAGTAAAAAAGCTAGAATTGGACCCCTATGATGATATCTTAGGCCTAGATGAATGGCCGCATGTAATTTCGTATGATCACATCTATGTACATGTTTAATTGTTGAAATGGTTTTCGCATATATTTCTAGAGCGGTTCGCGGTTCGTCGCACAGTAAAAATGATTATGACCAATTTCATAGAATTTGATATTCTGAAGAGCTTTTCAGTACATTGAAAACGTCTAGGACTGATCGTTTTCACAGTATACGTAAAAAACAGCAATTTCTGAATGGCAACAATAAGAAGGGGCAGCCAGATTTCGTCCATTTTTGAAATTTTATTTACTATTTTTATGATAACATTTTGTACAAAATCAAAATTTCGGCTCCCTATGTCGACGATTTCGCACACAGTGTCAAAACATGTATATAAGTGAAAAACGAAATTTTTGTATAGCATGTATGAACTTAAATTAAAATTTTTTTTTAAAGACAAAATTTTAGCTCTCTAAGTATACGGGTTTGGAGTATCGAGCTATCGTGCGGACAGACGGACAGATGGACAAGCGAAAATCAAAATAACTTTTAGGATTACATGTGGGTGTTCAATCCATTTACTCTAGCAGCATTATTTCTAATTCAATGCGTTACAAATGGAATGACAATCTTAGTAGGTATACCCTATTTGATTTCATCTAGGGTATAAAAACTGGGATAACAAGTGTAGCAGATCAGACAAAAACTCGAATTAAGTCTTGCAAAAACGACAAATAATAGATAACATTTTTAAATACTTAAACGAAGAAGTTCATTATCACCATCCATAATATTTATTTACTAGAAGGTCAGAAGGCTCCATATTTTGAGCCAACGGTTGGCAATGCTTTCTCCAAAATTTGAGAAAAAACGATCCAAAACAAAAGCCCAAATACCACATTCAAGATGCATGGCATGGTGATTTCACGCTTCTGGTGCGAGAAGTTTCACGGGCACTTAATCTGATTTTGGGACTATTTTTTTTTTTACTAGCCAATTTCACAGCTATCATGAAAAGTATAATTTATTGGTTCTTTTTAAAATTGAATTAAATTAATCGTGTTGATATGATTAGACATGTTATTGGATGTGAACAGTTAAAAGAGAAATTCAATACGCGCAATAGAAAAATTGGCTTGTAAGTTGGGGGGAGTTAAATTGTTAGGTGAAATTCAGTTTTATGTATGTACAGATATACATTATGTATGAATATTACACATAATTTCCGAGTATATGGGTCTCTGAGGAACTATACACACACTAATGAGCACATCACCGATAAGCAACTTTTGATCTTCACTTGTTGCGATCTTCTGGATAAGACCACACTAAATAAAGAAGCAGCTGAGGGCGCGAGAAAATCTATCAAATAAGTTTGGTATAACTAACAATGCAAAAGTCACAAAAAAAAGTAATAAAGCCAAAATTTAGAGCATATTATTATCCAAGGCCTTGTGAATACCATAGGTAGGAGAGTATAGCTTAATAGCTTCACAGCAAATTTGAAAGACGAAAAACTGATATAGTTGTTAGGAATTTGAGTAACTATACAATCGAAAAGAGGATTGATATTATGCTTTTTAGTTGGTAATCGACTTTTTAATAGCACAAATGTGCGTGCGAGATAAATGATCCAAAATAGCCATTAGCTATAAGGTGATTTCTTAGCGCATCAATTGCCAGACCAACAAAATATCTAATATTTGTCCTACCACAACTCATAAGTTCCCTCGTCCTTTTCAGCGATAGATTTTCATGAAATGCTTGAAATGTATCTGCCACATTTTGATTTTTTTTTTTTTATAATAAAGTCTTACTGCTCTGGGACCCAAATCAAACTGGGCCGATTGTTTTTGTTTTTTATTCGTTAAGAGCGCGTTGAAATTCCAATACGAGCCGTCTTCTTTCATTCTCCTTTTCTCTATATATTGTTAAGGCAGTCATATATTTTCGATTAAAACCGCTCGATTTTTCGAAAAATTATTGAAAAGACAATAGTTCACCAGGTTTGAGGTTCTTTTCAACTATAAATTTCTGAAGTCAAAGCAGTTATAACCGTATTCCCTCTAATTTCTAAATATTTTCGAGAGCAATAACTGCCATCCTATAATTCTACTGTTTTCCAGTTTTAATCGAAAGAGAAAATCGATTTCCATTAAATGAATTAATAAACGGTAAAATTCATGTAATATTGCTAGAAGCATGATACATAAAGAAAATAAAAACTTACGGGAAAGCATATATAATATATTACTAGTCGATAAGCATAGAAGAAACCATAAACACAACTATTATAGAACAAGAAAGAAGTCTACATATCACCAGCTACTATAATATGCCATAAGCTAGTTATAAGCAAACGTGATATCTAAAGCCTAACGGCTTATTACTATATAGGTATCAAGTTAAAGGAAAAAATTCAGTCACTCGAAACGAAACTATAATGCAAATGAATAGATTTAATTAAATCTAAAATTAAATATTCTTTCTTCGACTTGCTCGTGGATGAGCTCATCATCGTAAACAAATGGCGTTGAAGACACCAACTTTGCTCCTCAATTTGCCTTTCAATGCTTGAAACCTCGAAGCTATTAACCTTCAGCCTCTTCATAATTTTCGGTGTCCCAAAAGAGACAATAATGTAGGCACCAATGAGAGACATAATTATTGTTACCGCCTCTGAAATAATGCCATAAATAATAACTTTTGAGATATTTTACAACAACGGGGTATACAGCTATACGTTTGTTTACATTTTTCAGGTAAGTAAAAAAAAAAATGTCTAAGATTTTTAAGAAGTGAATCACTTGAACATCATTATTTTATATTACTCGCTGCTGCAATGCAAGTAAGCTTTTATATATGTACGCAAGTCGTTGCGAAACATTTCTTGATTGATTGTAGCTAGTTTTGGAATGTCGAAGAAATAATGAAAGTTCATATCACAGTGACAATATCCTTGGGCGTTTGCATGATTATTAACTTAATTTTCTTTTTAACGAATTTAAATTCCCAATTATTTTTCACTTCACTATTTGGAGGGGTACGTACAAAACACACCCATTTCCAATATTTTACGTATTTATGCACAATTGGATGGCGCACTGAGTTTCACTGTATTCTGTAACTACCACAATCTTTATATTGATTATAATTATTATTCTGACGGAATATTATCGAACATTTCACTATTCACTACTGCTCAATGTAACTGGAAATTATCAGTTTATCATGTGTAATACGAACCAACCTTATGTCATAGACGAGCGAGCGCTACACAAAAAGACTTTGGTTTCAAAACAGTAGAAATAAAAACAAAAGACTTAAAGCGACGAACTTGTGGTATTGACGCGTCTCTTACTACTGAAGTTGATCGGCGTCAGTCGGCTTGATGGTAAGCCAAGATATTTGGTAACAATATAGCTCTTGCGATAAATTCTCTTAAGATTTTCTCTTCAACATTTACTCTGTACATAGAGTGGTTGCAGCACTACAGCAAAGTTAACCTAATGACCATTAGGGACTACAGATTGAAGAAATAAGAGGAATTTCACTTTCTACTAGCACTCCACACCAGTTTATATTACAAAAAAATTTAAGTCATTTTAGATTATTGAACACCCAGCGAAGTTCACTATATCACAGCTAGAAATGTAAAATTTTTTTTTTTTATTGTTGCGCTGCATTTACTATAGGTAGAGCTATGTATTGTAATCGTGTGGAAAATTTGATAAATTCAATGACCGAACTATTGTGGTAATATATCTAAAAAAAAAAAATTGTTTTATGAAAGTGTGGCGTTTATTATACCCTAAATAAAATCATTGGGCATAATACATATTAAAATGATTATATAGTGAACTAATACTAAAAAAAAGCAGACAAACGGTAGGTTGATGAGTGAGGAATCTCACGTACTCTAACTTAACCACTCCACTAAAAAATACATAAATGATCAACTATTTATGTCAATAAATTTTTAATTGATCAGAGCAACAAATTTTCAAGTGTAGAAACCATGGAATGTAGATTATAAAGCTACTACCAGGGTAAACTACTTACGAGGTAAATAAAAAAATCTTCGACGTTGGAAGTTATGAACCTCAACAGGTCTTTAATCAAAACAAATATACAAAAAGTGTCCCCAAATACAATTTAACAATTTCCTACTGCAGTAAGCGATTACATGAATGAAATTTTGAAAGGACTGATCATCAAAAATCGTGGTATTAATACTCACGGTCATACGACTTGACCTCATGCATGTAATTTTTCTCTCTGGGTATATTTTGAAAAATATTACAATTTCAGCACAACCTAGGTGCTTGTTTCTTATTATACCCTAGATGAAATCTATAGGGTATACTAAGTTTGTCTTTCCGTTTGTAACACCTCGAAATAATGATGGTAGAGCAAAATGGATTGGACACCTACGCATAATATTAAAAGTTATTTTGATTTTTGCATATCCGTCTGTCCGTCTGTGCGCACGATAACTCGAGAACGCATATACTTAGAGAGCTGAAATTTTGTAGACGGACTTTAAAAAAAAAAGTAAAATTAAGTTTGAAAATGAGACAAATCGGGCAACTCCTTCGTGGGGTTGCCATAGAAAACTTTCGTTTTCCACTATATATTTGGACACTGCCTGTGAACGCATCGATATAGAGAGCTGAAATTTGGTACATGGTGTTTTCATAGTAATAGAAAATAAAATTTCATAAATAGACTAAATCGGGTAACCCCTTCTTGGTATTGCCATATAAAAATTTTGGTTTTTTACGTATACTGTGAAAACGATCAGTCCAAGACATTTTTATTGTACTAAAAACTTCTTCAGAATACGAAATCCTATAAAAATGGTTATAATCATTTTTTCAGTCCAACAAACGGTTCTAGAAATATATGCGAAATACAACTTGAAAAATCAAACTTGCACAGAAGGGTGACAATACGAAATTTCATACGGGCATTCATCTAGGGAATCATAAGAATTGGTCTTACACCAATTCTAGTTTTTTTACTTGTTTTAATAACAAATCGGTAAACTATTTTTTGGCCACACTGTATATTTTATTTCACTGATGCGCCACTAACAAACAACCATATTTTATTGAAAAGGCTTAGTAATAAAATAAAAGAGGAATACCCACTTTTCATATGTACAACTTTATGCCCGACATCAACAGACATGAGAGATATCTTTTCTACTTTTCTACTTCTCGTGATTGTGCGGAATTGGTGCGTCGTGAAAATGACCTCCTATTAGAAAAATGTTCACAACAGAGCACTAATAGTTATGGAAAGAACTACAAAAATATATTCGAAATGTAGTGATTGGCGTTTATGTGACCGAAGTGCATGAAAATGGGTTTTTCGGTGGCAAAATATTCTGAATCGGGAAAAAAGTACATCATCCGATAGTGCTCGGCGAGGTCCTTAATTTGATATGCAACAAGCCGTATTGGAATTCCTCCCCCCCCCCCCCCCCCCCAAGGTTTCCTAAACCTAAAAATATGCAGAGAATAATTTTCTTCTACGAATTGTAGCTGGTAATGAACTGAGGCGAACAATGAAACATAATATAAATCTAGTACCTCAGTTGGAATAAAAAGGAGAGAAATACCAAAAAAACGAGTATGGGGATGGCTATTTAAGCCCCTCGAGTGCCTTCCCCCGCTTAATTGAAATAAACATTGGTAATAAAATATGTTCAGAGTATCATAATGCATCGTGAAGACATCTCTCATATCTCTTCATGTCGGGCCTAAGATAGACATCGCCCCCCCCCCTTTTTTTAATAGGCTTCTCAACCAGTTTTTGTTGGGTACGCTAGAAACATTTTAAACTGAAGACATTGGGCTATTTACATTCCATATGAGTAATTAGGCATGCTATCTGAAAAAAACATTGTTGTTGAATGAAAAAACAAAAATAATATTTTATTGAGCCCTAACTTCAAAACGGGGATTTGTTGTAGCTCCAGGAAGTCGAAGTAAGGAGTATTTTTAATTAAACTCACCTTTTAATTTTATATATATTTATTTGACATGTTAGCTTATATTTTTTGGGTTCCATTTAACAAAAGGAAAAATCGGAACCCTTATAAGATCGTCACAGATGTTTTCATCGACAATGACGTGACGGAATTTTAAGCTTGGCAGAATGTTAAGTATTTTTTTTTTTAATTTTAATTAGAGATGGTTGGGCCCTTTAAAGAGACCTATACAATATACGACTCTATAGGTAATTTTTAGCCTACTGCGTATGACCAGTGAATTTAAAAGACAAGTATCGAGCTGCTACTAGTTGTTGGCTTAAAACCGAAAATCAAAATTTCATTAAGAAATTTTGAGAGTATAATGTGTGTTTCTCACCCTCCCCCCCTTATATTTAGTTAGAATGCCAAAAAATCATTTTAATTGTGATAATTGTGAAGAAATCCCATTTTCCTTAAAATGATTCATATTTACATTTTTATATAAATCTTTATATGCTCACCACCACCTCACTTTTGGATATCTGGAGTTCACTGTAGTGTAGGCAGCAGGCAGTTCAGGGTTTCATTGCTGTCCTGACGAGATTGCTCTGTTCTACTTATTTCCATCCTACTGGTTCAAGCCATGCAGACGAACATGAACATTCCAGCGATTCTACTGGTTTAATCGCTTCAGACAGATTGTCATAGGGACAGTATTGATTGTAGACACAAGCGATCCAGACAATTATCAGCATCCCACCAATCTGTTAGCTCAATCTTTGTAGACAGACTGTAATAGGGCAGTCTGGATTCATAATCTCGAAGACTTCTCGATACGCCAGGTAATCTCATTCTCTGGAATCAAGACGGAGGCTTAAATTTTGAATGCACCTTGATATAGCATATCATTGCTATTGTCGGCCGTAGGATAAACTAACTAGGCAAGTTGTCATTGGGACATTGAAAACTCGGATCAAAACTACCTTTAAAGAAATTAAAAATGCTTAATTTAGGGATGTCATTCTCCATGCTATTGGGGTTTCTGCTTATTAACAATTAAGTGAAAGTCATACTTTTATGTAATAATTATTATACCCAAAATAATTAAAATAGATGGCAATGTTTGCATTATACAGTCATACATTATTGTCTTAATGCCTCTAAGCATATTTGATCTTAAGTATAAGGATCGCAGCAGGATTAGTAGTCTACAAGTAAACCCAACGATACACGTAACAATGCATATCAAATTTCACCTCATTAATCGTCATTAAGATCTCTATGATTTCAAATTTGGAAATTATTACACTGTACTTCTCAGACTCTTTAAGAGCCCCAAGCCATTAATTAGAAAACAATTCAAACTGTGCATAGTACCAAGCATTGCACCTGCACGTTATTCAAACATTATCTCTCCTACTAACGTCCTTCGCCACTTTATGTTATACAAAAGAACATATTGATAGAAAGAATGTTCTGATCCCTTATTGAAAGGTTTTATATGGTAGGTCGTGATATTAACTTTCACAAATTATACCAGAAGCTTTGAAGACTCGACCCGTTTTTAGGAGGCTGTGGAGCGAACCGATTGTTAAATATATAGAATCCCATCAATGATGACTCATACTCTATTAGAGATTAAAAGGGATCATTATTTAATAATTTAATATTCAAGTTAGAACAACTTTTATTTGGAAACAAACAAAAAATCATAGAATAAAAATATATAGTAAACATTTGTTCATAACATTAAAAAGTATTTTTTTATATTTAATTTTATTTAAGTTAACTTTTTGACAGCTGTGTGCACGCTCTTCTCTTACAATAAATTCCTCAAGGAAATAACAGCAACAATAAAAATAAAATTCGAATACCTTCTCCTAGCCGTTCAGTAAATCCGCCAGTGGATTATCGTCAGTGATACTTCCAACAGGACTCTTTTTCTCTTGCTTCTTCGGAGCTTTGAAAGTATGAGTGACTGCGTTAAAAATAATAAAAAGAAATGAAAATTAACAAGATTATTCAGTTCTAGCTATATTCATTTGTGGGTGAGTATGTTTCTAATGAATTTCATTTAATTATGAATAGTGAAACAACAACAACAATTAAAAAGGTTCAGTCGCCCGTAATTTGTCTGCAACCACTTATAATGAATTTGACCTAATTTTTTTCGGGAAAATCGTGAATACTTATACTTAAGACAAAAGATAGCTGGATTTAGGTAAAATAAATTTAATTAAGGTAATTACATGGTTTCGCTATATTTATTATTATCTAAGAAACCATGACATAATCCACAAGTCTTGAAATGAAAAAAAGGTTGGCGGCAAAATGTTGTCAGGTCGGGGAAAAAAGGGGTAACTTCCGCAAAAAAAAACAGCTCTTACCGTCATGTTCCAGAGCAGTGATTTTTTTTTTATATTTTAAAGATTCCTAAGCTGAGACACGAAAGGTTGGCCGGTCTCTTCCGCCAACCACCTGCTAATCAAATTAGAAAATGAACGAAAAGTCGAAACCGCAATTTGTCGTTTGTTTCAACTTTCTTCGCCATGACGGAGGGTAACCACCCTCGTGCATTAACTTTATACGCGCTCGCGAGGGATTATGGTAAGAGATACCCGTCAACCTTTCGTGAAAAAATTGTGATCTTTAAAATAAAACATATTCATTGCTCTGGAACATGACGGTAGGAACAGTTTTTTTTCTTTTTTGGGAAACGGAAGTAACTTCTTTTTCTGGACCTGGCAATATTTTGGTGCCAGCCTGGGATTAAACTTACACAAGACGACTCATCAACTGTCTTTATAGATTACGTTTCCACCAGTGTAACTCGTTACACATCAGACTTACAAAACAAGTGTTCATAAAAAATTGTGGGGAATGTAGTCTTCTTCAAATTTGTATCAGCCATTTTTAAAATATTATGACTATCAGAACCAGCTTAACACAAGCTCGCTGCATGGACACGTTTAATAAATAAACGGTCAACAGTACATACGTTTCATCACTTAGTCGGTGTTAGTATTAGTATGTTAAACTAAACATAGACCAAACATCGAATGAGATGAGATGGAGATGGAAACACAAAATTAAGTATTATATAGACGTTTTTTAAAAACATACTTGGAAATGTCAACGACTAAATGCTCAGCCTTAATATTAACAACAATGCACATTGATGGGTTCATACATACTAAAGTTGGATCTTGCGGAGTTAATATGCAACAGAGATAACCTTCTCAAATTGTGCCCACTATCACGGAAAGAGATTTTGCTAAGAAGCAGGGGAGAATCAATATTCGCGTTTAAGAGTTGATGCACAAAAGTTACATCGGCGACCATGCGACGTTTTTCAAGGGATATTCAAAAGCATATTCAAAAGCTTCAAGCAATCCTCATAAGGTGTAAGAATCAATGAATTGTTCCAGGATAGGTTCCTAAGAGCGAAGCGGAGGAAGTTCCGCTGAACAGACTCAATGCGGTCGATGTGTGTACCGTAAAATGGAGACCAGACCTGGCTAGCGTATTCAAGGAGAGGTCGCACAAAGCGAGTGTACAAACATAATGTTATGGTGGGATTCGAGAACTCTCGAGACCAACGTTTGATAAAGCTCAGCATAGAACTACTCTTAGATACCATGTAGTTAATGTGGGAGATAAAATTCAATCTATGGTCACAGTTGACAACCAAGTCACAGACAGCACCCTCGCAGCAGCGAATCGTGGAATCCGAGAACACGTAATCATAAGTGATTGGTTTCTGACTTCTGCGGAAAGTCATAAACTCACATTTGTCGATATTGAGAGCCAAATTATTGTTTTTGCAGCAAACGTGAAATTTGTGAAGGTCACCTTGTACCAGTTCACAATCGTTAATGTGAGCGAAATTTTAATATCGTCAGCATAAATCAATACTTTGCAGTGCCTCACAACACAGACAATGTCATGAATAGATACAATGAAAAACAACGGGCCCAAGTGACTCCATTGAGGTACGCAGGACGAAGCTTTCAGGACTCTAGAGATGGAATGACGGAATAATATTTTGGGTGAAACCCATACTTTTCCATTTTAAAGAGTATCACGGAGTGAGATAACTTGTCGAACGCTTTACTAAAGTCAGTATAAATACAATCTGTCTGATAGCCTTTTGCAAACCTGCCAACGGTAGACAAATTCCAACAAGTTAGTGGTTGTACACCTGCCCGAGATAAATCCATGCTAGTTTGAAGAAAGCAAATTCTTGCAGGAAATTAATAGCTGAGAGTAAATGATAGATTCGAATAATTTAGGCATACAAGATAATTTTGCAATAGGCCTATAGTTAGAAATTTCATTCTTACTAACTTTTTTGTGGATAGGTATAATAAAAGAAATTTTCCATAGCTGATGATTCTCAGCGGAGCTGCAAGAGCATGGCAGCATGACTTAAAGAAGACTGTAGGGATCCCATCAGGACCCGCCGTGAAATCATTTGGAAGCTGGAAGCCCATTAATATGATTGAGTACATCCCATTGAATAATAAACTAATAAGGAAGCGGGGTATCGTGCGAATACAGTGTACGTGTTTAAGCAATTCAATGGCAGTATGACCTATGGTCGGGGGGGGGGGGGGGGGGGGATGACAAGAGGGCCTAGTGGCTATTTTGCGTCAGTTCAACATTTCTGACATTTCATAATTTTGAAAAGAAGTTCTCAGATTTGAATTCGCAATATTGTAATAAAAAAAATAATTTAACAGGATTTTTACTTAATAGTAGTGTGAAATAAGTGTATTCTTTTGTGAACGATATTTTATGTAATAGAGACTCCGGAGTCTTAAATAACCGTAATGAAGTGCGCTGTGCTGTGCTGCAGGAACGAACAGAGTTATTGTCTTGGGAAAGCATTCTTCAAGTAACTTTAATAGCTTTACTAATTAATTATAGTGTTTATAGCAAAATAAAAGTGAAATATTTATAAAAATAAACAGCCATGGCAAAAAATTTAACATTTTACCAATGCCGGTTTGTTTGTTTACAATTGAATTGTAATTGGTGGGTAAATTATGCCAGTCATACAAAGGCAACGCCAAGAAATATTATCTGAAAATAACGGGGAGCTAAAAATTTGTTTATTTTACATAGCAATTTGGATTATAAAAAACGTTCCCCTTCAGAATGTCAGGATTTCATTGCTGCCATGACGAAACGAATACAAACACAGCACACTAATACATTTCGCCGAGTGGCTTAGGTTTTCACCCGATATGCTGTTTCCTTATTAGTTATTTATTCAATGGTATATCCTCTCTCGCAATTGTATGGATAGTGAATGAAACGTTATGAGAATCGTTCATATGACTGAAGTTGTCATTTCGAGGAAGGAAATTTGACGAAGAAAATGCATTGTCAAAAAATGAAGCAAACATATTGCAAATTTCGGATGAATCATCACTAGCAGAATCTTTTGTACCTCATTGTTTTGGGGTAGTTGTCCGTTTTAATAAACTTAAAAAGATACGTGGGTCACGAAAAAATTTCGCACGCATGTTGTCAATATATTCATCATAAAGTGTAGACGAAAGTTCTTTGAACTCATTATAGGATGTGAGGAAATTGTTGTGACTTATAATGTCCTTGTCCCTCATATAACTTTTCCACAATTTATTCTTTCTATTTTTAAGATGTTTTAGTTCTTTATTGAACCATGGCGGAGATGTTTTAGAGGACCGCTGTCGCTCGCGGGGAACGTGAAAGGGAAATAAATCGAAAAGAATTATGTAAAATTTAGACATGTTTTCGTCAACACTATTGCTAGACAGTAATGTGTTGAAATCAATAGAGGTAAGTCTACTGGAAAGTTCCGAAAAGTTATCCTTTCTAAAATTGAAGAAGTATTGTGTTTCGTAACAATTAGTAATGTTTTGGGTTTCAAAGCATTATAAAAATAGTAGAGGGGGTGATATTTGACAAGAGTAGACATTATAACTGGGCTAGGTTCGACTAATATGTTACCCATGTCAGAAGAGAAAACCAGGTTCAACTGCCTACCCATGTCATTCTTTACATTACTGATTTGGCTGAGACCAAGAGATGACATAGTGTCCAGGAATAGTGATTCCTTTGTTGTTTTTTGTAGTAGGATCAACCGTTAAGCATTTATTTTGAAACAACAAATTTTTTGTACCTTTAATTCAAGATGACGGACCGCGCAGATCCCTCCAAGGTTGAAAACTTGGATTTTTCATTGGGGCGCACAACTAACTAACATATATAAAGATCACAACTATCCCACCTTTTGTATGTCAAAAACCCCTATTGACTGGACTACTAGTGAAAGCAAAAAATTCTTCTGGATAATTTACGGAAATGTCCTTTTCTTTTGTAAGAATCCGAGATACTTTTGAATGAAACAAAATTATGCTCGATAATCAAGAAAAAATTTATTTTTATTAAACTTACCTTTACTTTTTGTCTTCGTAGTAGTAGGCCCAAAAAGATCATCATCATCTTCGTCGTCATCATCTCCAAAAAGGCTTTGACTTGTTGGTACAGCTAATTTCATAGGTGCATTATTTTCTAATTTCTTGGCAGTTTTAAAGGATTTGCTAAAAATATCATCATCGTCTTCATCACTAGAAAATATTTTAGTTTTTTCGATCACTTTTTCTTTAGCCAGTGTATATAAGGTATCAGTAGTTTTCTGTTTTTGAGCATTTCCAAACAAACCGTCATCAGAATCATCATGAAAAATCGATGCGTTCGTATTTGTATTCGTTCTGATATCCTGTTTCTGCAATTTCTTTTGCTTTTCTTCCATATAACTTGGTGGTGGTTGTGAAACTTTTGAAGCAGTTGTCTTTAATGCAGAAGCGAACAAGTCGTCGTCATCATCACTTTCTTCGACAGCAATGCTTTTATTTATTGATTTAATGGAATTCTCTGAAGTTTTTTGATTAATCTCAATAGGATTATTACTTTTTTCTATTTGTATAGATTTTGTGAGCCAATCATCATCCAGTGATTGATTGAAATCACCCAATGAATCAGAATTTTGTTGTGTAGAGATAATTTGACTATTAACGTTGAGATTATTTACTGTAAATTTCATGATAGATTCATTGGATTCATGATTTATAGTTTCACTAAACAATTCAGCTTCTTCAGTATCACTTTTAGTATCATCTGCATCAGTTATATCATTGGTTGAACTGTCTGCATTAATATCTAAGCTCAACGATTTTTTTAAACTTTCTTGCCTGCCTTTTCTAGTTGATGGATGTCGTTTAACTTGAATTTTAGCTCTTGTTTTATTTAAACTCTGCAATCTATTAGGATCGAAAACATCTTTTGAAGTATTTGGTTTAGGAGTTATACAGCTTTGATCTTCCTCAGGCGCTTCTACTATTTTGGACATTAACGAAGATTCATTATCATCTACGCTTGTATGTACTTTGAAATCTTCATTTGTTTTCATACTAGGCCTCTTAGCGCCAGGGATTAGCGCAGCTACATTAATATCTAAATTCCTATGAAGCTTCTTTGGAATTGAAGTATTCGTTTTCGGTTTAGAATACGTTTGTTCTGTTCCAACCTTTTTTATTAATTCAGAAACGCTTAAAATGCTATTGTCAGGTTCAGTTTGATCCGATTCAGATATGTTTGCTTCCTTCTCAACCACTGAGCTAATAATATTAGGTTTATTAGTTTTAGAAATTAATTTAGCATTTATCTTAGTTGAGCTTTTTTCATTCTCAGGTTCACTAATTGTATCATCATCAAAACTATCTGGTGGAGGTTCATCACTGAAGAAAAAATTTATAGATTGCTTTCGAGGATGATTTTTTGTAGACGGTATAGTTTCTGCGAAATCATCATAAAATATATTATGTAGACGTTTTGAATCAGTCGAATTTTGAAAATCATCTTCCGGTGGAATATCTTGGAGGAGATTTATTGTGCTAAATATAGAGGCACTTGTTTTGTTATTATCAATTTGTTCTGATTCCTTTAAAATAGCTATCCCTTTATCTTCTTGCTTCTTATCATAATTGTCTGCAATATCAGATTTTAGGTTAATATCGAATCCTCTTGCCTGAAAATTATTTAAGTTATCTTTATGAATATTGTTTTCTGCAGTAGATATATTAGGTGACTCATCCGGTTTTGAAAAATTGCCACTACTTTTTGGTTCAATTAAATCCTTGTTAATACTGTTTTCTAATTCCTTATCTTGTTGGAATGCATTTTCTGAATCTTCAAGTTTCAATGAAGTATTTTCCTTGGCAACAGTATTTTTATCTCCCGAACTTTCTAACTCCTCCTGTACAATTCTGTTATTTATCTCATCCTCAACCAATGCAGTGACAATTAGTTCCTTTTCGTTGGATGATTTCAATTTATTTTCTTCTATAATTTTATATTCCATATTATCATTATCAGAAATGTGTTCACAGCTAGTAGAAGAGACTGATTTCTGTGTATTTATAATTGACTTAGAAAAAAGAAAATCTTCATCTTCAACAGTTTCATCATCAAACAAACTTGGCAGTTTGAACTTATTAAAAACCACAGTCTCTTCTGATTTTTCAAGTACACTTTGTTCAGATGCAGATTCATTTGAACCATCGAAGGATATGGAATGATCTTTTTTATTATAATCAGGGCATAATTCTGACGAAACTCCGACATCATTTTTTACTAATTTAGAGCTACTATTAGGGACGCTTACGTCTAATTCGGATTTCTTTTGGGGTAGAATATTAAAGATATCATCATCATCATTATCGTTAGGAGGCTCATCATCAAAGAATATACTTGACAATATATTTTTAGGCTTAATCTGTTCCTTCTCACTTTTTATTGAACTAACACCATTGGCGGTAGTTTTTGGAGTTTTAACCGTGCTGTGTAATTTACTTTTATCACTATCCGAATTGTCAAATTGATTTTTTGATATATTTTGTTTATTGTTTGTGGTCAGTGTTGTTTTGGTAGCAATTGCTGTTGTATTTCCTCCTGAGGATATTGTTGCTACTGTCTCATATGGTTGCTGATTTTCAATTGACGTTTTCAAAACGTCGCGACTAGGAGGCCCATCTATAGAGAAATCAGTTTTGTTAAATTATATCTAGTACGATCAGAACTTATTTTATCTTTTTAAGAAATATTATAATTTGCAAACAACATTCAACATTTTATAAGCGTAAATATTATGAATGTTTGTAATAAGTATTAGAGGCCAGCAGTTTATAACATATACGGTGTCCAGGAATGGTCTGCTATCCTTCGGGCAAGTGATTCCTCTCTTGAGGAAAACTAAAAAAAATCCTACAGGTGGGTATTCGCGAGACCAAATGCGATCCTGCTAAGTTACAAGATGCTAAACCATACATATATCTGTGGTAGATAAATGAGTTTTTTTAGTATTAAGCCAAGCCTAGGAGATACCCTGTGAAGCAAGGCATAGTGTGGTAGGAAAGAAATAGGGTAAGGACTAAGGAGGCATGAAAAGAGGATATATTTCTTGAACTGTCACAGATTGTAAGACAAAAATAATAACAATTATGAATACAAACAGATGAAGGAAATATAGTAAAATGTACAGAAAACCAATGCAATTTCAGCAAAAATAAACAAGGAGAACAGAGAGTAAAATCACGCAGAATCTTTTTGAAGTGTTGAGAGATATTGAATTCAAAATATGGGAATTCCATATACAAATAGCGAAAAATATTTGAATCCTCCATAACTGATCATTTCATCATCATCATTTCATATTGGTGTTAAGACTAACGTCCAATTTCTGACATTACTATGTCGTTTAAGATAAACAGAATTATAATCAATTTGACTCGAGTCGTACAAAGCTATGCACCGGGATTTACTTGAGTTTAACACTGTAGATAGTTATTAATAGACTATTCCAAGATGTTCTGTATGTCAGCGTTTAAGCTGTCTACACTATCCGTAATGAAGCCAATTGTAAGTCTTACGTAAATTTCAACGTACATCCGTAGTACTTTAAGTAAAGTTGATTCATAGATATTCCCAGATTGCCAACAAGTCAGCAAGCTATTCTTATAAGCATTACTGCACTTGCCAAGACATTAACTTTTCCAGAACCTTGAAGAAAACACAGCATGTCGATTTTTTTATTTTGCATTTAAAAGGAATAAAAAAATATATATGTATCAAAAACCGTGGTTGATTGGTTGGGAGATAAGAGGTAATAAAGCGTTGCGGGCGCTGTGAGATCTATTGTGCTATCCTCCCATCACTTTAACCCTAGATAAATAACCTAAATACCCTAAAGATAACCATACATCGATTCGACGTGCGCATGTTTCAGTGGGTATATTTTGGATTATATATATACTAGGTTTATGAATGCGGTAATATGTATTAATATATGTAATTGTATTGTGGCTAAATGAAAAATATTAAGTTTATTTATATTTTTATTAGAAAAATTAAAAGAATAAAACACAATACTTCTACGAGTTATATCGATTTTTCAACATCGATTACGTCGATTCGACGTAGGTTATCAATCTAGGGTAAAAACGGACCAGTGCGTTTGAGTAGCCGCGAGGCGGTCTGCCTACTAACTAACCAGGGTCTATCTGTGGCTTACCTACCAAAGGTTTCCATTTCCCATTCTACCCTTGGCTATCACTTGGCATCCATACATAACTTGTAAGGCAGTCTGATCATCAAAAACCCCACGTTAGAACTCAAATACTTTGAATTCAGCAGGAATGACACAGAATGCACAACCACAATGCAAAATCTGCACACGAATACGCACGTAATTCGGTAGCGGCCTAAACTTTACCGGAAATTTACTTGGTACAAGCACAGACAACATACAACTAGATAAGAAAATCTACATATAAACCCGGATCACTTTGTCAAAGCTCTTTAACTTTTTATTCAACAAAGAAAGCTATCATTGCGAAGAACTTATGTATACATCAATGAAAAGAGCATTCTATTAGAGGGCCATTAGTTCGTTTTGATTCGACCGCTTTTTTGTGAGGTTTTTACATCTAGATGTAAGTTGTCTCAGGTACTAGGTAGAATGTAGTGAAAAGTCAGCCTGTCCCGGACGTCTATAGCAAATAGGAATGACGATGAGCGGAAATAAGCGCAAAGATATTCTATATTCTTTCTAGTGTTGAATTTTCAGTATAAATTCAAGGAACCAAAAAGGAGTACAAAATATTAAAAATATATCTTGATTTAACTAGTGAATTAGTATTATTGCATTATTTTACCCTATACCAGCAAACATAACTCACATTTTCATCGTCTTTTAAAATTGTTATTTGAGTTTTGTACTGTTCCACTTTTTTAGGACTACGTTGCTTCTAAGTTTGTTTATTATTTCCCTTTAGAAAAAAATAAAAATAAATAAAACATATCCACGCTACCTTTAATTTTTCCTCCAGTTTTAAAAAATTCCTTTATTCCTTAATATTCCTCAATTTTCTATTTCATTACCTCTCATTCTCATGTAGTCTACATCCTTCTATGAGCTCCTAAACCTTAGTAATTAATTCAACTTTCCACACTAATGCGCACTTTCTAAGGCCAACACCAGCAGAGTATATAAAACTATGGATACCGTATTTATCTTAGGGTACGTGCTGAAGCGAGGCTAGACTTCATCAAGAGTTGAGCGAAGCGAAGAGAAGCTACATCGCGAGATGTAATATTCACAAAAAAGCGTTCAGTTTAATGGTAAATCGTCAGATTCTAATGAAGAAATCTTGTGTTTGACAATTAGTGTAGATATATGGCACTTTTCAAATAAGTGTACTCTTCGCAGTTTTACTTGTACCCCATCAATAAAAAGAGATTAGAATTGGAGAGTTTCATCATCTGTATGATATTTACGTACTGATCCCGGTATATTCTTACAGTATATGAGAGTGGGTCAAGAGATCTTCGATTATATCAAAGAAAGATCCTATAATAATATGCCGGTTATCAAAATTAGCGTGCGGCAATTGAAAATTTTAACTCTCGAACAGGATATGTCTTGCCACACTGCGGATTAGCGTGCAATCATTTTATTTCTTAAGTACGACCGAGTACAAAAATATAAGATACATACTAAATTATATTATAAAAAGATTATAAATAAATAACTACCTTTAGGGGTTATAGCATTTCCGCTCCTAGGTTGAGGTACTGGGGGCAATTTCTTTGATGAGAAAATGTCATCATCACTGTTGGAAAAAAGATCCTCAACATTCAATTTAACAATTGATTCCTCTTTCTGGCTTTCCTTCCCGACTAAATTACTTGCTTCTGATTCTGATGGCTTTTTGATTTCATTAAAAAGATCATCATCTTCAGGTTCCTCCAAAGGAAAAAGTGGCGGTACATTTTTATTTTCAAACAAATTAATATTTGTCTTTTCATTTTTTAATGTATTAGTAAATGTATGACTTTCAGATTCTGTTTTATTTTGTGCTGAACCCCCTTCAAATTTTCTAGTATCACTTTCTGTGATTCCGTAAGTTTGTTCTTGTGATATTTTTGCTTCAATTTGGGACTCCTTTCTAAAAACGCTTTCAAATTCATCATCAGATTCATCATCAAATAAATTTCGAGATCTTTGCCTGGGATTAGTTCCCATAATTTTTTTCTTATTCGTGATATTCTCAAAAATATTGTCTTCGGTTTCACTCTCAAATGGTGACTTCTTCATTATTTCTATTTCGTTTTTTCGTTCAGCCGCAGGAATTTCAATTTGCTTATCTACTGAATTATGCGAAATAATTGCTTCTTTCGGTTCGTCCTGATTAATATCGTCAAACAAATTTGTAACATTTTTCTCTTTCTTAATTTGACATAATTTCTCATTCGCCTTTTTATCGAGTTCTTCCATAAACGACTCAAAGTCCTCATCATCAAATAAATTGACAGGTTTCGTTCGTATATTAGATAGTTTTTCCTCTTTACTTCGATCCACGTTTTGAGTTTGATTCTTGTTGACAATTACATCAGTTTCATAAAACAATTGATTATTTTCGTTATCGTTATTTCTATCAACTTCATCTAAATCTGGAGGTTCATCACTAAATATATTAGATATTCCGTTTGCAAATTTATATGGTGTTTGCTTCTTGGGTTGTATTTGTGACTTCGAACTTAAATCACCTTCATCCGATTCGTCGGAGGATTCATCAAAAAGGCCTTTTTCTTTAGGTTTATGAATGTAATATTTTTGCTCCTGCGGAGGTAACATATAAGTGGGTGGAATAATTTCCTTATCAGAATTTATCTTCTTATTAATTTTTTCTGATGATGTTTTCGATGTCATAGAATTAGATGAAACTTCTTCATCCGATGACTGAGAATAGATTGCAGGCCGTTTTGAATTAGTGCTTGGGTGTAATCCCCATACAGAATTTTCAGATTCTGATATTGTTGGTGCATTACTGGGAAGAGATGCTGATAATGAGACATTTTCTGATGTATCAGAATATTCTTCTTTGTTCTCATCATCAGAATAATCTTCATCTGTATCACAGAGGCCGACATGCCACTTTTCTTTCCATTCTTTTGATCCGATAAGGTACGGTAAAGGTTTCTGATCAAAGAAATTCTTTGATTTGTAAACAATGCTGAAAATTGAATCGTTCAGTAAACAGATAAAATTATGAAGCTCTGGAGCTAGCTTATATAACTCTGTTTCTAGTGAATTTTGATTTTCCAATGAAAATAATACCCTTACGATTGGAGTTTTTCTTACAAATTTTTTACCAAAACTAAATACGAGTTTATTTCTAGTTTCTTAATGGCAACTCTATTCAAGCGTTGGCTTTTACTAACAAAAAACAAAGTTACATGAGACAGCTCCAGGTAAATACATACCTTTTGGATAAACCTTCTTCGTCGTCAGAATCTTCAATATCTATAGAAACCCGCTGATAGCAATTGTTCATCATTGAAATGCTATTCTTTAGAACCGTGTTGAGAGTCTTAATTGGATCATATTCGTCTTTCCCCTAAAAAACGCAATTATTTATAAATTACATAAAAAATGTCATTCTAGTATATAAATGCAAGGTAGAGAGATTGGATACCCTGGTTTTCAGCTTAGTCATTTTCAACTGAGAGCTCGAGTACTGAGTTGAACAAAAGTAGAAATACTTTCTTCAAATGAATAGATACTCAGAAATTCTGCCAGTCCCAAAATATGAAACCACCTTTTTAAGCATAACCTTTTTAAAGTTATATCAGAGTTGACTATCATATGCTTAAAGTCTTACATCCTATTCAACTAACTTAATTTAAACATAACTATAAAAAAAATATAAATAATATTTAAGAGAAGCCAAAAGTAGAGCAAAAAGGGTTGCTTAACTAGCAAGCTATATATGGGAAGGGACCATTAAGTCAGGATTTCAGAAAAGAAAAAAAGAATATAAAAATGAGTATGAAGAGGCAAAGGAAGGTGCGCTTCTAGTAGAAAGACATATATAAATACAAAATATTTAGCAACACAAAAGATAGACCAAGATCCTATCAGTCAATAAAGTTAAGCAATGAAAGATCTTTAAACTGGTACAATGCGTATAGTTCTTCCGAATTCTGGAAGACTTCCCCAATGAAACTTCTTGGTACACAAAGCTGGTACGTGTTTAGGTTACTCCCATAGAGCCTTTGTTTATTGTACTGTACAGTATATATTTTTTATTGAAAAGAGATCTCTCTGTTCATCTGCATGTTGAAGATTATATCAAGCTTTGTAAAATACAATTTCCCTTGCAAATCATTCGACCCATGTAAAACATAATAAGTATAAATAATATTTCCACATTTATTTGTACCTGCTGATCATCTATTAGAACTTTTGATTTACTGATGATAGTTTCGTCTTCATAAACACGATTTTCAACAAATTGGGAATGTTGCAAAGCAGATAATTTGTTTGTAATATTTTCCAATGACACACTTGTTTCTTGCGTATTCAGTACCATATCATGTAACATTGAATTTGTATTTTCAGCACGTTTTTCCAAATTCTAAATACAAAAAATTTAGATTGTCTGTAAGATTGATAATTTTATTTATTTAAAAATACCCTAGAAATTGTCTGCATATATTCCAATAATTTAGCGTCTCCCTCCAGAGTCCATGAACTGGAATTTCTTCGAAGATCTTCTGCAGTCCATGGTGTTGATGATGCCTAAAATTAACACTAAAGTTCTGTAATAAATTTATACCATTATAAATTACCATATGTAAATTTAACTACTGGAAATTGAATTTCTAAATTACAAGTCCTCCCTAAAGAAAAAATTGACATTTCATGAGATAAAACAGCTGATAGCCGAACTTTCAAAACAATAAACATAAGCACGACAAATGTTTTTGGTTGTTTCTGTTAATTTAATTATGAAATTTCAAATTTTTTAGTCTATAATACATTTGGATAAAATTTATTTTAATATAACAAGTTTCTAACTAATTAAAATTTCTGTTTCCGTTTTTTATCTAATAAGTTCTAAATTCTAAGAACTTCAAAGGTCATATAGTAAAACCTTTTAAATTTAATTCTTTCGACAGTTTGGGAATTTAGGAAATTTCAGTCAGAAGTTAATCAATTCAAGAAAATTGTTTGAATTTGAAAGAATGTGGAATCTGGAAGTTTTTAAAATTAAAAGGACTTTTACGGAGACTGTCCTTAGTTTATTAATTAGTATTTCATACAGTTCAGTAGTTTTTCAACCCACACAATTTAATAACTAGATAAAAATATGAAGGGTAAATTTGGAGTCCATTATTTAATACAAACAAGCTACATAATTAATTTAATAAAAATTCAAAGTGCAAAGATTCGGAAAATTAGATTTATATTTGTTCAGACAGCCCCTAGGAAAGCTACAGTATTAAGCTCTGAAAAGAGGACTCACATTATATGGGCCAAATCACTGTGGAATAAGATATTTCGCGAGCATTTGCTAACAATAAATATTCTTAGCTCTGGGTGAATGAGATTGGTTTGGGAACCAAAGCAAAACAAAAATCAAACTTAAATCCAAACGAGTTTGCAGACTACTTATGTACTTATGTGATGTGGCGGAACCTGTGGGGCCTTCTTCGTCATCAGTTCAGTCATTTCAAACAATAAATGTGACCACGAGCTTAATCACAACGGAAACCACCATCAGAACATCTGAAGCCAAAGGTTCAATCGCAAGTTTATGGCAGAATCCGGAAACGCTGCTGCCTAATTGCCGATCACTCATTATCAGCTGGTCATTCTTTTCCTGCTCGGGCATCCGCATCCAGTAGTGCTCCCTTTGTCACTGATGCAACAAATCAAGGTTTACATTCAAGCCTCAATGCTAATCGCAAACATGCTAACAGGCCACAGTTCAGTCTAAGTAATGTATCGGAGACGGAGGTTGTGAATGCCTTTCTGCGTGTCAAATCAAATGCCATGGGATATAAAGACGCTCCTATAAAGTTCTATAAAAAAAACATTACTCTATATCCTACCAGTAATCACTCATCTAATTAACAGGCTCCTAACCTGCTCGCACTTCCTAGGCAGATGGAAGGTTGGCATGATTACACCGATCCCCAAAACTGCGTCTCCTACTAACATTTCAGAATGGCGACCAATCACTATTCTACCTGCAATATCTAAAGTTATAGAATTTATCATTGCGGACCAAATCACAGATTTCATAAGTGCAAATAGACTCCTTAACAGCAGGCAGTCAGGATTCAGACGCTTTCACTCTACCAACAATGCTCTCTTGGAAGTCACGGCGGATATTCGAGGCATGTGTGACGAGGGTCTCATTGTCGTTCATGTGCTTCTAGATTTTATTCTATTCTAATTCGAACAAAATAATTATCAAGAAGCATCATGGTATCGCATCTTAAAGCAGTCATTAAGACAATATTACTGGTATATAAATTCTTAATATAATCCCTAATTTATAAATTGACATTACTTATTCATTTCGTTGTTCCTAAGATTTTGATTTTTAACAACATATTTACTATTTCTCATTACTATCAAAGCACTCAACAAGGTTCAATTCAATACATAGACATAGTCTTCCAGATACATAATTATGAGGCTCCTAGATACACACTTATAGTTAAATTCAACTGTCGTTGGCTGCTATTTAGCACTCAGTCCCCTCTTTCAGTCAGCATTGCTGGTATGAGAAAGAATTTAGATATGGAGTTAGTTCTACAGTATACTATTCCTCATAAGCTACTTACAATGTAGTCTCAATCCGACTCTACCCCAAAATTTACACTATCAATGCCACCAACTACTCAGAAAAATCTATGGAAAAACATATCTATCTCAATCAGCTACAATCCTTATAGACTCTACTACTACATGGTCTTAGTAAGTTTTAAACTATGCTACCAATAGAAATACTTGGTATTTATCGTATTTTCATATCTTATGCGTGCTTGTATGGAATTAGCACTACATGCATATCTCTTTATTTTCCTTGTGAAGATGCTCAGGCTCAGCAGATTCTTGATGTTCCCTGGGAGGCCATTGTATATATCACTAGCTGATGTCAGGAGTTCTTATGTCTGCTTTTCTTCTTTTGTTATAGATGTGAATTTCAGACGCCGTAGTAACCCTTAAGTTTGATTTAGAGCATTTATTTATTATTTTGTAAATGAACTTAGCTTTCTACAACCTAGACAATTTGCTTTAAGTTAAGCTTGTTGGTCCTGCAGAATACCTCTATAGTAGGTGTTAGCCGAGGCATATTATATAATGTTTTCAGGGCTCTGTTCATTGTTGTTTGCACTCTGTTCATCACGCAATTAGTGCATGGGACCATGTGAGTATGTTGTATCTAATGTGCGATAATACATGAGCATTATATATTAAGTTAGCCGTTTCTTGGCTTATGGTGATTTTCATTTTTTTTTATGGCTCCCAGTATCGGAGTAATCTTACTAATTTTAGCATTTATATGCTCATTCCATTTCAATTGTTCATCCAAGATGAGCCCCAGATATTTAATTTGCTTTGCCCTCTGTATGCTCAGAGTACCAATTTAAATTTGAGGATTTATGTCAGTTTTATTTTGTTGTCTGATTAAAATAAGCTTTGTTTTTTCCACATTCAATGATAATCTATTGCCGTCCGTCCAGCGTTTAAATCTTCCAAGATCCTCATTCATGGTTCTTTGTAGCTCTTCCTCTGTCTTAGCTCCGTATATAAGATTAGTGTCATCTGCAAAGATATGATATACTCCTTTGATACCTGCTTTCTGTATGTTGTTAACGTATAATAGGTATAGGTTTGGACCTAGTATTGAGCCTTGGAGCACCCCTGAAGTGAGAGTTTCCGGGTCACTGAAAGTATGCTGCACTTTCGTGTACCTATACTTTCTGTTAGGTAGCTTTCCAGCAATTTATTGGCTATTCCTCTTATTCCTAGTTCTTCAAGGAATCTCAAGAGGAGTTCGTGGTCCACTGTATCAAACGAATTCTGAAGATCTATAAAGAGTCCACCCACATAAAGTCCTTGATCTAGTTTTTCGTTAATTACATTCATCGTCTCTGTTGTAGCTGATTCCGTGTTACTGCCTTCCTGGAAGCCAAACTGCTTCGGATCATACCCTCCGGTTTTATTTATAAATCTTCTTAGTCTTGTTTCAATTATTTTTTCATATATTTTTCCCACAGAGCTGAGTATCTATCTATTTCTGCCAACTCAGAAATTTTCTGTTTCAGTAGTTTTGAAACAATGTTAGAAATACCTGTGTCCAATCTCACCATCGAATGATGCCATTTAAGAATGGTGGATGTCGGGGGCAATAAAAATCCCAAATTCAGCATATCTTTATAGAATGCTGGGGATTCGTTATAAAATTTTAACGCTAAGTTTGTTTCTCTATTTGTCCACTTAGTAGTATCTTTATGCACAAGCTGTAAAATTTCACAACCTCGCTTTTTCCTGCAAGTAGGCTTTCTAAATCTAGATTTGCTGGGGAACTGTAAATAGCTGTCTCATCAGGAAAACGATACTGATCTAAAATTTTATATTTCCTGTTACGATATGTTTTAGGATTCCCCGTTTTATTCACAGCTAGATTGGTATTTTCAACTAGGTGTGTGCAATTAGTAGTACCCAGCATTGCTAAGCAGACCTCGTCCATGGTTGTCTCTGAGCAGGAACATACTCCTGAACTAAATGGCTTTGGTAAGGCAGCTTTATTTAACGTGCTTCTTCTCGCATGTTCTATAACGTCCTTTTCGTAAAAATGATTTTTACAGAGCCTTTTCGACGCCTTACTCAATGGTTGTCCACAATGGTGTAGCCAAACATCTCTACGGTAATCGTCTGGGAACTTGTGAAAAAAGATGAATTTGATAATCCCCCCTTTATAAATTTTTGAGGACAGTTTTTATAACAGCAACAATATGCCGATTCCATGCTGTCGGATATCAATACTAAAATTCAAGGAAACTCAAGAAACTCGCTAAATAAAATAATTGTTGTTTCAAATCAAAATATGAACAAAATTAAGGGAAACTCAAGAAACTCACTAAAATGAATTCAAATGCGCGTACCTCAAAATATGATAATAGAAAAACCACAAAATTAAGGAAACTCAAGAACAAATTGTTGTTTCAAATCAAAATATGAACAAGAAACTCTGAATTCAAATGCGCGTACCTCAAAATATGATAATAGAAAAACCACAAAATTAAGGAAACTCAAGAACGTAGAAAACTTCCTTCTTCACAAAAACTTTTTATTCTATAAATTGTTGTTTCAAATCAAAATATGAACAAGAAACTCGCTAAAATGAATTCAAATACCTCAAAATATGATAATTCTAGAAAAACCACAAAATTAAGGAAACTCAGAAACGTAGAAAACTTCCTTCTTCACAAAAACTTTCTAAATAAATTGTGGAAACTCAAGAAAGAAAACTTTATATCACCTCTTACTTCTTACACTACAAAAACCAAAAACAAAACTTCTCTAAACTCAAGAAACTCTAAATAAATTGCTTTAATTAGGAATCTCAAAAACCTTCTTCACTTCACAAAAACTTTTTAAATTGTTGCTTTCAATTTTCAATGCACCTAAAATAAAACGACAACTTGAATACCGAATACCGAAATTGAAATTTTCTATCCCTAAAAATGATTTTCGAGAGTTGGCTGATAGCAGAGATTTACCAAACCCACACATTCCTGAAATAATTCAAAGAGCTAGGATATTTCAAAAGTTCCCCAATAAAGGCAACTCCTTTTTGCTGTCGCAGAAATATCCCTTACTCACCACACTAGCTATGATAGGGACAACTAGTTCTCAAGCGAAAAAAATTACACTATTTAGCTCAAGATGATAAGCCATACGCCCAGGGGGAAGAAATATTACCAAATTGATGCCAATGGGTACTGACAGCTAACCGCCCTATACTCAAGAGCCAAGATTCTGCAGTAAACTTGTTCAACTTGTCCTTAACCGATTTATCCAATTGATGTCAATCGTTAACGACCGCAAGCAAGAATAGATCGATAGCAACTGATTACCTAAAACCCCACCATAGGATTCTTCTGTTTGCATAAAATAAATAAATAGTAATAGAACTGATTTGTTGCAAGCGACTTACGTGTAATTATTACAGTAAAATATTAGCACAGCCCTAACCACATACCACATGAAATATCTCCCAGAACTCGTTCAATTAGGAATGTTCAATAAAAGTCTTGAGTACACGTAAGAAATTATGAACTTGATTTCAATATACAAAACAAACAGTGGGATCTGGGATGTTTTAAAAAAATGAAGAAAATACTTTTTACTAGCTGCAGATTGCGATTGAAGATTTTTTACCCACAATTCTTTACCAGCATGCTGCAGCATGAACTCTGTGGAATGCATGTGTTTTTTCCTTTTTCGCCGCCAAATGACAGGAACAGAATCCCCCCCTAAATAATGAAGTTGGTGATAATTGTACTGATATCAAAATATCTTAGCTAAAACAAAACAAATTTGCTAATTATACTTACTCAGGAGCGGAAACTTGTCTGTATATCAGCGGAGTGACTGTTGAATGATTGCTGCCATAGAATACCGAATCGGAAGACGGCCCCCTATCTACGTTTTGTAAATCTCTGATGGGGGCATGCAAAAAACACCGCAGAGTTGCATGCTCAATCGGCATCTGTAAGATAACAATTATAAACATAATTATAGTTAGAAAATTATTTTAGTGTTCTTGTAATTGTTATTATCTAGACTTAACGAAATGCAGTTGATACTACTAGTATTAACTAAAGAATACTTGTTGATTCTGGTTGTGGCTGAATTCTCACGTAGCTTTTAGTTACATCTAGAACTGACTGGTTGCTATTAGTAGAGCGCCAACACATTCGCCTCTGGTTAGATGACCATTCGGGTAGAACTGCAAAGGAATTGTGGGGTAAGCCTAACCCAAATCTGACAAACAACCTTTTGGGATTAAACAAGCCAACCTTGAAAGCTCTAGTGTCAATTCTCACTAGGAACTCTTTTCTCATGAGTTAGTTACCTTTACAGGATAAGACTTGTTAAGCCAAGGTCAGTGTTGGTTATTTCTGATCTCCTACCACATAAGTTCGATGCATTGAAGATGCAGAAAAAATCGAACTTTTCGACCTAGGGATCAGAGAGGTCTCATCAGTGTGGTTTAATCTTTAGCACAAAATGGTTTTACTATATAATTTTATTTTATTTGCACTTATAAAAACGTGTTTCGAAGTATATAGGAATGGATATTCATATTTATCCTTCCTCTTGATTCCAAACAATTACCGTAGAAATGTAGGCTTTGTGAAAAGCATTTTCATGAAAAGGACATTAAAACTTAGAGGAATAATTTGAATAAATCAGCCCTACCGAAGCCATTTAATTCGGGTGTTTGTTCTACTCAGAAACAAACAGTGTCGGAGTATGTTTAACAATACTGGGTACTTTACATAGCACACAGTTGTGAATACCGACCTAGTTGTCAATAAAACACATGCCAGAAATTATAAGATTCCAAAAATTTTAAAATCTCAGTTTCCTTTTCCAGAGACAACCTATTTACAATTCCCCAGAAAATCACGATTTGGAAAGCCTTTTTGAAGGAAGCAGGGAGGATGTAAAAGCTTTCTCATAAAGATACGACTAAGTGGACTGATAAAGAAAAGGCGTCCGCGTTAAACTTTTATATGTAATAAATCTCAGCACTAATATACAGAAATTCCGGTTTTTTAATGCTGCCTTCCGTAAACACCATTCTATGGAATTCTATGGTGAGACTTGAAATAGTTCCAACGTCGTATTAAATATACTAAAACAGAAAATTTCTAAATTGACAGAGTTGACGTTATGCCCAATGTTTGACGAAATGGTAACCAAAGCTGAATTGGAGTTGGTTTGACAGATTTAGGATTTAGGTTCTTTAGGCCGCTGATGGTAAGAGGATCTCAGCTGTACATAGGGTACGTGGCAGGTTCCGCTTCCCGTAATATGTCGGTTTTGATATTAAAGTAATCACCAGTCAGACCAGGGTCTAACAATGATTGGCTTTTAGGTTACGTGAAAATCCTTACTTTTTTGTAAATCTCATAAAATATATATTTGTAGGACGAAACATCTTGGAATATTTCGAAAGGTTTTTGAATGATGAAAACATTAAAGCCAATACACATATTGACCCCAAACAATTTAACTAATGCCGATAAAGCTAACGACACAGATATTAACTCGATTTGCCTCGATCTTGGCAACGAAGTTTGGATTGTTTCCCAGAATCTGCAGAAAAATTACGTGGTGCATAAGACCAGCAGAGTTATTGCAATGAACACATTATTTGACCAACTAGTGTTTCACAATGCTCTATAGCAGAGAAACACAAGTATGATTGAAAGCAGAAAAGTCATGGATTGAAACATGAGCTCACACTTTAAGAATGAAGCGTCGTTCGATGGACTAATACAAACCATAAATTTATGTTGTACGTAGGGTAGGGGTGATTAAAAAGAGATGCAGTGCAGGACTATGCAATTACTTCCCTTAAGTCCCCTCTGGAAAATCTATTTTTGATGATAGAATTATAGGACGTATGAGCTATGAGTGAAACCGTTCTGTATATGGATCATTATAGGAATCAAATTCTATTGTATTCCAGTGATTCTAATCCGTCGGAATTCTCTCGTCACAATATCTCAGAGCTTAAAGGATGTTGGAACTGACTCAGAAGAAACACATTGCCAATGCAGTAAAGCTAAGTTGCAGTGGATGACCACAGGAAATTTTCGACGATTTTGAAAGTACTCCGAAAAGTATTTCTTCGAGGTTATATTTCTTTGGATCTTTCAAAAATGTAAGAACAAAGTGTGAGTTCTGATTGATAACTTTGCGTATCCAAAAGCATACGCCAACTGATAAAAAGGATCGAATCTAATCAATACCGACCATTAAAGTTTTGAACAAAATCTATGAAGAATTCCCGAAAGTTTTCATCACTAAATGAGAGAAAATTTTTAAATGAGAAAATGCTTCCAATAGCGGCCATACAAGACTGCGGTTAAATATGTTTTGGATTGTACCTATTAATTATGGCAAGACCTAAATACAACTAATAAGACAATTACCAATCTCCCAGAATTCTCCAACGTTCTGTCTTATTAGTTGTATTTATCCAAGCTTACCGCTGCCCAAATCGCGGAAGCAACCGAGTGGCTAAATACCTGTGTCGCAAGCTTCACAGGTACTCTGTTAAAATATGTGGGGTCAATATGGATATCAATAAGCCGATGCATAGCTTTAATATTTCCATTATCCATATCATAAACCTTCCGAATCATATCCCAAGATATCTTGCCTCCGTTAGAAATAATGTCGCTGTTATACAAATTATTTCTAACGCTCTTGATGAGATGCGGTAAATCATAACAAGCATATATTTTCTTGAAATTTAAAAAAAAATAAGGATTTTCGCGAGTACAACCTAAAAGCCTATAGCATAATCTATTGCTAGGTCCCTCGTCGCAAGTTATTGCTTTAATATCCAAACCTATATCAAATAATTTGGGAATTGAGTCAGTTATTATTAATTTTAATTCGTTACCAGAAACTGAGCCCGCCACGTATCCTACAACTTGACTCCAGTTTTTATTCAATCCTCTTACCATCAGCACTTTTTGTGCGGCCTAAAGGACCTAAATTTTGCAATCCATATATAATATCATCTTTGGTATTAAACTCCAATTCAGGTTTAATAACCATTTCGTCAAACAGTAACACACAACGTCTATCAACCTCTGATAATTCAGATATTTTCTGTTTCACTAGATTTAGGACGATGTTTGAAACACCAGTGTCAAATCTCACCCTTGAATGCCATTCAAGGATGGTGTTTACCGCAGGCATTAAAAACCCCGCGTTCAACATTTCTGTATACAATGCTGGTGATTTATTGTAAAAGTTTAATGCTAAGTCTGTTTCCTTATCGGTCCACTCACTCGTATCTTTATACAAAAGTTGCGAATATATGTATGTAAAGTGTAAAGCCCAAAGCACCCAAAGCTATAAATGGTATATGCCAAAATTTGTTTTTCAAATAAATTTGGAAATCAATTGAATTGCTAATTGCTATGTAAAGCCTAAACCCCAAAGCTCGGAAATTGGTTTTTTAATCGCGAACCAATATATGCAAATCTGGTAGATACATATATGTATGATGCCAAAATTTGTTTTTCAAATAAATTTGGAAATCAATTGAATTACTAATTGCTATGTAAAGCCTAAACCCCAAAGCTGGTATAAATTACAAATCGGAAAAATTGAAGTGAGAATAGTAAATTGCTCTTCACCAATCAGAAAGTATTCTTCGGAATAAAGAAAATTTTCATTTTGATAATATTAACCAAGAAATTGTCGTGTGTATGTATGCAAAATTCTCACGTTACCTCACAGTACGTTGCTATGAACACGGCGGCCAATTTAATAAGTCTGTATGTATGCCTCACAGTATGAACACGGCGGCCATTTTGAGTTGGCAGATTAATGCCGTCTTGAATCTTGCAGATTCTTTGCAGCATGCGTTTTTTTCCTTTTTCGCCGCCAATTGACAGGAACAGAATCCCCCTCCCCCCTGAAGTTTTCTTTTGGAAACCAACACCAGAGGTTGAAAGGATTTGAGATTGGTTCCCCCCAATGGGGGGCCGTTTCCACGGCAGGTACACACAACTATTGGCGCTAGTGTCGAGCTAGTGTCAAGACATCAACCCGCGCCTATGCTATTAGTTGATGGTTGATCACATATAGATGTCAATCTGTGTTCCCGAGTCCTCCAAATGCACAAATGTCAGATAGACAAGTAGTGTGCGTTGCGAAGGTTGCGATTAGCGAGAGAAAAGTTGATAAAAAGTTGAAATAAATAAAAATTGGAAAAAAAGTTATGAGAAAAAGACTTAGTAAAAGTACTTTGAAATGTGAAACTTTTAAAAATAGCAAACTAATCAGATCAATATAAAGGGGAAATTTTTATTTAAGCACAGATAGATTGCTGGTCCACAGAAAAAAAATGTTTGTTTTTGCGTTCATTTTAACCCTCCAAGGGATGTTTGTTAGTGGGCATATAGTAAAAAGTGAGTCCCATAATGGATTACAGATTGGACAAATGCACGTTGAAAAGAATATAATTGATGAAGGAGGCCATACTTTAGAGCTTCACCGAAGTCTGGTCTTTTATCCAAAAAGCATTGATTTTGGAGCTTGGGCCGTTGGAACAGCTCGGTCACATCTAGTTACGCTTGTGAATAGAAATGTTAATCGAAGTGTGTATCTTAGCTCAATTTCGGGAAATACTCCGGCTTTTTACAGTTCATTCTTCGAAGATAAAGTTATCCCGCCACAAGGCAATACCACATTCAATGTGGTTTTTCTTCCGCGTATTTATGGACATGTTGAAACAAATTTAATGATTCACACATCATTTGGTCAATCAAAGCTTATTGTAAAGGGTCAAGGAAAGGAATGTCCTTACCGATTGCGTCCACTCGTTGGTATAAGAGCACCTTTTAATGCTACAGTAAATCCTGAGATTCATATGTATAATCCGCACACTAAGCCTATTCAGATTTTAGAGGTAAACGCAACCAATTTAAGTAAATCTATCAATAATAATTTAATTTTGTATTGTTTTTTTTTTTTCGACAGATTTACAGTAGTGGCGGACAGTTTCAGTTGGAACTACCAAGTGGCGGGTTGGAAGGCCCTCAAGCGCTATGGGAGATTCCACCTCATTCCACTAAACCAATAATTAGAATTCGATTTCATGGTTCACAACCAGGAAATCATACGGCCTATATAAGAATTAAAATATCTGGTTCCGATGAGGATAAGGAGGAAAACGTTCTTGTCATTCCTGTTGAATTTGAAATTCTTGGACATTATGGTATTTACTCATCTAATCCAGTTGTAGACTTCGGACGTTTAACGACTATGGACGGATCAAAAGTGATTAAATTAAATCTAACTAACTCGGGAAAAGATAAAATTGAAATTTTAGAATATCGATTAAATAATGTTAACAATTTGATTGATTTCAAAAGATCGAACTTTACATTAACGCTGAACACAAAACAAGCAAAGGAAAACGTTACAATTATAAATGGAGAACTTTTAATAAGATCACAAACGAAACAATCTCCAAAGCAAAAGATGGAGCACACTATAGATATCCGAGCGGAAATATATACAGGTTCATTGGATTTTCAAACTAACTCAACTATCTTCATTACAAAAGCAAAGAACTATACGCAAGGGGAAAGAGATTTTTACATTAAAAATTCCTTTTCCGTTCCAGTTTCAATTTCTAATCTATATATTGAAGATAACGACACAAGTATATTTCAATTGACAAATTTTAAACCAATCGTAATCACTCCAGGACAAAAGTTAACTGCTTTCAAAATCAGTGTTTTAAATGAAACAGCAAATTTTATCACCCCACTTCAAATTATAACAAACTTGACAACATATGAGTTTCCAATTGTTGTATGCACAGGAATTTTAAATCGTTACACTTCAATTGATTCAGCAAATCTTACAAGACTCCCTGATGAAAGAGTCTTAGACTATGGAGTGGTACAAATAGGGGAGCAATCTTTTCCGGGATTAATATTGATGAAAAATCCTAACCCGATACCAATTCAATTGTTACGATGGAATTTTACGAATCCACGTGAAGTTTACTATCAATCAATGTTTCTAGGATGTTTAAAACCAACATATCGATCTAATACAACTGCAGCTGAAAAATTCAATTTTTGTCTTAACCTACCGCCAAGGGAGGTGGCAGCATTTCAATTGATTGTTGAATCATATACTGTAAAGTCCTTTACTGGAGTATTCAAAATCTGGACAGAATTTGAAGAAATTCACACAAAAGTAAAATTTGGATCACTTTTACAAAGATTAGAAGTGGATCAAAGTAAACTTCAATTGAAGGGATGCTTTCCGGTAAGTATCTTGTTTTTCAATATAAGTAAAAAAGTAAAGGCCAAAGTTGATATTCTTTTACTCTTATAAGAAAGCGATTTAAGAAGTTTTTTATTTTTTGAATAATTCTGAGGAAAATCGACGTAGAATTTTTCGATTGATAACATACAAAAATATCTTCTAATAAGAGTAGTAAAATATGTATACCATTTTCGATGTTATTGATCAAATTAAGGTAGATCTTCCGATATGCTAATGAAATAATAATTTTTAATAATATAAGATCTAGTGATTGGCACGAGTAAATAGAGAATCATCCGAGTACAGGTTAGAATTACTCGTTTGACGATTAGAACTGTACTTTTTGTTAGTACGATTATCTTGATCGCTGGTATGTAATGCTAATGAATTGTAACTGACATCGTAATTAAGATTATTGAATTGAAGGCAAGGTACTGCAACAATATATTTATTTAGAAACTAATGGGATTAGGAAATGACCAAAGAATGAAGTTTACCTTTTTTTTTTTAGAATGCGAAAAGAAAATTGCATTAAATTTTTCATCTCTTAGAATGAATGCTTCTTTTTATACCCTAGCTAGATGAAGTCATTGGGTATACTAATTTGTCATTTTATTTGTAACGCACAAAAATAATGCTGGTGGAGTAAAATTGGTTGGACACCATAATTTAGTTATTTTAATTTATTTATGCATATCCGTCCTCCTCAACTCAAGAACGCGTTCACTTAGACAACTGAAATTTTGCATACAGCCATGGCCTTTTCTTTTAAGGGTACAAATCGAGCAACCCTTCGTAGAGAGCTGAAATTTAGTACATGGTGTTTCCATAGTATATAAAATTTCAAAAATTGCTTAAATCGGACAACCATACAAAACAACTTTTGGGTTTCACTTTATTTAACTTTTATTTTAATCTAGGGTTTAATATTATTGGGCTTAGAGCAATTCTAATTTTTTCTCTTATTTCTTCTAATATTCGGCTTGCCAAACTAAATTATTGTATGGAAACACCAAGAATAGGTTGCCCGATTTAGTCTATTTTGGAAGTTGTATTTGCTATTTTTTATGAAAACAGCGTGTACAAATATAGTGAAAAACGAATTTTTTTTACGGTAAACCTACGAATACCTTGAGTTATACCATTTTTGAACCTAACAACATTTTGAAAAGCAATGGACTTGTACAAAATTTTTGCTCTCTTAAGTACACGCGTTCTCGAGTTATTGTGCGAATCAAAATAACTTTTAATATTATGCGTGGGTGTTCAATCCATTTTGCTTTAGCAGTATTATTTCTACGCTTTATAAACACCTCTAAAAGAGTTCCACTAACACTTAGTAACTTAAGGTGGGTACAGACTGAGCAAAAACAAACGCAAACACATGTTCGCACACTTTTAAAATAGAAATTTTCTAGTGTGTACGTTAACAAAATTTCAAACGTTTGGTATTGTGTGCTTGCATAGCTACATGTATTGCACATGCGGTTGTGGGTTCGGTTCTGTAGGATGTGGTTGGTCGTCCACAACGAATTTGTTTATGTGCATCTTATAAATAAATTCGTTGTGGACATCCAACCACAGCCTACAGAACCGAACCCACAACCGCATGTGCAATACATTATAATTTATTTAGGATTGAGAATTTTTGTTGTATGGATATTTTTATATTTTGTTAAGGCTGATTATCCATTACACGAGACAACGACAAGCCAAGATGTCTTTTTAGCATTGACACGCATTTTACAAAAGAATTAAATTGAGTGTTGCACATGAAAATGCACAGACGAAGACAAGCCTTTGTTAAGACGGTTTGGTGCTGAACGAACACGCAGGGCGGAAATTAAAATTTTCACATCTAAATAGTCACAGATGGATATAAAGACAACGAAAATCGAGACATAAAAGCGAATTGCCATACATTTAAATGAATCGTTTCACATTGAGTTAGATAAAACAAAATGTCTTTATTTGCGTAGAAAGTCATGTTATTTTAAGTGCTTTGTGTTTGGTATAGTAAAATGATTTTGTTTTTGTCTTTTCGGTTCAACATCAGATTAACTCTCTAAAAGACAAAACACTCTGGTTCACTTTTGACTATTGTGATGTGCAATGACATGAGACAGATGTGTGTTCTGTCTTTTGCGTATTTGCCCTTGTCTTGTCTGTGGATTATGTAGTGGAAGCTAAATGCGGTTTAATATGTTTTAGGAACGCTAGTGGTAAAGAACATTATCTCGCAGTATTCGAAAGAAAAACGATTTTTTTAAATATTAATAATTTGATACCCTTAAAGAACAATATCAAATACCTCTGTGTCTATTTATATGACCGCTTTCAATTCAATCCCCACGCGAGGAACGAGCTTAACAAAATCAAAGCAGCCACATCTATTCTCAGACCTTTGCTGAACTCCCAATTTATATAATTACTTTTATATATATAAAACTTTGATTCGCGCGATTATAAACTGCCGTTTTAGTACAAGGCCCACAATATCACCCTCAGCCAGCAATCAACTAGAAGCCTTCGAGAGAATGATTATCAGACATTGCATCAACAAATTCAAAAGACCTGATAGCCACAAATGGTACCTTAACACTCTATGAGAAAGCTAAAATAGCCCCTATAATGATATACCTCAGTAGTATCGCCGTAAAATCAATGTCAAGACTAGAACATCATCGAAATGCACTTGTTAGACAGATTTTCACTGTTAACCTTACCGACTCAATTGAAAACAATTACTACGTCTTCTCGATGAATCTATTTAACGCTATCTCCCAGTTTGCCCTACCTAACACCTCCATCAACAACCTTCAAAACCCCTTTTACATCGGGAGCTCTGACGGCAACTATAGAGGCTTAGTCTCATTACTCCCAAATTTGCATTTCAACGATGCTATGCTGTCCGACTCGATAGCTAGACACCTATATTGTCTGACAAGTAATGTACAAGAGCTAATCTTGTCCACATAAGCGGATAAACTAATCCACTACCTGTTAAGTAAATATAAAGATCTTTACTTTGTTTTGCTTCATTTCAAATTTTTATTTGTATGAAATTACAATTCGAAGAAAAATTCATATAAAGGGTTTTCCAATAAGAGGTGTTATTTTAATTAGCCCGCTATTTCGGTAGATGTCACTTTTGGAGCTGTCATTTTTTGACATTTGACAAGTAGAAACTACGCCATTAATAAAAATGGAACGATACACGATTCAACAACGCATTGAAATTATTAAAATTCACTATAAAAATGGTGAAAATTTGGCAGAGACGGTTCGTAAAACTCGAACATTTTTGGGTCGCCGTGAAGCACCTTGTCGGACCGCAATACAGAAATCGGTAGAAAAATTCGAGCTGTCGGGACAAGTTAGTGACGTGAAGAATAAAACCCGTGAACGTCGCTCAAGAACAGCCGAGAATATTGCTGCTGTAGCCGAAAGTGTTGAAGAAAACCCAGGTTTGTCCATTCCTCGTCGTTCTTTGAAATTAGGCATTCCACAAACGTCATTACACCGTATTTTGCATAAAGATTTGGGTCTTACAGCTTATAAAGTTCAGTTAACACAAGAACTCAAGCCGGCCGATCATCAACAACGTCGAGTCTTTGCTGATTGGGTCCTTGAAATGCATGAAAATGATCCGGAATTCCATCGAAAACTCATCTTGAGTGTGAGGCCCATTTCCACCTCGATGGCTTCGTCAACAAGCAAAATTGTCGCATCTGGGGCTCGGAAAACCCAAGAGTTATTGTTGAAAAGCCTCTCTATCCTCAACGTGTGACTGTTTGGTGCGGTTTATGGTCCCGCGGAGTCATTGGACCTTACTTTTTCGAAAATGAGGCTAGAGCAACAGTTACGGTGAATGGATTGCGCTATCGACAAATGATTAATGATTTTTTATGGCCGGAATTGGATGGTATTGATCTGGACAACGTTCACTTTCAACAACACGGCGCTACGTGCCATACAAGCAACGAAATCATTGATCTTTTACGGGAAAAGTTTCCGGACCGTGTTATCTCTCGAAGAGGTGATCACAATTGGCCACCGAGATCTTGTGACTTAACACCTTGCGACTTCTTCCTTTGGGACCACGTGAAAGAGAAAGTCTACGCCAACAGCCCAGCGTCGATACAACACCTCAAAGATGGAATTCGTGAGGCTATGGATGACATAGGGCAGCCACTTTGCGATTGGTTATGGAAAATTTCATGAAAAGGATATGGTCCTGTAGGCGTTTTCGTGGTGGTCATTTGGCTGATGTTATTTTTCATTATTAACGGCATACCTTCCTCTTTATAATGAAATAAAGATCCGATCATTTATCTCAAAAAATGGCATCTTTCTTTGAATATCAAAATAACACCTCTTATTGGAAAACCCTTTACATACTTATGTGTTGGACCCAATTGGGTTCTTGTTACGTGTTTAATCTTAAAATAAAAAATTAAAAATGAATTGTTATCCAGTTCTTAAGTTAGTAAATTAAAGCCAGTACAGGCTAGGCTTAGTATACACCGGGTGCAAGTATATTCGTAAAATTTTTGTGATACCAAAGTAAATTCTCTACTTTTTAATATTGTATAACAAACGCCATTATATCTAAGTAGCCAGACACACTCTACAGTCGGCCAAGTTCATTTATTAACTATAATGTTGTCTTTCATATTTTAAAAACATTGAATTTTGTATAAGACTCAATAAATGAAATGAATCTAATCAGAATGTCATCATTATCATCATCGAGCGAAATTGCAGTATCGCAGAGCTTACAATAAACGATTACTAATGAACCATATTGTTGCGAAGCCTGTTATGTTGTCCTTACAATTACGTATTCGCATTTCTGCGTAAGATACCCAGAAATTATTAATCGGATTAAATTTTTTACTTACTCGTTAGGTCGCTATAAAGTATTATACAACTCTACAATTCAATTACCACTCAGTTATCGATTTTTTTTTTTTTTTTATATTTTACACATTTTTAAAATAATTATAATTCTGTTCTGCTTCGATCCTCTACTGGCAATACATTAAACATTTTAAACCCTATATATCTATGAATTTTGCTCTGGTATATGCTTCCAGTCAAAAGTTAACAATATCCTAACTACTTTCTTATATATTCAAATTCGAATTGTGTCATTATTAGGTTATTTGTGATTTCTTAAATACATTAAGAATGTTGAAAACAAACACCTTCAATTTAATTTTATAATTTTAGTCATTTTACCTCTCATTCACATTAACAGGCAAGACATTGTAGGTACTGTTTAGAGCCCAAAATACTACTATACCTTTTGTAGTATTTATGCTTTGTAACAAAATTTAACCCAAAGTAAAGGGGTTGTGTTATTTGTCCACACGTTAATCGTCGTAAAATTGAGAAGAGGACAACTGTCGAGCTTCCTATAAAAACATTTCTGTCTGATTGTCATAGTATTAACTTTTTATCTAGGCATATAACATAGAATTTTGATTTTTTTCAGGCAGATTATCACGATCTTACTATACAAATTACTTAAGGGATTAATTGTACTTGTTAAAACTGAACGCCAAGCAAGAATTCCGCATTTTACCATGGACTGCACTATGACAAAGTAAACTGTTTTTATTATTTCGAATTTGAGGACATTTCTTAGTACATATTAGAATGTTATATACATCTCATCTTCTTATAATCCAGTTTTATATATTTATTTATTCATATGTCTACCGATAAAGATTATCTTACAGACAAGCACATTTAATTTACAAAATACAAAATTAATGAGCATATATATAATCAAAATAATAATTTCTAAATAAAATTGCTTAATGACTATAATTCAAAAATTAAACTAAGCGACTAGCATTCTCATAAAGAGTTGATTTAAATAATTCCCTAGGCATTGTAAAATCAATAAATACAGAAAATGAGTTAAATCAATTTGAAAGCCCAGTTATAATGTCTACTCTTGACAAATATCACCCCCCTCTACTAATTTCATATTGTTATGAAACTGAAAACATTACTATTTGTGATGAAACACAATACTTCTTCAATTTTAGAAAGGCTAACTTTCCGGAACTTTCCAGTAGACTTATGTCTATTGATTTCAACACATTACTATCCAGCAGCAGTGTTGACGAAGACGTTTCTAAATTTTACATAATTATTTTCGATTTATTTTCCTCTCACGTTCCTCTCGAGCGACAGCGGTCCTCCAAAACATCTCCGCCTTGGTTCAATAAAGAACTTAAACATCTCAAAAATAAAAAGAATAAATTGTGGAAAAGTTACATGAGGGACAAAGACTTTATAAGTCACAACAATTTCCTCACATCCTACAATGTGTTCAAAGAACTTTCCTCTACACTTTATGATGAGTATATTCAAAACATGCGCGCGAAATTATTTCGTGACCCACGTATCTTTTTTAAGTTTATTAACATGAAGAAAAAAACAGACAACTACCCCAATACCATGAGGTACAAAGATTCTGCTAGTGATGATTCATCCGAAATTTGCAATATGTTTGCTTCATTTTTTGACAATGCATTCTCTTCGTCAAATTTCCTTCCTCGAAATGACCACTTTAGTCATATGAACGATTCTCATAATGTTTCATTCACTATCCCTACAATTGCGCAAGAGGATATACTCGATCATATTAACGACCTTCCAAATGACTTCACAACGGTCCCTGATGGGATGTTGCCATGCCCTTACAGCTCCGCTGAGAATTATTTTCCAAAAATCACTTAATAGTGGTTGTTTTCCTCAGCTATGGAAAAATTCTTTTATCATACCTATCCACAAAAAAGGTAGTAAAAGTGAAATTTCTAACTATAGGCCTATCGCAAAATTGTCTTGTATGCCTAAATTGTTCGAATCTATCATTTACTCTCAGCTATCAATTTCCTGCAAGAATTTGCTTTCTTCAAACCAGCATGGGTTTATTTCGGGCAGGTCCACAACCACTAACTTGTTGGAATTTGTCTCGGATACCATTGGCGGGTTTGCAAAAGGTTATCAGACAGATTGTATTTATACTGACTTTAGTAAAGCGTTCGACAAGTTATCTCACTCTGTGATACTCTTTAAAATGGAAAAGTATGGGTTTCACCCAACATTTATAAAATGGACGGAGTCTTATTTGAATAACAGAATATATCAAATATTATTCCGGCATTCCATCTCTAGAGTCCTGAAAGCTTCGCCCGGCGTACCTCAAGGGAGTCACTTGGGCCCGTTGTTTTTTATTCTATCTATTGACGACATTGTCTCTGTTGTGAGGCACTGCAAAGTATTGATTTATGCTGACGATATTAAACTTTTCGCTCAGATTAAATCTGTTAACGATTGTGAACTGATACAGGATGAACTTCACAAGTTTTACGTTTGGTGCAAAAACAATAATTTGGCTCTCAATATCGACAAATGTGAGGTTATGACTTTCCACAGGAATCAGAAACCGATCACTTATGATTATGTGTTCTCGGATTCCACGATTCGCCGTCGCGAGGGTGCTGTTTGTGACTTGGGTGTCAAATGTGACCATAGATTGAATTTTATCTCTCACATTAACTACATGGTATCTAAGAGTAACTCTATGCTGGGCTTTATCAAACGTTGGTCTCGAGAATTCTCGAATCCCACCATAACATTGCGTTTGTACACTTGTTTTGTGAGACCTCTCCTTGAATACGCTAGCCAGGTCTGGTCTCCATTTTACGGTACACACATCGACCGCATCGAGTCTGTTCAGCGGAACTTCCTGCGCTTCGCTCTTAGGCACCTACCCTGGAATAATTCATTAATTCTTCCACCTTATGAGGATCGCTTGAAGCTTTTGAATATGCACTCCCTTGAAAAACGTCGCATGGTCGCCGATGTAACTTTTGTGCATCAACTCTTAAACGCGAATATTGATTCTCCCGTACTACTTAGCAAAATCTCTTTGCGCGATAGCGGGCACAATCTGAGAAGGTTACCTCTGTTGCATGTTAACTCCGCAAGATCCAACTTTAGTATGTATGAACCCATCAATCGCATGTGTATTGTTGTTAATATTAAGGCTGAGCATTTTGACGTTGGCATATCCAAGCATGTTTTAAAAAAACGTCTATTTAATACTTGATTTTCTATTTACATGTCGCATTGCATGTCATCTCATTCGGTGTTTGGGCTATGTTTAGTTTAACATACTAATACTAACACCGACTAAGTGATGAAACGCATGTATTGTTGATCGTTTATTTATTAAACGTGTCCATGCAGCGAGCTTGTGTTAAGCTGGTTCTGATAGTCAATGAAATAGGTTCTTGCATGCCACAGTTTATTTTATGTTGTGGAGCATACAACAAATTTCGTCAGCGGATTTGTTTCTCATGTGCATAAAAGGAGATAATAGAAAAAAGTTAAGAAGAATTATTTCTATAAGATAAAATATCTCTTACAAAAGTAGCACAGTTCACTTCACGTCTGAACTGAAGAGTTACATCGTCACATCTTCAAAAGCACTTGTATGCCAATCTATCCGTACTTTTCCAACCTACATAAATTATTAACGTTTACGCTGAAAATAATTGGACCCTAAACTGTTCCTTATGGTATACCAGGTTTAACTTTTAACGGTTCACTGAAAATTTTACTTTTCTTTGCCATCTGTATTCTACCAGTAAAGTAATACCTAAATAAGGAATGCACTCGACCACAAATTCCCAGAGTTGACAGCTTTTTAAGAAGCAGATCATGATTTACAATGTTGAAAGCATTTTTTTAGATCTAGCAATATCACCAGTACCTTTTCAGAGAGAGTTAATATAAGTTGCCATGTCATGTGGTAATTAACAGCACCACTTGTTTTTCACTTACTGGTTAGGAGAAAAGATGTGAGGGATGAATGATGGATGGCTGGTTGAACTGTATTCTCGTGCAATTTCTCTGCAGCCTAGCAAGTTCATATCTAAATTCAAATATAACATCTAAAATTTTTATGATTTTATCCTGTTCAATCACTTTATATCCAAATTTTCATTTTTTTTTTATTTATTTTATTTTAGTCATTTATTAAGTCTATTTAAATCTTCTTGAAGCAATTTCACACATTTGATTCTGCTATGAGATTAGAGTGTTAATTTGCTATGTGGAAGTACCTCATTTATATAATTAATTTTTAAGATAATAAAAACTATAGGACCAAGTATTGAACCTTGACGAACACTGTGTATTGCCTCAATTTAATTTAATTTAATATAACTATTAAAGCACTACATATATATATCATACTTATTCATCAATATATGTACTTCGATCTATCATCTTAAATGTCATAATCAGTTTAAGGAACAAAACAATTATGGTTTTTTTTTTTTTTTTTTTTTTTTTCTAGCAGTTGACTCGTAGCAAACTATAATTTAATTCCAAGCTGATTCGCACAAGTGTTTCATCTTGAAACCAAATTGAACAATTTTTTGAATTAAAATATTCTTCAGGGAGTGTATGTAAGAGATTTCCATCCGAACTGGTCAGAGCTGTTCTTCGCTTCTTTGCTGTCGAAAATGTCCGAAGCAGCTATTTCACTTTTTTCCTCTTTGACTTTTGAATGTGATTAGTGGAAGTTTTGAAGTTGATCCAAATTAGTCAATGTCCGGAGCTTAAATATAAGGAGCATTTCATCACGGTATACAGACTAACAAGGTATGTTTTTTTTTACATGTAAGTCATAACTTCATTTATTGCAAATTTAACTTCACTTTCAAAACAAATTTTGTCCTAAGCAACATCAAAATGGCGAAAAGCTGTGTAGATTAGTCTGTATACCACCGATCATATTAGAATATTCAGTGATGTACCTAGATTTATAAAGCAGCGGTAAATTATCAAATTAAGGAAATCTTAATCTGTTTCTTACTATATTTCAATCCCATACGTAAGTACGTGTTGAAGAAGATCAGCATTTGGTGTCAAATATTCTGAGCAGGTATTATCTTTGTTCCATACAAATGTTTAATAGATTTTTTACAGATTTGTTTTTCTTTGCTGTTGGAGTAAATTAGCTTGTAGTGATGCTGCTAAAATGATTCCTAGTCTGCATCACTTACATAACTGCCGGGTTCATGGAATCGATCCTTCTAAAGTTAACCGTAGATTCACTCAGCTTCCGTAAGGAATCTCAGGATACATCTAAGCACTAAATCTTGCAGCTTTTCTAGCTCCGAAAAGAAGTGTCTACTAAGTATTCCTTCTCTTTTCTTCAACAGAGCAGAACATTCGCAGTGCATATGTCGAACTGATTGGATTTCTTCAGGAACTTTACAGCTACGAAAGAAGTCGTTAGACTCTAGACTCAGTCTCCTGTCACGGTTACCTATGGCGCGATGTTCATTTATCATCCCTACTAGTTTCTTGGTGTCTGTTTAGCTCTCCCCAAGGATCTCCTTCGTTTTCTTTCTATTGTGTACATAATTGCCCAGCAATACAGCAGATGTCTCGATTAACCCACCGATGAACAGCCTTCTTGTAGCTATCGTTGGTGATGTCGCCTTTCAGGGTTTCATCGGGATTCTCACTTACGATATTTTAACGGAGAATCCTTTTTTACTATCTCATTGGCCTCCATGGCTAGGTCTGGAGGTCTGGTTTCAGAATAAAAATACAAAAAAAAAGAGTACCAGAGGTCCTCAGTAGAAAAAAAAACAGTATTAGAGACATGCTGCTAGACCGATCTTCCTGTACTGGATCTTGACTTCCTCTGATTAGTTGTGGGGCCAATCTTTTGCTTAGATTATCTTGTGCCGGTGTCTGTAAGTAAACTGAAAGGATGGAAAGGATGTAGGGGTCCATTGTACGAAAACACTTCAGATTTCCAAAATATTAAGTTAATTTTTAGATGAAATCTGTAGAGTATACTAAATTTGTCATTTCGTTTGTAACGTACAGAAATAATGCTGGTAGAGCAAAATGGATTGGACACCTACGCATAATATTAAAAGTTATTTTGATTTTTGCATGTCCGTCCGTGTGTCCGTGCGCACGATAGCTCGAGAACGCGTTCACGTAGAAATTTTGTACTCGGACTCAAAAAAAAAAGTAAAATTAAGTTCGAAAATGAGACAAATCGGGCAACTCCTTCGTGGGGTTGCCATACAAAAATTTAGTTTTCCACTATATATTTGGGCACTGCCTTGGTATTTTTATAGTAATAACAAATAAAATTTCAAATTTGGACTAAATCAGGTAACCCCTTCTTGGTGTTGCCATATAAAAATTTAGGTTTTTTACATACATATACTCCGAAAACGATCAGCCTAGACATTTTTATTGTACTAAAACCTACTTCAGAATACGAAATCCTATAAAATTGGTTATAATCATTTTTTCTGTCCGACGATCCGTTCTAGAAATATATGTGAAAAATCACTTCAAAAATCAAACTTGCATAGATCCGATGACTACGAAATTTTATACGGGCATTCATCTCTAGGGTATCATAAGAATTGGTCTTAGACCAATTTTAGCTTTTTTACTTATTTTCATTAAAGATTTTAATACTTATTAATTTTAACTATTCAAAATTCTTACGACCGAATCGATAGTAGGATGAAGCGCAACTGTTGCCTTTTCTTCGTTTTGATTATTTCCTTGGTTTGGATTATCTTTTTATAAACTAGGTCAGACGTGGCCAAAGCTTCGACCGCGTAACTATTCCTAATCGCCCGCCTGTCTTATATGTACCTTCACATCTCGACATGAATAAAATGTTTTGTTAATTTAAGTTTCTTTAATTCCAGTTCCTCGTTAAACGTTCTTCCTCATGCCTCTACTAATGTAGAACTTGTATGCTCAGTAATTAAGCTAAATTTACACGGCGAAAATAGCTTTCGGAAATAAATTTCTTGACAATACTTTCATGAAATCTCTGTTTACACGTTTATTACCGTTTGTTATGTAAGTAGTGTTCAACACAATGGATGCAAATAAAGTTAGGTCCTGCTTTCTCGATGTTGTTATTTTCAACTTTCATGCTCTTTACTTTCATGGGCCCAGTAAGTGGAATGTTACTTTCATAAGTAAAAGATTTGTATGGAAACGCTAAATTGATGAACCTACTTACGAAAGTTATTTACAAAAGCTAATGTCGCCGTGTAAATGTAGCATAACATTATTAAAACCAAAATAAGACATGAACTCAGCACAGACGATATTTTTGATATTTTTCCTTAATTTATTTATCATTTCATTCCCATTCCATGATGAAGAATTATCAATAAAATAAAAAGGATTTTTGGATGTGGACTAGTTGAGAATGAAATCAAGAGCTTCGTCTCAAAATAGTTATTGGATTTTGTGAAGACAAATATCCATTTGTAGTTAGATATGGGGTTAGTGACCCTTGGTTCGTAGAAAATGAAATTAAAAAATTACAGCATTTGATTTCTGTAGTTCTACATTTTATTTTGCAGATATTTCGGTCTCCTATTTAGACCATCTTCAATGCCTAAAATATAATATACATCCATATTTAAGCCTACGTTACGAACACTTGAAATCCTACACAATTACCTTGAAATATCCGGATTTTAAATCTCCTTATGTCAATATTTTAAATACTTAATTTTAGGAACACATAATATATATTAATGATTCGTAATAATTAAAACACATCACTTAGACACTGAGACTAGTTTGAATAAATAAAATAAATAAATAACTAACATAAAAAACAATAATTGGTTTACACTAGATTTTACTTATGAGCACCTCGTCTAGGACATCTTAAAGTTACACTTAATATGGCTAATTAGCTAAACAGAATTAGTAAGCGATCATCAGCTGCGATTGTATGTTTTTAATGTGTCCAGTGTGTGTTTGTATTGTGTGTTAATATATTGCGTGTCTATTTTGAAGTTGGTTGACCTTGGTTTATTAAGGTGTATATAGAGTGCTTCTATATTTTTCCTTCTCCTCCAATTTTGTTCTGTGTGTAGTATCTTCGGGTCCTCATAATCAAAACTATGGCCCATTTTAATTGCATGGGCTAAGGCCGCTGTGTTGTAGTTACGTTCGTTTTTTTCTGTTGGTGTATCATTTATTGTAGCCTTCATTGCCCTTTTATAATCATTGGTGTGTTCCTTCATTCGCGTTTTTATGTCTCTCCCCGTTTCTCCAATGTACACCTTGTCACAATTGTCGGTTTTGCATTGTACCTTGTATATTGCTCCCAGGTTAGGTTTGTTTATTTTTGTTTTTGTGTCAGAGAAGATAAGTTTTTTTAATTTATTCTGTGGTTTTAGTCCAAATTTTAAGTTAGTGTTATTATTATATTTTAGGATTGGCATGATTTTGCTCGTTAGGTCTGGTATGTATGTCATTCTTCTATATTGCGTCGGTTGTGCATTGAGAGTATTATTGTTATATGTGGTAGCTGTAGTATTGTTTTGTGTATCTGAGGCATAGTATGTTGGCATGTATCTTACTTTTTTTATTATCGTTTTTATCCATTTTTCCGGGTAGTCATTTGATGTTAATATTTTATTTATGCGTTCATAATTGGCATAGTGAAACTTTTGGTCACTTAGACTTATGACCCTTCTTGCGAACGCTAGGGCAACATTAAATCTGATATTTCGAGGGTGCGATGAGTTGTAATTCAGCAATCTCCCCGACGCCATGGGTTTCATATACCAGTCAGTTTGAATTTTGTTGTTTTTTCTGTGTAACAACATGTCCAGAAATGGTATATTATTTAAACCTTGATGCTCTTTTTCTATTGTAAATTTAATACGGGGGTGCCTGTTGTTGAGGATGTGTAACGTAATATCAATTGAATGTTCTGGCAATACCATGATAATATCATCTACGTATTTCTTTATAAATAGTGGTTCACAAGGTAAGTCCGTATATGCGTCATCAAAAAAATCATCCAGTACAAATTCAGCCAACGTACCTGATAGACTGCTACCCATCGCCAGACCATGTTTTTGTTTATACATGGAGCCCTCATAAAGAAACAAGTTGTTATCTAAAATGCAGAACTTCAGGGCCTTGATGAGCATACATTTGGACAGTCGGGTGTGCTGTTTTATTTTAGGCCATCTCTTTAATACACTAGCAATTGCGTTCTCATGCGGAATATTGGTAAATAATTGTGTGACATCAAAAGAAACTAGACGATCGTTAGCCTTTAAGGTCACATTTTGGATAAGCCGCTTAAAAGAGTGTGAGTTTGGAACATTATATTTCGTGGTATCTCGGACCTGGGTGAGAATCCCATTAATGTATGCAGCTAATGCATAAGCTGGTGTAGATCGTGTTGTGACTATCGGCCTGATTGGATGGTTCTGTTTATGCGCTTTGATCGTGCCATAGATCCGTGCTGGTATGGCCTGATGCTGTGTAAGTTTCATCATTTCTACCTTAGAGATGTATTTTTTACGGCACATCTCTCCTACTATCTCATTGTTTTTATCAGTCAGCTGTTTTATAAAGTTTTTGTCTGTATTTTGCATGCGCTCGTAGGTGTCTGTGTCATTTAGGTGCTCCTGCATTTTGCTGTGATATTGTTGTTTATCGATGATGATTGTCTTGTTACCTTTGTCGCTGTTAATAATTAATATATCTTTATTATCATGTAAAAATTTACGGGTGCAATTGAGTGCTTTGTTTATATAGAAGCACTCTATATACACCTTAATAAACCAAGGTCAACCAACTTCAAAATAGACACGCAATATATTAACACACAATACAAACACACACTGGACACATTAAAAACATACAATCGCAGCTGATGATCGCTTACTAATTCTGTTTAGCTAATTAGCCATATTAAGTGTAACTTTAAGATGTCCTAGACGAGGTGCTCATAAGTAAAATCTAGTGTAAACCAATTATTGTTTTTTATGTTAGTTATTTATTTATTTTATTTATTCAAACTAGTCTCAGTGTCTAAGTGATGTGTTTTAATTATTACGAATCATTAATATATATTATGTGTTCCTAAAATTAAGTATTTAAAATATTGACATAAGGAGATTTAAAATCCGGATATTTCAAGGTAATTGTGTAGGATTTCAAGTGTTCGTAACGTAGGCTTAAATATGGATGTATATTATATTTTAGGCATTGAAGATGGTCTAAATAGGAGACCGAAATATCTGCAAAATAAAATGTAGAACTACAGAAATCAAATGCTGTAATTTTTTAATTTCATTTTCTACGAACCAAGGGTCACTAACCCCATATCTAACTACAAATTAATACATCAAAAGGACCCATATAACCCAATTCTCTTGACAAATATCCATGTTTATGGAGTTGTGCAGCATATTTAACAACCTTTTTCGGTTCACTTACCTCTGCGAAACAAAATTTCCACCATGAATGCAATTAAAACAAAATATCGCTCCCGTTTGACAGATGACCATTTGGAAGCATGCTTACGAATAACTATAAGTATATACCTATGAACCACAATATGAAAAGCTTGCCGAAAATATGCAATGTTCTGTTTGAAGTATATGCTCTGATACGACATAAAAAATTATAGGTAATATGTATTTACAGTAATATTGTTCACATGAATAATAAGAAAATAAAAGATCATATTGTTTTATATAAAAACTATTTAGTGTGTGAAAAGAGATCATTATTTTCTCTTAATAACATAACTTAATATTGAATATGTATTAGTATTACCTATGGTTTATTTTAAATTAAACTTATTTTTGGCTTTAAATTACTACTTTTCTAATGATCAATTAACTACGATATTGGTAGACCGCCACCTATAATTTAAGAAAACAGGTCGCGCTTAGTGATCAAAAATTTGGCCATCCCTGGCCTAGATGATGAAATCGTAGGGTGCACGTAAGTTTGTTACTCCGCTTGTAACACATAGAAACAGTTAATGATGTTAGAGCAAAATGAATCGGACATTCACGCATAATATTAACTCAAGAACGCGTTTCGCTAAATCGAGCATCTCCTTTTTTCTGTGGCCATATAAAAATTTAAGTTTTTTACGCATACTGTGAAAACGATCAGAGTCCTAGACGTTTTTATTGTACTGAAATTCTATGAAATTGGTTATAATCATTTTTACTGTCCGACGAACTTTTCTAGAAATATATGCGAAAAACTACTTCAACAGTTAAACTTTCACAGAGGGGTGACCATACGAAATTACATACGGGCATTCATCTAGCAAAGGTCACAAATTGCGGCCCGCGAGCCGCATAATTTTTTTGTGAATTTTCCATAAATTGTGAAGAAATCTCTTTTGCAAAGTCGATTACTATTCCGTATATTGTCATTTAGAGTGTGCCACGAAAAATAAAGTTCCCGTAGTAACGCACTATTTTTTTTTTATTTTCTAATATTTATTTTTTACTGTTTTTTTCTTCCTAGTTGCGTGCTTAAAAATTATTTTTGCATAAACTTTTATTCAAATTTGATAAAATTCTTTGGTTTTTGAGTGTAAATTTCTAAGATTACCAAAGTAAAGTCCTATTTCCTGTTCAGATTTAAAAAGTTGTAAATTATTTACCTTTTATTTCAAAATTAGTTTGAATCTCGTATTCGCTTTTCTTGTAATTTTTAACACTTCAATAAATGGCAGCACCCATGAAAAGAAAACTGGAGTTTGAAAATAGAAAATTCAACAGTGCATGGTCGGAAAAATATTTTGTTATTGCGCTGCACAAAAGAATGGTGTTTTATGTTTAATTTGTCAAAAAACTATTTCTTGTATGAAAGAGTTTAGTGTAAAACCCATTATGAAACGAATGGTGGTGAATATCATAAACATGAGGGAAAAATTCGATTCTCTCAAACGAGGATTAGACTCACACCAGAAATTAACAAAGATGCTGAGGTTTCCCTGGAAACTAGCTATAATATTGCACTTTCGATTGCCAAATTATCTCGCCCATTTACTCAAGGAAAGTTTATAAAAAAAAATGTTTAATAACTGCATCAGAAAAAATGTGTCCCGATGTTATGAAAAAAAAAACGAAAATCATTCATTGAGCAGAACAACAATACTGAGAAGGAATTTGTACACAGTTTAAGGAAAAGTCGAAAAAAAATTATATTTTTCTCTTGTCGGAGATGACTCTACCGAAATATTTCATCAATAGCCCAGTTCTTGATTTTTTTTCGTGGAATAACAATTTTGAAGTGATTGGCCATGAAGTCGTTGAAGGGCCAAGCAACAGTAAATGATTTGAAGAATAATATGATGTAAGGGCGCTAACTTAAATTTCGATAATTTGGCGGGAATTACTACTGATGGTGCATCAACTATGGTAGGTGTCAATAACGGTGGAAAGGATCTTCGAATAGAATACGTAATGAAAACCGTAATTTCATTAAGAAAAGATCAGTGAAACACCGCCAATTCCAATAATTTTTTTAGGAGGTGGTAGTTGAACACGAGGAAGTGTGAAGTTAGATGGCTGAGCTAAGGAAATTGCTTCAACAGATTTCTCGATCTACTGGCAAAAATAGAAATACTTATGACTGAGAAGCAAAGAAATGTTCCAGAACTTCAAGATGAAAAATGGCTTAGTGATTTGGTTTTCCTGGTGGACATAATGGGTAATAAAGGGTATTCAAACTTAATAAATTTGAAGCTTCAAGGAAAAAATCAATTTATAGTATAAATTGCTAATCATCTGGAAGCTTGTGAAATGAAAAATGAAATTGAAGTTATTTCACACCCACTTTTTGGTTGGACAATGTTTTCATTTCCCAAATTGTGAAAAATTTATTAAAAAAACTGCAACTTTATGCTTTAAAGATTGTAAACTTAATAGAAATTTTCACCAACAGATTCGAAGATTTAAAAAAATATAAATCTGATTTCAAACTATTTTCGAATTATTTTTCAATTAAACCGCAAGAGCTAGCTCAAATCTACAATTGGAATTAATAGACCTGCAGTCATGCGAAATGTTAAGGACGAATACGACTGAACGAAAAATCAAATTTTTAGTATATCCACTGCTATAATGGTTTGAGCATGAGAAAATATTATGTGTGCTTTAAGCTTTGAAGTTCTATATTCCTTGCACAGGTAAGACAAATACTACTAGCATAAACTATATACAGATGGGGAATTGGGAAGAAATTCTTTTCTACTCAGCTCACATAGCCCCAGCCTGCGGCAACGATGTAATTCATGGTAGAATCAGAGCCAGCATAAACCTTTTCTCTCTCCTCCTCCGTTTTGAAGTTAAGGCTCAACAAAGCTAAAATTTCGGAATTTTTACTCGATTTTATTTTTTTTAACTACTATTGTTATCAAAAAACACGTCCTAAATACCAATTTTTCATATTGAATTTAAGAAGCCCAAATGCTTAGCTTTAAAATGACCTATCACAAAATGTAACCCTTTCTGCGTTTTTTGCACTTTTTCTTAAGCATATCCAGTGAAAATGACTGAAAAAGCACTGGCACTTATTGAACTTTTTCAACCATTATCGCAAGATATGCTTAAGCAAACGTGAAAAAAAAACGCAGAAAGGGTTACATTTTGGGTACAAAGTGTGATAGGTCATTTTAAAGCTAAGCTTTTTGACTTCTTTAATTTAATATAAAAAATTGGTATTGATGATGTGTTTTTTTTTTTTATATAAAAAAAAACGAGTAAAAATTCCAAAATTTAATTTTGTTGAGCCACAACTTCAAAATGGAAAGTAGAAGGGAAGAAATTTATAGACCACTAGAAAGATCCAACGATTATCTATCTACCAAAGTTTAAATATTCATCATAGGGTGTAACGTTCAGAAGTTACAGAATGATCTATAAAAACATACCGAAATATCTTAAACTCCCGAAAACTCGGAAACCGTTAGGATTCCCCTCCCCCTACCCATACAATTTTTTGTTCGTCTAAGCATGACCTGTTTGTATATTGGGTACTACCTGAGTACTTTAACCAAAGGAATCGTTCTAGAAATATATGCGAAAAACTACTTTAACAATTAAACTTCCACAGATCAGTTATCTTGTTTTTATATTTTTTAGTATTTTAGAACTCTTATAGCAAATGTAAAATCTCGTTTCAATTACAGACTGTGAGATACTTCTATGGGTTGTATTTGTTCAATTCTTCCAGTGAAAAATCAGCAATTATTAAATTAGAGGATTGCAAATATGATATTGGATAACTAGAGCGATTTAGAAAAATTTGATTGTAAAGGAGCTAGGGGCCCGAAAATATTGATTATATTGATTGTTTATCATTTCTGGTATGAAAGAATCATTTAACAAAGCACAAAATCACATGCACATAATCTGACATCTACTTTCGTTATCTGACAAAATTCGAATAAAAAAATCTACATGTAATAATTATTTTGGAGATTTAATTTTTAAACCATATTTATTACTTTGCATCATAAACTTTTTTTTTTTATCTTATAATAAACATAAACAAAATTATAAAAGCAATAGTTTTCGTACTCCCTGATAGGCATGTTTCTACTGAATCTTGGGTCAATAATTTCCGACAAAAGATTATTAAAATAAAATTCGTGTAACTTTGGAACAATATTTTCCCACATTTTTTCATCACGATAAATTTTTTCTGCCTTTAGCGGAAGGCTGTCTGAATTCCATATAGCAAACAAACAGTAATTTCTTTTTCTACTTGGAAGTATTAAGGATGATTTTTCTTTATTTTGTAAACGTGTCTTTTTTTCGTTGGACAGATTGCGGGTCAGCTCTAGAGGAACGCCAGGGTTTAAGTGAAGTTTTTATTGTTCAACGATGATTTTAAATGATAACACTTTCTTTGTTTTTTTATTTATTCCAACTTTTTATTTAAATATTTTAATCCTAATACAGTGTTTCACGTTAAATTTTAATCGTATTGGTAAATACTTTTATTGTCTTTGGTTCTTATTTTTATTTTTGTTTTAATTCTTAAATAGAGGGTTTTGCATATAGATATATGGGTATGTTTCAAATAATGCAATGTAAAGTGGCCGTGGATATACTCACGTCCAAAAAGAATCTAGTTGTTTTGCAATACGGATATACTCGTATGCAAAGGCGAAGTGGCCGTGGATATGCTCACGTCCAGAAGAATCTAGTTGTTTTGCAATACGGATATACTCGTATGCAAAGGCGAAGTGGCCGTGGATATGCTCACGTCCAGAAGAATCTGGTTGTTTTGCAATACGGATATACTCGTATGCAAAGGCGAAGTGGCCGTGGATATGCTCACGTCCAGAAGAATCTGGTTGTTTTGCAATACGGATATACTCGTATGCAAAGGCGAAGTGGCCGTGGATATGCTCACGTCCAGAAGAATCTGGTTGTTTTGCAATACGGATATACTCGTATGCAAAGGCGAAGTGGCCGTGGATATGCTCACGTCCAGAAGAATCTGGTTGTTTTGCAATACGGATATACTCGTATGCAAAGGCGAAGTGGCCGTGGATATGCTCACGTCCAGAAGAATCTGGTTGTTTTGCAATACGGATATACTCGTATGCAAAGGCGAAGTGGCCGTGGATATGCTCACGTCCAAAATAATACTCGGTAGTTTAGATTCTGGAAGGATCTTTTTGAGATCCGAGCTAGTCGAGGAAGTTTTATCAACTGATTTCTTCAGCGCTGCGAACTGCCTTTTATAGCACTTGCGAACACAAGGAACTTAAGCCTCACATGGAAAACTAGTTATAACCAGTTTAAGAGAACATGCTTGAGCAAAGCAAAGCCAAAGGCAAGTCCACCGCGTGTGGCTGAGTGTCGGCGGAGATTGGGCGGGTACATGCTTATGTGTTCACAATGTATTGTTGTCGGTTTTATTCATAGATGATGGCTAGCGTAATCATGACGGGACAACTTCGTGCTGCCGTATGGGTGGTGTATGTGTAAGACAATGATTTTGGTCTGAAGGACTGGTACCCTGATATATACATGACTTTGTGTTTTATGTAAATACCTATTGACAGTTTTGATTATTTTAACTTCGTTACATCCCCCCCCTTTCGTCATAAAAAAAATTTGTTTTCAGGAGACATATTTTTTCCTCTAATCATATACATAATATAGTGTGTGTATTTTCCAAGAAACTTAAATTTATAATAGTCCATTGTATACTTATATCAAAAAAAATTCATTTTTTTTTAATCATGTACAAAATATAGTTTATACATAGTGTGTGTATTTTCCAAGAAACTTAAATCCATTGTATACTTACATATATCTAAAAATTCATTTTTTTTTTCATATACAAAATATTTTATAGTTTATACATAGTGGGTGTATTTTCCAAGAAACTTAAATTTAAAATAGTCCATTGTATACTTATATCAAAAAAATTCATTTTTTTTTTTTTTTTTTTAGAAACTTCTATGTTTTTTACATGCTTATGGTGGTGGAGGTAAAACCTTCCGCATGCCTAAGTACCTTAATAAAGTACTTCCATCAGCTCGAATTCTGACGCGTACTGCTCCCTCGGGTTGATTTATAAGAAATTCTTTAGTCCCTTTATATAACGGTAGCATCTTTTCTGCGATTGCAAATGGGTCCCATTTGGTTGCTGGTATATCTTTTGCTTCTGTAGTAGTTTTTGGCTCAGATGTAAATATTACTTTTCTGGGTGGAGAAAGCTTCCTGGGTGGTTCAACAAGTTCTCCGGCTGGTCCAAGAAGTTCTCTGGGTGGTTCAAAAAGTTCTCTGGATGGTCCAGGAAGTCTTCTGGGTGGTCCAAAAAGTTCTCCGGCTGGTCCAAGAAGTTCCCTGGGTGGTTCAAAAAGTTCTCTGGATGGTCCAGGAAGTCTTCTGGGTGGTCCAAAAAGTTCTCCGGCTGGTCCAGAAAGTTTCCTGCGTTTATTTGGTATTTCGGCATCTAGTGGTTTCTTGCTTTGCTGTACTTGCTCGATGGTTACCTGCATAATTTTTGCTTTTGCTGTACAACATGGCAGCTGTGCTGGTGTTATTACGTTACTTGGTTTCAAAGGCTGAGTCCTCTTCCTTACACAAGGATCAATGTCAGGGCTCGGTATTATTTTTATCTTACGATGTTCCATCTTAGTGAGATTCTGATTAACTATTAAATTTCCTGATAGCTCTGATACTGTTCTTATAGAAATAGTTTTGGATGTTCCGTTATTCCGCTGGTGGTATTCTTTAAGATCTTTTACATGGGCGGAGCCGGCATCTTTCCCTGTTTCGGTGGTTAATCTTACTACCACAGGCGAGAGGATCTTATTTACTTTATATGGCCCTTCATAGCGTGGACCTAGTTTAGCTGAATAGTTTTTTGGAGCGGAGGAAAGCATTCTTTCTCGACGTAGGACTTGTTCACCAATCGTAGGACACCATTTTCTCCTTCGTAAGTTGTAGTGGTGGCTTTGCTGTGAAAATGCCCTTCTTAAGTTAATTCGGACTATTTCAAAGATTTCGTCTAGTTGCTGGGAATGATTAGTTGTGGTATTGGTATCAGATGACTGTTTTATTGTTTCTCCGTATAGACTATTTGGTAGAAGTACTTCTCGGCCGAAATTTAGGTATGTAGGAGAGTAGCCTGTGGAGTCATGTTTACTGGTATTAATGGCTAACATCAATTCGGGCAAGTGCTCGTCCCATTTTTGATGGTTTCGCTCTATGTACTGTGCTATCATTGTTTTGATTACCCGATTGGCTCTTTCGGTTGGATTTGCCTGAGGTGTATATGGTGGAGTGAGTCGGTGTGTTATATTTAATTCTTTTAACATTGATTTGAATTGTTTACTGGTGTATTGTGTACCATTATCGGAAATTAATACTCGTGGATATCCAAACCTTGCAACAATTCTTTCTCTAAATCCTCTTATTAACCCAGCTGTGGTTGCTTTTCGTAGTGGCATTATCTCGGTCCACTTGGTAAATTTGTCTTGAAAGACTAAAATCATACTATGCCCTTTTGATGAACGAGGTAGTGGTCCAATGAAATCGGAACTTACGATTTCCCATGGTCGATTGGCAGGGATAGGATTCATTTTTCCAGCAGTTTTTTGTTGCAACGTTTTATAGCGCATACATGATTCACAGCTTCGGACGTATTTGGATATATCCCTGAACATTCCCGGCCAGTAATAGTACTTAGCTACTCTTGCAATCGTTTTGCTTGTTCCGAGATGTCCCGCAGTAGGGTTATCATGGTTTTCTCGTAATACTCTTTCACGAAGTGCTTTCGGTACACAAAGTTTCCAGGGATTTGTATCATCAGTATATGATGTTGAATCATGGAAACGGCGATAGATTTTTCCGTCTCGAATTTCATAGTCAGGACAGACTTCAGGGTGGTTTTTAACGGTGTATAGCTTCTTGGTATACCAAGGGCATTCTGGTGATGTTTCCGCACCTTGAGATATTGAATTCACTAATGTTGTTTCTGGTATGGTATTAGCCATTGGTTGTCGTGATAGGGCATCGGCAACTTTATTCAGTTTTCCTTTTCGATATTTTATTTCGAAATCATACTGTTGAAGCTCAATGGCCCATCTTGCTAGTCTTCCGGAAGGGTTTTCTAGGGAATGCAACCATTTTAAAGCTTGATGGTCAGTTAGCACGGTAAATCGGTATCCTTCTAAATATGGACGCATTTTTCTGATGCCCCATACAACGGCTAGGCATTCTTTCTCAGTTACTGAATATTTTTGCTCAGCGCCGTTTAAAGTGCGGCTCGCGTAAGCTATGACGTGTTCTCTTTCATCAAATTGCTGACAGAGTACAACACCTAAGCCTTCTTGGCTAGCATCGGTTTGAAGAGTAAACGGTTTTGAGAAATCTGGACAAGTTAATATGGGTGCTTCGGTAAGTCGGGTTTTTAAACCCATAAAAGCTTTATTTTGCTCTTGTCCCCAAGTCCATTTCTGATTCTTCCGTAGTAGTTTCGTGAGTGGTGCCACTACAGTAGAAAATGATGGGACAAAGCGGCGGTACCATGAGGCAATGCCCAAGAATCTTCTTAATTCTTTAACGGTGTTAGGCGCAGGCAAACTTTGAACTGCATTAATTTTATCTGGATCGGTATGAATACCTTTTGAACTGATGACGTGTCCTAAGTATTTGAGTTTCTCTTTTAGAAATTCACATTTTTCTGGATTTATTTTTAAATTAGCTGTTATGAGTCGGTCAAAAACTTGTTTCAGTTTTTCTAAATGTTCCTCGAGTGTTCGCCCTATGACTACAATGTCATCTAAGTATGCAAACACATATGGATCCATTTCTAGTCCTATGATTTGATCCAGTGCACGCTGAAACGTTGCGGGTGCTGAATGATGCCCAAATGGCATGACTTTCCATTGAAAGAGTCCACGGTATGGTACTGTAAATGCTGTATATGGTCTACTTTCAATGTCTAATGGAATTTGCCAGTACCCCTGTTTAAGGTCGATTGTGGATATATATTTAGCGCTCCGTAGTTTGTCCAAGATGTGGTTTATTTGTGGTAGCGGATAGGCATCTTTTATTGAGTTTTCATTGATTTGCCTATAGTCAATACACAGCCTCCATCCTGTCGGTTTTTTACGTACGAGCACTATTGGGGAACTATATGGACTATTGGATGGCTCTATTCTATCTTCATGAAGTAGTTCGTCTATTTCGCTATTAATGATTTCTTGCATTGCTGGATTCCGGGGATAATAGCGCTGTTTTATTGGTCGGTCGTGCTTCATCCGAATATAGTGTTTGGTTATTGGTGATGGTCCATTAATTTTGTCAAACCTTTTTATTTGTTCTGTGAGAAATTTAGTTACTTGTTGCTCTCGGTCTTCATCTAGTTCAGCTGGTATTCCGATGGAGCAAGTTATTGGTTGAGCTGACTCTTGTTCAGCGTTTAGGAGGCCTGGTTGAATTTCTCTGTTCCAAAGTTGTATGTTAAACGCACACTTTTGTAAAAAATCTACTCCGAGTATAATTGGTTCCGACAGGTTGGGCATATAGTAAAATAAGTGAGTTATGCTGTTTTCGTTCCACTGTATGTTAATCTCATATGCGGTTCTTATTTGTACGTCGATACCATTAGCTAATGAAGTAGTCATCTCACATGGTGTTGTTCTGTTTTTATGTAAGTTTAAGATTTCTTGTATCTCCTCTCCAATAAACGATTTAGCTGCTCCAGAGTCAATGAGAGCAATGAATGGTGTTTCCATTACTGAAACGGTGATAAAAAATCTGGTGTCTTCATAGTGTACATCGGGTATTTGTGATTTACATATATTTGGTATTATTTCTAAGGCTTGTGGCTCTGGGGTACTCGGCTGCCTTATTTCTCCGATACCCCTCTTCCTTTTCCCTGACTTGAAAAGTTTGGTGGTCTGTGTGGACATCTACAGTCTGGGGACAAAATTCCCTCTGTGCCACAGCGAGAGCAAAATAACTTTGGTGTATTGCGGCAATCAAATTTTCGATGCCCACGTTGTCCACACCTCCAGCAACAGTCACTACTAGAATATTGTACCTTCACAGGAAGTGTTTTAAAATTTGTGTTATGTCTTTCTGTATTACTGGTTGATGGTGTTTTTAGACTACGATTTTTCTCCTGAGTTTTAATGTACTCGTATTCTTCCACGAGTTGGATTAGTTCTGTCAAATTTTTGAAATCTTTTATGCGGACGTATAAACGATATTCGGGCAAAAGATTTTCATATATTCTCTCAAGTTTTTCTTCAGGAGTTCTGTTTGTTTGCCAGCGCATTAAAGACTGAATATCTGTAATATAGTTTTTTGCCTTTTCCCCAGGTTTTTGTATTTTTGTCCGGATTTCATCCGCAAGTTTTATACTAAACCTTGGTGGCAGAAAGAAAAACTTGAAACTTTCAATAAACTCACTCCAATGAGTCCACTGGTGTCGATTATTACGATACCACGCCAGTGCCGTTTTTGTGAGTAATTCTGGAAGTGCTTTAAGAAGACGGTTCGTTGGAACCTGATAGCAAACTGCTAATTCTTCCACCCTCTCTAGGAAACTCAATGGATCCTGCCCTTGATCAAATTTTATGTTCCACTTGCGCACTTTATCCATTATGTCAGCTTCAGAGAGTCCTCGGTCTCTGGTTTCAGTTACAACAGGCATGTTGGAACTTGTAATAGACATATTTCCCTTTAATGACTGTTCTGTGATTTCTGAAATCGGTTGATTTGAACTAACTTCTGCCGGAGTCATTATGGTATTGGTGTATATTGTAGTTGTCATACTGGTGGTTGTTAGTAGGGGTATGTTTATTTCTGTTAAATCAGTTTCTTCTGGCTGCTCATTTTTTATTGTGGTGCTTAAACGTTTTCTAAGCTCTTGAACGGTTCCCTCTGTGTCAAGTCCTCTTTTCTTTAACTCACTAACAAGATCTTCCTTCTTTAGCTGGTGTACGGTGCTTGGTGTTAACATTATTTTTCTTTTTTCTTTTCTCTGGTCTGGTATAGTAATGTAATCGGTGTTACTCTTTTCCTTTTTGGTAAGCGTATTTCGTACTACTCAACACTATGGAATTAGAGTCCCTGCTCGGGCGCCATTTGTAAACGTGTCTTTTTTTCGTTGGACAGATTGCGGGTCAGCTCTAGAGGAACGCCAGGGTTTAAGTGAAGTTTTTATTGTTCAACGATGATTTTAAATGATAACACTTTCTTTGTTTTTTTATTTATTCCAACTTTTTATTTAAATATTTTAATCCTAATACAGTGTTTCACGTTAAATTTTAATCGTATTGGTAAATACTTTTATTGTCTTTGGTTCTTATTTTTATTTTTGTTTTAATTCTTAAATAGAGGGTTTTGCATATAGATATATGGGTATGTTTCAAATAATGCAATGTAAAGTGGCCGTGGATATACTCACGTCCAAAAAGAATCTAGTTGTTTTGCAATACGGATATACTCGTATGCAAAGGCGAAGTGGCCGTGGATATGCTCACGTCCAGAAGAATCTAGTTGTTTTGCAATACGGATATACTCGTATGCAAAGGCGAAGTGGCCGTGGATATGCTCACGTCCAGAAGAATCTGGTTGTTTTGCAATACGGATATACTCGTATGCAAAGGCGAAGTGGCCGTGGATATGCTCACGTCCAGAAGAATCTGGTTGTTTTGCAATACGGATATACTCGTATGCAAAGGCGAAGTGGCCGTGGATATGCTCACGTCCAGAAGAATCTGGTTGTTTTGCAATACGGATATACTCGTATGCAAAGGCGAAGTGGCCGTGGATATGCTCACGTCCAGAAGAATCTGGTTGTTTTGCAATACGGATATACTCGTATGCAAAGGCGAAGTGGCCGTGGATATGCTCACGTCCAGAAGAATCTGGTTGTTTTGCAATACGGATATACTCGTATGCAAAGGCGAAGTGGCCGTGGATATGCTCACGTCCAAAATAATACTCGGTAGTTTAGATTCTGGAAGGATCTTTTTGAGATCCGAGCTAGTCGAGGAAGTTTTATCAACTGATTTCTTCAGCGCTGCGAACTGCCTTTTATAGCACTTGCGAACACAAGGAACTTAAGCCTCACATGGAAAACTAGTTATAACCAGTTTAAGAGAACATGCTTGAGCAAAGCAAAGCCAAAGGCAAGTCCACCGCGTGTGGCTGAGTGTCGGCGGAGATTGGGCGGGTACATGCTTATGTGTTCACAATGTATTGTTGTCGGTTTTATCCATAGATGATGGCTAGCGTAATCATGACGGGACAACTTCGTGCTGCCGTATGGGTGGTGTATGTGTAAGACAATGATTTTGGTCTGAAGGACTGGTACCCTGATATATACATGACTTTGTGTTTTATGTAAATACCTATTGACAGTTTTGATTATTTTAACTTCGTTACAATTTCTAAGATTTTACGATTTTTTTTATCCACTTGCCAAATCTTGGTTACACCTGAAAGGATAGCATCGTTGACTTCTAAGCCAGCTGCTGCTGATGGACATTTTATTTCCACCAATCCGTCAAATCCAATGCCCACGTCAGGAATTGCACCTAAAAATTCATACTCTTCACATAAAAACAGTCCGCATTTCTGTACTTTAATTGACATTGTCGTTCTAATTGGCGAATTGCCTTATCCTCAAGGGTCTCGTTCATAGTTTGCAAAAGTAATGTGTGAAATATTTGTATATAGTATTGCTTCACAATGTTGCTAATTTCGCCGATCGTCTTTTACAAATACACGTGCAAAATTTTAAGTAGTGATTTAATTTCTTCGTAGTTCGTGCTAACTGATGCAACTGGCCTGTTCTCGTGATTGCTGTTCGATTTCCACTCTATTAGCGCAATTGGCTTTAAGATTTTTTAATAATCTAATTTTCTCTTGCTCAAAAATTTCAGCTGATAAGTCAGGTTAGGTAAACGATAACAAAGCAAAAACTATAATTTTATAAAAGGAAAAGGAAAGGTCTTAGACCAATTCTAGCATTTTACTTAATCTTTCATGTTTTTTGTTGTTGCTGTTTCAGATATCAACCTTTTCATCGTCGCCTGACCATAAACCTTATAACTTACGTAATCTATGCTGGGTCAGCATATCTTAATAAATAAACAGTACTGAACGATTCGAGAGCCTATTACTGTATTACCCAACGAATCCGTAAAAATCTATTCATCGATATTATCACTATCGCAATCTTTTAAAAATTTCATTCAGTGTCAATACAAATGATACCAAATCACCAGCGTACCAATTGCATTGATTTGATAGTAGTGTGGTACCGATTACGTGATATCCAGGGCAATTAAAGAATTAATGAAAAAGTGCAAATCTGTGATAGAATTATTCAGTTTTTTTTTTAAACAAATCTTGTGACATGCAGATTTATGTTAAAAGGCATGAAAGCTCTTATGTTGATGCAAATACGTATCAATCATTGGACTGCTTGCCCAACAGATAAAAATATTTTATAAAGCTATCGTCCGTTCCGAGGGATACCAGAAAAGGTCACATAAATAAAATTGTGGAAAAAATACGGAAAATCGTGGATTTTACGTTTGCGGGATTTTTTTTCCAAGATTTCCCATTTCGAGATCTTGGGTTTATAGAAATGTAACCTCAATCCCGAAATTAGGTATCACATTCTCTCTCCATTAGCTTTCACAGCTATTTTTTTTTTCTAGATTCAACTACATAATTATGAGCTTAGTATATAAGATCCATTCATTTTTAACTATTCCAGGTAAATTTTATCGTTAAACGAATATATAACACTTGTACATCTCCCAACGTCTCCCCGAAAAAAAGATCTGAAGTAGTAGTTGTGTGAGTGGAGGATTATCTAAACTTAAGGGCGTTATATTTTTTGTTTAAATTGATTAATTGATTGATTGATTGATACTTTTCTTTTATGATTTATCCTGACTTTTTCATTAAATCTTCTTCAAAATTCTTTAATTCCATAGTAAAAGTAGAATTTCTTTCTCTTACTTTTCAAAACTAACTTTATTGTTACTAGCACAATTATCACAAATTTAACCAGAGGTCGCTAAACTTTAGCTCGATTTTCTCTATCACTACAGCTTTCGAGATTGAGCTCAACTACTCTAGTTGGGATTGAGATCAACCACGAGGAAAAAGATGTAATTCACTTGATAAGTCTGCACCAGTTGCATCGCTGGGATACTCCCGTTTAATATAAGCACTATACTCAGCATTCCCCTGTATAAAATTATACTGTATGTTTCCATATCGCCCAGTACGTACACTGTAAGATATCATAATTTATCTGCTCTTAACTTTTACTAACTTATGATTAGTAGTTTTAATTTAATATTTTTAATAAGTCAAATTAAATAGCTTAAATCGTTATCAACTACATACTTTACTTCATGTTACCACACATCTATGGATATATTTATGAGTAAATAAAATGCAACTTTTTTTTTACAGGGTAAGCGCTGTACAGCGGAGGTATCAGTTCATTCAACATTCGTGAAACCAATGCGTATTAGTTCGTTTCACGTTAGCGTTCCTGGATTAGTGGTTGAGTATTATCCGTCTAAAAATGGTATGCCAGAGATTCTACCAAATGCCATAACGGACGTAGGTTATATACATTTCGATCCGGAATCTGTATGCTTGAAAGATTGCTATATTTCACAACAGCAGAAAAGTTTCGATTCCAAGGAGAATGATTTGTATTTTGACGAAATTGAACTTAACAGACGAAGAGAGCTGTTTCGAAAATTTAAGTGGTCTCTAAATCAGATCACATTCACATTAAATACAAGTCAAGTTAGAATGTTTGAATTTAATACAACGGTTGATATTATTTGGCCGAAATTGGTGCAGGGAATACAAACATTTCCATCTATAGAAGTTGGTCAAACATTTGTTGGATTGATTTATATAAAAAATCCTGTCGCACAACAAATCAAAGTAAGCTTAAGCTTATCCGATCCGAAGAAAGCTAAAACGGCTAATCTGAAAGTAATACCGTCCGAAGCTCTTGAGAGTTGTAGTTCTTGTTATTTAACAGATGCTGAAGTGTTTTTCTTAGAAGATCCAACTGAGCAAACGATTACTGCCAATGGTGTTATCGGTGTTTCAGTACGATTTTTTGTGCGTGATATTGCTGGAACCTATTCGACTTTACTACATATTCGAAATAATTTAACATATTTTGAAGCAGTTTGGATAACTGCAAAAGCTGTACAACCACAATTTCGTTTCGGAAATCGTAAGCCTGGCTCACAGACTCCGATATTGTTTGAAATTAATGAAAAACACCTGGCTAGTTGTGAAGATGAGAGTAATCCAAAAGAGATAATTATTGTTTCCACTAAGCGTACATTGACTGCTAGAAATACTGGAGAGGTGCCAATATTTGTGGAGAAGTTTTTAATAGATGATCGATCTTGTGAAGGTTTTGGTTTTAAAATTATTGATTGTGCCAGTTTTCATTTGTATACGAATTCGTCAAAAAAAATTGATGTCGTTTTTACTCCAGATTTTACGATGACAAGGATATCTAGACCGTTGATATTAAAAACGAATCTTTCGTATGCCGTAAACTATACACTTTTAGCGACTTTACCTCGTCATAGTGTCGAACGTTGCTCCAAGGTATCAACTAGACCAGATTGGGAAGAAGCTATGAAAAAGTGTTCAGTAGGAATGCTATCAGTCGCTTTTATTTTTGTACTGGTAGCATCATTTTTTGATTCGGATAAAGTTTTAAAAGATCATGTTATCAATCTTTCTCAGGAGAAAGGTCCTGTACAACCGGCACTTGACTTGAGAAATATTGCTTTAAAAAGTCTCTCCACAGAGGATAATCCATTGATGTGTAACGGTGGTATATCACAGGAAAAATCGTCAACATTAAAAAATATTACCGTCCCCTCCTCTGTTAGAAAAAGAAATTCAAAACGTAACAGTTTTGGATCACAGATTCTACCAAATAAAGAAAAATCTTGGGCTGAAGAGTTAGCAAAGAAATTGAATTCGGTTTCAAAGAAAAACGAATTGGCAAATAATATGAACACATTTACAACAAGTGCACAAAATGGCTCACCGAATCCTACAGCTAAATTTGATCTCAATCCCGTTATAAATAATGCCACCATTAAAATAAAAGAAGAAAAACAATCGCCACCAAAGAAGAACATATCAAAAGAAAAAGAAGTCACAGAAAGTATTTCGGAGAATTTGACTGTGGAAAAGCAACATTTTAATATCGAGAAAGAGAATAACAAGAAAGATACTAAAATAGAAGTTATTCAACAAGTTGAAATGAAAAAGCCCAAGTTGACATATAAAAAGATAAAATCTGCTCCAATTCCATGTAACGCTACACAAACCGAAATTCCGGTGAAAATCATTGAAACTGTTGCTACAGGCACGAATACTTCTAATAGTCCTGATAGAATTTCAGAACGGAATCAAAAGTCACAACGGTGTCAAAAGGAGAAGCAAGAAATTCCAGAGAAAAAAGTTGTTGAACATATTGAGAAGAAACATGATGTAAAATTAGAAAGCACAGAGAAAAAGATTGATAAAGTTGAAAGGAAGAGTATACCAATCCAAACGGAGCCATCTAACTCTCCAATTCATTGTCTAGTCGAAGTCCCTACTCAAACTGATATTACACCGCCTCCAATTAAGCAAAATACAAAAAAATATGGAAAAACTCCAGGGCGAGAGCGTAAAAAGGAACAGTTCCTCTCTTCCAAACGATCGGATCGTAAAAGTTTAAAATTCAAGGGGAATGCATTTCAGTTTTCAGCTCCTTTACAAAGTAATGTGACTGCTAGTGGCAGTGTTTGGGATTCAAAACAGGCAAGCTTCAGTCATGTTGTAGCCCAGAATAAATCTGGTATAGCTGATATTAAATCAAGTGGCGGAGGTTCCAGAACAATTTTAGAACAACAAAAAGAGCAACAGCAGCAGCAACAGCAACAACAACAACAAAAGCAACAAGAAAGCGTTATCGAACATGATTGGAATGAAGCCGATTTGAAAAATGATGAAACTTTTGGACCAGATTCCGATATAAAACAAAATACTTTGGATTTGGGTCCAATTGGTACTAAAAAATCACCATCTTCAACACCAATATGGGAACCATTACCACCAACTGCTTTACCTAGACCGACACCTAATATTTCCAACTCAGCTAATTCTAGCTTCTTTTCCAGCAATTTCCCCATCGCATCGAATTTTGAATACTCAAGTGATAATCAATATTTGGGTAAGAATTTTTATTTTATTTTTTATTAAATTTAAAGTCAATTCAAGTTTCGATTGATATACCGTTATGTTTTACGTTATTTGGCAGCCCTTTAGAAGCATATTCACTGATCTATTCAGAGAAATAAGCAAAGGCGCAATTAAGTAAGTCAAGTGCTTCAAGAGCCATCATTTGGAAGCTCTATAGAAGATTATTTGATGAGCTCTAGCAGATTGAAATGCGGGTGATCTCATCTAATTTTCCACGAATCTAAACTGTGGATTTTTCCACTATTGTGCGAAGTAACACTCTCTCATTTTCAATGTGAAGTTCAGAGTGGTTGGAAATATTGGTTAATATAAGTGAGAATAAAAGGGAGAATATTGGCTTATTCAATCAACTTAATAAAATTTAATATCACAAATAATCATGAGCAAGTGCTAGCACCTTACTAATGTTCTCAGGAAGCGCAGTCTTAAAGTCGTCTTATGAGATTAAGGACGAAGCACTGCGATGATTATCCAAAAAGCTCATTAAAGCTTTCGAAAGGACATTATAAATCTTCTTCGGCCATCATTTAGAGCAGCATTCACATGGTTATGCGGACATGGCTATGTTAAAAAGCAATGAACTGGAATAGGGAGCTTCCAGGGAAGCGCTTCAGGAGAGCTCTTAGAGTGCTCTTTTTCCCAGTGGGACTGACCATGACATCTTTATGAACGAACACCAGTTTACAGTCAACCAACTGTTTAGTAATGGAACAACATATTTGCAGTACTGATGTGTACTTACATAAACCTAATACTTTTTTTTTTTTTTTTGTAATTAAAATTCTAAAATTACTTTTCAATAGTTTGTTCTACTGTATGTATACTATATCCAGAGTCAGAGTCGGTCAATTTTATAGCGCGTAGAGATTGATCATTAACAATAGTGTTCTGTCTATATATTGCTAATTGAGCCTTATTTGTGCATTTTTAATCAAATAATTTTAACAAATCTGAATTAGTATGAATTAACGTTTGGAGTTTAACAAAAGGGTACGAGTTAAAGGGGTTACGTTCACTTGTCCAGAGTTTATTACAAATTAATTGACAAAAATGTTGCCTTGATCGAATGGACCTGATAGACTCGTTTGCATCGACAGATCGTTAGGTGATCGTGTGAAATATGTAAATTAGTAGGTACAATTATTTAAATGATAAATACTAGACAAAAGGTTTTTTCTTCACTTCGTTTGTACATTACAGTTTATGTATGTCGTTGACTGCTGTCAAGTGGGTGTTCTCCCAAACAATACAATTCTTGTAGCGTTCACAGAATGAAAGAGATTAAACTTACAAATAAACCTCTAAAGGTATGCATCGATTGCACTCTCCATTTGTATCAAGCTACGGTTAGGCCCATAATTACTCATAAAACCTACTCGCATAGTACCAAATTTTGGAGAAAAGCACGTACTACCTTGATTAAAGAAATTACAACAGTTTCCGTGTTATGAGTACTGTAAATACTCTTCCCATCGCAGCTATCTGTGAATTTTCAAGAATTTTTGTCAGAGCTGCCCTGGCTTAATGGTAGGACTTTTATTTTATTTGTGTCTTTATCATATGGACTATACCAATCCCCTGTTGTCATTGCACTTGGAATTAAACAGGAGAAGCCCTCTGTGTACTCCCGCTTTCACAAATATATAAAACCCAAGTAACATTTCTGATTATCTCAGGATTCACGAGGAATTCACAGATGACAATATTAAGATATTTTTTTAACATGCCAATAAAGTTAAGTTTTGACATACTTTTTAAAGTGATTTTCACAGATCGCCAGATCGGGCAATTTAACTTGAACCCAAGATACACCGAAAAATGTACGATGCACGAAATAGTATGAAGGGTATAGGCTTATAAAACCTCAGTCAAATTATAAAGCACCCACCCCTACCAAATTGGGATATCTAAAGAACCAATGGTAGTAAGAAATAAAAAATTAGAAGTAAATAAAAATAAAAACGATCTTAATATAAATTAGCAGTTCTTTCTAAATTTTAATACTTTGGCTGGGTCTTGTTCATAGAACACCCTAATTTTCGAATATTTTACGTCCAGTGTGACCTGAAGAACTGAAATGTAGCTGATACTATTCATTCGTCCCTCGCATACAAACAGTTCTCCAAGGCCTCCTGCCTTCATACAACCCCGAACCATTACACTGCCATTGCAAAGTTTTACAATACGATATGGACGTTGCGCTAAGAGTCCCGAGAGTCTGTAATATTAATGTTAAATTCTAGGTAAGCTTCGTTTTCGCTTTTTTACAAACCACAATAATTTCAAGAAAATAATATATGAAAACTAGTCTCAAAATTAGATTTGTCTGACCAAAAAACTGTTGCCCTATCCTCGTTAGCTAATTCCTTATGCCCCCTAGCCCAACTCACTGAGCTACGGCTTTTTTCTGGCTTTGCAACCTTTTAAACTAGCTGTGAATCGTCCTAACACTTCGAGCGAAAATTGTAATCCCCTGTTGGTTAGCGAAGAAAGAGAATTGAAGAAATGTATAGAGGAGAATGAATTTTGTTACTTGACCCCTCCCGCCTCCCTCCCATTTTCACTCCCCGCAAAAAAAAGTGGAGCTAAGTTCGAATTATATATATATCTTTATATCCCAATCTCTCCTATATAGCAAAGAAATAGGTTGAAAATGACCGATATATGAAGGACAGCACGCTACACAACTTTTCGATCAAGATCAAATCGTTGTAGATTGTTCCATGCATTTACTCTTGCGTGTACGCTTATAATAGTCTTAAGAATTAATACATTTAATGCCCAAAATATCAGTACAATGGGCATTATCCTTTCCGCTACGGTCATCTTTGGCTGTCTCCATACAATTGAGTTATTAAGAAAAAAAGAAAATTTTTATACGCTATTTTTTAAATTGAATTTCGAATATCGGCGGCTTCCGTCTGCCGCTGAAAAGAAATGTTTTAATATTTTTAATGTTAATAAAAAAATTAATTTTATTGCAGGTGGAGCATCTGGACTTTTGGATCATTTGATTACAGAAACTCAACAGCAGCGTCGATGGCAAGCAAATGAAGTTCTTCTTTCTCTCCTTCAGCAACGTGATAGAAACATTACTCGAAACGACTGGGGAGAAGGTGCCAATAGTCGCGCTTGGACACCAATGGGATATCAAAATAATTGTGCATCTCCTGTTCTTCCTGAACCCTTGGATGTCTGGCAGACAACGGCTACAACGCCAACAGGAACTACAATTCGACCACCGCCTGGTCTTGCATCATCAAAACCCGACAGTCCAAATCGTTTGCTGTCGTCTCAAGCACAATCATCAAATTTAACTCATGATGATAATATTGAACCAATTCAGCCGTTTGATCCGTTCAGCTCTCTCAGTTCCATTTGGTCCGAGACTTGGACAAAAAAGAATAATAAAAAATAAAAATATTCTATTCATTGTCGTGTTGCGGATGTTGCTCTTCCGCTTTTCTTAAGTGTTTTTATTGAAAGCCTATTGATTTTTAAATTGTTAATGGAATCACGTCAAATGCTCAAATGAATTTTAACAATCCCAGTAAAGTCTCCCCTTTTTTTCTTTTTTTTTTATAACTTTTTGGTTGTGAAATGAATTTTGTCTCATTATGAGTCACTGAAATGATTGAATTTTGTTATATAAGTTTTCGCCTATGTACTGAGACTTATGAATGGAAGAAACTGTCTATGTAATCTTCTATTAAATGTTTTAAAAATGAATGTGAAGTAAAAAAGCAAGCATGAAGTGTTTTTGTTATTTAGGCTTATTAATAAGAAGCATTTTTGAAAATCACACTTAGAAACAATTAAGATTGCTTTAAGCGAATTTTTCATGTAAGAAGAAAGGCATAGTTTCCAAACAGAGTAAAAATACAATGGGCGCCTTGGCTAGGAATTTGTTATTTTGTTCATACTGAAGCAAGTCTGAAGCATCCCTGAATACAACAGGCTATAAAACAAGTATGCACTTAGCTAGATTTCTATTTCTAGGAATCGTTGCAAATTCAAATTTTTTCTAAGGCTCTCTTTTGCCCCCCTCCTGACAATTATATCATCTATTAATTCAATTATATCATACTTCACCAATGTATTCTGGCAACTCCAACTAAAACTTTGTGTGAAACGCTTGACAAAAAAGTGGTAGAGAAGAGAAAGTCCAAAGGTGATAGACAAAATTACAGTCCAACGTGGCAGAACAGATTTAGTTTGGAAGTTGATTGAAGGGCAGGAAGATCCTAAAACTTAATCGCAAAAAAGTCAATCAATAAACTTTAAAATAAAAGGTTTTGATTAGATTAGAGGAGTGCGTAAGCGTTTTCTTCGCATTCACTACGCCTTGGAAGATCTATTGAGTCCTCTTTAAATTTACTTCCTTTCTAAGTTCAGACTGTTAATAAAGTCTAGAACCATGGGATTAAGGTTCCACATGTAGTTTGGTGGAGGAAAGGCATGTTCGAATTGGAGCAATCTCCGCCTGGCCAATGCTTCACAGTTGCAGAGCAAGTGCTCCGTGGTTTCGTGAGCAGCCGGACAGAAGCGGCAGGAGGAAGTATCAACCAAGTCCATCTTGTTTAGGTGATACCCCAAGGGGCAGTGGCCTGAGAAGAGCTCTCTTCTTCTAAGCAGTAGAAGTTCTTTGGTTTTTCCGCCAAAGGTGTCGATAAACTTTATTACCTGACGAAATCCTTGTAGCCCTTCCCAATAAAGGCATTTTTGTTTGTTCTCACAGTTATTTAGGTACCCATTTGAAGTGCCACAGAAAAGTTCTGGTCCGACAAGAAGTTTCGGCTCTTCTTTTGGCTAGGCCGTCAGCAATTTCTTTACTTTTATGACCCCTGTTCCCAGTGTTTGCAGACACTCCCAGACTAATCCTTGATTTAATAGTGTAGGACTTACACCTTGGGAGCGGCTTGACTATCCGAGAGGATATTGATGGTTGAGCCATTAATGGCTCATTTTAATGCAGGTATTCGCACATCTTATATGGTTAGTACCTCACCCTGGAATACGGTAGGGGTAAAGACCAGGGCCTTTGATATGACATAAAGAATTTAATGTTATGTCCATACCTATCCCAGTTTTCAAGTTAATGAATAAGAATCAATTCTGCTGCATTCACTGAAAACTTTCATTGGAATATATCGTTAGTAGCTCAACATTCGGTGCCCAAAATAAGTTCTTACTTAATTTTTGAAAATCTTTAAATTGACCTAGTCTGCTGGGAGTCCGTGCGATGATGGTATACACCTTCTTAAAATTACTTCCAGCGATGTGTGCAATTGAGTCGAAGCATGGCACAGTGTATTTTTATTGCCTCTGCAATCTTTGTTGAGCTCTTGGATATTGTTTTACGAAAAGTGTAACTTAATTTTGTTAATAGAAAGGAGTTTGTAAGGGAAATCTTTCATAAAGTAGAATGAACACCGAACCATCCACCATAGTTGTGGCGACGCGTCTGGTACGGTTCGAACATTTACAAACTTTTACCCGATTTCTCAAGCAGCCGACGAAGTCACACATGTGTGCATGTCACATCCAGTCGACATTGGACTGACTTGGACAGAATTCCCGACTAGATGCAGTAACCGTTCAAGCGACTGATCATGCCGTCACACTCCCTGAGAGAAAACTCATCTACCTGACCGTCAGGACTAGAACTGAGAAGCTCTGCAGAAGCATTCCCTCTCCCACCACCAAGGCGTCTCGCTTATTATTTTGCTTAACCGATATTTCAGATAAAGTAGTCTAAACTGTCATAATAAGTGATCAGTCGGACCGTATCCGAGTCCACTACCGACATCTCTTCCTGAGCTGTACAGCATCCCAATTCTCATGAAGAACTTGAAGATTTCGTATCCATCGTCAGCGAAGAACCATCAATTTCGGCATAAAGACTCCAAACCGGTCTTACCAAGAGTGTGTCTTCGGCCACTGATACCCTACAGGCAGCAGGTATCCAAGCCGCCCAAGTTTTGACACATCGTTAAAGCGTACATCAAGAGTTACTATCTCAAGTCTTGACATATTGCTAACGTTTACATCAAGACTTGCTAGGAACATAACCGCATCTCTAGTTTGGGAATAGCCCCCAATAGATAGTCAATAAATGAAAAATAAATTCGAAGGAAATTTTGTAACTTATATAGAGGCTTATTTAAATGCTAACAAAATTGCAATTTTCCTGTAACATCTAGCTATGACTTAGCTTAGCTTGTTTAAGATGTGTCTGGTTATACCCAAAATAATTAATATCAAAATAAAAAATCTTTATAGTAATTTATTTTTTCCTTCAAAATATCTAATTTGCTGCTGCACCTTTGTCTTTGTAAATGATGATGCTTTTTTCTATCAAATCTGGGATTTCTACAGCCAACCAAGGCGCCAACTATAATGGAATTGATTTATTTTAGAGAAAATTAAGAATCAAAAATATTTACGCCTAATGCCATGGCATGAGCAATTCCAAATTTTGGAACATTTCTTGCCCAAAGTGGTTTAAAGTGATCTGTTAAGCAAATTTTGCCACCTCTGTACATTTTTGCAGTTTTTCCATCTAGCTCCGGCAATGCAATCTCAGGCGCTGTGGCTGGATACGTGACTGGTATCTATAAAAATAATAAATTCTTAATGTGTTTCATATTAGGAATAAAAACAAATAATTTACATCAAACTCTACGGCGAATTCATATTTCAAAAGGTTATGCATACACCAACATTTACCGAACCACTTAGTACCTTCCTTATTGGACTCTAATCTAAACCAGTCCGTACCAGAATCTTTATTATTTTGGACATACTATCAAATAAATAAGAGAAAATAAGTAATTTATTGAAAACATGAAATTGTTTATAAAATACATACCTTGATGAGGGCATGATACTCTTCTTTTAATCTCTGTACCCAGATATCTTTATCTCGAGGACCTGCTCTTGTTTGTAACAAAGGAATGTTACTTAATGTTTTCTTAGTATTTTCATCAACCATATTTTTTAAATTAATATACCTATTTAAGAAAATTTATAAAGATCACTCAAGGTCCATCCAACAACCAACTTTCACATAAAAGTAATTGACAGAAGTAAAATGACACGTCAAGTTCCCTCGGTCCCTCGCATTGAATAAATGGTTCCTCGCAATTAATTTTTTTTTTAAATCAAAGTGTGAAATTGATTACGTAATAATGAAACCTCATTACATATTTTTATAAAATATAACAGAAATTTATTTAAAATATTTTATTACGAAAATTTTGATTACAAATTTCAAAACACTTCCTAAAATCTAGCATCTTTCGCTAAAACGTTAAATTCGAAAAATCGAAGTCTACATTTGTCACTTCCACTTGTCTTGTCAGCTGTCAATTGAATATAGAAATGTGGTTAAGTTTTAATCCTCTCGTCTGTTTTTTCATTTGCAATGTGTTGCCCATGCCAATAAAGTTTTAAAATTACTTAAATTACAATTAGAGTAAAGAAAATGTCTATGCTTGCTGAGAAACGTGTAAAGAAGCGGTATAATCTTGTACCGCGCGGAAAACCTCTGTATGAAGGCAAGTAAAGAATTTTATAAATTTCATAATTTCTCCCCATTTTTTTTCTGCTTTAATTCTCCTCATGTTTTTACCCATCATGTGGTTTTAATTTAATCTCTTATTCAGGAATCAACACTACGAGCTATGGTTTGAAGTTATACGGCATATATTTACTCAAGTGTTGGGCATATGTTGCATAGCATATTCGACTTCTTGACACTTTTCCATTCTTATTGCAGTGCTGCGTGTTCCAAGGAAAAAATATGCTGGTTATCCAACTATAAAATATTTTACTGACTATATAACCACGATATTCCCTGGAGATAGAAATATTGTATACTGTGTGTCACTCCTATGCATTGGAACACCATAGCTTGAGGGTCAATGTTCCGAATTTCCTTACGGGATGAAATAAGCTGTGTTCTTTTGTGTCCGCAGAACAGGGCAGAGCAAAAGATACGCAATAGAGGATTTATAATTGAAGCTAACAGTACAAATAGCTCGCTACTATCGACAGAACAATTTGTCCTCCACAGTATATGGGGAGTTCTAGAACAAGGTACACAAAGGAACAGCTATCAAGTCTATTTAATGAAATCGAAAAGCTGTCTTTAGCTTAACTTATCGGGCTTTTATTTTTTTTTTGCTTCATGTCTCAGAACCATTGGAGCATATTAGCTTAGGTTCAGCACCAGTGGACACCAATATGGCTTCTATCTGGCTCCGAGGTTTTGTGTATCGTGCTTTTGTTCGGCGGCACTAAAAATCAAACTTCTCAAATCGTACATATAATGAAAACACGATAGATAAACTATTTCCATATAAGTAGGAAGTTTATAACTTAAACATAGAAAATTAAAATAAAAAGAAATAGTAAGGCCTGAATTACAATTACGACTGATCAGTCGACTACGACTTTGCCCAAATGGTACAGAAGTCGGGACTTCTGGTTTATTCAAGCAGTTGAAGCTTTAATTTAATTACAAATTTCACCCCAGCGTCGGCTTCGACTTAAAATCAAGTCGCAGTCGACAGATCAGTCGTAATTGTAATTCACGCTTAAGTCTAGTATGGAGTTCGGGTATTGGTAAAATTTAACGCGATCTAAAAAAAATGCATTTTAACGCTGGTAAAAAGTTGACATACGTGTTATGTGGAGAAAACGAAATGACAGCTGTTAAAATCACAATTAATCGGAAATATTTTTGAAAATGTTAAGTGATTATTATTTATAAAGGATATAAATCATTATATTGACGACGAATTTGTTGCTGCGGCAGCTCTAAGTGTGTATCGTCGTCAAGGAAATCCACGGGAAAAATTTAAATAAACTCGCTTTGTGAATAATCGAAGAAATGTCAAAGTTTTACCAGCATTTTAATGCTCCCCACATTAAAATGATGAGTAAGTTTAGCGGAGACTTCAAAAACGCCATCTATCTTATAATAGAAAAAATGGCACTTTTCACCAGTGAACTCCGTACTGCTACTAGTAAAGACCTCAGTAAAATTTTTACTTGAGATTTTACCAGCGGTAAAATTTGTATGGAAATGTCACTTTTTACCTGAACTCCGTGCTATTTTACTCGAACTCCGTACTAGGCTTTAAGGCTAAATGGCAGAAAATAGAGCTCTCGATTCCAAGCTTCCATTTAACTATGTGGTAGTAGCGTGAGCTTTCGTACAAATCTTTCGATTTAGTGCCACACGCAGAAGCAGTACTCGCTGTATGGCTGATATGGCAAACATTTTTTCTTCTATATTTTCCCCTAGAAAACAGTTTTGCTATATTGAGGCCGTCGCGTATAGTACCTATTGTTGTTGTTTGTGTTCGGAATTTATTTGCATAAACTGTTTTTGTAATTTTATTATTGCTTTCCATACAGACTTTGGAACTTTATATAACATCCTTTTTCTTCTATGTACAGTACATATGCACATATATACACAACCGCTAAAACAAATTGGATAAAATATTTGCCATTATATTTTCTTAGAAATATACTCGCAATTTTTTTTTTATTTTTTTGAATTTGTGTATTGATTAATACTAGTTTTGATGAAAAAGTAATCTTAATTAGATGGTTTGTTTTCAATTAGAAAAAACCTTTTCTAGTCCAAAAAATTTTAAAACAAATCCATTCGTAATTGTCCAGTGCAATGCAGTGTGTTTCCTAGAAACAAAAGATTATCCCAAGCTAATATTATCAGCAATAATACTCATAAACTAAAGTACAATTCAAAATTATGCACATATGTGTCCATACAGAATGTACCCAATTGATAACTTTAATTATTTTCCGAATACATCTAGAGCGAAAAAACCGATTACAAAACAAATTCTCAATCTCAAACAAATATATATAATGTCATAATTAGACCTCATTTTGAATATTGTTCGACAATTCTATTCTTATGTACCCAAACAGCAATAGAAAGGCTTCAAAAATTGCAAAATAAGGCCATGCGATGTATACTCAAGTGCAATAGATTTGCTTCGATAAGATGGATGTTGGAGGCATTGCAATGGATGAGTATCAAATAAAGGACAGAGTTAAACGTCCTAACTTTTATATTCAAAATAAAGATGAAGAGACTTCCGAAATATTTGATTCAACAATTGAACCTGGTAACGGATATGCAACCATATGCAATTAGGGGTGCTGATGTAACACATAGACTGTATCGACGTAGAACAACAAGAGCACAAAATTTATTACTTTATAAAGGTCTGCAAAAATTTAATGAGCTTCCCATTGAGCTTAAGCGAGAGACAAATTTTAATAGATTTAAAAGTGGATGTGTGCAATTCATTAGAAGTAGGTCATGAATAATTTGGAATTTTTTTTTTTTTTTTTAATGAAATTGTGATATTAGGAGCACATGAAAACAATTAATATTTATGAACTTTTTGTGAATTTAAAGTTCGTTAAACTAATAAATTTATATTATTATTAAATATGCAATAAAAATGTGAAAAGAGAAAAAAAATCCAAATAATTTTCCCTCGGCTTATATTCTAAATAAACATCTTTCGTCTCTTTTTAACTAAACCATAAGCGAAAAATATTAACAAATATTCTCCCTTTTCTCTCATTGCATTCCTCAACAACAAAGTGGCATACACAGCTAGCAGCAGACGGGCTACGCTAGCGCCATGACGCCGTAAATATACATTATGTACATACGTGTAGGATAGATACTCATTTCTAGAGGCACATAAGAAAATGTGTTTGAAATTTTGTACTGGAGCCTATCCCCATCTCGGAAAACTTTTGAGAATTAAACTGAATAAGAACCAATTTTGTCATTCACCTTTTTATCACGATAGAGGTTTACAAATTGATTTTTATAAAATAAACTGATTTCGGGATTAATCCAGTTTTTGTACCACTGAATAGAATCACCTCAATATCATTTTCGTGTTAAAATAATTGTGTAGCAATAAATTTTATTCAAGTTACAAGAGTTTCAATCTTATTGTTATGAAAGTAATCATAACATGAAAAATATTAACAAATGTTCCGGTAGCATTTACAAATATGTTTGGAAAACCTATGTACGAAAAATAATGTAAATTGATGTGTACATGAAAAAGTTATTTGGGGGGCGAAGAAAATAACACGGTTTTTTGAGGTTTTGGATTTAAAAAAAAAAACCCAACATCTTTTTCAAAAATCTAGACCCGGTAGCATTTGAACTGTAGAGTTTCTAATATTTTATCGTAGGTTTCAAATCAATATCATAAAAATTGTGGAAAATAAAAAGGGGGAACAAGATGCTTACAAATTTATTCAGCCTTAAAGTATTCTTACAATTAATTTCCAAGAGCAAGCGCTAGCTACATTTACACGGCGAAAGTAGCTTCGTAAGTAAATTTCATGACGAGTACTTTATTGTTACCATTTGTTACGTATGTAGTGTTCAACACAATTGATGCAAATAAAATTAAATCCTGCTCTCTCGATGCTGTTATCTTCTTCCCACTTTCATCACTTTCAACTTTCATGACCTTTACTTCCGTGGGCCCAGAAAGTGGATAGTTACTTTCGAAGTAGAAGATTTGTATGGAAAATTCAAAATAAAGCTATTATCGCTGTGTAAATATAGCTTACTTCTTCTTGACTGCGGAGCAAACAAGAAAACACCCATTAAAAGTATAGCAGAAGGAAATAGCAATGGCCGGTTTCACAGTCAAGGGTTAATAAATATTCCGGTTGCTTAAGGCAAGCTTACCTACAGCCCGTCATCTCGAAGACTTAAGTCTCAGATTTTGCTGTGAAACACAGGAAATTATTGCTAAATATATATTTTGCCTAAATATTATAATTTTTGTTATTAAACGAACGTACATATTTCAAAAGTTATACTTTAAAACTAAATTGAAATTTTCCAAGCGAAAAATAGTTATCTAGTTAGCAGTTTTGAGTATTGTCTGGCAGCTAGTGTCAGTATTCCATTTTACGTTTTAAGAAGAGACCAAATAGTGTAAGACAAAAATGAGTTTTTTATCTGATGCAGAGTATATAAGCGACGAAGAAATGTATAATATAATATCTCAAGGTGTGACCTGTGAAGAAATTATAAGAAGGCGCCCGCAAAATTTCGAGAAATGGGATGACGTTGATTTTTATTCTCGGTTCCGACTGTAGAAACATTCTGCAACAATGATTTTGGATTTGATATCCTTCCAGATAAAAACCATAACAAACTGGTAAATAAAAAGTTCTTCTTTTCGCTTGGTTTTTAATCCACAATGGCAATTTTCCTTAAAAATTTTCATCTGCGGCTTAGCTAAGCCTTAGCTTACTGAGTACTGTGAAACCGAGTAGGCTTAAGTTCTGGGCTTAACCCACACTCGTGGCTTAGCTGAGCTCTGCCTTAAGCCTGTACTCTGAAACCGGCCATTTTAGTTCATGAAACACATTTATCTGAAATTTTCTTTCTGTCATGTTTCTGTATGACCACTGAAATTTCATTTGTAGTTTTTTTTTTATACAAAAGTGTGAGAACGCATAATTGTTCAGATTAATTTAGTAATGGATCGTGAGATCATTTATCTAAGGTGATTCAGCTTATCCTTATGCTGGCCGAGAATAGGTCTATTCAGAAATATGAGTTTTAATTTATTGAAAATGTCAACAAAAAACTTTTGACAGTTGGCTCTTCCAGAGCATAATAAAATCTTGCCTTTTTTGGTGTAACCTAGAGATTCACTCTCACACTCTGTTTACAGTTTGATTGTTTGACAGCTGTTATTCTCTGCGAATATTTCGCCCTTTACTTTTCTGGAAAGTTTAAAGATTGGTTCCAGTTCCAAGTTGCCCTCCATCGCGGTTGGATGTTCTTGGTTTATCCGGGATCTGTTCAAGATTACCACTCAGGCTGGTCTGAGCAGCTCATTGCTATCCAAAATGCTGGCCTTGATGAAGAAGAGTAAAGGACGTTAAAAATTTCAAAGATATTTACTATGCAGAGTTCAATTCGAATTGGATCCGAATTAATGCTCATGGAAACGATAATTGAATTGAGTTTCGTTCAATCCATTTTAACTAAACGAAACCAGTCTAGTTGAGTTGGGTTTTGTGTATGTATTAGTTGGAATAGTGCGGAATGGGTGTTTTATCCAACACAAATCCGGCTACTTTGTATAAAATATTTTATCTGTCAACTCAACTCAAGTCGTTCATGGAAACAGCATCGAGTTAACTCAGATAGAAAAACTGAACGCTAACTCAATTCTAACTCAATTCTGGTTAATGGAAACATGTTAATTATAATGGAATTACTAGCGAGAATAATAAATGACTGTATTGAGAATGCGGAATTTCCAGCCTGTCTGAAATCAACTTGCATGCTGCCAATATTCAAAAAAGGGGACAAAAGGGATCCTAATAATTATCGGCCCATTTCGCTCCTCAATGTATTTGGTAAAATATTTGAAAGACTAATCCATAGTCAGCTTATGGAATTTATACAATGCCATGGGAGTTATGACAAAAAACAATATGGTTTCCAAAAACAACGTAATACCACTACTATCTTGTCTGATGTAATGGAGCACATTAACAAGGAGTTAGACGATGGTAACTATGTCATTGGAGTGTTTGTGGATCTGAAGAAGGCATTTGATACTGTAGATCATAAGGTTCTAATTGAAAAACTAAGTGAACTGGGAATTAAAGGAAAGGCTGCACAGTTGCTAAACAATTACTTGAGGGACAGGCGGTGCTGCACGAGAGTGGGAAACTGTTACAGTGAGAAAGAGGTGATGAATACTGGAGTCCCACATATATATATATATAAGCTAAGAAATAATATGATAAAGTCCAACATAAGCCTAATTAAGCATGGGGAGATTCATAGCCATGGCACAAGACTGCGTCACCATATACGACTGCCTTATGCTAGAACTGACAGAGGAAGTACAGCATACAGCTGTACCCATTTATAATGGACTGCCTGATGAAATAAAGAAAACAGAGCAAGTGCACAATTTCAAGAAACTGTTAAAGATATTTGCACTAGATAATGTTCCAATAGTATAACGTGTAAACTGAGTACGATGTAATAGAGATAACTAGTCAAAAAGGATAAAAAATAAAGAAAGCTAAAAGTTGCTCTTCACTAATACCTGCCTATGGCTGTCTGTGGAGATGCGCAAAGAATGATTAAAAGGGGGAAAAAAAAAGTTGTCTGACTACAGAGATGGAGCTAGTGGTGGAAGGAAAATAGCTCTGTATAAAAAAAATGTACAAAAGAGCTATTTCCCCTTATCGTTCTTTGACATTTTCTGGGTCCAAGATTTGTGCCAGAGGTGATCCCAATTGGTCGATGTCTGGTGCTTGAGCAGAAGAATTCAGAGTATTTACTGCCGTGCGTTCAGCCGCACGTGGTATGTCATATTTTTACACACCATATCGTTCAGGCGACCGAAGCGTTGTCATTTCCCCAGCACATCGGTGCTACGGTCTGTTAGCGTAGTGTGTCGGTGCGCTTAATAGTTTTCACGTTTAGCGTAGTTTTATTCTTAAAGAACTTTCAAAAATGACATTTCGAATGTGCACACCAAACGTTCAGTTGCTATCTCAATACGGCAGGTGTACACACCGATATGCTTTTCAGCACATCGGTGTGCACATCATATGATTGAAAAAGTAGGGATAGCAACTGAACGATTGGTGTGCACTTCGATTCGAAATGTCAATTTTGAAAGTTCTTTTAGAATAAAACTACGCTAAACGTCAAAAGTACTAAACGCACCGAGATACTACGCTACCAGACCGTAGCGTAAAAATGTGCACACCGATGTGCTGGGGAAATAACGCTTCGGTCGCCTGAACGACATGATGTGTAAATATGTGACATTATGTGACATTCTGCGTGTGGCTGAGTGCATGGCAGTAAATACTCTGAATTCTTCTGCTTAAGCTCCAGACATCGACCAATTTGGATCACCTCTGGCACAAATCTTGGCCCCAGAAAATGTAGATAAGGGGAAATAGCTCTTTTGCGCACGGAGGGTTAAGTGGATGAGTAAGTTTATTCTTTTCTTTCATTTGTCATTTGAAATAATTCTTTCAGTTGTCAGGGCCATTTTTTTAAAAATAAAATAAGTCTGATTTTATTAAAAAAGGTATAAATTAATAAGAATAATTAATTTTGATTTTTGGCAGCTGACAAATTTACGTCGATTTACCCAGGCTTTACTAATAAGTTGTCTGTTAATTTTTTTCATTCTCATCCAGTATTATCCCCTCTACCGAAAGAAAGTTTTTATTTGAGTTTTACTCTGGCTTTTTTACACAAAAGTAAACATACAGACCTATTATTTTCTCCCTTATGGTTTGGCGGAGTTTTACAAATTTGCTATGCTCTGCTCCTGGAGCAGCCTGAGCAAAACTTTCCTTCAACACACCCTCGTTCGCTTCGGCTATTGGATCAGAGTAGTGATTCTTCATGTATTACGTGTAAATAAAATATAAATTTTACTCTTCAGTAGACTTCATAAACTCAAACAGTGAATTGAACGTGGCGTCGGTTAACGATAGTTTCATTGTCATGAAACATACTAGTTTTGCTGTGGACTTAAACAAATTATAGCACTAAACAACTATTATATTAGAAGACAGCTGAATTGGTCTCCCAACCTACTATAATCAATAAACTTTTTGGCTCCCATTTTGTGGACTTACAGTTTCGATTCTGAAACCAAGAGAGAAGAAAAAAAGAGTGGTTTGAATAACTTGGGCAATTACACTTCCACCACATAAATAAGGGAAAATTAAGAAATTCATAATTTCTAAGGAACAGCCCTAATTCACATAAAATTTATCTGACTATAATTTCACATATTTTGGCTTCTTGGGTAGCTCCGAGCTTAAGCAAACAATAAAATGTGAAATATAAGCAGAGAACAATGATTTTGTAACAAGAAGAAAGTTTTTTTCCCACAGCAGAACTAGATTATCCGTTCAAAAGGAATATTATTTAAAAAGTAAATAATATGCCAAAAAATCTATCTACAATAGGAAAGAGAAACCCGTTTTTCAATTAAGTTTTTATGTAAAACGGAAAGAGAGCAGTAGTGATTGCGCATTCCATCGTTCGGTGGAACCAATCAGAATGGCCTTAATGTAAACAAACAAATTATATTGCGAGTGGAAAGAGAAAAGCACGTTTGATTAAAACTTTCATGTAAAACTTAAAGAAAAGTAGTCATTGTCTTTGCCTTTCTTGAACGATAAATAGTATAATTGACCCTGAAATCCATCAAAATTTCGTTGGGTGGAATAAATCAGGTAGGCAGAAATGAACTATTGATTTTTCAATTTACGAAATTCGGGGAATCACAATTATGTTTGCATTGAAAGAATTTCTAAAGCTTAAGACTTCAATCAAAAATAAATACTATTAACATAAAGATATCGCACAGCCAATGCTATGCCGTGCTAAAGTTGGACGAGACGAGTAGTAGAACCTAGAACACATATGACCTCATTTAAAAAATACCAACGCTACTGAACATATAGCTCTCAGTTTTGCCAGCTCTCTGAATTTTTTTTTTCATCTCTTTGCAAGGCCATATATGCATGCACACAAATATTTTAACATCCGGCTAAGTGTAGGTGCAGGAACTATATTTAATAAAATTTAATACCATAAATAATCATGATCAAGAGCACGCAAGCACCTTACTAATGTTCTCAGGAAGCAGTCTTTAAGTTCTCTCATGAGGTTAAGGAAGAAGCACTACGATGATTGCTTATTAAAAAAACCTCTTTGCCCATCATATAGGATGCCTCCTAGAGCGCTTCAAGATCAAGAACAGCATTGAAGAGCTTGCCTCTGTGGACATGCTTATGTTAAAAAGCAATGGACTGTAATAGGAAAATGAAAGTGTTTCAAGAGGTTTATTAGAGCGCTATTTTCGTAGTGGGTAGCCACTAACCACCACACGCACAACACCCTTCTATATTCTGCCTTTAATGCATTGATTAAATAACAACAATAACAAGAACTTCAGCAGATTACTCCTAATCACTCTGAAGTTTACGATGAAAATGAGAAAATGCGTTACTTTGTACAATAGTAGAAAAATCCACATTTGAGATCGTGGAAAATTAGATGAGATCACCTCTTGTTGCACTTCTGCTGGAGCTAATCAAAAAATCTTCTATCCTGCTTCCAAGTGGATGGCTCTGGATAGCTCAGTGATTATTGTTCTAAAGAGCCGCCAAATGATGACTAGGGAGGCGCTTTAATTGTGCTCCATTCAGTAAGCGTTGGTTTTTCGTTACAATGGGTAACGCCGGACTACACAAGCCATGAAGTAAGTCTCTAAAGAGAGTAGCGGGCCGGTTAGCGGACGACATCACACAAATTCTTGCCTTGGTTACGTAACAATACAAGCAAAGTTTATTTTTCTATTTCAGGATAATTTTAATACCTTCAGAGAAATTGTAGAGTGATGTTTACAGTGGAGTTTTTAATGTCTGAGAAGGGGTAAGAGACCAGTGTCAAAACCCTCGAGAATACTTCACAAGCCATGAAACAGACTCCCTCCCTACCACATGCGAGGCCCAACGTAGTCCTTACATTCTAAAATATTTGCAGTGTTCTTATGTAAATGTGACAAAAGTTTGATTTGAACAGCTCCTCCGCCCTAAACTATTATTAATACAAAAAAATGGTGTTCTGATAATCTTAAGCTTGCTTTCTTATCTTCCGAACCGTAGTAAAATTGTCACCTTTCCTAACAAAATTATTTAAAAAAATGTATCTTAACCAAATGACTACGATTTCTCAAACAAAAATGCTCAGCTGAGTAATCATTGTAATGTCGAATGTAGTTATGTAGCTGCCTACAGATTCGGACTACGGCTGCACATACACACATGCAATTATCACTCAGCTGAGAGGTATTGAGCGTAAAATGGTAAGGTTACTTTGTAATCAAAACTATTTTATTATTTTGTTAAGTAAGGTATATAGGAAGTGTAACCTTTGGTAAGGTAAGAAACCAAGCTTTAAATTACTAGAAGACTATTTTCCTGTGTGGATAGTAGTTTAGGCTCTATAGCATACATAAAGTCAATGTTTGGCACTTTTCCATAAGTATCAATATAGAACATTTTAGAAAACGGACTAAGCACGCACACATATAGATTTCTGTTTCATGGCTTGGGAAGTATTCTCGAGGGTTTTGCCAGTGTACAACTAAAATACATCGCGCTTTAAGTATTACATTTGTGAGTGAAATGATTATGTGAAAGATTTATCTATTCTTTTTGTATATGCTAATTCCGGACAATGCTTATTTTTCTTGTGAGTTAGAAGGCACATTCTCTAAATTTTTATGCTTTTTTGCTCACGCTGCGATCATCCAATGAAGTGCACTTTTACATTAAAAATTCGTCTAGTAAAATCAGCTGATTTCATGATCATTGGGAATTTTTCAGAACATGACTGAAGAATTCCCTCTTGTTACAATAGTTGTTTTCTGGTATAAGTTAATATTGCGCAGATTTGGAATGACTAGAGTTAATGATTCTACACTTGCTATGATTCTGATTTTGTTGACGTCACGGTTTCCTTTTCCTCTTAAAATTATTAAATCTATTTCCTGCTTTAACTCTGTTGGTAACTCGTTAAACTGCTGCAGCCCCATATTATATAACATCGAAATCTGTGTCCTCGTACTTTTTCATAGATCCAAACGGAAGTCAACGTTCGAACCTCTCAAATACTACTAAGTTTAATATTCGATGCATATATTCAGATAGACGACCAGTTTTTACTTTGAATATGAACACACTCAGTTCGATTCGCTCTGTTAACCTCATCCACTTTAGTGCTTCTATCATACATCTTATTGGTGTATACCTGTTACATTGTAATATACACCTCATCGCTTTGTTTTGTAGCTTCTGCATCCTCTCGATCGCTCCTTGTGTGTGTAAGAACAATATTTGAAATGTGGTCCATCCAATACATTTATTTGCTTCCTAGTCTTTTATATGATACTTACCCCACCACACCATACGTGTAAGATTTTACACGGAATTTTCCTGTTCCCTCTTATAAGGAATTATAATCCCTGAACTTTCCTTATTTATTGTGGTGGTTATACAATTGCCGACAGAATAAGTACTGGAACAGGTTCCTTAAATAATCTCTATGAATGCATTGTAATTGATTGACGTTGAACTTGGATTGCTCGAACATGCTAAGAAAGTGAAGGAGATAGCTGTAATATTCTATACTGGGGAACAAAACCATAAGAGTTATATTTTTCAGTAACTAGGTCAGTGGGAATTTTGAAGATTTCCTCCGTAAAATTTTGCTGGGATGTCTTATGCTTTGTCTATCTAATATATTTTGAACTAGGCAGAAACTCCTCACTCTGTTTTCCAGTAATGTAAATTCAACTCCAGAGTAGTGTATTTAGCATCCTATTAATTTCACTAATTTAACCGTATAAAACTTATACACCCTACAACTTTCAGTCCATTTCAATTATGCCAGTGGCGTAACATATTACACAGTTTTGTGAAAATTAGTGATTTAAAGTGGGGAACACAATAAAAGAAATAGAAAAAAGTTTGAATGCCAACTAATTTGAAACAGAGCAGAAATATATCTGCAAAGTGGGAAACACAATGCGACGTCATCAGTGCTTCTCAGCTCAGATTTGATTCTATTCTATTATCAGATATAGGAATAAATTGAAATCTGAGCTGATGACCGTCGCATTGTATTTCTTGCTTTACAAATAGGGCTACTTGTCGAAGATAAAAATCGTTTTCAGTTGGCAGTCATTGTTTTTATTATTATTATTTAAGTTCACTTTAAGTTTGACTTCGACTTGTGAGATCTTTGTGACAGTACCCAATTGCCCTAGGGTGCCTATTCAAACTTTCATAAAACTTATAACGTTCTTGAGGGGCCTTCGTTGCAACATCCTCTTGCAATGGGAATACCTTTTCTAGGTATTTGAGCCTTATACGGCCAAGATCTTCACATTCGCAGAGGACATACTCAACAGTTTCGTCGTCTGCCATACAGAAGCGACATATCTCTCCATCGACCTTACCCATCTTCTGGCATGATATGAACCTTAGTAATGAATTTTTCTTTGCTTGTTTCAGCCCTGGAATGTTTTCCCAGTGTGCCAATTTTAATTCTGTCCTCCTAAAGCTTGAATAGTGCCGAAAGCTTGCTCTTTGGGTTTTTCAAAAATAAGCTCAGGGCTAATAAACAAAGATTTGGCTCCTTCGCATGCAAGGCGATACGCAATCTCGTTGTCCTTAATATCATCATGTCATGGAATCCAAATCAGCGTTAACTGTTTCAGCTAGTTGCTTCAAGTCAGACCAGTCTACCATTATAAATTTAGTGAATCGTTGTATGAATATAAGGGTGTTAGTTAGATGATTAGGACTATTGAGGGAACAATTGCTTGAGTTCAAAGTAAACATTCTCAAAAAATCTTCGTATTATCTCACCTCCCCTACCCTTAACCTTTCTCAAGTTATAAAAAAAGAAAGAGTAGAAAAGTAGTAAAGAGTAGTAAAGAATTTCGAAAATATTCTGGAATTTTTCTAAAAAAAATTCTAATTTCTGAGAGTGAGTGAGATATGTATAGAAAATAAAGTGAATTTTGTAAATTGTTAATTTGAAACTTCACTTTCCCCACCCCAATTCCCGCTGCAAACAGTACTATTAGTTCTCTTCAGTGTATGTGCGTGAATCTGTCCAATTCACGGCTCGGCTTGCCATGAAAATATCTAGGTGCAATTACCCTATGTAATATTGACTTGGAATTATTTATAAGAAATAAATTAATAATAATATTCCTGTATTTTTTACAGATGCAAATAACATTGGGAAACAGATGTTAGAAAAGATGGGTTGGAGTAAAGGTAAAGGGCTTGGCGCCAATGAAGATGGTAACAAAGATTTTGTTCGTGTCAAATGCAAACAGGATAATATCGGATTGGGATATGAAGATCGTGATGATGGATGGACCCAGCATAAAACAGATTTCGAAAATCTTTTGAAATCGCTGCAAAACTCAGCAGAAAATTCTGATAATGAAGATCAGACTGTAGCAACTGCTGGTTTTGGATTTCAAACTAATAAGGGCACAGAAGAGAAAGTCATTACGAAATTATTAAGTGGTGAATCGCTTGAAGAGAAATCGAAAAAATCTAAAGCACGTGTTCATTATAAAAAATTTACCAAAGGCAAAGATATTTCACAATACAGTGAAAAAGATTTAGCGAATATTTTCGGTAAAAAAACATTTAATAATCAAATTAAGTCCAACGTAACTATAAATAAAGAGAAGCCAGACGAATGTAATGTTTCAAAGGAATATGGTGTAACGACAATCAGTAGTGGAACTACCGTAAATGATTATTTTAAAAATAAATTTGCATGTTTAAAAATGACCGAAAACGATGAAAATTTAGTAAAAATTATGCCAGAAGATTCCACTTTAAATTATAGCAATTCAGAAAATCTTCTAACGGACAACAAGGCGCTGACAAAGAAATCAAAACAAAAAAGAAAGAACGCTGGTATCGACAATCAAGAAGAAGAGGTTCACATTGAAAGACTCGATTCAAACCAAGATACAGAATTAGAAGTTGAGAATAAAATATACGAATCTCAAACGTCTACGTTACTTGAACCACTTAAAAAAAAGAAAAAAAAGAAGAGAGATAAATTAGATCAAGAAACTGAAGAAGTAACTCAAGAATTTTCAGAAAGTTCTAAGAATATCAAAACAACAGACTCTCAGAAAATGAATGATGAAACAAATCAAAATTCTGTTGAAGCAGGTCAAAGTTGTAAAAAACGAAAAAATTGCGAAGATAATGAAGAAGAGGCGTTTGATTCACAAGAAAAGTTGGAAGACGTGAAATCTAAAAGTAAAAAGGGCAGAAAAGATAAGGCGATTGACACTGCAGAAGTTAATATTTTCACTGAAGCATGTGATAAGGTTTACGAGAATGCTTTCAGTAGCAAGGATATTGCAAAATCTAATTTAGTTTTGAAGATAAATAATACTGAAATCCACATGAAAAAATCTAAGCGAAATAATCAGAAAGAAATCAGAAATGTGAAATGTAATGAAATTGATGACTGCAAAATATCTCGAGCAATAAAAGAAACACATACAAATATGTCTAGTGGGTCAGGCCAAAAAAATAATGAAGATAATAAAGAACGAGATTGCAATTCACAAGAAATTTTGGAAGACTTAAAACCTAGAAGTAAAAATAGCAGAAAAGATAAGGCGAATTTACCGATTGACAGTTTGGTTGAGACAAGTGATAAGGATAACAAGAATGCTTCCAGCGGCAAAAAAATTCTACAATCTCATGATGACTTGAAAACAAATGATGCTGAGTTGCATATGAAAGAATCTAAACGAAACAACCAGAAAGAAATCAGAAATATAGAAGAAAATAATATAATTGGTGCTCTCAGCAAACAAGAGAGTACTCAAGAAGAAAATCCCGATAAAATAATAGAAGAGCAGAAGAAAAACTCTGATATACCAATAGTATATAATGAAAGTCCGAATAAACATAAAAAAAACAAAAAAAACAACGATAATCCAAAGATTATAGCGGAAAGTAGAACTGAAAATAATGAACTCCAAATTCCATCAACGTCAAATAACTCAGGAAACGAGAAATCCGAAAACCCTCCAGTTAATAATGATGACACTTATCAGATAAGTCTTTATTGTGCTGAACAATTTCGTAATGTGGATATGAATGGTTTTATAGGATCGAACTTAGGCGAAATTCTAGGATATAGTATGTCGAAGGACATTTCCATTCAAGTAATTCACAATGAAAACGATAAGCAAAATATTTCAAATATGTGGTGTCGAGCCATCGACAAATACAATATTCAAGTGACAAAGGAGACTAATCCGAAAGAAACAGATCCAACAAAAAGTCATTCGGGAAAGAAACGGAACTTTATTAAAAAATTTAAGAAGAAGAAAATCTTTCGAGTTGTTTAAGTTATTTGTTTTAATAAAAAAATGTTTTTATTTAAGAATTAACTTGTGCAAACTTTACTTTGGAAAATTACTTCATAATAATTAATTGATCATAAGTCACGACATGAGGGCTTGGCGGTTTGTGTTCCCTTCTCATAAAAGAATCGAACACAAAAGTTATTTCCAAAAACAATGTATTAAACTCCCACTTGAATACTCTCAACCGAAAATATTTTACAGATTTTGAATAATCCATTATATAAAAATATAATTAAAAATTACTAAGCTTAAAAATAAAATCTCACGATAATAATTATTAATATCGGCTACGGATCGATAAAAGACAACTAAAAGCAACCTAAATTACATATTTTATATACAGCACTTAATTATCAACATCAAATTCACCGTCGCTTTCGTTTCTCTGAGCTTTTCGTAGAGCAATTCTACGAGATCTTCTTAGAGGTCTTTCATCTTCGTTTCGTCCATTATTCCGTTGTTTTTCAGTGTATTTGTAAGTGTTTAAATTCACATGTGAGTCCCACTGTAAGTAGAAAAAAAAAATGGTTTTATTTATTTGTTATGTTTAAAAACAAAGCATTAAATCTGACCAGGGGAGGTGATTCTGATCTCTTTGTCGTAGCTTAGGCGTATCTTTTAGTCATATTTTGAAATTTCACCTCAAATATGTCGTACTTTTATATTCCACATATTCATTGAAAATAAAAATTAATTTGCAATGAATTAATGTCTGAATACACGCGTAGAAGTACGACAAATTAGACAACTGTTTCAGAGGTTCAGACAAAAATTTTATACTGTGGTAAATGTATATTCTATACCTAATTAGAGCAATACAAGTGCCAAAGCCTAGTACTAGGGTTCATGCTAAACAAAACTTTAGCGAGTCTCCAATATCGGGCCGTTCTTTAGCAGCTAAAATATGACGGCGGAGAATCAGAGAAAAGATATGGTAAGAAGAAATTTTTTTTTTTTTTTTGGAAATACAACGCGCGATTTATAATATATATAATGTATACTTTAAAAAAAATAACGATATTGAAAATACGGTCACGAAAAGAAATCCAATTCATCCGTACTTACAGCAAAGACTAACAAAACTACTTGAACTACAAAAATCCAGTCAATAAATTTATCAAACATGAAAAGAAATCCAATTCATCCGTACTTACAGCAAAGACTTACAAAACTACTTTAACTACAAAAATCCAGTCAATAAATTTATCAAATCTGAGAACTATGACAATAAATATTTTTAGCGCGCTAACGGCCCAGGCGGATAAACTCATTCTAAGTGGCAATACCATCATAGTCAATTCAAAAGCTCTTTTAAAGATAGCTTTTAAAATCGAGGGAATATTGCTGCCATATATTTTTCAACTCTGTTATTGCTTCTCTATGGTAGAACTCATATGGAAAAGACAGAAGTTAAGACAACAGATTTGACTAGACTTAAAGTTCCGACTTTAGAAAAAACAGTAAGTGCGACAGCCAAAATTTAGCGTACTTAATTTTAAAACTATGCAGACCATAATAGATCTCAACATTTAATATTTACAACGTAGTCCAGAACTTGAAACAAATTTCTTACGCATATATAATACATTATCATAAAATGGCCAGTATATAGCAATACTTTCTACACTTACCGAGCTCGAAACAATTTCGGCACGAATTGGGTGCCAAGCAACATCTCGCACTACGTCTCTATGGCCCTCAATTGCTTCTTGAATCCTACCAGTAAGAACATCATATACTAAAAATCAAAGTTCAAAATTACTCCATCTGCATAATTATCAAAATTTCCAACTAACTAATAACTCGACCAGTTCCACAACCAGTGTAAATATATCTCTGGCCAGTTTGTTCGGCTGGTGAAAACTTTGCTCTTATTAAACTTTTGGTAACCCGATGACCACGGAAAGTCATAATACTAGAATCACCATCCATATCCTTTGCAGGATTATAGACTGAAATAAAAATCATAAATATTAAAATTCACACTAAAATAAATAAAAAATTTGCCCTACATTCACTGGGAACATTGTCCCAACGATAATCCCAGCTGTACGCTCTGGTATTTCTGACTACATTTTCCTTTTCCTTAGGTGAAAATCTTCTTAAATCCCAAATTTTGATACTTTGATCCTTGGAATTTGTTAAAAAGAATCGTCCATCATTTCTTGGGTCTATATAAGTAATTCCATCGAAATGTCCCACGAAAATTCCAATTGGAGTATTTGAATTATCTCCACAACGTAAGTCCCATAGTTTTATGATGCCATTATCACAACCGCTAACAAAGAGATTTGATGCTGAATCAATAAAACTAACCGCGTTGATATCTGTATAATGATCTGTGTCAGTCTGAAAAAAGAATTCTTTTTGAAAACACGTCGTTACGGTAATGTTTTTTAGTATTCATTATGTATTCGTTTTTCATCCCACAGTTTTTATTGAATTTAAATACATTTGGGACAAGAACAGTTGTTCAAATTTATCCCAACTCATCTTTAGAATTAAATAAAAACTGGATAGTTTTAACTAAGATCATGTTACCAGTTGAAATCGAATAACTGAAATTTAATAAATTCGTAGTAAAAATAATAAATTACTCGCCTTTATTTTTCGTGTTCGTCTGTCTGATCCCCGATCGTACACATATATGCATCCATCATTTGCTCCACCGATTAGAAAATCTCCACATGGTGAAAATCGGACGGAGAATACGCATGATCTCGTGTGGTCTGGATTTAAGTGTAACCACTGAAAATCATCTTTGTGTCCATGAATTCGAGATATGTGCACTGTTGGAGGTGAATTTTTATAATTAGCAAAAGTATCGAGACACAGAGGAAATGCTCACAATAATCAGACCAAGTTGAATAAACAAAATATTCGCCGTCTGGACTATAATCTATATCCAAAATACACCAGCTAACGTCCCTGGCTGTTATTCTATTTATTCGGTGATAGGTGCCTTTTGAAGAATCGAAAACCCTTATGATATTGTCCTGACTCGCTGTTATTAACCTTGAGCCTGTTTTATTAAAAGTTCCCACAAAAACCTTGGATTCTAAAGACATAAGCCTCTGCTGCTTGTGATTAGGAATGAATGAATTTGCTATTTGGCGACATTGATTATCCGTAAATATTCCAGCTGGTTTTGGACCAACGCCACCTTCACGATCCACAAGCCTTCTATGCAGTGACCAACTATCATTTGGAGGCTTATTATCAGGAGCTAATCCAGAGAGAAATTTAATCTCTCGATATAGGGCAGTATTCTATTGTAATTATTAGAACAGATTATTAAATGTTAGCAAATATTTCTGTTCAGCTGATGTATCGATTCACCTTAAAAATTGTTAAATCGGGTCGCCTCCTTATAATGGGAGCTTTTCCAGTGCAATACCTAGATGAAGATCCTCTGTGAATTATACTATGCAGATAATTAGAGTGTCGAGTTTTTCAACAAAAATTTACCTCCTGACCATTCGCTGTAGTACATCTACAAGATGTTCTTGGTAGTCATCACTTTCACCTTCTAAAATTATGCTGTCAAGGTATTCGTCCATTTCGGGATGAGTTGAATAATTGCCCATGCATAAGTTCTCAACACCTTTAAAAATTAGTGTTTAGAAGTCATCATTTCTTGAATGATGAGACCAACATTTTAATGAGTAGAAAACTTGAAAAATGTTGACATTTAAATTATGCAAGAAGTATTTCGTAAAAGTTTAGATTTGTCACTTTTTCGCTAAATGTGAATTTTATTTCTTCCACAATAATAAGAAAAAAAATCTTTACTCAATATTGAAAAACTGTAATTACTTTCGAGGAAATTCTCGTCTATTTACATACGTCGAGAAAATAAAACAGACGAGACAAAGAAAACGACATACACAGCTGAGACTTTCACAACACAATAGTCCCTTGCTATAAAATCTGCCATAAAATGGGCATGGGCCTACCCTGGTTGCTATAAATTTTATTAAAAACAACTGTGTGTTTCTTTATTCATTTTAAACAATGATTTGCCTTTCTAGGAAGCTACATGCGTTATCAGGGGATTGGACGAGTTAGTAAAACTGATCTAGCCTCCTGTAAGTGCCTACTAACCATTGAATAAATAACTAATTAGTTATTTATTCAATGCTACTAATATTAACTAGTCTTTTTACTGACTAGAATTCCGGCCTGTCAGTACTGTCAATAAACTGTCAGACGTATATTTAAAATGGCCGAAACTGAAAATAAAAGGTGAGATGTTAGTTGAAATTTGTGTTTATATTTCTCATTTTCTTTCTATTGAGTGGGAAATGACTGAAAAGGGTTTAATATACATTGTAATCTTTGTTTTTTTAGAAAAAATGTCGGACATTTATAACATGGGCCGCTCAACCAAGGTATATAGAAAACAAGATATTCCCATTAAAATGTTGACACATTGCAGCTGATAGCCTGTGACTAATGTATATACATTTTTATAAGAAAGACAGAGAGAGGAGAGAGAGTATTGTGTTCTCTGTACCGTACTTTCCTATACATTTTCACAATATTTCGTCACTAAGAATGAACATGTTAATATTTGTATATAAATTAAAACACAATCTTGTTCCAAATTACTTAAGTAGCCATATAAGCTACGTAGGTGAATGTCAACCATATGCATTGAGAAATGTTGATCAGTTTAGACTTCCAGGGCTTACAAAAGATAACTCGCAGAACTCACTTATCTATAAAGGCTTTAAAGAATTTAATGAATTGCCACGTGGCATTAGGAATGTTCAAAATATTAAAGTATTTAAAAGATAAATAGTAGACTACATCAAAGAAAATACTAAGTGAATCATAAATATAATAATTAATGTTAAATAGCAAAAAAGCTAAATAAAATTACTTACTTACTTACTAATGGCGGAACGTGGTTCGTAATGGGAATATCTTGTATTCTATATACCTTGGGTTGGGAGAAGTATTAGTTTTATGTAAGTATACACACACTGACTTATAATAAGAATGGACTGAGCGTTCCTGCTTCAAAAATGGCACAAATATTGAACAGGCTGTGAAAACACTTTATTTTCGTACAATTGGTCACCGATTTATAATTAGTTATTATTTGTCGATTGGAAACACTAAAGATGTTTTAAATAGTATTGCATTCAATGAAAATTGTTTAGGAAGTTAAACTCGTTTTAATTAACACAAAAATTCAGTTTTAATATTACTGAAAAATGTGTTCATCTGCAGATTTCATGTCAAATATGCTTGAGCTTGTAAGAGATAGACGTATATAAGCAATATAATTGTCTCAATTTTTAAGTCAATTCCGATGTATTCCAATTAATACAGCCGTACTGTTTCCAAAATTGGTTACAGTTCAGTGTACATTTTGAGCTTGAAAGAGACAAATAAATTTTAGCAAAAATTTGTGCCATTTTTTACTATAGGAATTAGATTGGATGGCTCAGTCCATTCTTATTATATGTCAGTGTATACACATCTCGGCAAAATACTGCAAATGTGTTTTTCCATTATGGCTGATTTACATTACTCGACCATTGCTAGAAAACAGAGTAAGTAGTTTCCCCTTATCTGAAAATACTTTATAACGATAAGGACAAAAGATAATCCGGCAAAGTTTTACTGAGTTAAATGTCAAATTCCCCGACGAAGGGGAAATTTTTACTGCCATAATTATCCATAAAAAGTTCTAGCCAGAAGTATATTTTATGGCAGTAAATTTTGCTATTATGGGAGCAAACTCATATATATAACTACAAGCGAGTACGAATATAATTGTTTACACGCACACAAATTAAAAATATTTGAAGAAAGTCACAGTACATCAGCTGGAATGTGTCAAAGTTAATTAAAAATTTTTAAACTTTTTTTTTACAATATTTTTAAAAAATTGTTAAATAATTTTTTATAAAGTTATTATAAATTTTTTTTAAAAATTTTTAAATATGGAATGTGTCAAAATTTTAAGGGGAATATTTTGTATTCTCTATTGTATTCTGTATCTGTATTATTCTTGAAAATAGTGCCTTTTTTTATCTGATTTTGAACTTCAGCATAAACGTCGAACTAATTTATGCAATTGACAAATTGATGAAATGCCACAAGTGACACTTCGCTATAAAAGAGTAGCAAATAATGCTTTGACAGCCGATCACCTCTTCCTTTTTTTCTAACAGAGCAAAGTTCGAGTAATGTAAATCAGCCATTAATTAAAAATGTTGAAAGAGAAAGTATATTCACATTATAGAAGCATCCTACTTGTGCGACAGTTTTGACAGCGCTGTTATTTTGTATGATATACTGTGCCCAAGGTATATAGAAGAAACAAGGTATGCCCATTAAAATTTTGACATATCACAGCTGATCAAACAGCTGATAGTCTGTGACGTACTTCAGTGAATGAATAAAAAAGAAAAAGGAAATCTGACAGTGGCAGTACAAGAGCAAAGAATTTTGACACATTACAGCTGATGCCCTGTGACGTACTTCAGTGAATGAAGAAAAAGGGAAAAAAAGTTTTAACAAAAATGGCGGAACGTGGTTCGAGTCGGGAATACCTTGTCTTCTATATACCTTGTACTGTGCCCTGAGAGTTCTCAACAACAAAAACTTGCATCAATTCACAGTTTCACAGTGATGCATGCTCATGCTTGCGGCGTGTTCGGTGGACGTTGTAAAGAAAGCAACAAAATGCTGTTGCAGTTGTTTTTCTAGTGCAATTTATAGGTTTGTTCCACTGGTTTGTTCGATGAAAACACAGTGTAAATTTTCCCCTCCAATATTTACACAGGGTTTTTACATTCACCGAACAAGTTTTTAACACACCGGGTAAACCTAGTGTAATGACATTTCTCTGACAGTTCTCCTGAGCATAATTAATTGCAAAAAGTTATTTATAAAATGGGTAAAGACAAATAAAATGTGCTCTAGCTATTTATCTATTTCTTTTTTCTTAAAATTTTTGCTTATTTTTGCTCAAGAAGTAACTAATATGCCCCAATCAGCAACAAATTGCAAGTGACAGTTCTCAAGTGACAAATGTCAAACCATTTTTCAAAAAACAAGATAATTTAAGGCACTTTCACATTGAAACCGAAAACCGATATGTTCTACACCGGAAATTCGCTTTTGCTTTCACATCAAAAACCGAAAAAATTTCTCGTCCCGAAACGTTCCACATGTGGAAACCGAAAAGAAATTGACAGATGCAACCGAAATTTCGTTTTTCGGCCGAAAAATTGATTTTGTTGGAGCAAAAATCTTGTTTTAAAGTTTAATAAATTGATTTTTTCGGCTTTGATGTGAAAGTGCCTTTAGCCCGGTACCGGAGTTTTCATCAAACAAACCTTATAAGTTCAGAACGCACTCTAACTAATATAGTCTGACATTTCTTGTGGTTGAGTGACATATGTTATCAAAAGTTTGATAAAAAGCTGGGCTTGTTTACGGCTGCGAATTTTGGAAGTATTTAATCAGTGGATTTTTACATCAAAATATGTTAACTGACTATGAAGACGACTTCTTTTTTGAAGAAGATAAGATGTAAATAAAGAAAGCTATCATAAATATTGCACAGAAGAAACGTTTTAGTGCATGAACTATAAAGTCTTTTTTGTTGTCCGCATAATTACAGTTTTTTTTTATTTAAGTCTTGTGTAAAAATTAACAATGTGGCCGTATAGCACATATCCATTTATGATGTATCTTGATAGAGATCCAGACGATAAGCGATTTTTTGCGTTCGAGGATCAAAAGTATTTTTTGTTTTATTTACAATATTTTTTAATGTTATTTTCCAGTTACCCTATAAATAGTTAGTGTTTTTGCTTTTTTATTGCTGTTGTATGAACTTATATTTTGTGTCACGTCTCACAACTTGCTTTAAAATAAGTTATTTTTTCATAAATGTTTCTTTTTGTTTTCTTTGGATAAGAAGGTTTGGTCATAAAAAAAATATCTGTAATAATTCGTTTATCGAAGACGGGAAAGGCAAGGAAGAAACAGTGTAAGTAGATTTTTTTCTCAACCGGAATTCAATTAAATTCGTATTCACATATTGTAATTGTGCATAGTTTACAGTCCGATGATGATAAGCTTGACGCGACGGCAGCTTCAACAGAAAAGAATAAAGATAATGAAACTTTTGGCATAGAGGAGTTTTGTGATCCTGTTCTCTATACAGGAGGGTGTCGAGAGCCAGATGAACATAGATCTCATTTTGCTTGCCAGAAACTTGAATTGGAAAGATTGTAAGTGGATTTATTAGATGAATTTAATAGGAAGAAGTTGTCTAGAGATTTTTAGAATGTAAAATAAACTACAGAGTATTTCTACGTAGAGATAAAAATTTAAAATTTATTAAATGATCTAGGCTAGAAGTGTTTAGCTTTAGACAGACGGGCAAAATCAACGATCATTATATTCTGTAATTTAATTATCAAAAACTCATTTTACTTTCAAATTTAAGTTTTAATTTCTATAGGTGTGCTAGTGGGATTAGGGTATAAGTACAAAAAAAAAAAGATCGCGTAATTTGTTGTCAAACAATAATAATACACTTCTCAGTTTCAAACTAATAGGTCTGTTCACGAACTCAGTTTTGGGACAATGCATTCCAATGAATTTGCACGAACTTAAACATTTCCCGATCGTTTACTTTCGGGTGCACACAAAATTACACTAGTTTTGCATACGTCAGCTTCCTCTCCCACATGAATTTACCCAAGTTTTTAGATACTGCACAATTTATGCAAGGAAAATTGACAGCTGTTATAGGATAAGTTCATTTTTGTAAATTTCTGAAAAGTTTTTAAAGCGCAATCAAAATGTCGAATGAAGATAGTTTAAGTATTCAATGCTCTCATGAGACTTTTCAAGACTGTAACAAGTTGAAAAAATAATTCCACACTTCTTGTTTTTCACAAAGTTGCATGAAAAGCGTTCGTTTACTTTTTCATGCATTTTACATTGTTCCCCCACCACACCAGTAAGTTTTTACCACTGACATGTATATAAATGGACTAGGTGATCTCCTGTTTCATTTGGAACCAGTTTTGATTTCAGAAAGTATGCTCTCACAGTCAAAACTACCAACTGTCGTAACTGGCATCATATTTAAATTATTTGGGAATTTACTTATATGCATGTCAGTGGGACTTACCGAATTTAACACAAAATTATTTGGGATTATTTGTATTGTTAAATTTTAATTATGAGCCGAAGGAAGTGCTTTTGACAAGGCTGTTTTGGTAGAAAAGTTTTGATTACCAAGTTGCCAGTTCTGGAAATACCGCTGAACCTCAAACAATTTTTGTTTCCAATCGTTACAGTTCAGTGGGAAAGTATGCTCTCATGGAAACATTGAATATTTATTCAATGCATGGAAAGAGACAGGAATATGAAAGTGGTGCCATTTGCTTTCATGCATTTTTGGTTCAACAAGCAGTCCATTTATTTACATGTCAGTGGTTTTTACCCAGAAAGCTTTTGCACGAGAAGTACGCGAACAGACCTAATGTCGATTTCGATGGGACCATTTCAGTGTTGCACTTATTCTGGCAGCGGAGAACTGGGAGCACTGAAGTCCATCGAATACATTTCTGTCATATTCTTTGTGTTTGTGGGCACACGTATTATATACATGGAACTGTCAAACGTAATAAATGTTCTTTATTGATATATAGAAACAAATTTCTTCTTAACTTTATGCCAATTACCCAAATAAAATCTTTTAATTCAATTAACTCAAAAATTTCACAAATAATCGCGACAGTACACTTACAGATCGGATTACAATTCAGTTTGAATATGTATTTGTAAGACCGACAAAATATCCAGTGCAAAGTAGGGGAAGTCAGTGCAAACCTCGTGTTGCACTTCTGCTCTCTGACATATATAACATGCACTCATCGTTTGAGTTGAGCGGACTAAAATCATATTTTAAATAACATAAGGAGAATCTGATTTAATTAAAATTGAAACTGAAAATGAAATTTCAATCTAATAAGAAAAGCTCACAAAAAATTCATTCATTGTATTATATTATATTAATTTAGCTTTTGCTAATTTTATTAGCCCACATTTCTCTTCCTCTCAATATAAACTGTGTTCTTTTGTGTACCTTGTTCTAGAACTCCCATATACTGGAGAGAATAAATTGTTCTGTCGATTGAAGCGAACTATTTGTACTGTTCGCTTCATTTATAAATCCTCTATGAATATGTATCCGGCGTTCATTTATGTATCTTTTGTTCTGCCCTGTTCTGCGGACACAAAAGAATACAGCTATAATATGTTAACCAATAATGTATGTTACCCATAGAAGTATTTCTTTTTTATTTGCAAAAAATTATATTATGTACTATTTTCTTTTCAGATATAATTATTGGTTTGACAACAAGTACTGATCACAAGTACGCACCAATTAAGTCAATAATTATCCAGAATGCACGCAGTACGTACCTAATTTCCTATCCATGGGTGAAAAAAAATACCTCCTTTTACCCTTACCATGACATAAAGTAAACTAAAGAAATTTCAAATGATATTGGTTGGGCTCACTGATATATATATAACATGGACTGCCTGATTTTCTATTTCATATGAGTCAACTTTTGTTGGCAGGGGTGTGTTATGTTAATTTCAAGTTTTACTTTGCCTTTAATATTCATATTAAAAATTCAACAAATTACAGATGCATTAGAAATTATTTCTATTCTTGGAAATTTATCTCCTACAACACCAAATATTTCTTAAACTTGATTTTTAAAGAAATAAAGTTAAGAAATCTTTGTCTGCCTGTCCCTAAAAGTAGTTATGGGAGAAAGCATTACAAATATTGTATTGCCATCTACGTCTATTCTATATATTCAGTGGGAAAACCACTGAACTGAAACTGGACTATGGTGGATTTTGTATAGAATTTATTATTTGAAGTTCAGCGGAATAAAGTAGTTAAACCAAAAAGTGACAAAAAAGTGATCCCATAATAATGTTAAATAATGTAAGCAATTTCAATAGTATCAGCAATCCATTTTATATATGTCAGTGACTTCTGCTATAAAAATCGTTCCATTGAACATTTTCAGTGTTGAACTGCTGGATAAAATGCAATTCTGGTGTTGCACTGAAGTCCCATCGAAATCGACATCAGTTAACTTGAGGCCAAGTTAGGAAACAAGAAGAGATTTCCGATTGTTTTCCAATTAAATGTCAACAATTAGAAAAGGAAAAAAACAAAAAATCAAACTGAAAATTTTTACGAATAAAATCAAAAAAATGTGAAAGCGCAGATTACATGCAACGAAACAGAGTAGCAAATGATTCCTTCTCTTAAATAAATGCGAAAGGGTGGAATTTTCAGAACTTATTCTCATATAATGTTCCCGCACTTTTACGAAAGCAAGTTTTTTCTGAAATATTGAGAGATCTCACCAAAGTTGTTGCTGTAATTCTGATATTTGAACAGAACGTGCTTCTGTTTGCATGCGTATTACTCTAAAGATATTAAGTGATTGTAGTTCAATCTGGATTCTCTGATGGTTTTGAGAAAAAGGAGAATTTTACATCTCTTTTCAGCATGTTTAAGGAGAAATTTATCTTTTGTTAAAATATTGAATATTGCCCTAGCCGCACTAGGGCAATGCATAGTTAAGTTCCGTTTACACCCATTCATGCAAAAGACAAAAGTATATGGCATTATACTTTGTTCAAAACGAGGAAATTTTCAATTTTGTTCGATTGGTTTCTAACTTTGCTTCAAACTTTTAATGCGGCAGCCTGTAGTTGTTTCCTGGATAACAAACTGTGAGTGAGATGACTTACTGTCAATCACATGAAAATTGACAGCCATTTAATTTTAATGTAAAAAATAATATTGAAAGCTAGAAAAATTAAATTACGTAGGCATGATTCATGATACAAAGATAATAGGTCTGTTCGCGTACTTTTTCAAGTAAAAACATGAAAAACGTCAAAATGTATGATAAAGAGAGAAATTGAGAGTGACACTCACAAAGTACGCGAACAGCTTCGAGTAAAAACTTGCAAATATTTGGGATCTGTAATAACGACTTGAAATTTTCCCAGCACATAGTAAAATAAACAAATTTAATTTACAACTTTGAATACGTTGAAATATTCTTGGAGAACATTCTACTTCTACTGGAGGAGGAGTAACAGGTTTTTCCATTTTTTTAAAACTAAAAACTTAAAAAATAACTGAAAACTTTAAAAATAACTGAAAACCGGCGACGATCTGTCAAAACTGACACTTTCGAAGTTTTTACTCGACGATTTTTCTCGAGCTAAATCAAGTAATAAATTGCACGGAGGGGAAAAGTGACGTAAACAATTTCTCTCTCAATTTTCGAGTACGCGAACGCCTTCGAGTAAAAACTTGCAAAAACTTTTACAAGTTTTTACTTTCAAGTTAATACGCGAACAGACCTAATGTATGGCCGATTCGAGGAGCTTTTTGCGTTAATACGTCATTTGGACACAAATGTCATTTCCAGCGAATTTGTTTTGAATTTTTCGTATTATATTGAGTAAAACGCGTTTTGAATATTTTAAAATATTTAACAAAATATTAGTTTCTTCGTTTAAATCACCTCGGATAAAGGTAATTATGTGCTAATTTCAAATACAAATTTTTTTTTCACTTTGATAAGGACGATTGAAATTGAGACGAACAAATTTGTGACATTTGTCCCCAAATGAGACAAGCAACCAGTTCACAGATAATTCGGCTATAACTTGTTAATCCTTGCACCATGGGTATGAATGATGATTGATTGTGTCCGTCGGTTTAGGGTACTAATCCAAATCCTCTAAGCCGTTTTTCTTATTTTTTATTCATTTATTTTTTTGTATTTGTAAACCTGAGTTATTTTTTTTAATTTCAGTGATTTTGTTTCAAATAAATTTATTATATTTTTACGAAATTATTTGGGTGTAGAAAATATCGTGGCAACAAACTAACAAAGATAAATGAGCAAAGTTAAAAAGCAGTAAATAAAACGGCAAATGAATATCTAGAAATAAATTCTGCATAAATTTTCTGGGAATTACAACACAATTATTTTTTTTTAGGACAAAACGTTAATCTTATAAAAATGTTTTTTTCCCCAACATTTTTACGAGTTGGCTTATACACGTATGTTTTCCAATCGCAAAATCTTCGAATTTAAGATTTCTAAGCAGAAAATGATGCAAACAAAAATGTGAAAGTACAAAAACCATAAAATCGACCTCGCATGTGCGATTTCATTGATTCCATGATTTTATGTTAGGATTTCGAGTTTTTTATAAACCATATTTTCTGCACATACTGAATTTTAACAAATTGCATGCGCTGCTCACTGATGATAAAAGCGAATTATATTGTCTCAAAACTGTTGAATAATTGACATTACCAAGAACAATGATTGATTGATTGATTTATTAGTTCATGTGATTATAAAAAAAAAAAAAACATACTAAAATATAAATATAATCCTTTAACAAGTCTGCGTCTAACTAATTATTACATGCATAATATTAAATTTACTATACCTACATTTCGATGAGCATTTTCTAAAATATATTGAGTCAGGTGTTTTTTTAAAACTATTTGACACACTGTATTAGGCAAACCATTCAAAATTTGTAGTCCTTTGAACAATATGAATTTTGCGAGTTAACTCGAAGTAATCTCAGTAACCTGAAACAGTGATTTCCTCGCAGGCTGTATGGCTGGACATCCTCAACAGGTACAATATGTCTGTATAAATATTCAGGCATTTCATTGTTCTTTATCTAAACACAAACATCATTTTTCATTAACTAAACACAAACATCATTTTTCATCAATTTTCTTTGCGATTTTTCCACATAAAGGCGCGCCGCTTTAGGATGTCTGCCAAATTCCCCTTTTGTTTTGTTATAGTTGCGGTTTTTTGGTTTCCAGCTTATCGCTCGTTCTCTTGACAGTCACAAATGGTTTCTGAAAGAGGTCAATAGGACCAAGATTCTGATTACCTATATGCTACAGCGCCCGTCATGCCGCCATCTGCGCTCACGTGCACTCCTTTTCAAATTCGAGGAAATATTTTCTTAGTTATCCTGTCTTTCTGAGTCTCAAACTTCGCCAAATGGAAAAATAATTAGTTTCTACAGCACCTTTTGATTCCTTGGACCATCATGAAGTGGGGGATCCCTTTTTGAGGATATCGTCACTCGCAACGAGTCTCCTTCCTCCTGCAATAGCGTAACTTAATCTCGAGCACTTTTGGCAGGATAATATTTTTTTGGGAACAACCGGACCTTTTTTGTGGTTACGTATTTTAGAATTTTATAAAAAAAAAAACGTCTTTTGAAATTAATTTGACTACGGATTCTTGTAAAGCCCGCAAAATCCTCGTTTTTCCTCTCTGCCTTCTTCTTTTTTTCGAGACCGAGCTGCGATGTCGATCTTTGGCGCTCAGGTGGCTATCGGCTGGTATTGACGTGCGCTTCGCTCAGTGTAACCGTGCTACATACACTACGCTACGACCATAACACACTTATGTGCACTTGCTATTATTGAGTATGTCGTGATATCCCTATCTATAGTCTCAAATGCTCGTTTTAAGTCTAGGAAAATTGCCATTATTTTCTTACCAGCACACCCAATTTCTTTTTTAATTCAAATATTAAATTTACAAAAAGTTCATAAATATTAATCGTTTTCTTGTACTCCTAATATCACAATTTCATTAAAAAAAAAAAATCCAAATTATTCATGACCTGCTAATGAATTGCACACATCCACTTTTAAATCTATTAAAATTTGTCTCTCGCTTAAGCTCAATGGGAAGCTCATTAAATTTCTGCAGACCTTTATAAAGTAAGAAATTTTGCGCTCTTGTTGTTCTACGTCGATACAGTTGATATTTTACATCAGCACCTCTAATTGCATATGGTTGCATATCCGTCACCAGGTTCAATTGTTGAGTCAAATATTTCGGAAGTCTCTTCATCTTTATGTTGAATATAAAAGTTAGGACGTTTGACTCTGTCCTTTCTTTGATACTCATCCATTGCAATGCCTCCAACATCCATCTTATCGAAGCAAATCTATTGCACTTGAGTATACATCGCATGGCCTTATTTTGCAATTTTTGAAGCCTTTCTATTGCTGTTTGGGTACATAAGAATAGAATCGTCGAACAATATTCAAAATGAGGTCTAATTATGACATTATATATATGAATAGCAGTCATTGTAGATAACTTACTACGCATTCGCTTAAAGAATCCAATTTTTTTCCCTATTTTTTTCTACAAATATAGTCCACATGTGCATTATAATTCAGTTTTTTGTCTAAAATCACACCTAAGTATTTAATTTTGTCTACACTCGCTATTGTCTCACCATTGATTTCAATTTCAGTATCACAGTTCGAGTTCATCACCATTAATTTTGTTTTTGCCACATTTAAGAAAAGCTTATTCATTTTTAGCCATTCACATAACATATCTAGGTCTTCTTTAAGTTCAGATTTCACTTGGGGGAAATCACAGCCAGTTAAATAAATCAATGTCGTCTGCAAATAATACTGGTTTCAAAGATCTCAGGATTTCCCGCATGTCATTAATATAAATGAGAAATAATAGTGTCCCCAGTACTGAGCCTTGTGGTACACCTAATGTAGTTTCCTTAACTGTTGATTTGACAGACTGTATCCTCGTTTTCTGTGTCCTCCCAGATAAGTAACTTTCAAACCAGTCAAGTTCTTTACCAACTATTCCGAATTTACTTAATTTTTTTATGAGGATGCGCCTGTTAATAGATTCAAAAGCTCGTTTGAAATCTAAAAATACTGCTATTATGAACTTCTTTTCATCTATTGTCTCTTTCCACTCATTCACTATTAAATTTAATGCCGTTTCGCAGCTGTGCTGTTTTCTGAAACCCGATTGTTGTGTTATTATTAGTTCGTTATCTTCCAAATATTTTTCGAGTTGTATTTGAACTACTTTCTCCATTAACTTTTCAAAAATATTTAGCGTGTTGATTGATCTGAGTTCTTCACATTTCCTAGTATTTTTTATTTTTTGTACAGGTACTATTATTGATTCATTCCAAATGTCAGGGCACTTTCCTTCACTTAAGCTTTTATTTATAATTTTCTCTAATATATTCCCTAACACATTCCAATTATCTAATATTATTTGTCTGCTTCTGAATCCAGACTGGTCTTCCAATAATAAATTGATAAATTTTTCAAATTTCAATGGCTACATTGTGGCCAAAGTTTCCAATTTTTACAACTTTTATCTTGAGTTTTTTTTGTTTGTTTAGAAGTTTAATGTTTGGTGATTATGTAGTTTCCTATGAGTTTTAAAAGCAAATTATTTTATTATTCGAAAAATATTAATTTTTTAAATTTTACTCTAGTCTTACCAAAAATTAAAATGTAAAATAAGTATTATTCTGAAGCCCTGTTGGTAATCCATTTCCTCATTTGATTCGTTTCTTTATGCATTTTATATTATTATTAAAAAGACTTGAAAAACAAATGTTCCAATTCCTATTCCAAAAATAAGAGGTAAACGATTTTAACCCAGTATAAAACATAAAGACTTAAAAAATAGTGAAACTACAAAACATTAAGAGAACATTTAATTAATAATAGTTTGGAAAAATTATAAATATGAAACCGAATTAAAGTTAGTTACAGAGTAATTGAAAAAGAGAAATTATAAAGCAAAATTGTGATAATGGCGAAATTACAATTATGATTTGTTCGGCTAGCCATTTTTATATTTTCCTCAACAATTTTAAAAACAAATTATTGTGCATTATCGTATTATTGTAGAGGGACAAAGTAGAATATTTCAAAGGAAATTTTCTCATAGCCAGTGAGCTTAACATTGTGTGAACCAAGTGTGAACCAGTGTACCAGCACTGCAGCCAAAACAATTTGAAAGTGTATGTGAAAGAATAATTTTAAGCACAGTATACAGAATACTAGGTGTGACAAATAGAAGTGATTTTGTGCATATACCTATACATATGTATATAACGCCATTCCGGCTATATTAGATTAAAAGTTGGGGCGACTAGGATCATACGGGCACCGCGACCAGTGTTGGTCTATTATGTCCTGTCCTAAAGTGGTTAGGCAAAGTCTAGTATTTTTAAGAGTTCGATTATTGCCCTTGGGGTTAGATTGCGAGCCATATTTGGAGTGATAAATGCTTCTCCATAGATTTGCAAGTGCGGGACACTCACATATTATAGTATGTTGTCGAATTTAGTTTCCATGTCTGGGGAGGAGAGGGATGAAGAATCGCTTTACCTGCCTGATACCAGGTGCATTATGGCAAAGGATATACAGTTTCTGTTTTTTCATTTATAGTTTCCATAAAGTGGCTTTTAGGTAGACGAAATGTTGGGTAGAGAGACCAGTATAAGCATTATCGGACTCGGTTTTAGCCAGATCATCCGCTTTTTAATTACCATCTACTCGTTCATGACCAGGATCCCAAAATATCTGGAGTTTCGAGTGGCAGCTCCAGACTGGTTTCGACTCAAAGTCTTGAGATGACAGAATAAGGAGCGCAGCTTTGCGCTCTGAACAAATGCAGTTGTTGGAGTCCTTGCAGCCCCCGTTTAGGCTTTCCTAAGCTCCAAACTGAATGGAGAGTTCCATTTTTGGACCGACCACCGCTGCGTTCGTATTGCCATCCTTCCTGCGGTAACTGGATCCCTCTGTCTAATATCAGAACTCTCTCATTCGTTAATGGTTACCTGGTAGGCCCTCTTTCGTAAAAAGATCTTTTGGCCATTGGAACTCCCGTTAATTAGCTATGTATGTAATTCGTGTGATTCTTTTTTTCTTCCAATAAGCAAACAAACTTATTAAGGATACCGTGATTTTAAGTTTCAGGCCTGTTTCATGATTCTGCTGTTTACTGTTCTAAATGTGACGTGAATATCATCTTTGCATTGTTGCTTGAATTTGCTTAGATTCTAAATATAGTCCTTTTCTCATTTCAAAATTGAAATTATTACATCAGAGAATGAAGAGACTGATTAGAATTTGCCAGGAAATAGAATGTATCAAAATCAATCGATTCCAAGGAAGAAAAAAATATTATTAACATCACTATCACGTACAGTTTGTAATGAAATGTCAATCCAACTTGGATTGAAGGTAGATGTTTGTATTTCGATTGAGTGCTAGGGCGATCTAGTAAAGAAGTTCGATGCCTACCTTCTGAATACATTCGATATCCAATTTTAATATGTTAAAAAAAAAGCATAATTTCTCAAAAGTAAATTATATTGTGGGAAAATCATGGAATATATGAAGGGGATTTGTAGATATAGATTTTAGAACGTCGAGTATGTACATATTTCTTTTCCTCTGCACATAGCCCTTAAATTGTAATGAATAAAAGTAGCTCATGTGTCATGAAAGCTGGGTTTGAGTCTTATTATTCTTTCAGCGCCTACCAATAAATGAGTATTCTATTGAAAAAATATTTCTTACTTGAACTAGATATAACAGTAAGTCCAATTACAGCAAATTGCAAAAAACAGATATCTCCATCTGCACCACGTTCCATAAAGGATTAAGTGTTAAGTTCCCGAGCCTGCAATTAATAAGTGTATTATTACATGTACTTATGTACATTATGCGGATTTTTTCAAACATGTGGTGGGCTTTTCAATACAAACTTATTCGAGAGAGAGAATCCGCTTCTCATCTAGTTACCACAACCACTAGGGTCTATGATGACATTCAAGACAAATAGTTTGTTAGGAATCATTTTAAACTATTTTAAAGACGATACAATATCGGTGAGTCAAAGGATGTTGACTTGAGTTACCTGGTAATTAAAAATATATAAAATTTTATTTGCAATAGCTGTATTTTTATTGTAATCATACCAATTGCTTGAAATTGCACAATGCTTTGCACTAATCCTACGCAGCTTTATGCACGTACACTTGTGTGTTATCGGTGTAATGTTTGTCTTTTTTTAATATACTAATCCTTCTATTTTGTACAAAACAATGAAAGGGGCATGACTGTAACATCTGGATCTGTTGTAATAAAAAAAGATCAAACTAATCTAATTGGAATAAGCATAGGTGGCGGAGCACCTCTTTGTCCTTGTCTTTATATCGTCCAGGTTAGTAAAAACTCATTTCAAAACTATTACATACATATTACTTTTGAGCATTAAGGTATTCGATGGTACACCAGCAGCTCGAGAAGGATCACTACAAAGTGGAGATGAATTGCTTGGAGTCAATGGGCAATCAGTAAAAGGAAAAACTAAGGTTGAAGTAGCAAAGATGATACAAGCAACAAATGAAGAGGTGACTATTCATTATAATAAATTGCATGCAGATCCAATGCAAGGCGAATCTCTCGACATTGTTCTGAAGAAAATAAAGCATCGTTTGGTAGAAGCCATGTCAAGTAGTACAGCAGATACTTTGGGACTTTCTAGAGCTATTCTTTGCAATGATTCTCTTGTAAAACGCCTTCAAGAACTTCAGGCAACAGAACAAATGTATAAAGGTCTTGTTGAGCATGCTAAACGTATGTTAAAAGCTTATTATGATTTACTGCAAACATTCCAAGCTTTTGGTAATGTTTTTGCAGCTATCAGTGTACGAGAACCTCAGCCGCGTGCTTCTGAAGCATTCCGGTTATTTGGTGAATTACATCGAAGTTTGGAAAAGGACGGTGTTAAGATGTTAAAATCAGTTAAACCAGTTCTTGCTGATTTGGGGACCTATTTAAATAAGGCTATCCCCGATACTAAAATGACAATTCGGCGGTACGCTGATGCGAAATTCACTTATCTTTCATATTGCCTTAAAGTGAAAGAAATGGATGACGAAGAACATAGCTATGCAGCACTTCAAGAACCTCTTTACCGGGTCGAGACTGGTAATTACGAATATCGCTTAATTTTGCGCTGTCGTCAAGATGCTCGTACTAAATTTGCTAAATTGAGGAACGATGTTCTGGAAAAAATGGAATTGTTGGAAAGTAAACATGCTAGGGATTTGTCAATTCAACTCAAAAGATTTATCGAGGGTTTGGCATTATTAGGGACAGAAACTGTAAATCGCTTAAAAGAGGTGCCAAATCTCTTCCCTGTTGAAGTTGACCTTAAAGAAAGTGCTTTCCAGTATAAATTGAATATGACATACAACACAGATGAAGATTTCGTTTCAGAGGAACTAATTTGTGGAGAAGAAGCGATAGAGCCAAGCCCCCTTGAAAGTAATGAGTCAAAGAATTTAATATCTGGATTCGAGGAAATCAATCTTAACACTACTTCACCAGCTGAAAGTGATGCTCTGCTTGCTGAACTGGGTCTTGCTGATATTGATCTTTCTGCAGGTAACTCCACCAAGGCGGCTAATTTTAATAAGTTGGATCTGCTCCAATAAGTATTATTTTGTAAATGTTGTTTTTTTTTTTTGCAAATAAATAACAAATATGATAAAGATTTCGTATTAGTTTAAATAATCGTGCCCTACATCCAAAAAGGATTACTAGAATTTGAAAAAAGCTGCAAAATTAGATGGGAATAAATATATTTATTTAAGAAATAAGAACTTAAAAATGCTAAGGTCGGACAAATTAAAAAAAAAAACAGATGGCTATCTACATAGCTGAAATACGGGCAAATCTCATAATTTGCTCATGATTTGTTGGAGATTCTGTTGTAATTTCCACTCGAGTCCATGATCTAGATTCACTTGATTTCTTTATTGCTTCCAAGACTGCTTGCACGTACAATCCGTCTTCAAAATTAGCTGCGGCCTGCACTGGTTCTTTTACCCAAGATTCTTTTTGAGAAAATGCTTCTTTGAGAGCCGCCACCATTTTGCAAAGTCCTTTAACATATGGTCGCGGTAATGACGAATCTGATGCAGAGAAATGAAGATCCTGTATATCTACGTATACAGCCTCTTCTTTTATTTGCCCATTGGGCTTGGTTCGAACAGCAAATAAATCTCCACCTCTGACGACCAAATGACCATCCTTACCACAGATGAGGACTTCTTGAATAAATGTATTGGACGCAACTGTATGACTATGTAGAGAAGCTGTAACTAGTATTCCTCCATCCAATTCCATTTGAAAGGTGCAAAAATCTGGCGCTGTTATCTGCCGTATGCCGTTTACATTACTTGTAGTCTTCGTATAAGTTCGAACTAAGCCGTGCACTTTGGTCGCTCTCTTCCCAAGCAAAAAAGTAACTAAATCAATAACGTGACTACCAATAAGATTTAAAGCTCCACCGCCCATTGAAGCATCGCACATCCAATCAAACTGATCGTGAAGTAGGGATCCCATTTGTACTCTAATATCCACCAAAGATATGTCTTCTAACGATCCAATCATTCCATCTAAAAGTGAACGCTTCATATGAGTGAAAGCAGGCAGGAACCTGAGGGAATGATTGACCAATGAAATTAGTGTGGGGTAGTATTGTGATGCTCGTACCATTTTGAGCGCGTCTACTTGTCCAAGACCCATCGGTTTATCGCACACGACATGTTTTCCTATTCCAAGAGCTTTCACAGATATTTCAGAATGAAGAAACGGTGGGCAAATAATAAAAACAAGGTCAACATCTTTCCTCAGTAAAACATCGTCAATTTTATTAGTGAAAAATGTTATTTGGAGATCCTTGGCAGCTTCCTCTGCTTCTTTGGTTGTTCTTCCCCATATTGCAACTATATGAAATCCTTTTTCTCTCAGTAAAGGAACTAAAACTTTAGCTATAGCACCAGTTCCAAAAACTCCAATTCCCGGCAGCATATTTGTTAAAATAATGTCAAAAATATGACATTGAAAGATGTCAAATATATGCCTGACTAGTTCCGAAAATTTCATTCCATGGGTGTGTTCACCGCCATGCAAAGAGTAATTGGTTAGCGGCTTGTGGCGTAGCGTAGTGTGGTAGTGTAGCGTAGAGAAGTAAGCATATGTCAAAAGAATACTTTGACAGTTAATTACTATGGTGGTGACTTTGGCACTGTGAACAAAAGAAAGCGTAGCGTCACTTCGGTCTCAGCCTTCGAGCTGATAATGGAGCCTACCACTATAGTGAACAAATTTAATTATGTTTAATCACTCCAAAATGAAGCTAACAAATAATTTAAACTAATATAACTAATTTTCTAAAAGATTTAATTACATAACCTAATTTTTTTTTCACAAATTACAACTATAACATAAATAAATACGGGCGCGTGGCATCACAAACATAACCTCACATTGTGTGAAAACTTCTAATTGGTCCCCCAACTACTATTATCATCCCACTTTTTGGCGTTATACCTCGTAGGGTCGAGCCAGGGAGAGGAAACTCCAGCTCCCAATTAGTGGAGCCCAAAGTTTCGTCTCCAGAACCAAGAATGAAGAAAGAAAGAAGCGTAGCGTAGTGTAAAAAAATTTGAATTTTCAGAATTCGAGTTTTTTAACATAAAATAGGATCAGGATTATTGAATGAAGTTACTTGATTTGCCTTCCGCTATGTAATTTCAGCTATTGATGTCTGAAATGCAACATTTATTTTACCCTATAATTAATTGTTAACTTTTATATTTTTCTCGCTGGAGGTTATATTAAGTTCCCACTACTTCAATTCATCTATTCCTTGTTTTGCTATAATGTAAATCTATGTAACGTCTATGATATGCTCAAATAAATAAATAAATGTTTATATTTATATTTTCACAAATGTATGAACAAAAATTTAAAAGTAATAAATACAATACAATGATCCTAGAAGATTTACAGTTATTTCGGCAGCGTTTATCTGTCATTTTGCGTGCTCAGTGAATGCACGAAAACGCTTGGTAGGGACAAAAGTCACTTTTTGCACGTTTTTTTTCTATCGGTGAACTGTATCACAAATTCACAGCACGTAATGATAATTAAATTATTAGGGCCGACCCACACGAGAACTTTTTAGGGAAGGAAGGAATTTGGCTTAGACGTGACAAACAATAATGTTCCTTCGCACGCGTAACTCCTTATATGATTACCGAAATTAATTGTGTGCGTGTTCAATTAAGTCGCAGTTTTTGATATCAACAAATACTGTTTCACAACGAGTAATGATTATTAAATTATTATATTATTACTTCAAATCGCAAATAAACATCTGTACAGCTCGCTGTAGTATTGGCACAGATCTAATCTGTGGTATTGGCGTATTGGTATGCTGCCCGTACTCCCGATCAAAACTAGGCAATTCGGCATTTTTCCTCCCCCCGAATACTTCTCGACGGTAAAAAGTCCCAATATCCGCCCCTGTGTGGGCTATGGCGGAACTACCGCAGAGCCAAATTTTGTGCTTGTACGTCTAAATTTCTTCTTTCCCTAAAGTCTCGTGTGGGTAGGTCCTTATAGTTGTTACAGAAACTTCTATGCTGGTAAGGAACTGTCAATTTTTGTTTGACACAGGCACGCTAAACTTCGCCATTTTTGTGTAAATTTTTGAAAGTGATAGTTTAGTGCAAGAATTGCTCAGTATATTAATTTTTAAAGTAACTTAATTCAACCGTTACGAGGTAATATTTATTTGTTATTTATATTACACACTTCTATAGTTAAAATTTCATAGTTACTTACTAAAATTCCAACACAAAAATGGCCACGGATGTAGTCGGCGTTTTCGCTGAAGATCTTCAGAATAAAATTGTAAACAGTAAAGTTTTGGTTGTTGGAGCTGGAGGGATTGGATGTGAAATACTGAAGAACTTAGTGTTATCAGGATTTGCAAATGTAGAAATTGTATGTAGTAATTCATATCACAGAATATTTTTAATTATATTTGAATCTATTTTCTGTTACTAGATCGATTTGGATACTATCGATGTCAGCAATCTAAACAGACAATTTCTTTTCCATAAAGAACATGTGGGAAAATCTAAAGCACAAGTAGCAAAGGACAGTGCTTTAAAATTTAATCCAAATGTTAACATCAAAGCACATCACGATAGTATTACCGGGTAAGATCACATTACCATTAAATTTTTTAAACAGATGTTTGGTTTAGTGGTAGAGTTGTGAGTAGGTATGAATTGGATCATTTCTTTTTAGATTGGACTATGGTGTTAGCTATTTCGGGAAGTTTGATGTAGTACTGGGTGCTTTAGATAACCGCGTCGCTCGCAACCATGTTAATCGTATGTGTCTGGCCGCTAATATACCACTTATTGAAAGCGGCACGGCTGGATATAATGGACAAGTAGAGTTGATTAAAAAGGGGTTGACTCAGTGCTATGAGTGTACTCCGAAAGCCACAGAAAAATCCTTCCCAGGGTGTACAATTAGGAATACTCCGTCCGAACCAATCCACTGTATAGTTTGGGCGAAGCATTTGTTTAAGTGAGTTCCTTAATTTGTTTTAAACACAACTTGTGTTAAGTAATTTGTCTTTTAACAGCCAATTATTCGGCGAGACAAATGAAGATGAAGAAGTTTCACCAGACACCGCTGATCCAGAAGCTGCAGGCGATGCTGGTAATGATGCTCTCGAAAAAGAGTCAAACGAAAAAGGAAATGTAGATCGCGTAAATACAAGACAGTGGGCGCAGAATTTGCAATATGAGCCAGAAAAGCTTTTTAACAAATTTTTCCATGATGATATTAATTATTTGTTGAGTATGTCAAATCTATGGAAAACACGCACAGCACCTAAACCAATGAAGTGGGGAGAATTTTCGGAAGCAGTAGAAACTAGGGAACAACAAACAAATTCCGTACTTCCTGATCAGAAAATTTGGACTCTATCAGAATGCGGGAAAATATTTGCTGACAGTATACAAGCACTAAAGGAACAGGTTTCAAAGCTTCCGGAGAGCGATCACCTTGCTTGGGACAAAGATGACAAACATGCAATGGATTTTGTTGCTTCCTGTGCGAACATTCGGGCAAATATTTTTAACATTGCCAGAAAGTCTCGTTTTGATATAAAATCAATGGCGGGGAATATCATTCCTGCAATTGCTACCACCAATGCAATTACAGCTGGCATTGCAGTTATGCATGCATTTAAGGTAATACAGGGAAATTTGGATAAGTGTAAATCAGTGTACATGCGTTCCACTCTAAACCCTAGGAATCAGATATTTGTCCCCGATAGAAGTATGTTAATATTAATTTTTTTTTTTACTTATTTTTAACGCTGCATACTTTTTTATAGATTTAAACCCACCGAATCCAAAATGTTATGTTTGTGCTGAGAAACCGGGTGTTGTTGTGGCACTCGACACAGAAAAACTAACTGTAAAACAATTTCGTGATGATGTTCTAGTAAAAACATTAAATATGGTTGATCCAGATGTTATTGTTGATGGAAAAGGCCTTATCGTAATATCTTCAGAAAAGGGCGAAACCGAATGTAACAATGATAAAAAACTTAAAGATCTTCAAATTGTGGACGGAGTTATTCTGAAAGTTGATGATTTTTTCCAAAATTACGAACTTACAGTTATAATTACCCACAAGGAGGTTATTGAAAGGGATGCCCCCCTTTTTGAGATATTGGTAGGTGATAAGGATAGTCTGAAACCAAAAGAAGAGAACGGAGAAGCTAGAGCCGCTATTAAAACAGATAATGATGAAGATCAATTAAATGGTAGCAGCAGTGCTAAGAAACCGCGACTGGAAAAACTTAAGATTGATGATGACGATGATTTAGTATTAGTGGAGAAGCCTGCTGATGAAAATATTGCTTCGGTGAGTCCTGGAAAGAAACGAAAACATGATGCCGGAGAAGGACCCTCTAATCCTAAAAGAGCTAAGGTATCGCGGAATGAGGATGATGATTTGATCATTTTAGACGACTAGCTTTAGTCTTATGTACGTGTATATTCCTAAAAAGTTTCTATGTACTCTACAGTAAAAGAGTTTTTTTTTGTATTCTGCAATTGTAACGTGAAATAAATTTTTTTTTCAGAAAAAAAAAAATTGTTTTCCTTTGTCTTTAAAAAAAAACACAAGCAAAAAATTAAATGGAATGTTCCTCCAAAACCAGGGATTTTGATGATGTGACCATATTATTCATTTTAAGGGTTTGATTCTCAAGAGTCAGAATATTTATTTTATTCTCCAATAACTCTATTTGAGCTGCGTGTTCTTCGTGAATTCTGTCAAAATCCTGTTAAACAAATTACTTAAAAAAAAAGTTAGATAAAGCAAAAATGCATTCACTCACCGCAGCAGCTTTATCCAATTTCAATTTGGCAGCTGGAGCTGAAGACAGTCTCCAACTTATTCCCATAACCGATTCCATAATACTGATTGTTTGTTGTGATTCTTTCAGCTGACGTCTCAGGTTATTAAGTTCTTCCAATAAAATTACATTTTCATTAACGAGCTTCTGTGCTACTGTAGAATCCTTTTTCTTTTCTTCCAATTTCTTGCATGCGTTTGCTATTTTTTCAACATGTTCACGCTGGCGCTGGAATTCACTTTGAACTTGTGCGTCGAGAAGAATCGATTTCTTTAATTCTGCATTATCTGCATATTTTTGAAATAATTTCTTTACGCCTTCTTTAAGAAGATCCGGTCTGTGTATGTAGCCGGATACTTGATAAATTTCTGCACAAATTCTAGATGTGTGATTTCTAGCCAAACGTGATCTCTGTCTTTCGATTTTTAGTTCCGTTTCACTGCCCAAATACTTATCTTTTAGTTCTGCTAATTGAAGCTCCAATTGTAGATTGTTGCTATGCAAACCTTCCAGCTCACGTTCCATCTCAGCAATTTGATTTCGTTTCTCTTTTATTTGACGTTCTCTTGGCTCAATTTGAGCCTTCAATTCTGTAATTTTATGATTAAGGACTTGCTTGTATTTTTCCAGCTCTTGGTTTTTATGTTGAACTTCTTGTATACGTTTCTCTTTATCAACCAGGGCAAAATCACGCTCTGCTATCTCTTTTTTAAGTTCATCGATACTTTGGAGATGAAGTGCAATCTCTTTTTTATATTTATCATGCTCTTGCCTTAGCGTATCAATATCTTCCTGTAGGCTTTCTGCCTGCTGTGTTTTTGTGTTAAATTTCTTTTTTAAAACTCCAGCTTCACCTCTCCATTTTAATGTTTCACTTTGTTCGTTTTTTAATTTTTTCTCATACTGTAGCTGTGATTCAACCATATTTCGATCATTGTCCATTTCAACTTGACGGCAATATTCCACAAATTCTATCTTTTTATCCTCCATTTCTTGCATTAGTTGGCGAATTAGTTCTTGTCGCTCTTGCAATTGTTTTTTAAAGTCAATTTCAAGTGCTTCGATTGTATCCTGTAGACATCCAGCAGACTTTCTTAGTTTTTCCTCATAGCTTTCACGCATAACCATCATACTATCGCGAAGGTGTTGTATCTTTTGGTATTCAACCAACATTCTATCTGAAAACTGCGTAGCCAAGCTATTCATGTCTCTTTGATGATCCGCTCGAATTGTATTTATTTCATTGGTAATAAGGTTCAATTCTGTAACATGTTTCGATTCCATTTCATTGTTCTTCTCCTTTAGCTCTTCAATTGCTTCGCAATAGCCTTTGTGGACGTCGTCAAGCTGCTGATTGTCGAAGATTTCATTTTGTGTCAATTGATATTGAAACTCTTCAACTTGTTGCTGCATTCTCAATTCTAATGTTGCAATAGTTTCGATTTTATCAATGAGAAGACGTCTAGGAACTAGAACTTCGGCGCATTTTAAAAGATCTTGATCCATTGGAGCTATTTTTCCTTCAATATTTTTTATTACCCAAATAGCTAAAGTACCATCACTGGAGCTGGTTATTAGAAGAGTGCCGTCATGAGATATCTTCAATTTGGTTACAGCGCTATTAAAGAATCGATAGTTTGTGCAAATACCACCTCCGGTGTCTAAAAATGGCAGTTGAACGTTATATAAGTGGCCTTCTGCCGATGACATGAACATGACAAGATCCGATCTAGCTAAAGCCATTGATAAAAGCGGAACATTTGAAGGAGGCTTAATTTCTCGAAACATTTCAGAATTGTGAATTTCTCGCAGTGTACCTAAACTGGTAACTGCGTACACAGACATAGGATCATGAGTTACTTGCAAGGAGCGGTATTCTATTCCCTGGAGTTAGTGCGGAATTTTGATAAATATTGAGAGTAAGTTTTGTATGAAATATACACCTTTTGAACAACTTCATGTATCCTTGTACCGGTGTCTGCGTCCCAGGTATACACCGCTCCTTCGTTGCCTCCAGACATCAAAAATTTGTCATCATGTGACCATGCAACTGACATTACATCTCCATTGTGACCCTGTGAAGAAAACCAATTGATTAATATTGTTAGAAATAGAAGATTTGGTAGTTGCTAATTGTGTATCTGTAGTGCCTCAAGGTTAGGTTTAAATTTGCAGTCAGTTGTGTTCAATTACATTGGTAATGAAAGAATTTAAAATTAAAACTTGTTTGCAACAGAGAAGATGTGATCTGTCCAGCATAATTTATTGGAAATATTACTGCCAAGAATGTTTAGTGACGGTGTATCGGAAATCAGTGCACCATAAAAAAAAAATGGGAGTAGTTTAGTGATGATCTTGTTTTAAAGGGATGAGGCAGCTTTGGGACTTAGAAGCATTGAATTTAACGCAATTCGCTTTAATCCAAGCGAGCATATTATCAACTATCAATGATCTAATCATGCAATCTCGTATAAAAGATGTCACATTTCCTATGGATTCCGCAAGATTGTCGAGGAGGCAAGCAAAACCAAGGGTACTGTCTTCGGAAAACTGTGGATAGGATGAAAGTGAAGGAAAGGATATTATTAATGAAAATTAAGAATAGTAGAAAGAGAGTTCATAGAGCCCTAGGACACACCGGCATTTAATGTGTGAAATTCTGATGAAACGCCATCTAGTACAACGTAGGCGAACAGATATGAGTTTCAATTCATAATAGAATATGAGGGGAAAAGCAAGCTTTATTTTGGGTTAAAAGGGCTGGATGCCACTCTCATCAAAGGCATTAATATCTAGGGCAAAGTTTTTGGACTCACCAAAATTGTGAAGACTACGGTTACACCTTTTCGTAAGAAATGTCTGCAGGTTTCTAGATGAGCGTCCAGTTAGGAAGCCATATTGGCAATCATTGGTGAGTTTATTGGTTTCTAGATACTTCATTAATTTGGAGTTAATGATAGATTCAAAAACCTTTGAAACGAAGTGATTGCAATTGGTCGATAATTTGAGGGAACTCTACCTTCTCCTTTGTTGGAAATAAGCTGAACGGAACGTGAGCTAGTTTCCAAGGAGTTGGAAATTTATAAGGCACAGCTTTTATTAAAAGGGGGCGAGAAAGGAAGATGAGAATTTGAAGCAAATCTAGCAGACAAAATATTAGCTTTCATCCAGGGAGTCGACAACCACTACACAATTGTTAAGAAGTGAATGTATAGAGGAACTGCTCAAGTTGTTCCTGATGGTTTTGAACAGTGACGAGAAACCGTTGATGGCCTTTTCGGCTTTTCAAGATTCTTTGTCTAACATTCTGGTCAAAACGAAATTTTTCTCTCTGGATTGAGCTTGCAGATGTTCTGTGAAGTGTTGTGGACTTGTTTCAGCTCTGGACATGGATGCGATTGATGGGCGCGAAAAGCAGACTCTCTAGCTTATTGCTGTTATTGAGATCTGCTGTAGGAATACGGAGTGTATTCACGCATAGAATGTTACCAAACACTAATGTGCATTCCTCAACATCCCTTGAAGCAAAACAGACCGACCAATCAATTTATGTAAGATCAAGGTATATATGTAGAATACATCTGTATCTCTGTACCGTGTGTAAGATACTGATTGTGATTTTCCCAATCCCAATCAGCATTTTTATTTTTTTATTTAACGTTTGAGCCAAGTGTTCAAGTAAAAGTACAGCACATTTAACGAAATAATAAAATATTTTTATTTATTGCGTTAAATGTAAGTAAGAACTAACACTCCCTACAATAATACACAATGATTTGTTTACCGGTGTAGAGTTTCGCTGGATTTTTCCGAATACTAAGGTGGCAAAAAAATTGCAAAAATTTAGTATTCCGTCGCTAAAATTCTATTCGATGGGTTATTGAAAGTGATGATGATTATTATTATTCATTATTATTATTGATTAGAACTACCTGAGTAGATTTTTAGCCGAATGTGTGAGGAAAATTAAAAAAAATATTAAAAAAAAAAATTTCCATACTTTTAACATCTTTAGAATTTCCAATGTGTACACAGATGTAATGGCAATTAAGTTGTCATGTGCAGCAGCCATAAGATGTCCATAATTAGAGAAAACAACATCTTTACAGTGCGGAAAGTTGTATGTTTTTAGAATCTGTAGTAAAGAAAAATTTCATCTTTAGTTTTATTATTTTACCTATACCAAATTATACGTTAATTACCTGAAGGTCATCCATAAAGATCTCCATTATCCGGAGTTGATCTGAAAATCCTACAGCTGCAATTAGGCCAGTTGGATTAAGCTCGATTACAGATACATCGACTTGGTATTTTTTGACGAGCTCCACTTTTCCAGTTTCATAGTTCCAAATCCGTACAGTCTGATCCTTTGCTGTAAAAAGTAATAGTAGGTCGCTGAAGTGTTATTCTATAGGAGAAAATGCAAATTACATGCAGTCATTATGATCGGCTTCCATAAACAAATCGATACATCAATGATTTCGGCAATATGCAAAGGTTCTCCAAGAATTTTGAATTCCAGCCTTTTCGTTTTTAGGGATTCCGGAACTATTAAAACTCCTGCATATAATTGTGAATGCTTGGCAGTAACTACGATAGTGTCTTGCTGTGAATTAATAGCAATATTTGTGATTTCATACAACTGAGATGGAAATATGCCAATTGGAAGTGTAAGAATGGTTTTTCGTTCAAAATGAAATTTCGATTCTTTTTCAAACACAAAAACATGATTGTAAACTGCATATGCAAAGCCACGAGGAAATACTGTCATACAAACTATCCTGTCCGAACTGCCAGAATTACCAGATTCAGATGATGTTACAGTTACCGATTGCTCTGATTGAGCTTCTGTTTGGGCATCTTCGGTCTCTAGAGACTTCATAAGGTCAATGTTTTCGATATGGATTGCATCATATCGTGCTCTAATTTCTGCATTCTCTATAAATAGAAGGCATCCTTTGTTTGTTCCAGCTACAATCATGTCCATCGATAGCCAAGCCAAAGTTGTAATATAGATTCCATCGGCTTTCATGTTGGCACTTACGGTAAAACCTTTTTCAGATTTCAGCATAAGTTTGAATAAATTATCACCACCAACGGCTATCAAACCAGGTTCATTGCCATTACTTGCAATACATTCGGCAGTACCCCGGACATTTGGGTTTGTAGCTCTACCTTGAAGCACAGTATCTGTTTTATCGAAAAGGAACAAAAATAGAGTTTCTTCCGGAGGTTTTGTTAGGATAGTAAAAGATTTGGAATCTGATGTAAAGGACATCGCTTCGATTTTATACTCTCTATTTTCAGAATTCATTGGTATTTGTAGACTTCTTCGTTTTTTCAATGTTGACAATTCATAAATTATTACTGAGCTTGATCTAGGTTATGAAAGAAAGATTCAGTATGGTAGTAGGATTTGAATTGAAATTTTATTACTCTTTATCTTCATAATGATACCATTCCAAAACTGCAAGTAGTTTACGATTTGGACTCATCGCTACTATCAGCGGTTCTGTATTTTCAGGAAATCTATAAAAATACGAATTACCAAAGATATAAATAGCTAGAAGTTAAGATGTTTTTAAAATTATAATATGCTCACCTTAAAAATTTCTGTTTATTGGTTGCATAGTTGTGGAAGGCTAAAACACCTTCGATTGGATAAATCACTTCCTGTTTGAGATTGAAGTGAATGTTACCGACAACATTCGTTCGTAGCCCATAAACAGTTTTCGGCTGAATGGTTACGGGAATTACCTTAGTGTCTGGAGCGTTTTCTTCCATTTTTCAAATTATAAAGAAAAAAAAAATCTCTAAAAAATATAATATATTCTCAGCAATAATACTAAAAATCTTGACGTGTATCCAATAACGACTGTTTGTGTGATTGCAAAGAAGTATTGATTATACAGAAGTTGCCTTGACTATCGAAGTGAAATTTTCGTTATTTTTTTGTATAGAAAATGAAAGCGTTTTCATAGAGCTTTTTTTATATAAATAATAATAAATGACCGTTACTTTTAGATATTTTCTTATCTACGCACATTAGGAAAACGTTCATCCTGTACTTAATGATAAACAAATATTGCAACGGACGAAACGGATGCATAATTTTGCAATAACATTTATGCAACATCTCCATAAACATTTTTCGAGCACATCAACCGTCAAGATGTATTTGTAAATGGTTCACGGGGTCTTTATTATCACGGTTTGAGCTCAATATTTAAGCCTTATCTTATTTTAGCTTATTTTGTACAGATTGGAGCTTATTTGTTTGCTAATGAGAAATTGGAAAATAAGCTGAATATTCTGAAGTGAAGACTAAAAGAAAATTATATACGAGCACAGGCAAGAACTAGCCGGAAAATTTAGTGAAGGTAATAATTAAGAGAAAAAACAAAAATTAAACACGTGATAAAGTGAAATGGGGGCGGGGGGGGTGTTTAAGAGTGGGAAGTGGTTTTTTGGGATTTATTTGTTTATTACAACCACTTTCACAGCGGCATCTAAAACTTTTTAAGAATTTTTCAGAAATTAGGCGAGTCCGAACTTCCAGGGAAAATTTGACACGAGTCTACCTATGGAAAACTATTTGTAGCTGAATAATAATTTATACCTTAAATCAAAGATAACGAAAAGGTCTAGCGAATAACGTCGAGAAAAATAAAAAAAAAATTGTATTGGAATGGAGATATTAGGTCGGAAAATTCTAAAAAATGGTAAAAATTGAAGTTTTTTAAATCAAATTCGTGTTAGTAGGTATTCTCATTTCTTTATATTGTGACTAAATATATACAGGGTGTTCCGTAAACGTCTTTAATCCTTTAACGCGATGAAAGTAGAGGTCATTTGGGTAAAAAAAGTCTAGATACTTTTATATCGAACTCCACTTGGTTTTCGAGTAAATCGATAATTTCGATTTTCGAGATTTTGCATACCTTTTCAGAGTAATTTCGTTATAAGTTCTATTGTAATTAATGGATTGTGACGTTCAAACCTTTATTTAAAAGAACACATATTGGCCTTTCTAAGAATGTATAATAAGTTATAATTGTGCCTTCAATTATTTAAAAAAATAACAGTTTTCTCTAGAATTTTTTATTTCACCAAAATTTTTGTCGCGCTTCAGTGTACATTTATTCGAAATATCACCATTGCACGAACTTGGCAAAACTATGAAAAAATTTGCGCATTATGTCCCCTTTCCAAAATGCCCTCCATAAGTGCTATCAATAACAATCAAAAGTTATAAGCAAACATTTGGAAGATGTGCCCATCGAGGTAATCTTCAGTTTTTTCGTAGGATTCTATCTTCTCCTACAGTTTTTAACCTATGACAACAATTCATATGTCATTGTACGGGAATCTGAACTGGCTATTAGATAGGGTACTTTTCGATTTCGAATTTCGAAAATGGAGGGGGTAATTTCGAAAAAAAACAATTTTTTACCAAACTTGATATTTACGTAGATTTCGTTATTCCGCATCTTAATTTTTTCATGAGGGGAAAGCGCTGGGAGGGGCGGGAGTTCAAAGTTTCAACTTTAAGCGGCCTCATTAGTTTTGGAGCCATCCGTAAATCAAAAGAATGTTCTATCTAGGCTCAGGCGCTGCGAGCATCCGAATCAACTCAACTTTATTAGATCGTTCTCGGCAACCAATAATGCATAAGAATTTTGAAGAAAAATTTCCAGTAATTTATAAGAAACAAGTGAAAAAGCTAGAATTGATCTAAGACCAATTCTTATGATACCCTAGATGAATGTTCGTTTGTAATTTCGTATAGTCACCCATCTGCGCAAGTTTGAGTTTTGAAGTGGTTTTTTAATATACTATCTCTAGAACGGTTCGTCGAACAGCAAAAATGATTATAACCAATTTTATAGGATTTCATATTCTGAAGAACTTTCCAGTATATTAAAACCGTATAGGACTGATCGTTTTCACAGGATACTTAAAAATCCTAAATTTTTATATGAAATTGTATTTACTGGTTTTATGAAAACACTATGTACAAAATTTCAACGGTCTACGTTGATGCGTTCTCAGGCAATGTCCAAATATGTAGTGAAAAATGAAATTTTCGTATGGCAACCGTACGAAGGAGTTACCCGTTTTGCCACATTTTGCTTGTTTATTTCCTAAGGTTGATGTACGTTAAATAAATGAAATATAACGGTAACATTTTAGTTTTAGTCAATTATTTAAATAAAATAACTAAAAAAAAAAGAGTTTTCAAACAAAACTGAGACCAAGCCGCATGAACAAGTAGAAAATAAACTTTTCTTCACACACAGAGTTAGACAAAGTTTTTTCGATTGGTACATTTTTCTTGAATATTCTTTCTCTTCACGAATCAAATCACTTATTACCTCTGATTGATCATACTGAAATATATCGGTGATTGTCAGCGAATAAAATCTGAGTCCACCTCTGTGTGCGAAGAAAAGTTTATTTTCTACTTTTTCATGTTTCAGTTTTGTTTGAAAACTTGTTTTTTACTTTTTATGTTCTGCCTTTTTCACGTCAACTAAATTTTTATTACGTGCTGCATGGAGATATTTTAAAACAATTTTATGACGGCTGAAAAGACACTGATTTACTGAATTTTGCCGATTTTCCATGTTTTCCACAGACTTTTCTTATTACTATGAATTTTTTTTAAAAATTTACATGAATTTTCCTCGATTTTTCATGCAAGTTTTCATGATTGTTGAAGAGAAAGTATTGATGCCAGTAGGACGGAAAAAAAATGATTCCGCATAACTTATAAAACTTTTTTGTCAGAAAATTTTCCGGAAAAGTCGGAAAATTCTGGAAATTGTCGGAAAGTTTTCCAGAAAAATTGGAAAATGCTGCATTTTTCCTGAAACAGATTTTTCCGATGATTTTCTCGCTAATGCAAATGCTCAAATGCAAAACGCTCAAACGCTTCCTTGGTCGAAAAAACTCCGGAAAAGCGTTTTGCATGAATTTTCCTCGATTTTTTCACCATTGTCGGAGAGAAAGTAATGATGCCAGTTGATAGGGAACTTGATCCTGCATAATTTAGAAAACATTTTTATCGGAAAATTTTCCGGAAAAGTCGGAAAATTCTGGAATTTTTTTTCGGAAAAAACGGAAAACTGCATTTTTCTTGAAACGGATTTATCACTTATCAAGTTTGTACCAACTTTTTCAAATGATTTTTCCCGATTTTCCGGGTTTTTCATGGAAATTTCCGGTTCAAATTTTGATAGATTCAATTGTCACGCGACATGAACCTGTGCGCCAAATTTCAGCTCGCTGTGATGACGAAAAGTGGGTCTACGAGAGTGTCGAAAATAGTAAAAAAGAAATATATAAATAAATATACAGACAGACAAATTCGTGTACGAGTTAAAGTGACGGGCTGGCCTCAAAAATGGGTCCTGACTCTGTTAACCGCCTAGAGGCCCTGGGTCTTCACGTCCGGGCCTGCAAGCCAGGAGTTTGTACAATTTGTTTTTTCATAGACGAACTCGATATATGAAAAAGTCTTCAGCAAAATTTAAGCTCTTTCGTTTGTATAAATTTTTTTGAGCACATAGTCTATATAAAATCAATGTAAAGGGTCTTCCAATAAGAGGTGTTATTTTGATATTCAAAGAAAAATGCCATTTTTTGAGATAAATGATCGGATATTTATTTCATTATAAAGAGGATGGTATGCCGTTAATAATGGAAAATAACATCAGCAAATGACCACCCCGACCACGCCTACAGGACCATATCCTTTTCATGAAATTTTCCATAACCAAATCGCAAAGTGGCTGCCCTATGTCCTCGATAGCCTCACGAATTCCATCTTTGAGGTCTTGAATCGACGCTGGGCTGTTGGCGTAGACCTTCTCTTCACGTGGCCCCAAAGGAAGAAGTCGCAAGGTGTTAAGTCACAAGATCTCGGTGGCCAATTGTGATCACCTCTTCGAGAGATAACACGGTCCGGAAACATTTCCCGTAAAAGATGAATGGTTTCGTTGCTTGTATGGCACGTAGCGCCGTCTTGTTGAAAGCAAACGTTGTCCAGATCAATACCATCCAATTCCAGCCATAAAAAATCATTAATCATCTGTCGATAGTGTAAGACACAAAAAAAATTTTAAAATAAAATTAATAAAACTATTATAGAGAATTTTAAATACCCACAAGGTATACACTCCGCGGGGTAGTCAGAGACCGAACGTTGGCTACTCGCTGAACCTAAAAAGAGATAGAAAAATACGCTTGTAAGCTAATGCATCAAGTGACGGCGAGCATTTCTCTAATCTCAATACACACGCACAAGATTTAACATTCTTTATAAATAAAAAAAAAAGACAAAACTACTCCAAACTAAATAGGGAGAGGACGGGAGAAAACCGTACCTCTCTCTCTCTGCAGCCTCTTTCGGTTTATTTAACATTAAATAAATGGTGAAAACCAACCACTCATCTGTGCATGGAGCAAACCATCAACACGCACTGATGACTGAGTATAGGAGAAAACCATACCTAATACTCAGTTTCTCTATAATTCCGATACTCTCTCAAACAAAAATTACACACTAGACACTACTACTAAAGCTCACAAATCACACACATTTCCTATTTTATAGATTAAACTAATAACGACACTAACTAAATATAAAAAAAAAACGTTCACTCATACACCCACGAGCTTAGTGAGGATTACTCACCTAAAATTGTCTACTTCAATATTATTTCACTTTAACTATTTTTATTTTTAACTATTTATCTGTTTTTTTTTTCTAAGGATACCGCACTTGTGGGATACTCGGGTGATTATCACTGAAAGAATAATCTCTGCAAGATTTCATCCTGCATCCTTCAGTGATACATCCAAAACAGGTTCTTCCCCCTTTCCAAGCACATACCTAACATAAATGCAAGATACATGAAACAGGTCAAGACTTGTTCCTTGAATTCTCCTGCTACATCCATAAAAATATTTTGGACGAGGAGAAAGAACAAACCAACGACGCAGAAGGAAACATTCTACCGCATGCACATGCCTACCCAAATTCCTAGAAGGATACATAATTAGGGATGTAGTAAGGAAAAGGAAAATAGTAATATGAGAAACTATTCTGATATAAATAAAAAAAAGAACAAAATTGTGGAAAATGAATATAAAGTATATTTTCAGGTATTTCTGCCTTTCAATCGGCCATCCTGGAAGATAACTCGTCCCGAGTTAACATGATTTGTTTTCATCGCTTGATAACACTACACCATCTTCTCCACTTTGACTGTCAGTTTCATCCGAAACTCCACCTGGGGGAATCCATGGATTCATCCGGTCGACGGCAATAGTCCGCTCATACCTTCGTGACGATCTATGAGATCCTTTCATGTCTGTTATGATATACCTATCATTTGGTAACACCTCTTTGACCAAAAACGGTCCACTATATGGCGAAACTAGTTTTCTACTTGTACTTTGTGCGGGTTCATTTTTCTCCTTCTCACTAATTGGTCCTACGTTCAGTTCTCCTAAGTCCAACTCTCTTGGTTTTTTTCTGAATTAATATTGTAATTAGTTACGATCGAAGTTAATTCAATTGGTATCGGCCAAGCCCTAGCTACTACTTTTTCCCTTTTGATTATTAAATCTTCGTCTGAAAGATTCACATATGGTATGTATGCTGTTTTTTTCTTGTTTGTGCGCAAAAGAGTGCGAGGTATACATGACTCTTGCCCTTCTTTACGTCCCACACTAGCTTCTACATACATATCACCCATATATTCATCACTTTGTACATTCACCCACTGTACATGATTTGTAGGAATCAGTTGATCTTCGACGGATATCAATTTAATTTTGGAAGCAGTTTCAGCTTCAAGGCCGTGCGGTAAGTTTTCTATTTCATTTTGTTGATTTGCATATGAAAAATGTAGTGACTGATTATCTTTGATGACTACTATATTCGGCTTTTCCGTAAAAGTACGTCCTACTAGCACAGGCACATCTTGCTCCTTATCTTCGACCACAACTACTTTAACTGGTTCCTTTACTTCATCTATTTTTATTACACACGTAGTTGCTCCTATACTACTGGTCTTCCCGTTCCCATAACCGCGGAGTATGGTGCGGTCAGCATCATCTATATTTAAATTTAATCTTCCGGCTTCACCTTTGGTAAGTATTGTACAAGAGCTTCCAAAATCAATATAAGCTTTAGTCGCATTTCCGTTTACTTCTACGTCTCTAAAAAAATTTCTTATTAGAGACCTCAGAGGCCGCATCTAGTCATGCGATTGGTTTGCTTGTACTAATTTTATTTCTGTAGCATTTCGTTTCATCGTGGTTACGATTTCCACATAGTTTGCATCTAACTTCCACATTAATCCTTTCGCTGCATTTATTAGCATAATGCCCTGCCTTCCCACATTTGAAGCACTTAAAATCTGAAGTCGATGTCTGGGTTATTGCCTTGCTATGTTTAAGTGGATGTCCCTTTTTGTTGATATTATTATATCTATTTCCTGGCTCAGATGTTGATGATGATTTGTGATTGAAAGCACTTAAATATTGAAAAAGCGACTCAGGTGTTTTGTGTTGTCCAGCTTTAGCACCTATTTTTATTAAATTGTCTTCTATTCCCCCTATTAAACAAGACACTGCTCGTCCACCTTTGATGTCACATGCATTTAACCATTTTTTTATGAAAATATTTTGTGTAGGATTCTTCATGTCGTTTTTTTCTGCGCAGCATCTCGTTCAACAAGTCATTATATTCTATTTTATATGGAAAAGCTTCTTGGAGTTTATTTTTCCACTCTTGCCAAGTAAATTTCAACGTTTGTAAACCCTTGTACCATTCTTCCGCCATGCCACGTAATTTTGATAGGGCAAAATAAATTGTTGCATCTTCGGTCCATTCATAAATGCTTCGTAGCTCGTCTATTTTATTGCACCAAGTTTCAGCTGTCTGATTTCGGTCATCTGGGTCAAAACTAGGAACATTTTCTCCTCTGAACGGAATATTTTGCGGTCTGTCACTGCTTCTATTTATTAAGGTTTTTATAGCCTCGGTGAATTTATCCAAGGACCGCGTACTATCTCGAGAAAATGTTTTGTGTCGATTCCTGGAATTATAATCTTCCCTTTCGGAGGAAGATGAATTATAATGTCGTCGATGATGTCCATCGCTACGGCGTGGAGACTTCCTTCGTTTTGGCATTTTTTTTTTTTTTTTTTTGAATCGCTAAAATCGTCAAAAGTAATAATTAAGTATTGAGATGGGCCTAAGCACGTTTTTATAAATGTGATATAAATATAATCATACTTGATTTTACTTAAGAAAATCTGACACGAGTAATTGGTAGTGTATATATTATATTTACACCTGTTATACATTTTCACACATAACATACAAACACACATGCCCATACATATTTCCTCGCTTTTCCCTACATGTGTAACTATACCGAGTAGCCTTGTTCAATCTCCGCAGTTCTTATCCCACTTCTGATAAATTGTAAGACACAAAAAAAATTTTAAAATAAAATTAATAAAACTATTATAGAGAATTTTAAATACCCACAAGGTATACACTCCGCGGGGTAGTCAGAGACCGAACGTTGGCTACTCGCTGAACCTAAAAAGAGATAGAAAAATACGCTTGTAAGCTAATGCATCAAGTGACGGCGAGCATTTCTCTAATCTCAATACACACGCACAAGATTTAACATTCTTTATAAATAAAAAAAAAAGACAAAACTACTCCAAACTAAATAGGGAGAGGACGGGAGAAAACCGTACCTCTCTCTCTCTGCAGCCTCTTTCGGTTTATTTAACATTAAATAAATGGTGAAAACCAACCACTCATCTGTGCATGGAGCAAACCATCAACACGCACTGATGACTGAGTATAGGAGAAAACCATACCTAATACTCAGTTTCTCTATAATTCCGATACTCTCTCAAACAAAAATTACACACTAGACACTACTACTAAAGCTCACAAATCACACACATTTCCTATTTTATAGATTAAACTAATAACGACACTAACTAAATATAAAAAAAAAACGTTCACTCATACACCCACGAGCTTAGTGAGGATTACTCACCTAAAATTGTCTACTTCAATATTATTTCACTTTAACTATTTTTATTTTTAACTATTTATCTGTTTTTTTTTTCTAAGGATACCGCACTTGTGGGATACTCGGGTGATTATCACTGAAAGAATAATCTCTGCAAGATTTCATCCTGCATCCTTCAGTGATACATCCAAAACAGGTTCTTCCCCCTTTCCAAGCACATACCTAACATAAATGCAAGATACATGAAACAGGTCAAGACTTGTTCCTTGAATTCTCCTGCTACATCCATAAAAATATTTTGGACGAGGAGAAAGAACAAACCAACGACGCAGAAGGAAACATTCTACCGCATGCACATGCCTACCCAAATTCCTAGAAGGATACATAATTAGGGATGTAGTAAGGAAAAGGAAAATAGTAATATGAGAAACTATTCTGATATAAATAAAAAAAAGAACAAAATTGTGGAAAATGAATATAAAGTATATTTTCAGGTATTTCTGCCTTTCAATAGCGCAATCCATTCACCGTAACTGTTGCTCCAGCCTCATTTTCGAAAAAGTAAGGTCCAATGACCCCGCGGGACCATAAACCGCACCAAACAGTCACACGTTGAGGATAAAGAGGCTTTTCAACAATAACTCTTGGGTTTTCCGAGCCCCAGATGCGACAATTTTGCTTGTTGACGAAGCCATCGAGGTGGAAATGGGCCTCATCACTCAAGATAACTTTTCGATGGAATTCCGGATCATTTTCATGCATTTCAAGGACCCAATCAGCAAAGACTCGACGTTGTTGATGATCGGCCGGCTTGAGTTCTTGTGTTAACTGAACTTTATAAGCCTTAATCCCGAAATCTTTATGCAAAATACGGTGTAATGACGTTTGTGGAATGCCTAATTCCAAAGAACGACGAGGAATGGACAAACTGGGTTTTCTTCAACACTTTCGGCTACAGGAGCAATATTCTCGGCTGTTCTTGAGCGACGTGCACGAGTTTTATTCTTCACATCACTAACTTGTCCCGACAGCTCGAATTTTTCTACCAATTTCTGTATTGCGGTCCGACAAGGTGCTTCACGACGACCCAAAAATGTTCGAGTTTTACGAACCGTCTCTGTCACATTTTCACCATTTTTATAGTGAATTTTAATAATTTCAATGCGTTGTTGAATCGTGTATCGTTCCATTTTCATTAATGGCGTAGTTTCTACTTGTCAAATGTCAAAAATTGACAGCTCCAAAAGTGACATCTATCGAAATAGCGGGCTAATTAAAATAACACTTCTTATTCGAAAACCCTTTATATGTGCCATAATTATGAAAGTGGTCTAAGTCAAAATTAAAAAAAAACGAGTTTAGTTATTTCACACAATATTATTTTAAACTAAATTAATTTAATGTAATTTTCAAGATAATTGCCGAAAATGAACCATTAGATAGTGGTTGTTATTTCTACATTACATATGTTAATTATTCGGATATGTTGTGATTTGTAGATATACGACCATGTAATAAGACAATTATCTTCTTCAGATGAATCATACCATGACTTCACTGCAAATTTAGAAACCCCAGAAATGGAACAAGGTAAAACAATAGAAATGGAGCAAGTCAAGAAAAGAAAAAGGACAAAAAATGAAAGTAAGTAGTTACGCATAAAATATTAGAAAAATTAATTAGTGTCGAAGAATACACGACAAAAATTCAAAGCTTGTGCTCTGAATGCTGAAACACCTGAAAGTGATTGTCGTGAGAAGATGCCTAGATCTTCGCGAAAAACAGACGAAATTAAGATAAAGGCTGTACGAGAAGATATTTTAAGTTTCCAAGCATATGAGAAGCACTACACTAGAACTCATCACACTCCTGGTGGAAATATTTAAATCTTGATTTAGATATTAGTAAAATTTATAGTCTTTATTTAGAGAAATGTGAGGAAAATAACCAATCATTTGTTAAGAAGGGGACCTACAGGAAAGTATTTAATACTGAGTTTAATTTAAATTTTCATGCTCCTCGAAAAGACACGTGCCAAAGGTGCGATTTACTTAAGGGAAAAAGCCAAGCATGTAGTGATGAGAAAGAGAAGTTATATCTTAGACAAAGTCTTGATTTACCACTTGCAAAGTGCCGAGTAAGTCCTGCAGAAGACCAACAAAAAGCAAAATATAAACCTGGGGAATATTTTTGCCGAGTAAGTTCTGCAGAAGACCAACAAAAAGCAAAATATAATCCTGGGGAATATTTTTGATTATTATTTGATTTGCAAAAATCACTAACGTATCCAAAACTTTCTGTTTCGTTAGCTTCTCAACAGTGGTCGAAGTCATTACTGACATAGTTCTAGAAGTACTTACCAGAAGTCTCAACTAGTTTCAAGTATGACTCCACTCCATGTAAACAACTCATTATTTTTACACGGTATTGTCAAAGGGCGGAACCAGTTCTTCCTTGTATTACTAGCATAATTCCTAGAAGTAATTAACGGAAGCATTACCGGATTACTTTTGTCATGAAATTTTTTTAGAATCTGAAATCTGGTATTTAATGATCTATTTTTACTTTAACGTGTTTAGATGTAGAAAACAAAACTAGAAATACTGAAAGAGATAAAATAATCTTGAAGTAAAAGTATTTTAGAAAGGGAAGAAGTAAAAAGTTCATAATAACGAAAACATTCCAAAGTATTCATAGTTTACAATTTAAGGAAAATTTTCCTGATGATAAAAAACTTTTTTCTAACTGACGATGTAACCCAGACGTATTTGCATACAAAATTTTAAAAACGTGTTTAACTTTTCAACCACAAGTTTTTATATTGCAATGGAAACATGTTTACTAACCTATCAACAATATTTTTATATGATAAAATCAATTACTGAAATCATTCTATAATCACTTTCCCTTGTAGAAACGTGAAAGCAAATTCAAAGTAGTTCTAGAACTATTTCTGTTAGAAAGTGTTTCAAATCCGCTGCTGGGTTACACTGTGTTACAAAAAGAGATAAAGTCGATATACTTTTGACAAGGCATAGTGTAGGTTGTAGGTCTAGTGGAACTAAAAGTAGTGGCATACTAGAAATTTCTAATGCACCCTCAAAATCTCATTTTAGTCCAAAAAAACCGTTATTAGGTAGAGTCGAAAAAATTTCGAAATTTACCATTTTTTACACATTTTTTCAACTTTGACAACAATTTGATGGCTTATTTTGATCTACAATATTTTATTTCCGTTTATATAACTAATGGCGAATTCAATTCCGCGTCTAATGAGCATTCGTTAACTAAAATCGGTTGAAATTTGACTGAGTTATCGAATTTTTGCTCATTAAGCAGCTATAGTTCTGTATAATATTGAACTATAGAGAAAGTTGAAGAAGCACTGGGCTTTAACCGCGAAAACTGTGTGAAAACGTGAAAAAATACAACAAATGAAAACAACTAAAACAACAACAACAAATTCAAAAGCCGTTGTCAGCAACACCAACTTGGAATTAAATTTCATGAGGCATGCCCAAACGTATGATACAATAGTATTAGACAATTTTGTTTGGAATATAAGGCAGTAATACCAAGTATCTTTGTTGTTTTTATGAGTGGGATAGTCGTGTGCGAATTAGGTATAAACGAACTGACTGAGTGGCCACCACGTACATCGTTTCAAATTGGAAAGTAAAATGTTTTGAACATTCTATTGGTGCGGCTTGAAGATGTCATCCTACCGCCACTGCATTTGAAGATCGGCTACATGAAGCAGTTCGTGAAAATTTAAACATCAACAGCAAAGAATTTCGTCAACTGAGACCAAAGTTTCCTGGTTTCAGTGAAGATAATATCAAAGAAGGTGCCCTATATCTTCATTTGTTGGCAATAAATACTTAAATATTTCAATTGATTTCGGCTAATTTTCACGAATATTCGTTAGGTCACAATTTAATTTAAGTAAATTATGCGGGAGAACGATTTTGTAACCAAACTGAGTACAGTGGAAAGATGAGTGTGGAATAGTTTTACTTCATTGTGCAATAATTTCCAATTGCCAACAAGAAAGTTCCGACTACATAAACGTTGTACAGGAATTTTTTAGTATCTACGGTGAAATGGACTATAACATGTCCATTAACCATCATTCACTTTTTGCACTCACACTTAAATTTCTTTCAGGACTATCCCACTCATAAAAGTAACAAAGATACTTGGTATTACTGCCTTACAAAATTGTCATTAATACTACTATTTAATTCGAAGTTGGTGTTGCTGACAACGGATTTGAATTTGTTGTTGTATTTGTTGTTGTTGTTTTAGTTGTTGTTATTTGTTGCATTTTTTTACGTTTTGATAGTTTTTGCGGTTAAAGCCCAGTGCTTCTTCAACTTTCTCTATACTTCAATATTATACGGAACAGCTTTCTCTATAGTTCAATATTATACGGAACTATAGCTGCTTAATGAGCAAAAATTCGATAACTCAGTCAAATTTCAACCGATTTTAGTTAACGAATGCTCATTAGACGCGGAATCCAATTCGCTATTAGTGAAATGAATGAAAAAAAAAAATATTGTAGAGCAAAATAAACCATCAAATTGTTGTGAAAGTTGTGAAAATGTGTAAAAAATGGTTAATTTCAAAATTTTTCGACTGTAACTTCGTGATTTTTCGTCACAACGAAATAAGGAACATGTTAGAAAGGCCTATATCTTCTGTCATATACCACAAAAAATTCGACATCAAATAAGAAATGGCGGAGTTTTAAATTATTATATATATGGGCGGTTTTTTTTCGTCTAAAATAAGATTTTGAGGGTACATGAGAAATTTCTAGTATGCCACTACTTTTAGTTCCACTAGACCAGCGGTCAGGAAACTTTTTTAGCCTTACCCAAAAATATTTTTGTGTAAGTCGATATTACCCCACATTCTGAAAAGCAAAAAATAAAGCAGGGTACATTTAGATTTATTTATTATTCATTGAATTTATTGGAATTTACATGAAAACTCTTTACAAGTAAATAAAAATTATAAACAACATCATTCCAAACATCTATATGTTTTTGAGAAATGATGTTATTTCATCTTTGACAGAATAACTTCAAAATTGAGGATTTTGAGTAAGGATAATTTAAATACAGTCTTCGGCGTTCGGTCGATTTCTGTTTTTCGTTTTAATCGTTTAAATCCTTGTTCGCAAAGGTATGTCGCTGCAAATGGCAGCAAATTTTTTATCGCCTCCTCATGTGCTATTTTGAAAGCCTTTGCAGCTTCTGACATCGAAAAAGACGACAGATATGCTTGACAATATGCTGCTCTAAATCTGGAAAGTAATCAGAGAAGCGTTCTCTGAGTTTGGTAAGATGCCTGATAACTGTATCCTTGACGTCATTAAAAGTAATATTGCCACAATCTTCCAAAAATAAAAATAACTTGGAAAAAGAACCTCTCTTGCTCTGTTCTGCTTTCTGTCTCCAATACAGAAGCTTTACTACAAATGCTGAAATTTTTTCTCTGGCTGAAATGATATTAATATTTTTCCTTTGCAATTCTTTGTTCAACACATTAATATGCTCAAAAATGTCAGCTAAATACGACAGATATGAAACCCATGAAGAATTGTTAAACTTATCTTCGAGAATATGCTTTTGATCAAATATAAAAATTTCAAGTTCAGTTTTGAGTGCCCCATTCAGAACATTTCCCCGGGAAAGTCTTTCACTTCCGTATAATAAAAGGTCTGTCTGTTAATTCGAAAGTTTTTACTCGGTGTAAAAACTTTTACGCATTTTTACACACGAACCGTCTGTTTACTTTTGAGCTCGTAAAAATCGAGTAAATTTATACGTTTCCCCTCTTTCACAAAGTTGCACATTTTTACTCATGATCAAGAGGATGTGTAACTTCGATATGCAATCAGCTGACTGTAAAAAGTATTAAATTTAAGGTTAAGCCGTTTGTTGGGTTATTGAATGAATGTAAAGTGATAATCTAAAGAGTTGAAATTAAAAAAAAAAAAAAAAAATTAAATAGGGTGAGTTTTTTAAAACGTATTTCAAATTAATTAATTATTTTCTGTTTCAGACAGAAACGTAGCAGCAAAATTTTCGACACATGGCAAGCTCAAAAAAATTTACTTGAGAAGTGTCTGGTAACTTTTGTTGAGTTATCCCCTCTTCTGCATAAACGTTTTTATTTGATTTCTATGCAAAGATTTTTGCTCTAAAGATACCAGACAGACCTAAAGTACATAATTTGTGGTTTTTGAAGAGATTTTGTGGTATGCACTCATTTTTAAAAAAATTTAAGAAGCAATAAAAACAATAAAAAATTCAAGTTTTCCACCTTTTTTGGTTCTTTTATTTATTTGGTGTTGTCTTCCATAATTAAAATATATCCATACCGCGGTTTCGGCTGTTTGTGCCATCCTCAGTAGACTAATTTAATTTCAGACTAACCTATTAATGGTAACAGCAATGAAGAGTTATATGGCATGCATTCATGAAGTGTATGTGTGTGATTTAATTTAGCTCTCTCTATCTCTAGGTTTTCTAAGCAATCTAACAACTTCCATTTCTTTTCTATGTGTAAAATTTCGATCTCTTCATTTGAACTCCCAGTAGGAAATCGAGGGATTAGTGAACATGGTAATGGGTTATTTCATCTAAGAATACTACACTTCTATTTCATCGAGGACATGGTAATGCAGACGATATGGTAATGTAAGCACGTTTGCTTAAACAGAATGAAAAATGATGATTCATATGAAAATAAGAAGAAATGTTTTGTTCATTTTTGTTTGTTTCAGAGTGAAGCTGGCATAGTTAGTCAGTTGTCGGTGTGATTAATCTCATTTTGAGTTGCATTAATTAAGTTGAGGTCAAGTGTGTAGTGTATGTGTTTAGCTTTCGTGCACAATAATTCTTTTATTATAATTTTTAAATTCTATTTTATTTTATTTCATGAATTACAATGAATTAAACCAAACATGAATTTGAATTATATATAAGTATTATTCATCTTTATAATATAATTTTTAAATTTGTTCTCTTCTTATGTGGAAAAAGACTGGGCTTTTTTCTGTAAATTTCGAATTTAGAGTAATAAATATATATAAAAAAGCGACTGATGACATCATGCATGACCAGTGTAGGCTCCAAATGTCTCACAAGAAGTGCCTGACGATGGATACAGTGATTAACTTCAATTTTTGGGTTACTTTTTTTTTTCACGAAGGCCGAAAAACTATTAATATGACCCAACATAGCTGATGCTCCATCAACTGTCACGGCAATGCAATTTTCCCACTTTAGATTATTGCTTTCAGCATTAAAGTATTCATTAGCCTTATTATATACATCAATTCCACGAGATCTCAACTCGAGAGGATAAAAAAATAACAATTCATCTTCAATTGCATGTGCACTTTTGTAGCGAACATGCAGCATCAGCTGTGAATTACTACTGACATCTGTAGTCTTATCAAGCTGAATAGCAAAATATTTAGCCTGTTTTAGTGAGAAAATAATGAGTAGGTACCCCCAATAATTTCTTTTTACCCTTTTGGGGTAATTTACCCAGGATCCCGGACCGGTGCACTAGACCGACAACCTATACTATGTCTCGTCAAAAGTATATTTTCGCTGTAACAAAGTGTTATTATAAGCGAAATACATATACGTATACAATTTGAGTTTCCATAATTTCCATGATGTCAATTTCAAGATGTATGTATCGGATGAAACTACAGCTTCAAGAGGTACTCAGGAAGTAGCATCATGCATTTTAATGCATATGGAGGATGTAATTACTCAAAAAACACGTAATATGTTGCTTACAGGCCAAATTCGTAACATTAAAGTAGCATTGACATGGCTGAAAGCTGCTCAGTCTTTAAATGATAATATTGAAAAGATCGACCACAAATTTTTAGTATCTGGTCATTCCTTTCGACTAAATGACCGTAATTTTGGGCTGATAGAAATAAAAGTAAGAAAAATAAATTACTTATACAACTCTAAGTATTATTATGAATTAATAGAACAGTGTAGAAGAAGAAAAACATTTTCGGTACAACGAATGTCGCAGCCGGATTTTATTTCAATGAAACCACTAGATGTGTCAACACAAGAAGAGTAAAAAATACCGCGGACGGATCTGTCGCTTAGCTGCAAATTCGATGGATGAGATTCTTGAAAAATAAACCTTATAAGATGTTCTATAAAACTTCTTTTGATGATTCCACGTTTTTGATCTTTCAGCTAGAAGAGGAAGAACAAAAATATACGGAAATATTAAATTATTTCCATTATACATATGTACACCACCACTAGACCAATAACGGAAGAAAAACATAAAAATATTATATGTTTACTATTACTACCCTATATCCCACCAGTTTCTCAGGAACATTTTAAGAATCTCAAAACTTATAATGATAAAAATGGATTACTTCTTAAAAATAATTAATAAATGTTCATGAATTATTTCATTAAAATTATTGTTTCCAATAAAAGTCGTAGTTTTTTATTGTTTTAAGTAATTTTATGGGTAATTCAGTTAATTTTGAAAATGTTTTAAGTCAATTCAAACTTTAAAAACAACATTTTCGTATGAGATTCATACAAAATTTCACATTCATAATAAATTCTCATTAATCAATACTAATAAAATTCTAAATTAAGATGTTGCATAATATAAAAATATTTTTTAATTTATTCAAATGTAACCCATTGAATATCTCGAAAAAAGAAATAAAGGGTTTTCCAATAAGAAGTGTTATTTTAATTAGCCCTCTATTTCGGTAGATGTCACTTTTGGAGCTGTCATTTTTTGACATTTGACAAGTGGAAACTACGCCATTAATAAAAATGGAACGATACACGATTCAACAACGCATTGAAATTATTAAAATTCACTATAAAAATGGTGAAAATGTGGCAGAGACGGTTCGTAAAACTCGAACATTTTTGGGTCGTCGTGAAGCACCTTGTCGAACCGCAATACAGAAATTGGTAGAAAAATTCGAGCTGTCGGGACAAATTAGTGATGTAAAGAATAAAACCCGTGCACGTCGCTCAAGAACAGCCGAGAATATTGCTGCTGTAGCCGAAAGTGTTGAAGAAAACCCAGGTTTGTCCATTCCTCGTCGTTCTTTGGAATTAGGCATTCCACAAACGTCATTACACCGTATTTTGCATAAAGATTTGGGTCTTAAGGATTATAAAGTTCAGTTAACACAAGAACTCAAGCCGGCCGATCATCAACAACGTCGAGTCTTTGCAGATTGGGTCCTTGAAATGCATGAAAATGATCCGGAATTCCATCGAAAACTCATCTTGAGTGATGAGGCCCATTTCCACCTCGATGGCTTCGTCAACAAGCAAAATTGTCGCATCTGGGGCTCGGAAAACCCAAGAGTTATTGTTGAAAAGCCTCTTTATCCTCAACGTGTGACTGTTTGGTGCGGTTTATGGTCCCGCGGGGTCATTGGACCTTACTTTTTCGAAAATGAGGCTGGAGCAACAGTTACGGTGAATGGATTGCGCTATCGACAGATGATTAATGATTTTTTATGGCCGGAATTGGATGGTATTGATCTGGACAACGTTTACTTTCAACAAGACGGCGCTACGTGCCACACAAGCAACAAAACCATTGATCTTTTACGGGAAAAGTTTCCGGACCGTTTTATCTCTCGAAGAGGTGATCACAATTGGCCACCGAGATATTGTGACTTAACACCTTGCGACTTCTTCCTTTGGGCCACGTGAAAGAGAAGGTCTACGCCAACAGCCCAGCGTCGATTCAAGACCTCAAAGATGGAATTCGTGAGGCTATCGAGGACATAGGGTAGCCACTTTGCGATTTGGTTATGGAAAATTTCATGAAAAGGATATGGTCCTGTAGGCGTGGTCGTGGTGGTCATTTGGCTGATGTTATTTTCCATTATTAACGGCATACCTTCCTCTTTATAATGAAATAAAGATCCGATCTCTATCTCAAAAAATGGCATTTTTCTTTGAATATCAAAATAACACCTCTTATTGGAAAACCCTTTATATGGCTTACAAGGAGAGGGTGGCTCTACCCGTTATCACCGATTTATGTGTTGGGCTTGACTAGAAATGAAAGTGATGCAAGTGGGAGCTCCTGATGGCCAAGCGAAACCGAAATAATGCATAATGTAGGTGAGTCCGGGGTTAAAATTAACAATTTTCGAAAAACTTTGATAATTATCATCTTGTGGGTATATTCGCTACATTTAAGCCAGAAGTTATTATTCTAATTAGTTTAGGTTTTAGGAGCATTTTCCAAAATAATATTGTGAGGTTTCCTAAATTACTTTCAACTTACATTAATTAGCAGCATATACATATTCTAAAGCTACCACCCTTTATCTCTCGGCTAAATTATATTTAACCGATTTTCAAAATTCTTTTTGCTAAATTCATTGTGAATTTTTTATGATTTTTTGAAACTATTACGAGATTCGTACGGTAGCGGGTTACAGAGTAGTAACCCTACACCATATATTATTATAAAAATAAATAAAAAAATTTATTTTTCCGGGGGTGAGGGCATTTATTTTACGTTCTGCCATCTGTGTAGAATATTCGTACACAATCTCATCAAAACCGGATGATAAATTTAATATCGAAAGGTCATTCATATAATGCCAATGGGAAAAAGTTTCTAATTTCCCGAATCTGGGTGTTCTGAGGGAAGGGAGGTGGGGTAATTATTATCTGATTTGCAAATTTTCTTTTGCTAGTTTTTTTTTATGATTTTCTTCTGATTTTTTTAATATGTTTTCCCTCACCTTCTGATTAAGTTGCGAAATTTAATTTTCGATGGCCAAAATTCTGTCTGATAAATTTATTTCGAAATGTTTTTCTACAACTTATCGATTAATCTAATTTTTTTGTTTTTTTTTTATGGATGTGCTTTGATAAGAGATTATCTGTACAAAATTTCAGGAAGATCAGATGTCATTTACCTATTAAAAAAAAAATTAAAATTAAATATATAAAAATTTTGCACACCCACTTTTCGCCATCTACCAGCGATCTCTGGAAACGCACGGAAATGCCACTTACAGAATTGCATTTACAGGAGGCATGTAATGTGCTTGGTATTTTATCAGAATGAATTTGGCGCTTTCGTTCATATTCTGTTGCAATTTAACCGCGACAACTCCCGCGAAAATTTTCAAATTTAAGCATTTTCCAAGTGTTAAGCCTACAAAACCCCGGGCTCCCCTACATTATACATTATTTCGGATTTGCTTGGTCATCTGTAGCTCCTACTTGCGTCACTTTCATTTCTAGTCAAGCCCTACTTATACTGTGAATTCGGACGAAATCGGTGATGACAAGTCGGGACCCTCTCCTTGTTAGAACACTTTCATAATTATGGGTTCATGTGTACTCTCGGAGTCTATCTATACGTGGCTTTAATGACATAATAATCTTATTATAAAATTGTTTTTTATTTTTATTTCAAGTTTAATAACCAAAGCTATTTTTCACAAGTCTCGAATTAATCGAAAAAAAAAAAAATTCAAATAGAAAAAGCTTTTACACTCTCTTAACAGGAATTCGCGAAATCTGAAATTATCGAGTATCGAACAGCTGAGGAAGCTTCATTATCAGAAAAACAGCTGATTGTATAAATAAAAGCTGTTCTAAAAAGCTCATACCTAGCACAATTCGGGTGAATTTTCTTATACGTCTGCAAAGTACTTACAACAGAATTTCCAGTAAATATTTCACCGCTGAAAGGAACCAACGTCGGGTGGTTATCCACAGACCGGAAACGTAATAGTACAATAGGTACCTTAACGGAAATTGCTCAACAAAGACAAACTACTATATATATTTAATTTTGATGCGCAACATGGTGCTTAGGCTCACTGGTAGAGTGCGTGTCCGCGTGTTGCCTAGTGATAAATTGTCGCTTTTGGAATATTACCGTTTGTGGGATTTTTAGATTTCTCTCGCCTTCTTCCTTTTTATGTTATCCCTGTTTCATTACCTCATATAAATACGTGGTAGCTCTTGCACTACACAGGTGAATTTGTTTCGTATTTATCTATGTTTTTTTTAGTGCTCTCATGTCTTTCCCGGCATCTGACGACGGTGGAAAAAACCAATCGATACTTTTAGCTACTTACTATGTATGACTGCCGATTTTAAGTGTTTTATTGTGGCTATCATGTGTGTGCTTAATACTCGCTATCTATACATTATGTGGTGCATAATTGCTCGTTCTTATCAAGGAAGATATTAAGTATATGTATTGATAGATATCCTAGATATCCTCTACGGTAGTTTTTAATGAATTTAGTTTCGCCAATCTTAAAAGTGTAGGTTCGACAGGAACTTATTAATTTCTTAATTTTTGTCTGAAATTTTCTATCCAATTAAAGTGAGAAAAAAGTGTTTTTTTTTTTTTCGTTTTGCTGTTCGGTAGTGCTGTGAGCTGTGGGAATTTCAACAGAGTTTTGCTTTTAACGATTTTGTGGTTGTTTATTTAATTTCTTTTTTTTTTCTTCTTTTGGTTAAGCATTTGCTGCATAAGTGCTGTTACTTTTTCTCAATTCAAGTGTCATTTAAGTTTGAAAATGTTGACAATTTAAGGTCTTCTGGAACCACCGTTGGAGCAATTTAAAAGTAAATAAATGAAATACATTTTTCTAAAACATTAAACTTTGTTTAACCTAACTATTTCAAAGCGAATTGAAGTAATATATTTAAATCCTCAATGTGTCTCAATCTCAAGGTATTACATTAATTCGAATAATTTAAAAATTTTTTTTTTTGTTTAGGTCTATATAGATTTTAAGATTATATTACAATTTTTTTTTAAAACAGTTGCTGCATGTGTATTTTTATACCCTAGATGAAATCTAAAGGATCGTTCCGTTTGTAACACCTAGAAATAATGATGGTAGAGCAAAATGGATTAGACACCCATGCATAAAAATAAAAGTTACATATTTTGATTTTTTCATGTCCGTCCGTCCGTCCATCCGACCCCACGATAATTCGAGAACGCATTCATTTAAGGGGCTGAAATTTTGCACACGGACTTGTTTTTTTAAAAATAAAGTAAATTTAAGTTCGAAAATGGGACAAATCGAGTAACTCCATCGTAGGGTTGCCATACAAAAATTACGTTTTTTACTATATATTTGGTCAGTTACTGACAACGCGTTGAGGTAGAGAGCTGAAATTTTGCACACAGATTTAAAAAAAAAAATAGAAATTTGAGTTGCCATACAAAAATTTCGATTGTCACTATATATTTGAACACTGCCTGGAGAACTCATTATCGACACATATACGGGTATTTGAACGATCTACGCAGCCAAAATTATTTTAATGTCTACATCGATTCTAAACGATATTACTAAATAAAAAAGAGCTTTCTATTATTATAGATCAAATGAAATATTTATTGACAAACAATACATACAACAAAAAAATTATTTAACATTCTTGAGACAAATGTCCATCTTCACTCTCTGAAAAATGACCAGTAACATTACGCTTCGCGGGCATAAGTAGAGCAATTGTTTTTGGCAAAAAACAAGTCAATTGTCTTCTTTTTACGCTCCTCATCCTACTTAAGAGAAGGTTTGAGCTTAAAAGTAGCCTATTAAAAATATCTCTGCTCTGGAGAATCTTTGCGAGAAATTTTGGCGGTATGACTGGAAATGTTTATTTTGCGCTTCCGCGGCCTCTTCTGAAAGTTGCCCAATAGGTAACAATGCATTTTTTTATAATAGCTGCACCATGGATATAAATTTTATGAATTGTTGGAGTCATTGGATGCCAAGGGTACAGATGGACATACAAGCGAGCATATCTATAATGCGTATTTGTCATATTTTTCCGGATAAATTATATGTGCGCTCGAAATAGTTTCTAGTATGACCTTTAATCTGTATATTAGGTCATAACTGATGCCCGTTATTTCGGAAGCCAATATCGGATCTTCAAAATATCTCCTGCTAGTGCTGCCATCATTGGTCTTTGGTACATCCAACAACAAACCAGTTTCGTTGTGAAATTTGGCCTAGATTTCCAATTTCCATTCCTTTTCGGTTTTGCTCTCTCTCTATATATATTTTTACTCGCAACTTACAAGCCAACTGGAGAATGCTTTCTAAAAGACGAATTCTGGCATGTAAAACTGAAAGCCCAAACACGGTAATCTCAGAACTGATCTGTTTTAAAAAATGTAATCGGTTGAATTCCTTAATTGCATCACATATGTAGCAGTAGCTTGTAGATTTCGTGCCAGTGCCAGACCTTGCCGTCGACCATTAGCATGATGACGACATGTTTAACTAAAAACTTCTTCAAATTTAAGTCAACCTCTATTGTGTTTAGAGACTTCTTGGAATTGTTCACGTAAATAATTTCTTCTTCCGTAATATCAGTACTCTCTTTAACAAAACGGAATCTTTAACGCAGTGAAGAAGGTGTTAGATTTTCCCATAGTATCTTTTCATCTTCTTTACCAAAGCGTAGAGAGATGAAACAGCTCTGAAGAGTCGGCATCAGTTTTGAATTTTTGTTTAAACTGAGATTGCTGAGATCCGTCACAACCCCATTTACAAATAATCTTCAGGGTACCTATATCGTTGTTGTCCTTCAATGTTATCAAGACCTCTTCTACGAAGGTCAAATCAAGGTTTTAAATCACTTTTGATGTATAGATACTCGTTACTCTGCATGATTCTATGGATGGATAACATTTTTGTTTTGCTTTTTATAAAAGGCTATAACAAGAGAAGAATTTCTTGTTGGTATTTCTAATTACTGCGTATTGCCGAGAACATTGATAATTATATTGGTGTACCAGAGCAAGTTTCTTTTTTCCTTAATTTAGAAAATGTCCTTTTATATTTTGTTGCACGTGTCGGGGTACTAGTGATTTCTTTGAGTATATTTGAAGCATCTCGTTTTCTAGTCTTCCGCAATTCATTCTGAGCAGCATGAATGATAACTTCCTTTTTGAAAATAGATCGAACAGCCACAGTTTTCCTCCTTTTAGTTCTTTCACTTAACACTCCAAATGGTCGATTTTGTATAACAACTGGAATCTCAAACGTTCCTTCTAGCCATGAATGATTGCATTTGGTCTTCCTTCTTATGGGATTTTGACCATTTTTGTCTAATTTGCGATTTGAAAAGTGAAAAATTTCGTTTCAAGCCTTCAATTTGATCTTCCGTGTATCCTTCGCAGTACAGAAGTTACTCTTTCAAGAAATTTAATTTTTCTTCCAAATTAGACAAATTAAGATTCTGCATGCGGTCGACCAATTATTCACGGGTCACTCGCGAGGTAGGTACCATGTGAACCTAAAACAAAAAGACATTCGTTGAAAATGCTTTTAATTTCAATCATCATATTTAGACGTTTTAGTACAAAAAAGTTCAAAGTACCGAAATAGTATTTATCTGCGCATTTCCATGGCTAATTTTTTTATGATTACTACTAAAATCTTCAAATCTTCGAATTTATGAGGAATTATAGCAGGATCTAACTTGGAAGTAAAATAAATACATAAATAAACAAAAATAATAACTTAAAAATTCTCCATAATACGTGTGACTTTCAAAACAATAAATCTAAACTTTAAAATGATAAAAATAATGTTAATCCTAATATAGCTAGTGAGTTATTACCTGCTGTATCAGTATCCATCATTTTTACTTCCCAGATGAAGGCAGAATAATAAATTTTCACTGTTAAAATTTGTTTTCACACAAACGCCGACATTCATCTAAGGCAAGGATTCCCAAACTATTATATGCAGGAGACCCCTTTTCCAAAATGAACTGATACCTCAGACCCCCATAGCCAAATTACTTTAAAATTCCTATCTCTAGTTTTTTTTCCTATTGATATAAAATACTTACCAATTTAAAAACTTTGCGGTTGGTTATGTGACATCATTTTCTCATCAAAATTTAACAAAATAAATAGAAATAAAAGTCAGTAAATATCAAGTGTAATTAATAATTATTAATACAAATTACGTAAAAATACTTAAGTAGGTAATTATTTTTTGAGAAAAAAACATTAAAATCGCAAAGTAAAGAAAAAAGAATAAAAAATTCTGTGTGATGGATGAACCTGGTGACTTTCTACCAATCTAGCAAATCCGGTTCAATATTTGTGAGTTGCAGCCTTTTTCGACGAGGTATGATAAGGTATTTTTCAGCAATGTTCCACAATGCGGGATACTGTGCTTCAATGTTGCGTTGCAACCAGAGCTTCTGATAGCCTTGGTTGAACTTTTGCTTAAGCTCCTCGTCTGTGCTGATGGTAATCCACTCTTCTTGCATTATCACATTGGCTGCTTCCATGGCTGTGATATTGTACGGATTTATTATCCATTGAGGAATTTGTAAATTTAAGAGATCCTCAAAGCTCTAAGTAAAATCCTTGTGTAATGCGTCCAAGTGAGTGACATATGATAAAATAACATCGCCTTGAAGCATTTCTGGTAATTTTGACAAATGCGGAAAATATCTGTTTTACAATTGTTCAGATTTTCTTTCAAACTCGGATCTTTTTCTTGTAAAAACTTCAACACAGATTCAAAAAGTGCTGAAAATCTTGCCTCTTGATAGCTTGTGAATGTGAACTTCAGTGTGTAGAAGTAACCGAGTAAAGACTTCGTCGTTTTCCTCACATAGTTGAGCAAATAACCGAGAGTTCAAAGAATTGCTACGAATCTTGTTGACAGCATTTATAACAAATTGTAAAGACTGATGCAATCTAGGACTCAGATTTTTTGCTACTAAATGCTGTCTGTGAATCACACAGTAGTAGATGAGTGCATTATCATTCAAGTTCCAACGAATTTCAAAATGCAAATGAACTTTCAACCTAAGTGCAAGCTTGTTATTTAGTAAAATATCAGGAGCATATTTGGACTTGAACTTGGTCATCTTGTACGAACTTGTGCACGCTTATCGACTTGTTGCGTTTCTTAAATGCACAACAATGATACTTGCTACTAAAAAATTAGTCATTCTTATAACAAGTTGGTACACGTAACACAACTTATTCAGTATTTTGAAAGTTTCAAATAAGAGCTTGTGTTAATTAATAGGGGTCGATTTTTAGACCTCGTCGACCCCCAAAATCAATTTTCGTTTATGTTGACCCCTGGGAAACCGATATCGACCACTTTGGGAATCCCTGATCTAGGGTATCATAAGAATTGGTCTTAAACCTTTTTTCCTTGTTTAATAGTAATCAAACACTCTAGCGATTAACTAATTTAATATTAGTGAAAGCAAAATTTTGATTATTGTAATCTTTTGGTCTAAAAACAGGGTTCGGAATGGAATCCCCAAATGAAAATTTCTAAACTAAATGGCCAACAATATTAATACCCAAGGGTCAGAATCCATAAATTCATAAGTGCCAAAATCACAGTATGTGGCCGTAGAAGATAGGGAAAGGATTAGGAGACATGATGAGAATGGCGGAGACGCTGGTTTATGTATGTCGTTTCTAAAATTTTGCAGATTGTTAGCCGGAGGAAAAACAAAAAAAAAAAAAATAGTAGACTGCTTCACATTCGCAGTATTCGTGATCATCGGCATCACGGAATTTTATCGTACGATCGAAAGTATTTTGGAGTGTGAAAGAGAGTGCGCGACTTACATAGTACGAGTAGAGGAATCAGACTAGATATTTCATCATCAGAACACTGACCATGCACATAACGATAGAAGATCGAAAGCCGTTCGATATTCTGACGGTGCTCCAACGAATCGATATGAGAATAGTTATTGCCGCATCGCCAATGAGCTTGAAGGCTCTCTTTTGGACAATATCTAAAGAAGCTAAGACTGTGCGACCAGTCCCGGTCCAAATATGGGAATTGTATTCCATTCTAGGTTTGATATAAGACTTGCAGAGGAGCATTTCGATGCTTCTTTTCCAACAGAGAAGATGTGATCTGACTAGCTTAACTTATCAGAAATATTAATACTAAGAATTCTTAGTATAGGGTATCGGAAATTAATGCTACATCAAAAGAAATGGGAGTGGTAAATTGATGATATTGTTTTAAAGAGATGAGGCAGATTTGGATCCTAAACGCATGAATTCGACGTGGTTCGCTCTGCTCCAAGCGAGGATTTCGTGAATGTCGCTATTCAATGGACTAATCACGAAATTTCTATGAACATATGCGGTATTCCTTCTAGAGTGCACAAGAGTGTTAAAGGAGTAAGCGAAATCAAGTATTGGTACAGTCATCAGCGAAACTGTGGCTGTGATTGAATGTAAAGGAAAGCTAATTATTAATGAAAATTAAGAAAAGAAACCGAGAACTAGCAGTGCTCTGGGGCACATCGGCATTTATAGGGTGAGGTTCAGATGTAATAATAATACAACCGCGACTATGCGACTAGATAAAAAATCTTTCAATATATGATAGAAAAAGAGGGGAGAGATAAAGTACTTTAAGCTCAGATAAAAGGGCAGGATGCCAGACTATATTAAAGCAAGGGCGGATCCAGACGTTTGCTCTAGGGGGGGGGGCGATCGCCCCCATCGCCCCCTATAACCGCACTTGCCGTCAGCTATGGACTGCTCTGTATAGCTTTCTCATTTCGTTTTGGCATTAAAAATTTCATTAGCATTCAGATATCGCCAGAGTTCTTGTATCTATATAATATAAGTTTTTGATCCCGTAAGCATAGTAAAATTTAATCCCACATAAAATAGATGTTATACACTTCTTGCTTGCCTTACTACTGGTGTTTTTCATACATAGGTCGCTTGCATTTCGCTCAAACACCATAATTTCTTGGGCTGGACTGTAATTTCTTGCAACTTAAATGGTGGAAGAAATTTTCGAGTAATGCTAATTAGGTAGGGTTAATATACATATTATCCCATTTGCCTTAAATTAAATATTTGCAGGACAACTGCATCTGAGAATAATTACCCCGGCTATGATAATTTTCCCAACGTACTACTTTTCATCAAAATACCCGGCTTTTGTGAGCTTTCGATCACAAAAACGTGCAACAATGCTTGTACTGAAAATTCATTTTTGGAGAATAATTTATGACTAAAAAGGAAAAAAACAATAAATATATCAAATGACTATCTAGAGTTTTCCATTTAATCAAATTACATTTGTATAAAAATTTTTAAATTTTCATGGTACACAAAGAAAGCATATTCAAAGGAAAGTAATTTAATTAAGTATTTTGATAAACATTAGGAGTTCCAAATTTAAATTTCGGGAAATTGTTATTCACTGTAGTATAATTTGAGCTGTCCAGATTGTATACCTTGAAAATTTTAAAATTTATATACAAATGTAATATAATTTAAAAATTTAATTAAATGCTAAATGAATGGAAACTCTGGAGAAATGAAGGGAGAAATTATTTTCTATTTTTTTAACGCCGGTTTAGAAACGGTCTTTTTAAAAAATTTGTTTTTGTATTTCCTATTTCATTGGATTAGAATATAAATTTTGATTTATTATTACTAGAGCTCTAGGGGGGGCGATCGAACCGATCGCCCCCCGCTGTATCCGCCACTGTATTAAAGGCCTTTGAAATATTTAGAGCAACCATTTTCGACTCATCAAATTTGTGGTTGCTATGGTTCCGACGTTCTGTAAGAAAGAGTGCAAATCTTCAGACGATCATTGATGAGTTGATAAGTTTCCAGACAGGGGAGACCGGGGAAAATAGTAACAGCCTCATGAAAAAGTAACATACCCTTTTTTAATGCGTATTGAGAAGTTTTGCTCTACAGTTCAGATGTGCTTTCTCACATCGGTTAGTTTCAGCCGACTATTCATATCAGTTACACGCCGAAGAGCTGAATTTGAATATTTGTGCCACTCATGTAATTTTTTACTAATTTTGTATTTTTCTAGAAATCTATAGTTAAATATTTGCCTGTGCATTCTTGAATAGTGGTTTTGTAAATATCTATATTTTATTTCCACAATTCCTGTGTGGTTCTTAGGTAATGATATATTTATTTTAAAAACCAATACCGGGGACAAAAGTAACACATCACCTCGGGGTGTTAAGAATACTAATTTCTTAGAATAAGCTATTTATTAATAACTAGGGTGAACCCTAATATAGATGTCTAAATAGGTGGGGGTGGGTTTCTAGAAAGGCATAATATTTAAGCTATCATCTGACTTGATTGCGCGATTTCGTACGATAGGGTTTCACTTTCTGCCTCTATGTGTGTGTGAGTGCATACGTTCATATCTTGGAAGAGTCTATCTCAGGAAGTGCTCAAATAAATAGTAAAAAACGAAATTTTTGTATGGCAACCCTACGAAGAAGTTACACGATTGATCCCATTTTCGAGCTTAATTGCCCTTTTTTTAAAAAGAGCCGATATACAAAATTTCAGCTGTCTACCTCGACGCTGAGGGAGTGTCCAAATATATAGTGAAAAACTAAAGTTTTGTATTTCAATACCAGATTTGCTTCATTTTTGGACCTGTATTTGCAATTTTTATTACGCCGTGTACAAAATATGAGCTCTCCATGTTGATGCCTTCTCAGGCAGCTTCCAAGTACATATATAGAGAAAAACCAAACTTTTGTATGGTAACACTAAGAAAGGGTAACGCGAAGTCAATTTTTGAAATTTCATTTACCATTTGCTATGAAAACACCATGTACCAAATTTTGACTCTCTACATCGACGCGTTCTCAGACAGTGCCCAAATATATAGTGTATGGGAGCCCTACGAAGGTGTTGCCCGATTGGCACCACTTTTGCACTTAAATATACATTTTTTTTTCTAAAAATCCCGTGTGCACAATTTCAGCTTTCTACGTCGACACGTGAGGCAGTGTCCAAATGCATATATAGTGAAAAACTAATGTTTTGTATGGCAACACCAAAATGGATCGCCTATTTGGTTCATTTTTGAACTTGTATTTGCAATTTTTATGAAAAAGTCGTGTAAAAAAATTTGAGCTCTCCACGTCGACGCGTTTTCCAAATGTATAGCAAAAAACCACAGCTTTGTATAGCAATATCAAGAAAGGGTTGCCTGATTTAGATCATTTTTGTAATTTTATTTGCTATTTCTATGAAAACACCATGTACCAAAATTTAGCTCTTTACCTCGACGCGTTCTCAGGCAGTGCCCAAATATATATGTATGTAGTTAAAAGCGAAATTTTTGTATGGCAACACCAAGAAGGGTTTGCCGATTCCAGTTTTTCTTTCCCTTAATTCTTTATTCGGACTATTATGAATATTAAAAAAAAAAAAATTAGCCAAATCAGTTCAGCCGTTCTCAAGTGATGCAATTCATTTTTATCTACATATACACATAGAAAACAAGTTATTATAACAAAAATATACAAAGCTGAGAGATTATTCTTGGCCTTTTTTTTATTAATAATAAAAGTTAATTCTTATTGTTATTAAAATTATTTTTCATTTAATTTCCTTAAAACAAACAGTGGTACTTATGTCCCCACTAAAATGGCATCTTTATTAGCAGTTGACAGCTGAGTCAAATGTGAAAAAATGTTATTTTTGTCCCCCACTTCATTAATTTGGAGTTAATGATAGATATCTGTGAAAGAATTGAAGCGATTGCAATTGGTCGATAATTTGAAGAATCATTACCCTATCTTTTGTTGGGAATAGTCTGAATGAGTTAGTTTCCAAGCAGTTGGAAAGTTATTAGTCGATTAAAACAAGTAGAATAGTTTGCGTTGAGGTTTAGCGAAGGATGAGACACAGCTTTTAATTAACAGGGGCGAGAAAACATCAGGTCCTGCAGCTTTGGAGACGTTAAGCTCATTAAAGACCTTGAATACATTTCTCATACGGATGTATATTGGCTCTTGTACACATCTGTTTGGGAGATGGAAAATAGGTGTCTGTGGGGTTGGTGGAAGATGAGAATTTGAAGCGAATCTTGTAGCTAAAATATTAGCTTTATCTAGGGTGACAAAAATCACTTCACTATTGTTAAGTAGTAAAAGTATAGAGGAACTGGTGAAGTTGTGCCTGTTGGCTTTGACCACTTTTGTCTAATGCTCTGGTCAAAGAAACATTTTTCTCTCTGGATAATGGACCTATCGATGTTCTGTGCAGTCTTCTAGAATTGTTTCGGTTCTGGGTATCCCACATAAAGGAATTATTCTGCATAAGTTGCTGCGATCTAAACGAGCCAATGGGTTCAACAAAATTGTAGATGCTAACATGTGTGAATCTTACTGCTCCATTATCACATAAAGTAATTGCGTTAATTTGTTTCCAACAGAATGTATGTTATATTTCAAACGTTCCTGAATTTCTAGAAATTACATGTTCTGTTTGAATTGGCTTTTAACAGGAGTAATGGAAGCCAAAATATCAATAATTATATACAATTCTACGTCTGTTAGCTGGTTGCTCTGCACAATCATCTATTCTGCAAATCCAAGTCCAGCAAGAATGCCAGTAATCTATAGTAGGCTTTGATTTTCCGATCTTTCACAGGAGTACATCACAAATGGGAATTCGTAATTCTTTTTTCAAGTTTATTCATATTATTTATTATAATAATAAATGCAAAGATACACAGTGAGAGACTTTTTGTATATATTGTGCTTTTTTTTTTAAATGAAAATCACTATCTTTAAACGTGATATCGACTAAATTTAATCACTTCACGGTGATAATGATAGTGAAAATAACGTTACAGTCATCAAAATGAAAGGTTTCATTCACTCAAAATCATTCCCCAAAAACGGTTATGGTCCAAGACTGGAACGTGCTCTGATAACAAAACTGGTAGTTAAGACAACTATAGAGGGACTATGATGAGAGTTTATCATATCCTAATTACCAATTGTCACCATAAAATGCTAGTTGGGTTTGGTCTCTATAGTTTCCGATTTACAGAAACTAAATTCTCCAAAATTTTTACACGGCAAGAGACTTTTGTTTCTGGAGATCAAAAAATTAGGTCACTGGAGACAATAAGAAATAAGTAAAAAAGCTAGTATTTGTCTAAGAAAAATTTCTAGATAAATGATAGATAGATATTCATTTATTATTGGCAATTGTACAAGTAAGATGCTAGGTCTTTAAGTTAGTACAAGCTTCTAATTATAATTTCAACATTAAATAACCAAAATTTAAGAAACTAAAAACTACAAAAAAAATAAACTAAAACCAAGCGAGTCAGAGCAAATATGTAATAATCCAATTGAATAAAAAACAAAAAAAAATAATAAATTAAAATAAGATATAAGTGAAAACTAATAAAATAAGGAAAGTAAAAAAAAAGAAATAGTACTATTAGCTGTGTAAGTACATAAGCATTTCATGAGTTTAAATAAAGGAAAAGCGCAAGTGTTTAAAACTGTTGCGCGTTCGAGCTCCCAAAGAATTTCTTAGAGCAATTGGAAGACTATTCCAAAGTCTAATGGTGAAGACGAAGAATTGGCGCTTGGAAATTAGTGAGGTGGATCGAGGTATAATAAGTGCAATTGTTCTATTTGATCTGCAATAATGCAAGCAGTCATGCAAATATTTAGGTACACGGTATTTAATAATTTTAGCCAAGAACAAAATACAACGAAATTTTAAATATAGTACAAAGCTGCAACCAAAGATGGATGAAACAAACTGTGAGATGTGGTCATATCTGCGGAGGTTGTAGACATATATGAATTAAAAGCAATATTAAGCTTATATGACGATTGCGAATCGAGTTCGCTAAACACTTCACATCCGTATGTAATTATCGGAATAAGAATTGATCGGGCAAGCATTAAACGTGTGGATAGTGGTATACAGGCACTAGATGCCCATAGTGCACGAAGACCACCATATAAATTCCGTAATGTACTGTCAATATCATAACTCCACGATAGTGTTCTATTGAATATAACTCCTAAGTTTCGAGCGGAGTTCACAAAGCATATATCAGCACCATTGAGTGTTACAGAGGAGAAATAGCTAGTGTCGAGCAGCGTTTTGTAAATCACTATGCACTTTGTTTTATCAGGATTTAGGAGGAGTTTATTATCCACCGACCACTGATTTAAAGCCTCCAAATCCAGATTCAGGCAACATACTGCATCCTCAACCAATCCAACCGGTCTGGACAGGTACAGCTGAGGATCATCCGTATAAAGGTGAAATTAAATTCTCTGACATGTTTTTAGCAAAGAATTCCATGATCAACGGAATCGAAAGCCTTAGAAAAGTCGAGGAATACAAGAGCAGTAAACTTATCGTCATCTAAGTGTATGGCCACAACGCCGCACCGCACCTAGCACCGCACATAGCACAGCACAAGACTAATCATTCCCTAGCACATCGCTCCTTGCACATCGCGGAATTAATGGCCACAGTGAAGCACTGCACATTGCCTAAAGCAACCACGAATATTTGAGTTCTGAAGTAAGTTAAGATATTGCGAAGGCGCAGTCCAGTTTTCGTTAACGAGTATAGACAGAATTCAATACTCTAGTTGCAGTTCTTCTGAAGAGGACGGCATTTTGTGTGAAGCTAGTAAGTGGAATTCTTTAAATTAACTGCATGAGAAGTAAGCCTCGAAGACAGTGGTATGTCTACTAAGTGAATACTCCATTCCAATGTCAGGTTCAGGAAAGTAGACACCTGCCCCAGCTCCCTCATTAGTAAGAGAGTCGTTTGGTGAAAATGTTTAGGGCGGATCTGGGAAGGCTCTATAAGGCACTTCCCTCAGTTCACGATTCCCTTCCCGTTCACAGATAAGCGGCGCCCAAAACGAAGCTCAGGTACCATCGCATCAAGTGACACCCTGGCCAGAGGGTTTTATAAGTCTAGCCCATACGTAAGAGAGTAATGTGAAGAGCCAGTCCAGCAGTCCTCCCATCATCCCCATGAGCGCAATCTGCACACGGCCCTTCTGGCATTTGCCTGAAAGACAAGACAAGACAATTACTAGGGTCCATATCGTGATCATGAAATTCTTCCACGAGAAGTTGGATAACCTTATTTCGAAGTCTTATCTTTTGCCAAGGAGCTAATGATCTAACATGTTAGCAGACTATTTAAAAATGTGATGTTGTCATCTATATCTTTCTCCATCCGCATCTTGAGAGTATTTTCCTTTCACGTAAGGTGTTGCAGTTTTTCTCTTTCCTCACCCAAGAAAGCAGGAGAATGAGGATTCATATTTTACTGCCATATATAAATCTACTGAATTTACTCGATATAAATATTAGCATGGTACTCCACAGAAGAAAATTTACTAAAATATCGTTAAATCTATTAAACTTACCCCAGTCGGGATAAATGTTACCAACGCACCGCACAAAAAAAATAACAACTCATTTCCTGTGTGCAGTGCTACGCTCAGTGCAATGGTTGGTGCGGGGGGCGATGCAAGGTGCGGTGCGCCACTGTAGCCATTTCTATTTGAGATAAGGGATAAATTTTATCATCGCGATGCCATGTGCGGTGCTTGGTGCGGTGCGCTGTTGTGACCATGACCTAAGGCGATTCTAATGTCATTAGTTATTTTTAATAAGGCAGTCATACAGCTATGATTGGCTCTAAATCCAGATTGGTGATCATGTGACAATCCATTGGTCACAATGTAGGTTGAGATTTGCGCAGATATAATCTTTTCTATAATTTTAGATAAAAAAGGAAGGATAGAGATAGGACGAAACTCTGACGATGGATTTTTCGGAATAGGTATTACCTTAGAGTATTTAAAGGCACGAGGAAAAATTGAGGTCATTAAACATGTATTACATATATGAGCAATAGAGAGAGAATAAAGGGCAACAGTAATCGTACAAATTTAGGATTTATCATGCCCGTATGTATTTTCGTATGGTGAAAGTTTAATATTTGAAGTGCTTTTTCGCATATATTTCTAGAATAGCTCGTCGGCCAGAAAAATGATTATAACCAATTTCATAGGATTTCATATTTTGAAGAACTTTTCAGTACAATAGAAACGTCTACGACTGACTGTTTTCACAGTATACGTAGAAGCCCAAAATTTTTATATGGCAACACCAAGAAGGCCCGATTTAGTACATTTTTGAAGCTTTATTAACTACTATGAAAACACTGTGTACAAAAATTCAGCTCTCTACGTCGACGCGTTCTCAGGTAGTGTTCGCAGTGAAAAATAATTTTTTTGTATGGCAACCCGATGAAGGAGTTACCCGTATTGTCCCATTTTCGAACTTAAATTTACTTTTTTTTTTAAAGCCCGTGTGCAATATTTTAGTTCTCTAAGTATACGCGTTCTCGAGTTATTGTGAGGACGGACAGACAGACGGACATTCAAAATTAAAATAACTTTTAATATTATTATTTTTCTCATTATTTCTGTGCATTATAAATGGAATGACAAACTTAGTATAGGTACCTTATAGATTTCATGTAGCGTAGAAAAAGGCTCTAGAGATACGTCTCTGAAGTATTAATGAAATTTATGTTTGGTGTCTAGAGATCTCCAGAGGCCTGTGTTAATTGTTAAGAAAGAGATTGTTAGAAAGAATTATCTCAAAAGTTATTAATATTTTTATATTATGCGAAAAGCTATAATTTTGACGGGATAAAGAATGAAACAACAAATTTGGATTTTGTTTTTTCAAAAATAACCAGACCTCTATTGATGAAAATATTTTCTCTCTGATAACCATTACTATCCCAACTTAGTGTTTTTATTTAAAAACTTTGGAAAAATTAAAAGAAAATTAAGAGAATGCATTTTGAAATATTCTAGGATAAAGGATATTTTTATTATCCTTTATTGTTCTTCTTATAAAAGGCATTCTAAAGACCATGGCTCTGTGATAATTATGTAGATCCAAAATTATGATTTTATTAATATAACTCAACATACGAAGAATTTGGAAAATTTTAAGGATTTCAAAGTTAGTTTCAGTTTAGTTGAATTCAAGGAGTACGGATCGCAAGACAAAATACTTAATTTTTAGCAAAAGAAGAACGTTGAGAAAGTGCATATTTTACTCGATTTTCTATGGAATGACCCCACAATAAATTAAATAAAAATTACCAAAAAACTTTTTTAAATTCACTCTATAGACCAGAGCATACAAATAGTCTCCTAACACCTGGAGATGAAAAATGAACAAACTTCGGAGATTGGTTTGAAATAGACAACGGGAGACTGGAGACTAAAAGTCTCTTTAAAGATTACTTGCGTGTCCAAAGTGTATATATAGGTCTCTGGGTTTCCAGATAACAGAAAGTGGTGTCTTTTGCACTTTAAGAGATATTTATTTAGCTTCAGAGCTTCAGCTATTGCCATAGGCCTTATTGTAGAGCTCGATTCTATCGGTTTGAGATTAGAATAGTCCTGTTAAGTGGTTGAAGGACAAATAATGTAAGTGAGAAGAGTTTTATCTTTAATACAGTTAAAACGAAAAGATTGCGGTCCAAACAGGCATTTTCACCCTTGCAGTGGAAGAGATAAAAAAAACTTTCAATATTTCGGTGCATCTTCTCCAAGAATAACATACAGTTCAGTTCAAAATTTAATTTTCCTAAATAACTAAGCAAATCAAATTAAATCGACAAGCTCTGGTCGAATCAAATTTCGGAATAAGGCCCATGGAAACTTGGATGAACTGCAGTCAGAAGCAAACAAGCAAAACATTTTTTTAAATGTTATCTTTTAAACGTCCACTGAACGAGTTCTTTCGAATTTATCTATGTGCTTCATGTAAACAAAGATAAACTTTTCTATTGCACAGATGAACCCCAGTGATAGTTCTCTACATTTAGTATTCATTAAAACCAGCGTGAGTTCACTGAAGGAAAAGTTCAATTTCCATTTCGGAATGAGCTTATTAAGTGAATTCCTCAAGAGGCTACATATTCTGGATTAAGTGCTTTGCAGAAGACGAAATTGGACTTCTCAGTTCTTCCTCTTCAGCTGGGTATCTTACATTAAAATTATTTACCATCAGCTCGGGAATTGAATATGTGCTGACAGTGGTCTTATCCTTATAGCTTTCAGGCATGGTGAAAAAAGTCGCGTCTGGGGGGAGATAGAGCATTTTTTTTTTTAATTTTGATTAAAATCGCAACAAATGGCTTTGAACGGAAGCTGAAATTACTTTTATTTGAGAATGTACTTACTATGTATGAACGGTTGATGATGGAATCTTGAGAGATTTTAAAGAAATTCCAGCAAAGTATATTCATGTTGTACTGCAAGTGTAATTGCTAAATTACTTTTTCAATATCATTTTGGGACCTTATTTAGTTGTAAAATCTGTGGTCATTCGTGGGCATTTGTAGTGATGCGTTTGTGTTCGAGTTGTACATTTCCGAACCCTTGACCAACCACTTTGTAAATCTAGCAATATTTATTTCGAAATAAAAACACTTTGATGATTGTTGAAAGGCATAGCTATGTGGACTTTTCCTTTTTGGAAAAAAGCAATCTGGTGTTAGCTCATGAACATAAAAATTGTCAATACCTATACAGCGCAAAATTACCCAGGGACATCCCATTATTGTCCCCTAGATCCCATTGCTCTTACGGGATAAACAGAAAGTATTCAGTATGTACCTATGACCTTATTTCTAGGAGTTGTTTCAAATTTCCCATAAGTTGTTCCCTGGGATATCCCAGAACTACTCTCTATAGGAACATTCTCAGTATTTTACAGACAAATACATACGGGATGTGAAGGAAAATTTAGTGACAAACATTGGAAAGTCGTTTTCTCCCTTCCAGAATTTATTTCCATATGTTTTCTGATTCTCGTGCTTCGCATGTTTGGCTGGTGAAAGCCTTCCGTGTGTCGTTTTTGGAGAACAAAAACAGAACAACAAAATATGTATTGAAAGGAGCCATATGAGAACTGCGTTGTTTAAGCCGGCTACATGCGTGAAGCTATATTAGAATTCTATTCGCTTCTGGAATTTCTTTTTGTTTTGGCAAATTTTGTTGAATATTTCAGAACGTGAATTTTTAGTAATTTTGCCATTGGAAATCAATTTGCCTGTGTTAAAAATGTTGGATTTATGTTTTGTGAAAGTGCATACAACTCTGGCGTATACTTTCTAACCATTATTATTATGTTTTTTTGTAAAAATGCTTACCCATAAAAAAAAAATTCTATCAACCAATACCGTACATCCTGCCAATAGACTAGGAGATCCGTAAGACGTCCTAGATACGTTAACTGCGCCTAATCCTATGGGAAGGGCATAGGATCTACCAGGGACATCTCAACCCCAGACATTCGTCATTTCCAGGAATGTTCTAAGCGAATAAACAAAAAATTTTAAAATTACAATTGAAAATATGAAAGAAATCAATTATTTATATTATAAGTCAAGTTAAATGTTCTCTGCGCTTATTTAAGCTCTTTGACTTTCACGATTTCTCAAATACATCAGATATTTTCTCTAAAGTCAGAGCTATTTTTTGACAGTCTTCGAGAGCATAATTTATCTTATTTAAGCTATGATCTGGCACTCGAACTAAAAAATAGTTATAGGAAAATTCGTGTAAAAGATGGAAAAATGGAATGCGGCCATTGCTTTAAATTGGAATTTATTACTTTCAATAAGTTCCCACTATACCTTTTCTTTACAATTAAATTTATTGTTTACACATTTTGTTAAAGTATTGCAGAAGCTAATGTGCTCGTTCAAGATAATTTCATGCAGATATTAGCTTATTTTGCCTGCAAACAAATAAGCATCAGCCTGCACAAGTAGCTTAAGCTCCAAAGCATACATTTTGAACGTGGCTATGGAATTTAAATTTTCGCTATTTATGCAAATTTTAATAGAATTTTTCCCTCACTAAGTACTCCATTATAATTTAAAATATTTCTAATGAGGAAAACAATTATTATTTCAAGTTAATTTTCTAAATTATGGGGTAGTTAGCAAAACTATGGAATACACAGAAAATAGTGATAGCTGTTGTTGATGTGATCTTAGACCATGTCACTAAATTTCAATTTTTTTTTGTTATTTTACTTTATTCAATTCAACAATAATAAAATAAGTTAAAAACGAGTTTTCGAACAAAACTGAGGCCAAGCCGCATGAAAAAGTAGAAAAAAAACTTTTCTTCACACACAGAGGTGGACTCAGATTGTTTGATTGGGACATTTCTCTTGAATATTGTTTCTCTTCATGAATCAAATCATACTGAAATATATCGGTGATGGTCAGCGAATAAAATCTGAGTCCACCTCTGTGTGCGAAGAAAAGTTTATTTTCTACATTTTCATGCGGCTTGGCCTCAGTTTTGTTTGAAAACTCGTTTTTTACTTATTTTATTTTCTGCCTTTTTCACGTTAACTAAATTGTTATTACGTACTGCATGGAGATATTTTAAAACAATTTTATGACGGCTGAAAGGACACTGATTTACCAGTTTTTCAAAAAATTTATTCGTTGAAGTACTGCAACGGTTTTCTGAAATTCCAATTATGTTTTAAACAGCGCGCTTTTCAGCTGTATTCCAACTTGATCCCATATAACATGAATTTTCCCGATTTTCCATGTTTTCCACAGACTTTTCCTATTACTATGAATTTTTTTTAAAAATTTATATGAATTTTCCTTGATTTTTCATGCAAGTTTTCATGATTGTTGAAGAGAAAGTATTGATGTCAGTAGGACGGAAAAAAATAATTCTGCATAGCTTATAAAACTTTTTCGTCGGAAAATTTTCCGGAAAAGTCGGAAAATTTCTTAGAAAAATTGGAAAATTCTGCATTTTTCCTGAAACAGATTTATCACTAGTCATATCGATGAAAATTTGTACGATGATTTTCCCGCTTTTCCGGATTTTCCACGGAGTTTTCCACAAAAGCAACTTTATGCAACTCATTTCGCTCTACAACTTTGTCTTAGGTTGCAAAACGCTCAAACGCTTCCTTGGTCGGAAAAACTCCGGAAAAGCGTTTTACATGAATTTTCCTCGATTTTTTCTGCAAGTTTTCACCATTGTCGGAGAGAAAGTAATGATGCCAGTTGATAGGGAACTTGATCCTGCATAATTTAAAAAACTTTTTTCCCGGAAAATTTTCCGGAAAAGTCGGAAAAATCCGGAAATTTTTTTCGGAAAAATCGGAAAACTGAATTATTCCTGAAACGGATTTATCACTAATCAAATTTTTACCAAATTTTCAAATGATTTTTCCCGATTTTCCGGGTTCAAATTTTGATAGATTCAATTGTCACGCGACATGAACCTGTGTGACAAATTTCAGCTCGCTGTGATGACGAAAAGTCGGTCTACGAGAGTGTCAAAAATAGTAAAAAAGAAATATATAAATAAACAGACACAAATTCGTATACGAGTTAAAGGGACGGGCTGGCCTAAAAAAGGAGAAAATTGACTTTTCGACACATTGTCATATTTTTTAGGTCTATTCTAATATCATCTTTTGTTATTAGATGTCCCAAATATGTTACTTCTGTCTGTAGAAATCTACATTTTTCTGGATTTAATTTTAAATTATATTTTCTCAGTCTGTTAAATGATGTAATCAAATTTTGATTGTGATGTTTTAGGCTACATCCAAAGATAATAATATCATCCACGTATAAGAATGCTGCAGAGTCTAGTCCAGACAAAGCTATTGAAAGCATTCTTTGAAAACTATTGCCCGAAATTTTTAAACCAAATGGCAGTCTTTTAAATTGATAGTGTCCTTTGTTTCTTGAAAATGAAGTCAATAGCCTAGAATTTTTATCTAACTCGATTGGATGAAAGGAATTTGTAAGATCAAGTCTGGAAAAGTATTTTATTATCTAAAATTTTTTTATTCAGTTGTCTGAAATCTATAACAAGACGCCATTTTTTATTTCCATTGTCGAATTTTTTATTTCTCCATTGAATTCTGAAATAACTTTTATTGATGTGACTATATCCAATGTTGTCATTTTTGGTTATGAGTTCGTTATCTTCTAATAATTGATCAGTTTTTTGTATTAGAATTAAATCCAGTTCTATGTATTTAGCTTCAAATTTTTTTTTTGTGCTTGCGTGCAACAATCTCATCTTGCTTGTATCCCGTTTTATATATATTATTAAAATTGTCTTATATCTCTCTGGCTTGTTTAGTTTTACTTAGTAGGTATATGTGTGGATGAGTATGTTCTATTTGGAGTTTTTTTTTTAATTTTCTAATATCTTGTCTAATTGTGAGATAAGCGCCTGTAAACTCATTATTCTATCTATATGTCTAGTTATACTCTAGCTATGGCTATCTGTCTATCTACTGTCTAAAGAAAATATTTTTTTATTTTAATTGCTATAAAATAAAAGATAACTAGAATCCCTAAGATGACTAATATTACAGATAGACGTTGATATTCGCTAATTTCCCTTCTAAATCTCGCCTCGAAACCAGCTCTTCTTTTTGTAGAAATTTCTTTAATTCCCTTGGGTGGTTGTATTTCGAGTTTTTGCTTCCGATGTCTGCTCCTGTATTCCTTAATTGAAATGGATCTTGAGCCATTGTTTGGGTACCGTAAAGCTGCTACCAAAGATTTTTTTGATTCCTTCCACGGCTGTATGGTTTCTTCATAGATTCGGTCCGCAGGGTCGCCATGTAAATAATTTCACTTCTTTGCAGTAGAATTACAGTCGGGCTGAAGCCGGTCTGTTAATAAGAATAGAGATATTACCGATTTTCTTGGCTAGAGCTGAGAAGCTCAGTCCTTCGAAAGTCTACCAAGTTAGAGCTAGAAGCTCAATGTCTGGTGTTGATGAATCTCTTAGCAAGAGCTGAAAAGCTCATTACCTGATGTTTTAGCCATGTTAGCGCTTCAGAGCTCTATGTTTGGCAAAACGAAAACACATTTAAAGTTGCTGGTTAAGGTCTGAATCTTTATTTTCAATAGCACTACATTTATACTATTTTAAAAGTGCTTATTTGGCTAAACCTTAATAAAATTTCTTTCTCATGGGAAAGACCAATAATATTACAAGTACTTTATAAAAATTGCTTACCTCACTCATATCGATCAAAATTAATATTATCGATAAATGCATGCATATTGACCTCTATGTAAACCACCATAATATTGGTTAAATGCTTGCATTGCAATCTTTTCTTATTGAAGTAATATGAAATAATAAAATAAGTAAAAACGAGTTTTCAAACAAAACTGAGGCCAAGCCGAATGATAAAGTAGAAAATAAACTTTCCTTCACACACAGAAGTGGACTCAGATTTTATTCGCTGACAATCATCGATATATTTCAGTATGATCAATCAGAGGTAATAAGTGATTTGATTCATGAAGAGAAAGAATATTTAAGAGAAATGTCCCAATCAGAAAATCTGAGTCCACCTCTGTGTGTGAAGAAAAGTTTATTTTCTACTTTTTCATGCGGCTTGGCCTCAGTTTTGTTTGAAAACTCGTTTTTTACTTATTTTATAATCTGCCCTTTTCACGTTAACTAAATTGTTCTAATATCAATTTAACCGAACTTAATTATATTTTTACTTAATTCTAATGTAATTTTAGTTTCTTACTTTCTTTTTAATTTCCGTTTTCCTTTTAATTTTCCGTTTTCCTTTAATTTTTCTTATAATTATCCTTATATTTCTTTCTTTCTTCTTTATTTTGAGTTAAATTTTGAATATTCGCAGTGAAATTTTTTTGCGTCCATACGACTCGAGAGTTTCCAATCGACTGACCGTACTTCGAACACAATCCGAACAGTTTCGATAACTCGGACTACGGTTTACCGAGGTTTCGAAAAATTTGAAATTTTGAAGGCAGTTACGATGAGATGATTGGAAGTCAGCACCGTGGTTGCCTGGAAGTTTTTGTTCAGCTTATCATTACCGACATTTTAAGTCATGTTTGGTGCCGATCCGAAAACAAAAATTTTTCGAGTATTAAATCGTTGAAATACTGCAATGGTTTTCTGAAATTCAAATTATGTTTTAAACAGCGCTTTTTAGTTGTATTCTAACTTGATCCCATATAACATGAATTTTCCCGATTTTCCATGTTTTCCACAGACTTTTCCTATTACTATGATTTTTTTTCTTTAAATTTACATGAATTTTCCTCGATTTTTCATGCAAGTTTTCATGATTATTGAAGAGAAAGTATTGATGACAGTAGGACGGGAAAAAAAATGATTCCGCATAGCTTATAAAACTTTTTTGTCGGAAAAATTTCCGGAAAAATTGGAAAATCCTGCATTTTTCCTGAAACAGATTTATCACTAATCATATCGATGAAAATTTTTTCGATGATTTTTCCGCTTTTCCGAGTTTTTCACGGAGTTTTCCACAAAAGCAACTTTATTCAACTCATTTCGGAAAAACTTCGGAAAAGCGTTTTACATGAATTTTCCTCGATTTCTTCTGCAAGTTTTCACCATTGTCGGAGAGAAAGTAATGATGCCAGTTGATAGGGAACTTGATCTTGCATAATTTAGAAAACTTTTTTACCGGAAAATTTTTCCGGAAAAGTCAAATTTCAGCACTCTGTGATGACTAAAAGTGGGTCTACGAGAGTGTCGAAAATAGTAAAAAAGAAATATATAAATATACAGACAGACAAATTCGTGTACGAGTTAAAGGGACGGGCTGGCCTCAAAAATTACATACAGTTATCGGTTGCGTCATTGTACAATTACTGTTTATATGTAACTATACATCATTTTAATATTATTTTAATAAGAAAAATTAAAAATACGTTAAAAATAAATGGAAATTCAAATAGCTTCACTTGGAAAAAGACATATAAAATTATATAAATTCCATCCATACATTCCTTATTCTTTTTTTCAGTTCAGAAATTGATTCGAATTGCTTCCTATTTTTATACATTCTGCGGGAAATATCTCCCCAGAAATTTTCAATGGGGTTGAAGGTCTGGGCTACAGGCTGGCCAATCCAAACCTTGGATATTTCTCTATCTCAGCCACTGTTTTGTTTGATTAGCACGGTGTATCGACGCATTGTCATGCTGAAAGATGAAGTTTTCTCCCATTAAAGTTTCTCCATGTTCAATTAAACTAATCTCCAGCATTTTACCGCAGTCTGTAGATGGTAGAAATCCAGGCTAGCGACACTTTCCCGCGATAGGAGAATGCGCCGCCCCAAATCATAAGATTTCCGCCACCAAAGTTATGCTTTGAAAAATATCTCTGGATCATGCCAATAAGACTGCCAACCATCTGGCCCATCTAAATTGAACTTCTTTTCATCGCTGAAAAGAATATTTTTCCATTCTTCTGCCCAGGACAAAAGACAAACGAGCTTCTTTATGCTTGGCGGTTAACTTTGGGTTAGATACGCTTTTTGTCCATTTAAGCGAAGATTCACTTTTAAAAATTCTCTCACACGTCGAGCAGTTAAGGGTAATTCGAATTCAGCCCGAATTTTAGAAGCACGTATTTTTTCCTGAACTGTACAACGAAAAATGGCACGCTTAACCTATTTTGTAATCTTCCCTTTATCAGTGTTGTTGTAATTTTTCCCGTAGTTGTCCTTAAATTTAAAGTAGTTATTAATTACTTTTAGTGATTTATTCATTTTGTTAGCAATAGCGCGATTTGAAAGTCCGCAGTCCTCGTATGCCGAAATTGCGCTTGTCTCATCTTTCCTTAAAACTCCCTGCCTCGGCCCATTTTTTAGCAACTATTTAAATCTGAAAAAGTATTACATTTTTTGTTCCATTAAGCTATGATATATTGACTGATAAATTATTCACAAGATACAATGTGAGCAGTGCCACCAAAACTCACTAACTATCACTGAGGCTATTTATATTTCCCCTTCAAAAACGCACAACCGACTAAAAATGGAAGAGTTATATTCAAACCGATTACAGGCAAACCCGTATATGAACCCATTCTTGGAGCAACTCTCATGTGGCTATTTGAATTTCCCTCAGTGTATTATAAAACTGCATATACTTCTTCACACGCAAGCTATCTTTATTCCTTACAAATGAAGGCCTCTTTAGCAAGTATAGTAATAAAAGAATACATATACACATGTATGGATTTTGTTACGAGATGCAGGATTGTTATGACATAGCCTTTTTTAAAGTCAATTATAAAAAGGTTTTGTGAAAGCCAACACTAGTTAACTGTGTAGGATTGTGAGCTTGAGCCTTTTTCTAAAAAATATATTGTAAATTTTTCGTTCGTAGGATGTCTTACAATTAACGAACAGCTTATGTGGATGAATTATTATTATTTTATTATTATTTGGTCGAATGGATTCGACAAACTATAACTGAATCAGAAGTTGAAGATGTTCATAGAGACAAATCTTCAAATAGAAATTGAAATGGAGCGATGGTAACAAAGATAATAATATGGGTCCTGAAAGACAATTTGATAAACATATTTTTTGCGCTAAAGACAACACCATATGGAATCGCTAGTTTTCATATATGTGTCAAACATTGCGTTACAATATCCTACGACAACGAGGAGCTAGCGCAGCAAGATCGACTCATACTCTTTTTGTAGGTACGTGACAGTTTCAAATGCTTTTGCGATGATGTAATTTGTAACATAATTATAAAAGTAACAAATATAAAAACAAATAGTACCTATGTATTCTAAATTGAATTTTGAAAATCCTGGAAACCCCACAGTATGGAAACCGCTAGCTCAAGAGCAGCTTGAAGGATTTTTAGGTGAACTCATAACGGCTAGCGTTCGTTATTCCAGTTTAGAATATGTGAAAGAAATGCGAAAATCCACTCTATCGTTCAACAACGCCTATCAACAGATATTGATATTGTTTTTCTAAATCAGAATGAAATAATTTTACCTACATATACAGGGTCGCATTAGGCATAAGCTGGAGCCTCACTCTCTGTGGGACCACATTTTAAACCTCACTCCTCGCAAACAACAATATATATGTCGTAGACATTTGACGTAACTCAGCACTTCACGAAAAGTCTAGACACTTCATGAAAAGTAGACAGATAATGTACCGGTTTTGACTTGGCTACTTTTACATTATGTGTCTGAAATTTTTAGTTAATTCATGAAATGCTAAAAGCCTTTACGCCGATAGTGTAATACCACCCGATATAACCAAATACTAGGAGAGGAATATGAGGGGTGAAGGGGGAGGTCGCACCAGACCTGCAACACACACACCGACACCCGCGCGTATGTGTGTGTGTGTGTGTGTATATATGTGTGCGTATGTGGGTGTGTTATGTGAGAGTTACGTCAAATGCCTACACCATATATAAAATGGTGTCGTTATTGCTGCAAAGTAAAATTCTTTTAAAATATGCTAAGATTATAACATGAAAACTAGAGTGCGTTGAAAAATTTGGCTCCATTTGAAAATACAGTAGAAAATGAGATGCAGTATAAACACAAAGCCAAAAACCCAAAAAAGAATCATAGTTTTTGACAGCGTTTAGAAATGTCATAAAATTTCCACTGCTATTAGAAGTAAATGACTCTGGTACTGAGCTTTGATGGGTTCTGCAATTTTTTATAACTACGCTGTGCTCTCATACTAAAAAATTTGCACCCAACACAAATATCGGCCGCCTTCATTTAGTTTATCGGCATTCCTGTTTGTTATATATTCTAAGGTACTTTTCTTTGAATATAAAACCAACAGGAACTATTCGATTGCATAAAATGCAAGCAAACAACCAACGATAGAAACAACTATTGGTGTATCAACTATCTCGCTCCCTCTATCTACATACTTTAAACGACAGTAGAATAGTGCGAATTTCAAATGGAATTGTGGATTTGTTTTAATTTATCGCTATTCCGTATTTTTCTATTTTTATAACCTATATGAAATTTTAGGGCATACTTAGTTTGTCAAACAGTTTGTAACGCACAGAAATAATGATGGTAGAGAAAAATGTAATGTGCGTCCGCCTGTCCGTCCTCACGAGAGCTCGAGAACGAGTTAACTTAGAGATCTGAAATATTGCACACGGCCTGACAAAAAAAGTAAATTTAATTTCGAAAATGGTACAAATCGGGTAACTCCTTCGTGGGGTTGCCATATAAAAATTTCGTTTTTCACTATATATTTGAACACTGCCTGAGAACGCGTCAACGTAGAAAGCTGGAATTTTATGCACGGCATTTTTATAGAAAAAGCAATTATACTTTCAAAAATGGGCTAAATCGGGCAACCCTTTCTAGGTGTAGCCATATCTTAGAATATAGAGCAAACAGGAATGGTGATAAGCCAGATTTTGCGTAATGAATTTCTAGTTGTGTTGGTAGTCCATTTTTACATGAATTTACACGCCATCCCTATTCTAAGCAACTTGTGAATTCGCAAAAAGTAAACAAAGGTTTTGAGCGGAGCATCTGTGGTAAAAAATGTTCTTTTTCTGCTTTATTTTGAAATAATTCACATAATTAATTAATATAAATCTTTGCTTCTATTAACAAAAAAGATACTGCAGATAGTGCAGTTGCCTCAAACGGGATTCCCTAGTTTATAATCCAATTTATATTTGCAAGAACTGACCGAACACTTCATTTCTGTTTTTTTAATTGATATGAAGATTTTAACAGGCACTAGTGGCACTATAAAACTTCAGACATAAATAGTTTTGAAAAGAATTACTTCCGTACTTTTGTTAAATTTCGCAAAAGAATTTTAAATTGCATAAACATGTTCACAAAACAAAATCACATTTGACAATTCTGCACTCAGCTTTGACAAATCTTCCTCCCAGCATCTCACTTACTCCTATGTATAACTTCCTGCTCTTGACAAATTACGCTCATGTACACAAATTTTAGACGATTCAACCATTCCTGTTTGCTCTATATTCTAAGAGCCATATAAAAATTTAGATTTTTTACGTATACTGTCAAAACAACCAATCCGAGACGTTTTTATTGTACTGAAAAGATCTTCAGAATATGACATCCTATAAAATTGGTTCTAATCGATTTTACTGTCCGACGAACCGTTTTAGAAATATATACGAAAAACCACTTCAACAATCAAACGTGCACAGAGAGTTGACTATAGAAAATTACCTACGGGAATTCATCTAGAGTATCATAAGAATTGGTCTTATAATTAGACTAATTCTATCTTTATTACTGTTACTTCTAATAAGGTTCTATCTATCGCATTGGCAATCGCATGACCATACTTAATCGATTTTGTTTCCTATTTATTGGACTGATATTTTCTCCTTTATTACCATAGTGAGATATGTGCATATCACGCAAAGGTACACAAAATATGCGCGAGGCTGGCTTATAGCTTTTATACGAGCCACTCGCGATAAGTTAATTTTGGAAATAAATGAAAGAGCAAAACGCTATTCAGATATATTAGATACGTTTCAATTTGTTTTTTTTTGGAAAACATATAAATCAAGACAATTAAAAAACTAGTATTAAAAAAATTCTACAAACTTATGGTATAGGTACTGATATTGATGAAGCAAGCAATTTTTAATAAAGTTTTTAATTAAAAATATGTATAAAATAATAAACGATACTTAAGGTCAGCTTTTCCGAAGGTAGAAACAATTTTAAAAATACTTTTGACAATGCCTATTCTGATGCAAGTGCTGAACGCTCATCTTCCGTTTTGAAACGAATAACAAATTATTTACGAAGCAACGTGCATCAAAACAAAAATAAGTAACATGTCGCTATTATGCATTGAATCAGATGTAATGGACTAGATTAATTATGATGACATTATGGATATATTTGATAAAACAAAAGCTGGGAAAAGAATGTTATATTATTATTTTATTTTTTATTTAAAATTGAACTGATTTGTTTTTGTACTGTTTTTCAATACCAATGTTGTGTTATTTTTATGTTATTAAAATGCATTATTATGGAAATGTCGACTTTTTTTTTTTAATAAACTAAAAAAAGCTCACATATACCTATATATATTTTATTAACGGAAATAGACTTTTTTTGAGGCTTCATAATGATTTTGGGCCTAAGGCCTCTAAAAGTATAAATGCGGACCTGTACATATACGTTTCTTCCGCGTCGTACAATCGGTTGCACAAATGTCCCATGCCGAGAACATAAGGACTTTAGACTTAGGATTTATTTGTAAAATCTCACTCAATGTTTTCATTTTAGACCCTTCTAAAGGCTGAACTACAATAGTAGTATACGAACGCGCCCTTTAATTTAACAGGCGTACACAAATTAACTTTAACTCGTGTGAGGGGAACTTTCGTTAAGTTTAAATACTTCCGTAAGTATAGTGCGCTAAGAATCGCTCATTCCGTAAGAACGCGATGTGTCCAAACAATTAAATTATTACTAAATGATTAAAAGTGCAATGTAAAAATTAAAATGGAATAAAAATGGTACTGCGAATTAATAGAAAGCACAAATCTTCAATTAAATCAACTTCCACTTGTTAATTTTTTCACTTTTACCAGTTTTTAAAATTGAAAATATTAAATATCAAGATAATAACTCTTATGGAATGTGATTTATATTTAGGCTAAAAATATCAATTTTTCGTAAGTAAACCTCAGTCTCGTTTAATTTCGTAAAGTTATTTACTCATATTGTAGTTCCGCCTTAAGATGTTCTAGAATATAAAAAAAAAAAAAAAACAAGGGCTAAAATGAAGGATAACAAGTAAAAAAGCTAGAATTGGTCTAAGACCAATTCTTATGATACCCTATATCAGTGATTCCCAACCGGTGGTTCGTGAACCCCTGGGGGCTCGCAGTGTTTGCAGAGGGGGTTCGGGAAAATAATATTGTAATGGGGGATTTTTTAAAACACCATTAAAATCAAAAACAAAAAAAAAACAACAATACAAAAACACATAAATTAAAGAACAAACCCACTGTAAAAGAAACTGTTCTCTGCCTGTTTGTTAAGCAATCTATAATAAATTTCAATATTTTCTTTTTTCCTCATTTGTTTTTCAAAATTACTTCATCAATATCAAATTATATCAACAATTTTATACATTATAATTTATTCCTCTTATTCAAGTAATCTGCTGCGACACACATTTTTTGTAAACTGAATGAATTAAATATGTCTTTACAAGGCGAGGTTGTCACCATTTTTAGTGTACATAATAGAATTGAGGCTATGTTGAAAAAGATCAATTTTTGGATTCAATGCCTACAGATGAATGAGTATGGATGTTTCCATTCTGTCAGCACTTTTTTTATCAGAAAATTCAATTAAACTTGACGAAAACATTAAAAGGAGTATATGTGAACATCTGAACTATCTTCGATTAACTTTCGATGACTATTTTCCCAACAGATGCAATATATCCATCTCAAACAACTGGATACGTAATCCATTTCAAGGAAATGTAAGTTTAGAAACCTCTCTAAATATACTGGAAAAAGAAAAACTCATAGAGTTATCTTGTGACAGTTCTCTAGAAGCAATTTTTAAAGATCAATCTTTAATTGACTTTTGGCTCAGTATACAAAATGAATATTCTGTTCTGTCAAAAAAAGCCATTGAAGTTCTATTACCATTTTGCACAACATATCTATGCGAGAAAGGATTTTCAACATATACTTATCTGAAAGATAAATACAGAAACAGGTTAAATGCAGAACCTGATCTAAGACTGAAATCAATTATTCTGCAATATGAAAAATATGTATTCTATCAAATTTTATTGCTTTTTTTTTACCTGTCATTAACGACTACATAGGGGGTTCGTCAAATTTTTTTGGACCTTTCTTTTGGTTCGCAAGGAAAAAAAGGTTGGGAAACACTGCCCTAGATGAATGCCCGTATGAAATTTCGTGTCACCCTTCTGTGAAAGTTTGATTTTTGAAATGGTTTTTCGCATATATTTTTAGAACGGTTTGTCGGAGAGAAAAATGATTATAACCAATTTTATAGGATTTTGTATTCTGAAGAAGTTCTTAGTACAATAAAAATGTCTTTGACTGATCGTTTTCACAGTATACGTAAAAAACCTAAATTTTTATATGGCAAAATCAAGAAGGAGTTGCCCGATTTTGTCCATTTTTTAAACTTTATTTGCTAGTACAATGAAAACACCATGTACCAAATTTCAGCTCTCTATATTGATGTGTTCTCAGGCAGTCTCCAAATATATAGTGGAAAACGAAAGTTTTGTATGGCAACCCTACGAAGGAGTTGCCCGATTTGTCTCATTTTCGAACTTAATTTTACTCACAGCTCTCTAAGTATACGCTTTCTCGAGTTATCGTGCGCACATAGGGACGGACGGACATGCAAAAATCAAAATAATACAAACGGAATGACAAACTTAGTATACCCTATAGATTTCATCTAGGATATAAAAATCGAAAATTTCACAATTGTGCCATGCCGTGGACATGAAGGTTAAGCGGGAAACACAATTCGATGGTCATCAGTGTTGCTAAATATCAAAACGGTTTGACAGAAAACGGGGTTAAGTGTGAAAAAAATAGGAGTGAAGTATTTCTTGGATAGCTTGTTCAGTATGTCATCAGTTCCCATCATTCCTTTATGGGCCTACAGTAAGAGTATTACAATATGTTAAGAGAAAATATACCAAAATCATGAACAACCTCCTTCTCTCTCTCTTCTAAAAGACGCATTTTACTCTTTTATAACTTAAGGTTTTCTATCCTTAGAACATATATCAAGCAGGAATGTTGATAAGTTCGGTCTAGTGAAGCCGAGCCCATAAGTGTTGGAATATGTCTCCTTTATAGTTGGGCCGCAATGCGGACGGTAAATATCATACTCATAACTGCGGGCACATTAAATTCTCGTGGCGGGAAAATTTGGAAATGTTGTTTTAATCTTTGTATTTAAAATTAGTATACACGATCTATTGTGTATTCAAAAATAATTGAATATTAATTGTTATAGATGGGCTGCGCTCTGAGAGTACTTCTTACGGCACGTGTAAGAAGTATACTCTACTGAACCTGAATACTTCTGTTGGCGACGACACAACTTAAGGGGTAATGTTAGTAAGATAATTGTTCTTTTTTAAACAATGGGAAACTTTCATGCAAAGTAACAATAACTATAATGCTAAGATCACGTTTATTGAAAAAATATATACATATTATAAATAAATATATATAGATTAATTTCATGTCGTAAGATCTGGCGCAGACGTGTTTGCACGCTGCTACACTGCAACTATTCAAACAATCAATGTAGCATAAGTTCCATATCCTTAATCGGGTTAAGGCGTTGTGTGCCAAGTGATGTTAGCACAGCTTGGACTTTAATTTATAATCATACTTTATAAGGTTACAGGTTTCAGTCCAAGTTATATTAACATCGCTTAAGCGTCTGCACCTTAACGTTCCAACTTTCTTTCGGTAGCATTTGAAACAATGAAAAAATACAGATGTTTGTACATAAACTAGAAATAAAGCTTAAACTTCTCTTTTTCCTTACAACTGATAGCGCATGCTGTGATTTCATATATAAGACCTCGACGAGTTGCCAACGATAACACCACTTTCCTCCATATTTCTCAATAGAATGTGCTCCACTAGTTCCTCCTGATGATGTACAAATAAAAAAATTAGGAAAATATTATGTATCTTAATCGTTTAACTTAATCAGATTAAGTGTAACAAGGAACCATTATTACTGAGCTCCTTCATATCTAAACTTACCACTACTGATTCCTTTATATACACCTCCCCCATTTCAATTAGGGGGAAGTCAACTATAGCATCACTTTCCTGCTCATCGTGTGATGCGATCTCCACAGCACTTCTCACAGGGATGTGCTCTACTGCATACAAATAAAAAATTATAAAGATATGTATCCTAATCGTTTAATTTAATCAGAAGAAAATTATAATATTTCAGTTTAAATTAATCCATCTACCACTTTTGTTTTAAAAAAAGGTATCGCATTTCTCATCAACTGAAAAGTGGTACTCACAAAGAGAGTGTCTTTGAGTTTGTTTATTTATACTCTGGCCGGCCAATCGTATCAAGCCATTTCTTTTTTTTTAAATTTCCACCTTACGAAACCTAAAAGCAAAAAAATAAGTAAATTTATTGGGAACGTCTTAATCAAATTAACAAAATTATTTGTTGAAAAGTTTGTAATTAAAAAATAAATAAATTGTATCTAATTGAGAAAATTTTATAGCAGTTTCCAGCAGTTTATCTTACTTTACAAAAGGAACAAATTTCACCATCCATATCAATATACAAATTTGTCATAGGAAAGAAATTTTAATAAATTACTTTGAAATAGGCTATTTCACATTTTACTTTTAATTGATTTATTTACTCAAATCCAAATATTCAGATAATTTTCCAAATGTCCCCTGAAAATATTTTAGCCCACCGCCATTGACTTATTGCCGTTCGACTTTGACAGTTGTCTTTTCACGTAAAAAAAGAAATTTTCTTACAAGTAAGTGCACAACAAAAATCGAGTTTTTATATTTTATTGAAGATGATTCAGCAATATTTGGTGTTATTAGTTAAAAGTTAAGTGATTAGAAATAATTTGTGAATATACTTGCCTAAGAAATGTTTTCCATGGCCCAGATTTTCCTCTATAACTCCGGCAACCTTTTCCTTTTCCATTGTTCAAATTGTATTTACTCATAAGGTTTTTAGCACGAAATATTGTTTCAAATTGTTTATATTAAATCACTAAAGCACTTGATTAGTTTTGAAAAGAACTCTTATTTGTTTTCAGTACTGCCACGAAAACACAAAACTCACTTGACAGATAAGAATTATATTTCTCTTTCTCCAATGTATTCCGTCCTTTGTTATTGTCTTCCCCTTCGAGATAATTATGAGGAGAAGAAAGCTTCATTTATTTACACGAATTTTATACGATATCCACATTCCTGTTTGATATATGTTCTAAGCTTCTATCAGCTCCTGAAGTTTGAACCTTGGACCGCCCTGTATAGCTTTCTCTTTTCGGTTCAGAATGAAAATTTCATTAGCATCCAAATATCGCCGAAGTTCTTTTATTTATATAATTATAACTTTTTTCCCGTAAGCATAGTAAAATATGGTACCACATAAAATAGACATTATGTACTTCTTGCTTTGTCTTACTGCTGGTGTTTTTCATATAAAGCTAGATTGCTTTTCGTTCAAACACTATAATTTCCTGGGCTACAATTTGTTGCAAAAATTAAAGGCAACGTTTTTAAATTTGTTTTTTTTTTTTAAATAATTTCTTTTCCACCTACATTTAAAGAAATTTTCGAGGAATACTAATTAGGTGGGGTTAATATATATGTATAACTCTAATTGCTTTAAATTAAATATTTGCAAGACAACTGAATCTGATATTAATTACCTCGGCTATGATGATTTTCCCAACATTATAATATTCATCAATATACTTTATTGCTTTTGTAAGCTTTCTATCACAAAATAATGCACAACAATTTTTCTTGTACTGGAAATTCCTTAGTAATATAATTTTAAATATTTTGACAATAATTTAAGACTAAAAAAGAAAAACTAGTAAATATGAAAATGTATTAAAAGTTCAACTATCCAGACTTTGGTTTTTTAGTGTACCTTGAAAATTTCAAAATTTATACACAAATCTAATATAATTTAAAAATTTAATTAAATGCAAAATGAATGGAAACTAATTTTTGTGTAGTTACGGGTGGCTACTTGTACTGACTTTATACTGTTAGGGAGCATTGCGCCCGTGGTGCAAAAGTGACTTTTGTTTGAATAAGGCTTAAAGCTATTATAGTGCCTCTCAATCTATTACCATCTTGTCTGTTTGCTTTTCACATTTAACCTCAAGATATTTTCATTACGCTACCACCATGACTTTGAATTGGATACAAACTCTTGGCGAAGTTATTATATTCAAGTTGCTTCAGTTTTATTTTTAAACTTATATTTTTTCCTGACAGTTTTCATCAGCAAATGCCACAAGAGTTATGAACACTCGCTATTATGCTACCTGCGTTCTTTTCTCAGTGACTTTTTTAATATTAATTTTTCCTATGAGCTTTTTCATTAAGGCATTCCTCTTTTGCCTTGTAAGGAAGCAGTTATTTTATTGTAGTGGAAAAAGAAGTAAGGGCTGTATGCAGTTAGTTATGAATTTTTTCATAGCTAATCGTGGAAGTTTTTTAATTTCTGCTTTATGAAAAAATCGATTTAAGGTTTTTGATGGTCTAGATAAATTTCAAGTCTCTTAAATAATGATGATAATAGGAACTCAGGACATAACATATTTTGAGAAATTCACTGGTAATTGAAATTGTTATACTCTAGACGGATGACCAATTTGATTTCATCATTTAAAGGCCCTAGCTGATGACATCAAGTTTGTCATCCATTTGTAACACATATAGAAATAATAATGATAGCGTAAAATGGATTGGGCATTCACGCAAAATGTTAAAATTTATTTTGTTTTTTGTATATCCCGTCCGTCTGTCTTCTCGAGAATGCGTTAACTTAGAGAGTTGAAATGCTCATAGCCTTTTTAAAAATAATGTAAATTTAAGTTCGAAAATTGGACATATCTGGTAACTCCTTCATAGGGTTCCCAACTATCAAGATAGGAAAAATCGTGCAGTTTAAAGACATATTTGCTTATTTATATAAAATACTAGGTGGAGCCCGTAGGTGTTGTCCGGCGATAATATAGATACCTAGATGGATGTGGTTGGGGGGTGGGAGGAGGCGCATCACTAACTTCTTTTACAACTGCCAGGTCTCAATAGCAGGTCCATCCCGGTTCGGCGGAACTGCAGGCTTCCATATAGAGCTGCTAGTTGTCCATGTTACCACGAGTTGTATTTCTTTCACAAAAAAAAAAATTTTAGGACAATAAGAGGCAGCTATTACCAGCACACATTGTGGACTGTCTACCATTCCAGCTGTTACGCTAGTCTCGACGTCAATATACAATCCCATCTACGAGCTCAGTTCCTGCTTGAACGGAAAACAAGCTTCTACGATGTTCTGTAAAGACTTGTAAACGCGTTAAGCCCTGTTCACACCAAATTTGGCCTCAGCTGTACAATCAGTTTGTGCTGAGGACCATCAGCCATCCCAGACAGCAAGATTCACACAACCGAGGCATCTCCTAAGCTATACATCAAGACTCATTCATTTTACAACCTGTCCAACAACACTTCCTGAAAGGGTGACCATATAAAATTGCATACACGGACAATCATCTAGGGCATGGGTAATTAGCCTGATTGCTATCGCACAATAGTGGACGATTCAAGCTTTCATGGTGGGGCGGCAGCGGTTTTGTTAGCAGCTGAATTTACTTTCCGTTATTACTGCGCATTTAAGACTCACTGACAGAGCAGTTTGTACTGCACTTAATTTAGCTTATTAGCATGCATATGCACATATATTTCATGTAAAGAATTGAAGGCTTTCTACAGTACTTAGAGCGGCTTCTCTTCCTCTTATTTTATTGAGCATTAAAAAAACAATTTCTGCTGCGTTGCTATAAGACCAAGCTGCTAAGTTACTCATAAATTCAGTCAGTTTCTGCTGTGGAAATTTATTGTAAAATAACTGGAATGTTAAACAAACCTAAAACCCAATTAGCAGCTGTCAACGGTCGTAATGTGTCTTGCAAAAGTTTTCAGAGTACACAGAGCTGAAGTTCTTAAAGTTAGGCCTAAAAGGTAGTCGACACAGCAAGCATCTTTGCAGCAGGCATAATTCTGCTGCAGTTGACAATCAAGACGATGTAAAGGCTAAAAACTCGGTCGGGGCAACTTTGAAACTTATATATATTAGATCTAGATATATTACATATTCATTTTATTATTGGCAATCGTACAAGTGACATGCTAGATCTTTAAGTTAGTACAAACTTCTAATTATTATTTCAACATTAAATAATCAAAATTTAAGAAACTACAAACTAAAACTAATAACAAAAAAATAAAATTAGTATTATTAAATATACAGTTAAGCCCAGATTCTGCCAGTAACGCGGACGAATCCTACCATGCTGTTTTTTAATGACAAATATATAAAAAAAAAATAATTAAGAAAAGCTCAGACTGTCTGTAACGAGTTCGAGTCCCAGCATGATTTTTAAAAATTAAAAATATTAAAATGAATTTTTAAAAAATATATAAAAAAATTAAAAAACAATAAAGAACAATTAAAAACCGTAGAATTGGTCTAATACTAATTCTTATGATACCCTAGATGAATGCTCCTATGTAATTACGTATGGTCGGTCACCCATCTATGCAATTTTGATTTTTGAAGTGGGCTTTCGCATATACTTCTAGAACGGTTCGTTGGAAGCAAAATATCGGGTGTTTTTGTTTTTGCTTCGGTGTTAACCCTCAAGTCCATTTGGTGTTCGATTTGCCAGAGTCATGGCACTCGTGACTCTCGAAGCTGTCACTTTCTGTTTTTGTTTGCTACTTGGGTTAACCCCGGGTTAACCCTAGCTGCTCCTACTCTTGACTAGGTTCTTGTTTTGAAATGTCAAAGAAAGAAGAAGAGGTTAGGAAAATGTTTGTGATTGGTACTTTTGACATTTATTGCTTCCTTTGCGCAAAAACACGAACCTGGCCCCTTGGAGCTAACAGCTTTTTGACATGTCCCCGGATGACCCAGGAGTCGCGTTCCGGAAGCAAAAACAAAAACCCTCATCATTATAACTAATTTCATACAATTTCATATTCTAAAGAACTTTTCAGTACAATAAGAACGTCTGATAGTTTAGACTGATAGTTTTCAACGTAAAAAACCAAAATTTTTATATGGAAACACCAAGAAGGGGTGGGCCCATTTTTTAAAATTATAGTTACTATTTTTATGAAAACACAGTGTACAAAATTTCAGCTCCCTACGTTAACGCGTTCTCAGGCAATGTCCAAATATGTAGTAAAAAACGATGTATGGCAACCCTATGAAGGAGTTATCCGATTTTCCCATTTTCGAACTTGATTTTACTTTGTTTTTTAAAAGCCTATGTGCAAAATTTCAGCACTTTAAGTACCGTACCCATGTTCTCGAGGTATCGTGCACACAGACGAACGGACAGATGCACGGATAGACAGACAGACAGATGGAAATGCAAAAATCAAAATATCTTTTAATATTATGCGTGGGTGTCCAATGCATTTTGCTCTAAGTACCACCATCATTTCTATACATTACAGACGGAATGACAAACTTAGTATACCGTATAGATTTCATCTATGTAAAGGCTGAATTACAATGGACGCAACGGAACGCAGCTGAACGATGTGAAATATCAAATTTACGCAGTAAAACGGACGTTGAGGTTAGCTGCTTACAATGGACGCATGATTAATTGAAAGTGATAGTGACGTTTGACCCAAAATTTATAAACAAATATGGATAAAATAAAAAAAAACTCTTTTCATTCCATTTCCTCTCTGCCTATTACACACTTACCGCATCACAGTTTCACTTGACGGAACAAAATAAACAATCCAAAGCCAATTTGAGGTTATGTTTATCCGTTCAGTTGCGTTAATTTCGTGTGTCCACTGCGCGCAACTGCATTTGAAAAGCTTACAAAAAAACCCGGTTTGACATTTCTTTCCGTTCAGTTGCGTTCCGTTGCGTCCATTGTGGGCGTGTATCTTTTTTCCGCTCCGTAGATCGAACAGATTTTTTAGATCGTTCAGAGCACTCTGGAAAAAAGATACAAATCCGGAGTGCTCAGAGTGTTCTAGTAGCTTTTCTTTATATTGGCAGCACTTATGATTTGTGAAATATCTATTGAAAATACAAAATTCTTTATAAAAATAAATAAATAATAATAATAAAGTTATTAAAATAAATAAGGGGTGAAGGAAAGAAAGGAAATATGGAATTTAAAGAAGTATTCACATTTTTAATAGGATTCTTTTTCGCTCTATTGGTATTACTGACGGATTGCTCCAAATGCTCCGAGGTTTATCTACGATTAGTTAGAGCACTCTGAGCAATAATAAAGATACACGTTCAGAGCGCTCAGAGTACTCTGAAAGTAAATAAAGATACAAGAAATCGGTGTTCAGAGCGCTCGGAGTGCTCTGAGCAGAATAAAGATACACGCCCTGTAATTCCGCCTTAAGGCTAAAACACAATGTGAGCGACACGACAACAGCGCCGTAAAAAACGCCGTTCAAAACGTCCGTGAATTTTTTTCTATTTTTAATTTAGAACACAAATAACAGAATAAATTTAATTGGGGGTTGACAGCTCTTGTCGTTCCCATTGTATTTTCATGGACGTTTTGTACGGCGTTTTTTACGGCATTTTTGTCGTGTCGCTCACATTGTGTTTTAGCCTTTAAGGTATACAAATTTACAAACTTTGAGAGGATCCCGCTCTAAGAACGGGCAACTTTAGCTAGTAGACTTAAAATTTTCCAAACTAACTAGGAAGCATCTGCGCAGTAAGCATAACACCAATTGAAAAAAAAAATCGGTGGGGGGTAAGAAAAATTTACTACCAACGAATATACAAAATGGGCGGTAGGTATAAATAGGTTGATTACCCCTGATCAAGGGTATTGTAAGAAGTGATTTTTAGACAAATTCTAGCTTTTTTCTTTGTTTCTAATTAAAAGTCAGATGGTTGGCTGGCTAATTGGTATTAGGCATATTCGGGGAAGATGCTGTACTTTGGACATGTGTGCACCTTGTTAATTTTATTTTCAACATGGACTGTAGTTACCACCTACCTATACGCTCTTTTATCAGATTTTACTAATCAACAGATGCCACTCTGGGAATTAGTTTTTCGGACAAATGTGCAGTTATTGCGCTTTAAAGAAAAGTCGTGAAAAAAGTAAATATTTTCCAGTGATAGAGACTTGAAAGTGTTGAAGTTGTATTCTTCCTACATCTTTGAATTCCAGCCAACTTAAAACTTATTTATATGTACTACTATAAATCGTGCATCATGTGGTGGATTGTGCGCCTTAGAATATTTTACAGGCAGTTTTGTTTATTTTGCAAGGGATACGTTGAGACTTCAAATATTTGTAGCACGTAATGTTCCGGTTTGTACCTGTGTTCAAGTGGAATCGGGTACCTGGGTATTCAATTCTAAAATTTTCGATTCCAAGTTTATTCGAGTACCCAGTAGAAATGAATGGGCCTATACAAGGAATGAACGGAATGGGCCCGTAATTAGTCGAGCTGTCTCTTACTCGTCCCTGTGTTTAACTCAATTTATGCAAAAAGCTTACTGATCTGAGCACATTATCCATATAGCACAAAATTACCAGTCCCAAAGATCCCATAGCTTTCTCGGGATAAATAGGAAGTATTCAGTAGGTACCTTATTTTTAGGAGTTATTAGAAATTTCGCATAAGTTATTCCCTGGCATATCCCGCAACTATTCTCTATGGGAACATTCTCCGTATTTTACAGACAAACACATACGGGATATGCAGGGCAATTTGGTGACAAACATGGGAATGTCGTTTTTCTGCCTTCCAGAATTTATTTCGATATGTTATCTGATTCTCGTAGTTTGCGTGGTTCTTTGGTGAAAACACTAATTTGTTGCTTTGTGTGCTTCCGTGTGTCGTTTTTGGAGTACAAAAATAGAACAACAAAATTTGTATTGAAAGAAGCCATATGAGAACTGCATTGTTTAAGCCGGCTACATGCGTGAAGCTATATTAGAATTTTATTCACTTCTGCAATTTCTTCTTGTTTTGGCAAAGTTTGTTAGTTGTATCTACATTTCAGAATGTGATTTTTTAGTAATTTTTGTGTTAAAAATATTGAATTAATGTTTTGTGCAAGTACATACAACTCTGGCATATTCTTTCTAGCCATTATTATTATTGTTTTTTTTTTTGTAAAAATGCCTACCCATAAAAAAAATTTATAATCTCAAACAACATCCTCAGATATACCCCCGTATATCCTCCCAACAAACTAGGAGATCCGTAAGACGTCCTAGGTATGCTTATAGCGGGAATTTTACATTATTGAATGCGTTAACTGTGCCTAAGTACAACCACAGGAAATTCGGTGGGAAGTGAATGAAATGTACCAGGGACATCTCAACCCCGGACATTCGTCACTCCCAGAGATTTCTAAGTTGTTAACTGGGACCGGACGGGATCTCCCACGGACAATTCATATATCCTAACAGGATTTCCCAGTAACATACCATGGACACATTTCGCTTTTTCTGATTGCATATTTTAATATCTTTTAGGAACTTGTTTAAGTTTACTGGTACACCCCTTACAACATATGAGAAGCATACGAATACGAATATCATATAAAATTTGTGTAGGTATATGAGTAAACCCAAAATTACTTCTCTTGATTCAAATAGTAGCAGCGAAGGGCGCAAAATGCAGAAAAAAACCAGGTAACAGTTGGAAACTTAAGTGATGACTGAATGGTAACGTGTAGAAATGTCGATAGATTTGCACTCCTAGAATAAATCGATTTTTTCTTCATGAATTCTGCTAGTTGTGCAGGCTGCAATGTGCTTTTACACTAGCAAATTTAAACCGAACACACATATTGGGCCGACCTTACTTAATTTAGCTTGTATGCCTCTATCAATTCTGTAAATCAAACTCGGAATATCCCGCCAAATGGCATTATGTGTTTTTTTTTTGTTTATATGAAACTGAGGCTCGTTGCTATTACGTTTAATTTCTGTTATAAGTAGTAAAAGCGAGGCTTTGTATACCAGCAACATCAATCCCACATAAATGGTTTTGTCCAAAGCTTTGCCAAGTACTTACTGATAAAACGAATTGACAATTTATTTGTTTATATTTTCAAAAAAATTTTTAGAAAAACTTTTTACTTTTACGATTCAAATCAAATTATTAAATACAAGAGGAAAAACAACCGCCTCGTCCGAGTTTTGTAGCCGAGATATGCCGCTTTCCCAATTCCGTGTTACCCGGATATTGAGATATAATTGATTCTTGATTCCGAATATCCACGTATCCGGATACAATTAGTTTTAAATTTTTTAGTACTATGGTACTTGTGAATTCAGCCATAATAAAATAATTTAATTCTGCTACCCGAATCGTGCTTTGCTTGATTTTCCATATTAATTAACCAAATTAATTTTTCAATACCCGATTCCAAGGAATCGATTCCTCACTACTCGATTCCAAAAAATCTGGTACCCGGGTTATTCGACTCTTACCCGTGAGACCCGGGTATCCGGATAAGAACTAGGTACTCGAAAAGCCGGGGTTTAAAGAATATTAGTACCACGGACATGTTCAAGAAAGTCATAGCCTAGCCTTTACATACTATAAATAATAAATTAAATATGTATATCTATAGCAATTTTTTGTTTAGTAACCTACTTTGCGAATATTATTATTCTTGGTTCAAAAATACTTATTTTAACTCTGTTGATAAACAAAAAAATTACTAATGTCCAAGGTACAATATTCCACTGTCCATGGTACAACTGTATGTTGTACCTTGGACCGAAAGAAGGACCTTCATATTTCCTCTCATATATCCTGAAATATAAATTTCTAACTGCATATTCGAATATTATTGGAAAGATTGTGGGTTAGACAATCTATAATTATCGGTTGCTTAAGATTTATCTCATTAGTTTTGTCAAAAAAAAAAAAAAAAAACACTATACAGCACCTTCCCTTAGTGTCCGCGTGGGTGTTATAGGTGCTTCCAGAATGTATTTGAATTTCCCTCATGAAAATATCCTTGTAAATAATAAGCAGCGCCTTCTAATTAATAATTGAAATGAACAGCAATGAAAAAGTGATTAATGAATATTTCCAGAATTTTTGTATGAATTCGTCACACTTTTAGTACGAACGTACTTCGTACCTAGTTGGATTTTACGTCATAAGCCTTTATACCTAACCTAGATCTTCTATTAAACTTTAAGTCAGTGCGTTTAATAAATTCTGCATTGTATTAAAAATCTGTTTGCTAACTGAATCAATATGTTCTCAGTGAAAATTTTTTGATAAAACTCTTGACATTCTTCTACGGGAGATATTAATCTACATGGAGGATTTAGACAGCAGGCAAAGTTGAGTTGATGAATATTGGCGTAAAATTTAATTAACATTTTCCATGAATTCGGAAGCTTTCCTTTGTGAATTTTTACACCTGCCAGTCTGATGTACTCCACCTAGAAGACAGACATCTAGGATAGAAAGAAATTTAATTGCTAACTAGTACGTAGCAAAGCAATTGACATATAAAATTTGTTTGAATTTATTTTTTTTTTAGGTCAGCGCAGCGGAGAGATATGAGAGGCAAATCTTCATACATCATCATATTACTCCTGGGCCCCAAGCGAGACACGACATAATGTCATTTGTCTATCGGACTAGTTGATGGCGTGCCCTATGTTAGTAATCTCTAATAAAAAATAAATAGGGTGGTGTGGTGGTGGGCACATGCATATAATTGCTGCAAATGTCAACCTACACAATATTTGTAAGTAAAACTGTTTGCCAATGCTTTTAAATGTCGACCGCCGCACCAGGAGAGATTTGTTTTATTTTTTTTTTATTTAGCGGAAAATAACTTAACCTTAATTTGCACAGGAAAAATTTAATTCCTACATTTACGGAACACGCAGACAATGGTGAACATTTTAAAAATAGGTTCTCCGAACGATGGCTATATGCATTCATAAATTTTTTATTTCCCTTTCATTAATGACTATAAAGCCATTAATGAGGAATTTATGAGCGCGATGTGTCAATTAAACTCATTTCTCTGATTACTCGGAGCGATATACAACTCATCGCCAAGTTGATAATGACAAAGCATATTCATCGTATCTTAATTGGCGAAGAACCAATAGCTAATTTCCATAAAACTGTGTTCCCCTCAATATTTTCTTAGTGCAGCGAGTTGAGTGTTTATTTATTCTTCCGTATGAATACCTCAGCAAATATTTGTTCAAAATTGTTCGAAACTGGGTTAGAAAGTAAAAAAAAAAAAAAAAATTATAAGCACTTTGTGAATATATTACCGTGTCGTGTGTATCTACTATTAATGCCGTCAATAAACGAGTGAATTTTCAATTATATGGAGTGGAATTGGAAGGAGTGTTTTACTTTCATTACTATTGATCAAACTCAGATTTTCAGATCATTTGAAATTTTAGATGTCGAAGCACACTCTAGTTTTTCCGGTGCAGGTACATTTTTAATAGAGAAAGAGAGAGAGAGAAGGAGGGAGAGGAAGAGGAAGATAGAAAAAGAGAACAGGAAAGAGGGAGGAAGAGGCGAGACAGAGAGAGAGAGAGAGATCGAGAAAGAGCGAGAAAGAGAAACAGAGAGAGACAAATGGGGAATGCTAAGAGAGGGTCCTCTGGATTTATCGGTTGTCCTTTGAGGTTATATATTAGCTGTCAGTTTTGGCTGTGCTATTGAATTTCATCATTTTTCGTTTTGGCCTATAAAACCAAAAATAATATAACATAAAGATGTTGCATGACCATGACCGTGTGACCCCTTCTCAGACATTAACAACGCCACTGCACATATCGCTCTCGGTTTTCAATTTCTCTGAGAATTTTATTTTATTGTTTCGGGAATTTAAAAGGTCATAAAATGAAGAAGTTTTTCCCATACTTGCGCATCCCATTCTTATAAGAAATTTCCAAGAATTATTACTTTCAAATTGGGGTTTATTTTGTTATAAAGGCACGACGACACATTCTAAGTCAAAAATAAAGGAAGGCATATCACCTTGCAAAATTTTTAATAAACAGTTTATAAGTTAATTTGTTGCTCTAAAAAAATTACTAGGTGCGATTTATTTCCGCAAAGTATTTACCCAGTTATAGGGTAAACTGTAAGTTACGGAGCGGATTCTAAGAAAAATCAGTTTTTCCTTAATAACTCCAAAACTACGCAAGATAGGACATATGTCATGTTGGACTTTTCTGTTCCCTTTTCTGTCAAGATTCTATGGGTGCAGTATGGCGGTACCCTTCCGGGACACCCTGTATATTGAAACTGTATTCCAAAGTTGTTGCTATTATAACTTTTGTAATCCTATGATATTTGTGAGCACAGGCTTCTGTTTAGATCCGTTTTGCTCTGAAGAGATTAAGTGGGTGTGCAATTTTCTGATATTTTTAAGGAAAATGAGAATTTTATTTCACAGAAAGTTTACATCTCCTTTCAGCACCTTGGTCAAAGTGAAATTTATCTGTTTTTTAAAAGATCATTGTATGTTCTCGCGGAACCCTTATTTTTTTACGAAAACCTAGGGCTCCGCAGAATACAGGTTGAAGACCACTGATCTAGGGTATCATAAGAAATTGGTCTTCGAAAAATTCTAGCTTTTTTATTTGTTTCTCTTGTATTTAATAATTTAATTTAAAATCGTAAAAATAATAAGTTCTCTAGAATTCTTCTATTCCAATTTTACTAATATGCCAGTTAGGATTTTTACACTTCTTTGTATAATTTTACACTAGGTATACTACACAATTCTATGATATTTTTACAAATTCTCTTGTTAATATTACCATATTATATCATATTGCAAATTTGCTAGGATTAATGAACATCAAGGCCTAAAATCTATGAGAAATACACAAGTACCTATCTACTCGTATGTATTATCTTCGAAAAAAAAAAAAAAAAAATCAATCAAAATTCATACATTAATTTGTAAGTTTTACATGTAACACAACATTGTAACTTTCATTATCCAACTACTGTATTCTTAATTTTTGCCACCAGCAACTCCCACTAACCGTTGAGGAGTAATATTTTTGAATCAACTTATACTATATCACCTATACATGTATTGAAAATTTGAAACCATTTCTAAATCACACCATCCGGAATTTAATAATTGAATTTCAGCAATAGGAAAAGAAAAAAAATGAGAAAAATGACAACCGGAAATCTTTGCGAAAATCGATTCTCCGCAAAATCTTTGGTAAATTACAAATTAACAGGAAATCCGTTCCAGAAATATCCCCTTTTGTTCGAAATTTCCTCCGGACCAAGGAGGCTGAAATAAATCATAAAATGTTCACACTTGACCGAATTCAAGTTTCCAAAAGGAAACTTATCGGTGCGGGGTGGTGAGCACAACAAAGAATGAAATTCAGTGAATTCTTAAAATTTCCCCTAAGGACTTAACTGCTTTCGTTTATTTTCGCATTTTACGATAGAAGAAATAGTTTCCACCCGGACTTAGTACAAAGTTTCAATTTCAATAAGTTCATAATAACATTCTTTGCCAATGGACACAATGCAAGCAAACGTCTCTTCTTTGCTGGTTAATAGTATTTTTCCTTTCACTGGTGTAGGGGTTGTACAGGAAATGACTAGCCATAAAATCTACTAACCGGATACTGGAAAAATTTATTAAAAGCTAGCAAGAACAGGATATTTTTCTAAAGTTTTCACGATGAGCTATGCGATGTGATGGGAGGAAGGAGAAAAAAATTTGATTATCATGTCATCATCATTCCTCATAATTATTACTGGTATCCTTTTTTTAGGATGAATTAGAATCATGGAACCTGATATTATAGTAGGAATTAAACGATGGGATAAATTTAGAAGTATAAATCACTGTCAGTAGTAAATGTTTGTATAATTATATTAAAGGACAAAAGAAAATTGATGCTGTATCTTATTTTAGAATCTCCAAATTTAATTAAGTGTATGTTTTCAGAAAATAACATGTTATAAGTTCTACATTTTTCATGGCAGGAGGTAGAGCCGGATTTACTCTGGCCGAATAAAAATTAATAGCATTCGAAAAACTAAGAAAATGCATTCAAACCAGTATTTTCAATTTTCACCTATTGTTTTCCTTCGAAACTTGTTAGAAAAAATTTCAAAGTATTTAATTTGAGCGTACTAAGAAATGGGATTTAAATAGACCGTTTTTACCGAAACAACGGAATCGTTGTGAGAAATTATGATTAATGAAATTCCTGCTGGAGACAACACCGCTGATGTCGAGGTTTAGTTATGTATAATACATATAATATTCATGTATAAAATGTATAAAACTTTTCATTTATTTTTACTAAATTATTTCATATGTTAGGGTGAAAAGTTTCCTGGTAGCCCAATCATCATGAGCGCACTGATGAGCTCCACCATTTATCTCCCTTGCACTCGTAGATTAGATGCACTAGACATACAGATTAGTATCAATACCAATTCTGATAGATGAGTTGGCGAAAAAACTCATCGAGGCACTCAGTAAAAAAGTTACTTAGCGTATAACCACAAAATGTATACTCACTTGCCTAAAAAATTATGTTAGTCAACATAAAAGCCCCAGTGCCGCACCGGTACTAAAATTTTGTAAACTGATGAGCATTGGCTACGAGGGTTGCTATTATGTTTTAATGTGGATGAGTTCAATGCGGACCTTACACGGTCAGTATAATGTCATTACTTCCGAAAGTCTTTTTTCATTACTTTGTCATTATGTTTAAACCTTTAGAATTATTTGTTTCAGTACCTATCAATTCATCGAGTGAGAGGTTTATTAATCTTGTGTTAATTTTTTAATGGTTTCATTTTCCTTGTAGTTTTCATACAGCGAGAATTGTTTTTTTTGTAACTATATTGTACAAAACAAACCGCTTTTTAAAATGGTGCCTATTAAGAATAAGGACTTTTGGGAAGAATTTATTGAGATGTATCAAAGTTTACCTTGTTTATAGGATATGAAAAGTAGAGATTACAGCATTAAAAATTTGCGGGAATATGCTTTGGAAAAACTACTTGAAAAGAGCAAAGAAATTAAAGTTGGCGCAGACAAATATTACGTTCGCAAAAGAATTTGTAAATATGCGGATTGCATTTTCAAAAAAGATCACAAAAAAGTTAATAATTAAAAAGCAACGGACAGTTTTGCAGATAATTTATTTTCCAAACCTGAGAAAAATGCATCTCTTTTTAACAGTCAATCTTTACACCACTTTCATTTTTTTGGTTTTATTTTTATTATTTTCCAAAGATATTATCACAGTCTTCTTTTCATAATTATTAGCAGTTGTATCGTGTGTGGGCCGCTTTATGGAACGAGGAGATTACAAAAACTATTTTCGCATAAATGAAGGCATATTGAATAAATTACAAGAGGGGCTCCGTTATTAAACTTATTTTTATTTCTAAAACACAATTTCTTTTCTCTTTGGCGACTGAATTTTCCGATGGAATTGTACTGTATTTCATCTGTATTAATTCTGTTTTTGTTGTTTTTTTTCCAAAAACTAATTTCGGATACCACGATTTACTTTGTCGAAACGGAGCTTATTTGGCCATCATCTTTTCCTTCTATCTTTCTTTTCCCTTTTCGGGCCCTTGATGTCCCGAATATAGATGGACTTCCTTTTTGCGATTTTCTACAGTCGCCAATACTACTCAATTTGAATGAAGACGTACTTCCTTTTTCTTTTCAAGTCAAAACTCAACCTTCTGTTTCCACAGGTATCAGGAAATGTCAAGCTCTCTCGTTTTCAGTAAACTGAATAAATAACTAATAGGGAAACGGCAGTAGTAAGGGTCCCACATCCCTATACTTTTACATTACGTCCGATAGAGACAACTGCCACGAGGATCCCACTTGCGGGTTTTCTGCAAGACGGTTCCCATCGCCGATAAGAAGTTGTTGAGGAGGGATAGACACGTCCCTGTCGCAAGCATTGGGGGGTAAAAATAAAAAGGTTGAGTTGTCACTGAGCTGTGTTGTTGCAGGATGTTGGTTGTAAGGAGAGGCTGGTGCTGTCTCTTGTAAGGACGGTAGATGGGTCCCTGTCGCAAGCATTGGGGGCAAAAATAAAAAAGGTTGACTTGATACCGAGTTATCTTGATGCCGGCTGTTAGTTGAAAGGAGAGAGCTGGTGCTGTCTATGGCAAGGACGTGAGATGGGTACTGTTTTGGAAAGGTCCAGTTGCTAGGATGGCTGAGTCTAGTGGGTGCAAGCAGGTGTACTATAGGCGGCTTATGTACAAGCATAGTAAAGTTTTATAAAATTGCACTACCAGGCAAGCAGATAAAGCACAAAATCTTGCGACCATATGTAGCAAGCATGTATGGTTTAAACCTGTATCGTTGTCCTCACATCTTCAGCGGCTATCGCGCCTCTTTTTTATATTCCGTTCATTTTTTCTTCCACTCCAAACAAGCTTTGATCAGTTAGTCACACTTCTTCAACCTCATTTTTCCATACGAGTTTTAAAACTTGAACTTGACCGCGATGCGGTCACGAGTTGTTCTTTCTTTATGCATAGAATTTTAAATCTACCTGAATTGAAACTGCGAGACATGTGGGTGACTTTATTTTCTGAATATTTTTTGATGTAAAGGAAAAAAGATTAAGGAAAGATCGCAAAGAGCAAGTTCTGATGCTGCTTATGCAAGGGTTCTTGATTCTTGTGGCGTTCAATACTGCCGGCGTATGATAAAGAGCTGCAAAACAAGAAGAGATCGGCGGCAGTCAGTGAACTTGATGTTGTGAACGACACGAATGTGGGTGAAGGTGAGCTAAAAGAAACGGGTTGCTTGAGTAAAAAGCGAATTCGGCTGAGATGCCTTTAATGAAGGTCAGTAAAGATAGACTGCGGAATGCTGGATATGATTAGTGCGGGTGGATAATATGCCTTTCGATAAGGCGGCAGTGAGAAAGGATGGGGCTATTGATATAAAAAGTCGAATTCGATAAAGATATATATCGGGTGAAACCTAAGCCACTCAGCGAAATGTACGTACACTGTATTCGCACGGTGCCCGCTTCCTTATTAGTTATTTAGTGAAACATAAAGTGTACCTTTTTAAGCAATTTAATGACAAGAGGGCCTAGTGCATATCGTGCGTCAGTTCAACATTTCTGACATTTTATATTTTATGAAATGGTAATTACTGCCTAAATTATGTCAGTCATACAAAGGCAACGCCAAGAAATATTATCTGAAAATAAGGGATCGCTAAAAATTTGTTTATTTTACATAGCAATTTGGATTATAAAATATGTTCCCCTTCAGAATGTCAGGATTTCATTACTGCCATGATGAAATGAATACAAACACAGCACACTAATACATTTCGCCGAGTGGCTTAGGTTTTCATCCGATATGCCGTTTCCTTATTAGTTATTTATTCAATGGCTTTCAGTCTTCACTCACATCTCAGTTTTTCTTATTTAACGACAGATGTCTGCCGAGTAACTAGAAATATTGATGGTGCATTCGCATGTGACCATAAAATATTTCCAGATTTTTATTTACTATTTAATTCTTAGAATTTTTATTCCATTTTTGCTGTATTTAAGCCGAGACTTGCTGAATTACAACATGGCAAGTGAAATTTGTCCGAGATCCTTAATAATTCGTTGTAGTGTTTAATTGTTGCGAATTTTATCATGGGATGCCGAAAATTATTGTTGTGAGAAGAAATTGGCATAGCTTTCGTTAAAAGAAGAAAACTATTCATTGATTTTTTTATATATTGTAGTTAATGAGGGTAGATAACCAAGTTCAAGTGTAACTACTTAAATACAGGTAAAAGTTACGAAATAATAGTAAAAAAAAAAGTCTGGGAATATTTATTGCCGACTTCTATTAATACGCTATGAGTCAACTAAGTTAACCAAGTTAATTAGGGTCCACTATTCGAAATAAAGCCCTAGGAATTTGAAAATTTCAAATCAAGTGCTTCCTGCGAGGATGGTACTTATTTTCCTTTTAGAATGTGCGTGCACGTTTAGGACCAGGTTTTATGTTCACCTAAATTGTTAATAGTTTTTGTTTGCAGCTAAATTAGTCTTTGTTTTGTTTTTATAAAAGGATTTGTTAGATTGCACAGTTCTGGTATGCTTTCAAAGGTCTCAATGAAGGTCCGAAGAGGTTCCCTCTCTTTTGTAATACACTCAGTCTTAGTACCTACATTCCCCCGCAGGAGATTGAGTACAAAAAACTCGCTCTAACTATTCCTATCCATCTTCTACCTATATCACACTTCTCCAAAAATTGGAAGCGAATTAAGAAATGAAGTGAGTAATGAAGGGTTATAGTACTATTGTAAATGACAATATCTTTACTATGTATGTGCCAGTAATGATGGTTGAATATCAAAATATTCGGATAACATTATTACTGACTATCATTATAGCTTCTATGAAAACTTTACACGAGTAATGATATTATTACTGATCATGTAAAGTCCGTAAAGAGAGATGTAAATGGTTTTTTTTTAAACTTTGTGTGAATAAATCGGGTTGGGTTGGAATCCCGGAATACAAAATCCCGAGAGAAATATGGCGGAATACAAAATGCCGGAGCAAAAAAAGCTCGGAACACAAGATCCTGGAAGACAAAATACTGAAACACAAAATTTCGGTTCCCGGAAGTACCATAGCAAAAATTCAACTTGACTAGTAATAGCTAAACACTAAAGCTTATTGGCTTTAGAATTTTTATATTATATCCTAAACTATTTTAAACATTTAAAAAGTAAATCCATTTTAAATAACTTTTATCTACTCACAAACCCCTGACTAAATAACTTTGCCTGTAAGGGCGACGTTCGTGACGAAAGAGTTATGAAGTAGTAAATGTGGATGAATTCACATAGATTTTTTTGATTTAGAATTAGTGAAGGGAAGCTTTCCGATGGCGTAAAAAAAATTTACGTATTTCGTGGGTTTTTGAGTGGGGGGTGATAACTACAACCATTGGGTTGTCCAATTTGGGTTGTGTGTGATCTCAAATTAAAGCTCTTGCTGAGTGCTAAAACTAAAGAACTTAAGACTTTAGAACTTTAGTTTCTTTAGATTTTGCTTTTCTTCTGTAAGAAACTTTATAACAAACTTTTTTCACTCGAATATCGTTAAAATACGTGATTTTCGGGGTATACGTTGGTGCGTGGAGCTGATTTTACTTTTAAACGCTTTAGCATAAAGCTTAATGTGTCTAAAATAAATAGTATGTTAATAAATGGCAGGCAACCCGTGGCATTAACTTTACAGGGAACGAGTATAGATATTGCAGCGGAAGTTAAATATTTTGGAATAGTAGTAGATAACAAACTGAGCTTCTCACCTCATACTGAAAAATTCTGTTGTAAGATAGCTAAGAAGCTAGAGTTCCTGGGAAGGATTAGGAATTTTCTGAACCTCAAAACAACAATATGCGTTTATAACACCATTATTCTGCCTCACTTTGATTACTGTGCTTCAATTTTGTACTGTGGAAATACTACAACGGTAAATAGATTGTAGAATCATAGCCTGCAAGAAAACAAAAATAGTTCAGTCATTATAGAGGAAATGCAAGTGAACCGAGCAAGCTGATTTTTGGATATTGTGTAGGGGGGCCTTAGAAAAGCTTAACTTGAAAATGTCGACCAAGATTTCCTATGAGCTTTCTCCGCCATCTTGAAAAAAATAAATAATCTAATGTACAGTCTCTTAATTTTTTTTTTCTGACCGCATCACATTGTGGCGAGCTAAAAGTCGTAATTTTTGTCTAAAAAGGGGAAAAAATATGACATTACAGGTATTCACATGCCCTACAAGTTTGATAATGGACATTTTTTTCGATATGTATTACGAGAAAGAACAAAACAGCAAAAAACAAGTTACAGTGTCTTAATTTTTACTTTCTCAACAACGATCAACGCTAGGTGAAAAATTCATACCACTTAAATTGTACAGCATAAAAAAATATATAATCGCAATATTCGTATCATGACGGAGACCAGAGTTTTAGTAAAACCCTTTTTTTCATAATGGCGAGAAAGCTCGTAGAAAATCTTGGTCAACATTTGCAAGTTAAGTTTTTCTAAGCCCCCCCCCCCCACACACAATATCCAAAATTCAACTTGCTCGGTTCACTTGCATTTCCTACAAGTTTGGCAATGGACATTTTTGTCGATATGTATCACAATAAAGAAGAAAACAGCGAAAACCAAGTTGCAGTGTCTTAATTTTTTACTTTCTCGACCGATATCTCAACAGCGATCAACGCTAGATGAGAAAATTATACCACCTAAATTGTAACGCGTAAAAAAGCAACAAAAAAGTATATAATGCCATTTTTGTATCATGACGGAGAACCGAGTTATCGCAAAAAGCCAAATTTACCCCTTTTTTGCAAGATGGCGGAGAAAGCTCATAGGAAATCTTGGTCGACATGTTCAAGTTAAGTTTTTCTAAGCTCCCCCTCCCCTTCACAATAACCAAAAATCAGCTTGTTGGGTTCACTTGCATTTTCAAAACTGTATAATTATTGGACTAAAACATGCTAATGATTAATGGGTTGAAACTGAAAATGCCTAGAGAATGTAAAGTAGAAAGAAATTTGAATAAATTTAAGAGCTTGATCATTGAATGAATAAAACTTAATTACTAGTTTGTGTCGTAAGTTTATAAGGAAATTCTTCAATAAACGACAAATACAAAATACAAATACAATATGAAATAATGTTTTACATCTTTCATGGGAGCTTTTCAATTTTCTATGTTTAACCGTTATATGGGTTTTGATGTGAAATAAATTTTTCCAGATTTTCAACTGTTTTTGACATGGAAGTATTTACATCAAAATGCGATAATCTTCGAAACTACTTATCACAGAGAAAAGAAAATTACTGCATAACGTTTGTAAAAGAACGTAGATGCGAATTAATATGCATATGTCAGATAAATTATGTACAGTTATATGAGTTTTAAGCGAAAATGTAATGACTAAAAATTAAACAATATTTTTATCTTTTCTGTGATATACACTAGAACTAAAACTAAGATTAAATCCTAAACGTTTGGGCATGAGCTGTAGTTAGACAATTGTGATTATAGTTATGGATGCCCAAAATTTTAACATTTAATCTGAGTTTGAGCATTTCTTGTTTTGCAATGAAACTTTTCTTGTGTAGGTATATTACAGAGAAAGAAAAAAATATTTTTTTGCTTTTTAGTACACTTTATTTACAAAAGTTATTTATTTTAAAAGTATTGATAAGAGATTTTATTGCAGTTGCAAACCTCCACTCTTCATATTATGGGCCACAAACGAAAACAAAAAATTTTTAACAAAAATAGTTTCATATTTTATTTTGTCGAGGGTTTTGGGAGCACCTATTTTTGTTTTTTTTTTTAGATTTGATACCATTGTTACCAAAAGAATGGAAATAATAAATGACCAGGAATATATATGTATGCAGCCAAAATAAATGTTAATTTTTACAAATTGTTGTTTTTAATTAAATTACAAAATTAAATTTAAACCATGTAAAAGCGAAATCGTGTAAATCGAGGGATGCAATATGCTAGGTTACATATTATTATTTGACATTTCACCACAAATTTGTCGTACTTTTCTTTTCACCATATTCATTTTGCTTTATAATTTTCGCCAACCATAAAATAAACTAAAATGAATTTGCAATGAATAAACGTCAGAATATACACCTTAGGCAAGTGCTACACCAGACTATCATGTACTGATGAGCTGATGTGCTGATTATTAGCAGCAATAATATCTTAATGAGACACTGTAAAAGGTAGTGATGTACTGATGTGGTACTGATCTGCTGATAATCATCAAGTGATTTGCATGTTGCTGATTTTTATTGACATCAGTCACTATCTATCTCATTCACACTGAATAAAGTAGCGTCACCATCTGTCTCGCTCACACCAGTCAATCGAAGTTGTATGAAATCCAACTTCATTAAAAATTTTTTTTTCCTTAATTAACAAGTAGAAATTAGTAAGTGTCATACCATTCTGGAATCCTTATTAAACGCGCCATCTTTTAATTTTATTTGCCAAAATAGTGTAGTACATTTTTTTACAGTACAGCCGGTTGAAGTTGGGTAATGTAATTATTTTGAATGCAATGTTGGGCAAAAATCTCATTTTTTATTTGAAACTGAGGCAGTTATGTTTTAACTTTTAACTATAATTTACAGAAGGGTTATTCATGATTACATTACAGAAAAAAAACTGACGAAAAGTTAATATTTCCAGTCACAGGACTTGAAAGATCATCACAGGGTGTCAGTTTTTAAGAATTATTTTTGAATCCTTATAATTTGAAAAGTACATGACCAAAATTTTTTTTCATATTTTTCTGATAACTGTTAGGACTTGGTCTATTGGCCGATTACGGCTTGACGTTGATTTCTGGGACACCCTGTATATAAATGGGCTGCTTGATCTCCTGTTTCATGTAGCACTAATTTTGATTTCAGAAAGTATGCTCTCATTGTCAATGCTACCAATTGTCGTACATTGGTGTTATATTTAAATTATGTGGGAATCTACGTATATGCATTTCAGTGGGATTTACCGAATTTACCACAAAAGTATTTGGGACTATTTGTATTGTTAAATTTTAATTATGAGTCGAAGGAAGTGTTTTTTACAAGTTTGGTTGGAAATACTGTTGAACCTCAAGCAATTTTGCGTTCCAACTCGTTACAGTTCAATGGGAAAGTATACTCTCACGGAAAGAGACGAGCAGTCCATTTATATACATGTCAGTGGACGGAATAGTGAATTTTGTGATCCTTTCAAGCGTGGTTTCTAAAGCACTTAAAATTTTTTTTGGAGTTGGGGCAAGTAACCTCTCTAAGCTGAAAATTATAGAAAAGCAGCTTATAGTGCATCTCATACAGGTACGGTCTCCGGTTGAATGTTATTGTATTCGAGATGGTTTTAAGGAAATTATCGTGATTACTGTGCATATCTGATATTGGAAAAAGTGAAATGAAATTGGACGATTACGATAATTTGTTTTTTTTTCCATATTTTAAGCTCTATAACGAAATGTGAGCGTTGCTTATGATTCAATTTCCACCTTTCTACCATTCTCATTGCATGAAATCCTATTTGCAGTTATAGCTACTAGAAGGGCAGTTTATTTGAATGTTTCTCTTAATTTTAAGATTAAATTTTCGCTATTCAGTGCAGAGATAATGAAATATTTTTTTTTTTGTATATTTCAGGTCCGGCAAGAACATTCAGAAAATGAACGTGACAATTCCACGCGTACATAGTTACAGTACATAAGTTTAATTTGTACGGTATACCTAAAGGATGTGGAAAAAAGGATGAAATTCATAGTTAACAGTACTAATACAGTTTCTACAGGACATTCGCTATGATTTCCGGCATAAAAGTAATCTCATCGTTCTGCTCACGTAGAGCTGGCTCAAAAATTTTATTACAGAAATGTGGAAAATACTTCATTTATCATTTGTCCGCGCTGAGTTATAAACAACTCATCGTGCGCGGACTCTAGAACTAAGAATTATTTATGAGTTTTGTAGATACAAGAAGTGAGAAGGATACATTCGGTAGATACGTGAAAATAAATAGAAAAAACTCGAAACTCTCTATCATAACGAAAATAGAAAGACTAAAAGACTGCAAGTTCCTGTTTCTATCAGGACGAATCTAATTAAAAATGCTGGTATTCGTTGCACTTCTTGTTATTCAAGTTTGCATCGCTGGTAAGTTTAATTTTCTTTGTTTTGTTGTTAAAATTTATGTGATATTTAATATTGTTTTACAGGGTGATGAGTTTTATTTATTTTTACTGATAATTACTGAAAAGGAGGACTTTTGTGTGTGAAAGTTTTATTTATAGTATAAGCTGATTAAAAGTCACGACTTAAATGAAACAAGGAGATAAAGGGGTCATTTCCAATCTTTTATCTATTATCCAATTGTTGATAGCTTTTAGATTAGTGAATTAGAATTATTTTTATGAAACACATTTTAAAACATTATTTCTTCGGCTTTTGTTTTTGAATATTTCGTTTTTAATTTCTCCGTTGAGTCTATGTACGCGGATCGAGCGAAAATTGAGCTTGCAATCTGGGCATATAATTCTACATGGAAAAGAGTTGTGGATAAAACGTAAAAAAGAAGTGGAGAGTGAATAATTGCGAAATTAATTGTCAAGCAAGCTTACTATCAATTTCATTTTCATCTACGTACGTAATTTATTTCTGCCATTTTATCTACTTCAAAGATAACAAGATCATATTCTTCCAAGAATTTAATATTTTCCATTTTAAAATTTTTTATAAATAACACGAAACTGAACTTGAATTAATAGCCGTAAAATCACAAATTAAATAACACAAATTGGTTATATGTATGTGACAAAGCGCCAAACATCAAACGGTATCAATAATCAATCTGTCAACTTTTGGGTGCGAAATAAATGTGTGGATATATAAATCGCTACGGAAAAATGTCTTCACTTTTCATTAGCGCCATCTACATTCCACCACCTAAACATAGATTTTTTCTTTCAAACAGCGTACTATTTTATGAAATATCAAACCGAAATTTCCGTGGGACTTTTGGCCACATTTGTTTTTTACATAGATGTGCATTTTTTTGAGTACTTCTTTATAATTTTGCAATACACTGTAAAAAAAAGTGGGACTATTCTTTAAATTTAATACAAGCTTTTTCTTAAAAATAAATGTTATTTTCTCTGATAGAAAAGTAAAATCAGTTAAATTTCCCCAAACTAATGGAAGCTTTTTTGGATATACGGAGGAAGAGAGCATTCAATAAATTAAGTATTATTCTACATTTTTTATGGAGTATGTACTTACAAATATATTTTCGTTAATATAATTCACACATTGTTTTTGAAAACAAGTCATATATTGTTTTTCACTACTTTTTTTTAGCGTGCCCACCGCCTCAGCGCCAGTAATAATAAAAAAAGTAAAGAATTGTCTCACAACTCGGTATAGAATATCACTCGAACAGTGACCAAATTTCGAATGCATTGGATTAAACCGTTAGATTATAAGTAATGCAGCAAATATGAAAAGTGAGAATCTGTGTACAATCAGAATAAATTTCGATTTGCTAGCTTTGCGCCTACACTACATACATATATGTTTTAATGAAAAAAAAGACATGTATAGTAGTACATGGCGCATTAGAAATGAGCTATTGAGATCATTCTTATGTTCTTAAAGATGTAGTACTATAACCTATTCCCTATAAAAAAAAAATTAAAGTTCCTTATATTCCAGGAGTAAAAACAAAAAAATTGAAAATTCCGCACATTATAGGGAATATTCCCTATAGTTTAGGAATTTTTGCAATGTTTTCGATCGGCGTTTATCAATATAAGAAAACGATGTGGGCTTTTTGGGGATCTACGATCAGTGAGAAAAACCTTCAAAATTTTGTGTTAGTAGTTTATTCAAATTTTCCCGTCCTTTTCAACGGGTCTGTGGGTATATGAAAGGATTAGATTACCTTGTATAACTATATGAACCTAACTACTCGAGTATAAAAATGACGAAAAACGATTTTCGTACAACAAGCCATTATAAAGGGTTTTCCAATAAGAGGTGTTATTTTAATTAGCCCGCTATTTCGGTAGATGTCACTTTTAGAGTTGTCATTTTTTCACATTTGACAAGTAGAAACTACGCCATTAACAAAAATGGAACGATACAGGATTCAACAACGCATTGAAATTATTAAAATTCACTATAAAAATGGTGAAAATGTGGCAGAGACGGTTCGTAAAACTCGAACATTTTTGGGTCGTCGTGAAGCACCTTGTCAGTTCGCAATACAGAAATTGTTAGAAAAATTCGAGCTGTCGGGACAAGTTAGTGATGTGAAGAATAAAACCCGTGCACGTCGCTCAATAACAGCCAAGAATATTGCTGCTGTACCCGAAAGTGTTGAAGAAAACCCAGGTTTGTCCATTCCTCGTCGTTCTTTGGAATTAGGCATTCCACAAACGTCATTACACCGTATTTTGCATAAAGGTTTGGGTCTTAAGGCTTATAAAGTTCAGTTAACACAAGAACTCAAGCCGGCCGATCATCAACAACGTCGAGTCTTTGCTGATTGGGTCCTTGAAATGCATGAAAATGATCCGGAATTCCATGGAAAACTCATGTTGAGTGATGAGGCCCATTTCCACCTCGATGGCTTCGTCAACAAGCAAAATTGTCGCATCTGGGGCTCGGAAAACCCAAGAGTTATTGTTGAAAAGCCTCTCTATCCTCAACGTGTGACTGTTTGGTGAAGTTTATGGTCCCGCGGGGTCATTGGACCTTACTTTTTGGAAAATGAGGCTGGAGCAACAGTTACGGTGAATGGATTGCGCTATCGACAGATGATTAATGATTTTTTATGGCCGGAATTGGATGGTATTGATCTGGAAAACGTTTACTTTCAACAAGACGGCGCTACGTGCCATACAAGCAACGAAACCATTGATCTTTTACGGGAAAACTTTCCGGACCGTGTTATCTCTCGAAGAGGTGATCACAATTGGCCATCGAGATCTTGTGACTTAACACCTTGCGACTTCTTCCTTTGGGGCCACGTGAAAGAGAAGGTCTACGCCAACAGCCCAGCGTCGATTCAAGACCTCAAAGATGGAATTTGTGAGGCTATCGAGGACATAGGGCAGCCACTTTGCGATTTGGTTATGGAAAATTTCATGAAAAGGATATGGTCCTGTAGGCGTGGTCGTGGTGGTCATTTGGCTGATGTTATTTTCCATTATTAAGGGCATACGTTCCTCTTTAAACTCTTTATAATGAAGTAAAGATCCGATCATTTATCTCAAAAAATGGCATTTTTCTTTGAATATCAAAATAACACCTCTTATTGGAAAACCCTGTATAAACAAAAATGTGGACTGGCCATGGGAAATCCTCTAACAGGAATCTTAGCAGATTTTTCGCTTGATCATGTTATTAATGAGGCCCTTACTAACACCATACACAAGCCCACATTTATCAAGAAATACTTGGATGACATTATTTGCACAATCCCAGAACAACACATAAATGAACTACTACACAATTTCAACAACATTGACAACAATTTAAAATTCGCTTTAGAAATAGAAAACAACAACAAAATACCATTCCTGGACATGTATATCATTGACACAGAAGACCGAAAGATCATTACGCATTGGTATTGCAAACCTTCCAGCTCAAACCGCATGATTAATTATTTTTCTAACCACCCATCTACAACAATAATCAACATAGCACAGACATTTGCCAACAAAGTTCTTAATCTAAGCCACAATAAGCTCCACACAAAAAACAGACAAGTACCAAATTTCAGCTCTCTATGTCTACGCGTTCTCAGGCAGTGTCCAAATATATAATGGAAAACGAAATTTTTGTATGGCAACCCCACTAAGGAGTTGCCCGATTTGTCTTATTTTCGAATTTAATTTTACTTGTTTTTTTAAAGTCCGTGTACAAAATTTCACCTCTTTAAGTATATATATACTGCTTCGTGGGGTTGGCACACAAAAATTTCGTTTTCCACTATATATTTGGACACTGCCTGCGAGCGCGTCGGCATAGAGAGCAATCGGGCAACCCTTTCTTGGTGTTGCCATATAAAAATTTAGGGTTTTTACATATACTGTGTAAAAGATCAGTCCTAGACATTTTTATTGTACTAAAAACTTCTTCAGAATACGAAATCCTATAAAATTGGTTATAATCATTTTTTCTGTCCGACAAACCGTTCTAGAGGTATATGATAAAAACCACTTAAAAAATCAAACTTGCGCAGAAGAGCGACAATACGAAATTTCATAAGGGCATTCATCTAGGATATCATAAGAATTGGTCTTACTTAGACCAATTCTAGCTTTTTACTTGTTCTCAATATGTTGGTTGACTGACTAAATGTAATTCCACAGACCCCTTGAAAAGGACTCTAAAACTCAGAGTAGAAACGCCGGGAAAAATTGAATAAACTGCTAACATAAAATTTTGTAGTTTTTTCTCACTGATCGAAAATCCCCCAAAAAAAAAGCCCACATCATTTTCCTATATTTTAGGGAAAAAATCTACCTACATTTAAGGGATACATACCTAATCTACATTTTTCAAGGGGGAGCTTTCTTTAATCTTATTGAAAAATACCTAAGCTTTGTGGCACAAATTGCTGTCACTTACTTTAGGGAAAAATTTCCTACTGCTTGTAAAAAAAATATCCTACCGAAGGTTTTTTTTTTGCGTTGATGGTATCGAGATAGTTAACACGATGAGTTTAACCAACGTCAGATGCTACTTGTCCAGATGCCATACCACCTAAAATTTTAAAACTCTGATAGCCCAGTCAATTTAGGTTTTCACTTCCGATTTAATTCCACCAAGCTGCAATTTTGTATACGGCCTAATTTTAGAATAAAAAAAAAACATGCTAAAAATTACCATCGATTAGTCGTGAAAAACAATAATGCAGGACATACTAAACTGAAGTAAACTAAATTCTCTATAGAAAAGATTCTACAGATTTTTTCGTAAGTAATGGGTTTTATGTGATCGCGCGTGGAAAATCACTCCAGCGTTCGAAACCCGGCAGAGACGAGTTCAAACCGTGTAATAGATTCTTCGTACTCTCCCTAGGGTAAGGCCTTTGAATGGCACCTTCGGGTTCATTGCCAGCTGCAAACGGTTAAAATATTCCATTTAAATAAATTTTGTGTTGTTTTTGATCGGGGTTTAAGAATATAAGAAACGATGTGATTTTTTTTTTGGGAAACTTTGTTTTAGTAGTTTATTAAAATTTTCCCGACGTTTCGACTCAGGGTTTTTAGAGTCCTTTTCAAGGGATCTGTAGAAATATAATTATTTAGACGTCTAGCATATTGAAAAATGTTTGAATATAAATATATTAAATGTTTTGAATTACCTCTGATATTATGTGAACAAAACTACTTATAAAAATGACGAACAACACTACATTTATATAATAAAATAACCGACAAAAATAAATAAATAAACACAAAAACAGATAAATACGTTTTACAATTAAAGACTAGAAAGATACTGAGCTGCATCAGCTGTTTTTGAATGTTATGTTGGCTGGGGTGTCGTGTGTGCCGGTGTGTGTGTTCGTTGGTTTGTGTGAGTGGTGTTATTGTGGATTTCTTGGTTTTGATGTGTGCTTCTTTGGTTGTTGTGTGTATGTCTGTTAATTTTATTTAGAATTGTGTAATGATCCTTGTGTATAAATTCTGTATCTTATCTGATGTTGATTAAGTGTTTCCTATTGATATAAATGTGACATGCTTCTTTTGTCTCTCTCTTTCTTTTATTGTCTTCTGTGTCGATAATGGAAGCCTGGTCAAAATTGAAGAAATGACCTGTTTCCAGTGAGTGGGTTGCCAGTGCTGAGTTGGGTGTCTGTTTTGCTATATATTTCTTATGTTGCGCTAGTCGAGTTTTTAATTTTTTCGATGTTTGACCTATATAAGATTTAGAGCAGTGTGGAACTTGTTGTGGCTTAGATTAAGGACTCTGTTGGCAAATGACCGTGCTGTATTGATATTTGTTGCAGGTGGGTGGTTAGAAAAATAAATAATCATGCGATTTGAGCTACAAGGTTTGCAATACCAATCCGTAATGATCTTTCGGTCTTCTGTCCTAATGATATACATGTCCAGGAATGGATTTAGTTGTTGTTTTCTCTTTCTAGAGTGAATTTTAAAATGTTGTGAGTGTTGTTAAAATTGTGTAGTAGTTCATTTATGTGTTGTTCTGGGATTGCGCAAATAATGTTGTCCACGTATTTCTTGATGGGCTTGTGTATGGTGTTAGTAAGGGCCTCATTAATAACATGATCGAGCACAAAATCTGCTAAGATTCCTGATAGAGGATTTCCAACGCAAAACTTTATGATCTCCATGAATAGTTTCTTGTCAATGGAAGTCAGGTTTTCTATTAAATGTCATTTGTCATTGATAACTTGCAGAGCTAATTGTGTGTCCACATTGGTATATAACGATACCACATGTAGTGAGATTAGAATATCATTAGAATTTATCTGTATGTTGTCAAGAAATTTTTTTAGGCTGTTGGAATCTTTTATGTTTTTTGGATTGTCGCTATTGATTTGTTGGAGAATTTTGGTCCTGATATTGCATAGCTTGGGTTGTTGATCATAGATATCACTGGACTCATGGGTATATCGTCTTGGACATGTGGCCGTGTCTGTGCGTAGGAAATATCGTTGAAATTTATTTATGTATTTTTTGTTCGTCAGATTCTGTATTAATATATTGTTTTTTCTTTGAAGTTCAGGAGTAGGATCGTTATCTATTTTTTTTTCTCACTGATCGGAGATCCCCAAAAAAGATCACATCGTTTCTTATATCCATTTAAATGAAACGCGGGTTACGAAACCTTTGTACTGTCCCCTCGTCCTAGCGGTCAGTTAATTTCTACCGCTAGTGGAGTAGTGTAGTCGAGTTGCGTCTGAGGTTGTGTTCTTCATCCTTGCATTTTTTGAGTGCCGTGAATTCGGATTATTTTATAATGTCTGAAAATGGAAGAAAAATGTGTTGTATATGAAAATATGTACCTAGACTTAATGATGGCGCCGTTGTGCAAACCGCATGTAAAGAGCGGAACGATGGGAACTGGGAAAACTTATCTGCTTTAACAACGGGAGAAGTTCACATGGAGTATCGCAAGGTATACTCCGTTTTGGGACTTACGGGGTTATTAAGAAAATCTAGGTTTTTACAAAATACCCCGTATCTGAAAAAGTACGGGGTGTACGGTCACTGTTAAAAAGCTTATCGTATTTAGAACTTCATAGTATTTCCATGACACTCAACCAGCGACATATTCCTCTTCTCTCAGGAGTTATGGTGGTCTATTACTAAAAATTTCGGATTTTCGAACCTTTTTCTTTGAGTTTAACCTCTTGTTTTTTTTTACAAAAAGGTGGTTAATATAACTTTTTTTTTTAAATTGTAATCTTTGGACACTCCTCTTTAATTTGCTATCTGTAGCTGTTAAAGAGTTATTATCTCTTAACCTATTCTCAAAGATAGTTTGCTCCCTTATGGCCGGTTTCACAGTCAAGGCTTAATAAATATTTTGGTTTCACAGTCAAGGATTAAGTGATATCATTGGCTTAAGGCAAGCTTAACTTAAGCTCGTCATCGCGAAGGCTTAAACCTAAGATTTTGCTGTGAAATACATAGGAAGTTGTTGCTAAATATATATATTGCCTAATTATTATAATTTTGGTTATTAAACGAACGTACATATTTCAAAAGTTATACTTTAAATTGAAATTTTCCAAGCGAAAAATAGTTATCTAATTAGCAGTTTTGAGTACTGTTTGGCAGCTAGTTTCAGCATTCCATTTGACGTTTTAAGAAGAAATCAAACAGTTTAGGACAAAAATGAGTTATTTATCTGATGCAGAGCATATAAGCGACCAAGAAATGTATAATATAATATCTCAAGGTGTGTCCTGTGAAAAAATTATAAAATTTCGAGAAATGCGATGACGTTGATTTTTATTCTCGGTTCCGACTGTAGAAACATTCTGCAACAATGATTTTGGATTTGATATCCTTCCAGATAAAAACCATAACAAACTGGTAAATAAAAAGTTCTGTTTTTCGCTTGGTTTTTAATCCACAATGCTCCTTAAAAAAAATTCACAATTACAGCAGTGCTGACAACTTGAAAATTTTCATCTGCGGCTTAACTAAGCCTCAGCTTACTGAGTACTGTGAAACCGATTAGGCTTAAGTTCTGGGCTTAAGCCTCACCCGTGGCTTATCTATGCTCTGGCTTAAGCCTGGACTGTGAAACCGGCCATTAGTGTTTAACGGCTACAGTTAGCACATAGTGCGCCATGAATCAAATTAAAGAAGAAAGTTCACAGATTACAATTTTTATAAAAAAAAGTTATCTTAACCAACTTTTTGTAAAAAAACAAATCAAACTGAAAAAAAAAAATTAAAATCAGAAACTTTTAGCTAAGATCATCATAACTCCTGAGAGGAAAGGATTATTATTATTAGGGTACAGGGTGTCTTGTGAAAGCCTAGCATATTGTTTTAATCACCCTGTAACTCCGAAACGGTCATCCCTGCCATACATTTCTTGTTTGTTTAGGTGAGTACTATCACTACCCGCTCTATGGACCACTATGAAGGAAAGACTCTGTATACGAGCCGTACAGTAATTAAGAGAAAAGAAAGCTGCTGCAAGTTCATCAATGAGAACTTTTAAGAGCAAGATGCGTTCTAGTGCATCAACATTTAATTCTAAAGAGTGCTGCTTCATTTGCGGCAAGAAGCCCAGTTCCAAAAAGGAGCAAGATAAACTATAAAACTATAAAATTAGTTTTAGCAACGTAAAAACGACAGGTTGGCCAAAGATATGAAAAAGCTCATACTCAACAAAATTGACTTAGTTGGATGTCAAGCCAGACATGATGGGCTTTGTTTTTATGACTTCTTCAAATGAAAGTAGAAGCAGTCCTCTAAATCCTGAGATTATCTCGGCAATAGAGGAAATATTTACTTACATAATGGGCCATCCCACACGAGTATTCCTGATGCAGTATGCAAAAATGAGAAGAAGTAAAGAGATATATCTACACTTTGGAGATATATCTCTTTGTTTCAGCTCACCTCTTCCTCAGAAAACCTGTTTACATACTGCATCAGGAATACTCGTATGGGATGGCCCAGTGATCGATTTAAAAGACATTTTAACAGACTGTGTACCCAAGCCAGTGATGAAATAATCGCAAAGAAATTATATTATATGTACATATGTCATTCATGCGCGATTATGTGAAACCCGTTACCTGTACAGAAAAAATGTATAGAATCTCTTTTATAGAGATTTTATTTATCTCTTCATAGTACTGCACTATTTTTCCATAGAACTCACATATTCCAAGTAATTTCGAAAAAACCTATCGATGGTGACTTTTAGTATTTTATATTTTATGTCAGCATAAGGCAGTATACCAATTTACAGCTTGCTAGAATTTAATTGGAAATAACACTTATAAATAGTTTAAAGTGACTGGGCTATGAGCCCTCTATTGTATATCTATTTTTTAATAAGGCATTTGACTCTCTAAATAATTTTAAATTACACCCTAAACTTGGTGATAGTTACAGTTTTTCATCATTAGTTCTAAGGCTATTAAGTACTTCGTTGCATATCATTAAAAAAAAAATGATTGAAAATATATTGATAAAGTCCCTGTTTACATGCAAAGTTGCTTAGTGTATTTATTATTTATTATAAATATAAGAAAAGCCCACACTCTGTCTATAACGCGGACAAATGCGCCATTCCATTAATGGGTAACTTTAGCTCGTTATTAAGATTCATGAAATACGGATTACAATAAAAAAAGAGAATTACATACTAAGATTACAATGACTACGAAAAGTAACCGTAACTTAAATCTTTAAGTGAGATTTAGTAATAAGCTGAGACTGGACTGACCATAATGCTATGCTATTCCAGATGTGCTCATCCTCAACAATAATTCATATATTATTTTGCATTGTATTTATGGCACTATCTATGTAGACAATATCCTTGCTTGGGGCAAAGCAAATAGTGTCATATTCCTTGCATCTAAGACCTAAAACTGTCTCATCCCTTTAAAACAAGATTTTCAGTTAACCATTTCTTTCGATGGAGCATTAATTTCCTATTCACCGTTACAAGTATTCTTAGCATTAATATTTCCAATAAGTTAAGCTGGATAGACCGCATTTTCTCTATTGCCAAACAAGTTTCCAAGTCCCTTGGAATTCTAAAAAGATGTAGGAAATATTTCAGCCCGTCAAATCTAGCGCTCTTCTACAAGTCCTAAATCAGACCTTAGAATGTAATACGATTCCTACGTATGGCCGGGGCTGGTCGCACAGCTTTAGCTTCATAAGATATTGTCCAGAAGAGAGCCTTCAACCATATTGGTGATGTAGCAATAACTTGTCATATCGACTAGCTCGGGCACCGCGGCAATGTTGTTAACTCTACATCCATGGTCAATGTTCTGATGAAATATCTAGTCTGATCCATTGTGGAATGATTCCTGCACGTAACAAGCGTTGCAAATCGCACACTTCCCGTTAGCAAATTACTTTCGGCTTTTATATTCCAAACTGTGCACATGTGGAACGGTCTACCATCCTCTGTCTTTCTTGCGGGATAGAATCTGCGAAAGTTTAAGGACGACATAAATGAGCACCTCCGCCACTGTCCTAATGTACTCTAATCCTTTCCATATCTTCTCCCTGCCATGATGTGCTTTGAATAATAGGGTATCCTATGAGCTTGGCAGAATAATACAAAAAAAGCACTAAATTTTCACTAAACCCATTTTATTAAATAACTTTGCCTTGGAATATGCTGATTAAGTTAAGTGTTTGGGAACTCGCCTTTAATCTTAGATCAGCAGAAAAATTATGGATGGATGGATGGATTGAAAATAGATTGAGTCCCCTTTCATAGGTCCCAAATAGACGCTCTTATCAACCATAAAATTGGCTCCCAACCCTCCATACCTGATTCATGCAATTCATCCAGGAGGTGTGAGCCCAGGAATCTATAACGTTTTCTGGAGAGAGCCGGACAGTGACAGAGAAAGTGAGTCACCGTTTCGGATTCCTCTCCGCATCCTTTGCATGTATGGTTATCAACCAGTCCTATTCTATGTAGGTGACCTCTGAGAGAACAGTGTCCAGTGAGAATAGACACCAGAATTCTCATGGTGGGTTTGCTCAGCCCTAGCAGCTTTTTTTGTGAAACTTTTGTTTACCCCACGATTCCTTTGTTGTTCTACCTCCGGTGCGATCGCAATTGTGGAGGGATGTGCCTCCGAGGCAGCCCTAAGTCGTACAAGCTCGTCCGTTTTTTTCCTTTCGACTAACATATCTGTGACCAGACACGCAAAGAATGAGTACCCTGTTACACTGAGAAAAATTATGCAGAATGTCTATGAAGGTTGACGGTAATTTTGGATAAGCTCGGAGGCCGTCAGGAAATATATCTGGAAAATTTTCAAAGGGAATATTATACTTTTATTGCAACTTTATATTTATACCTTTGTTGGTTTTGCAGTGACAGTTCTGAATCAAACATATGCAAGCACTTGAAATCGCTGACACTAACCAATGAAAATGTGTCATCATTTTTCACTATATAAATTCTCTTGTTAGGTTCCTAACACACTCTAACACTAAGTGTGCATGTGCATTGAACTTTTTATTCACTGAATTTTCTGCGACTTACTTTCATATTTCAAAGAAAACGCATGAAGTGAACACTAAGCTAAGAGCTGTTCTGCATTAAATAAATTTCAGAAAATGCACAAAATCTCTATGACAAAACTGCACAAAAATCCATCACGGAAAAGTTGTTACATAAAGCCGCGCATAAAAATGTGTCAATTATATTTACTTTTGCTGTTTAAAAAAGTTTCCCAGCTCACCATAAGATGGGACGACGGGAAGTATTCGTGGAAAACCTCCACAGATAATCCGAATCGATTTCACGATTTCAGAGGATGCTTGAATCCAGCTTCCTCTTCTGGCTCGACACTTACCGGAAGAAATCATCTTACATGTTTACGTTTATTTTTTTCTTCACTTTCATAGAATTTTGCATTCATTCCTATCTCAGGAATAAGCACTTGGAGTCAAATGCTCTGTGTGTCACATAAATGAAGTTCAGAAAGGACTCTTTTGCAACATTTCAAATCAATATAAAATGGAACATATAAGTGAAATTGTAATAAACGTGTCAGCAACCGTCAATAAAATAAACTGCAGCAGCAGCCATCAGCTGATCATGAATGAAATTTCTTTGCAGCTTTTCTTCTCTTTTTGGCATCTTCAAAAAAAAATGTATATTTCTATACCCACTTAAATTGAGCACAAAAAAGAAAAGTTATATGGGAATCTCTTGACGGTGGAGAAATGTGGTTAGATTTTTTGTGTTTTTTAGGCAGAGGCATAAGAGTTTGCAAGTACGGCGACCGGGATGGCCCATTGTGTTAGCCTAGAAAACCCTTTCACCACAACCTTGCTGTCCTCTTAATGAAGCGCATCAGATGAGGTAAATTTTTCATCCACAGATAAGAGAGAAGACCCGATCGTATCCATCCTGTTCTGGGCAAAGGCTGAACAAACACACAGAGAGTGTTCGGTTGGCTCCGGCTCTTCTTCCAGGCAGGAAAGTAACTTATGGCTGTGAATAACTCCTATCTTAGTTAGATGAACGTGAAGCGAGCTGTGGCCGGTAATGATGCCAACCACGGTTCTGCATTAAATTCTTATTAGGCCCATCAAGAAAAAGATTTGTGTACCTGAAAGGGCTCAGGTTAGCCCATCTCTGCTGATATTTCATACAAACATCCGCTTTGATGAGAGACTCGATAACTGAGGTTGCAACGCTTACGGCGGGTTCCGGAGCAAAGAGCGGAGAGGCAGAGCTAGAAGGTCAGCGCGTCCATTCCCCATGATGATGAATGTGACAAGGAACCCACTGAAGGGACACCTTATTGTGGATGCATAGCTTATCCACGGGCGATCTGCAGTCCGCCAGTACTTACATGTTATCCGAGGGCCACTTAGAGCCATCAAGACTGCCTGACTATCCGAAAGAATAGCAATGTCTGTACCCTTGATCTCCATATCAGGGCTATCTTCGGCGCCATTGCGCTGGTGAAGATTTCAGCCTGGAAGACAGTTGTGTGAGTACTCCAACCTAATGTCAGGTTCAATAAAGTAAACACCAGCACTGGATCCGTCATAAGTGAGAGAGTCAGCTGTGAAAATTTTTTAGAGAGGATCGGGGAAGGCTCGATAAGACACTTCACTCAGCCCACAATTCCCTTTCAGGAAAGAGATGCCCCGCCTAGATATGAACTCTGTCTGATACCATCGCATCTAGTAACATGCAGGCCACAGCGTTTTCCCATTTCAGTCCACACGCCAAAGAGAAATAAGAAGAAGCAATCCAGTCGTCCTCCCAACAAAACTTACTCGAAAGAGGATGGCTTAAACATACTTAAATTGCTAGGTGGTTGACAGTTGGAATGGTTGGTTATAAGTATAAAAGAAATTCTTCAAATGTAAATGATTTAAGTTACTGGAATAAGATTTGATGGCTTTTAATACTGAAATAAAAATACTCCCTCTCTACTGTTCGTCCGAAGTAAGTTTATATTGGAAAAAATTGTGTTACAATATGAAGCCTTACTCTTGTAAATTGTATGATGCTCTGGAAACGAGGGTGGTAATTACTCTTATCTAATGCTCGACCTTATTTTCCAGGGTAGCCGCGATAATATTCAAAACAAAGATAGTAGCATCTTCACATAAAAAAATATTAAGCACTGACGTCCAGTTTACTCCTTAATGGCCGGTTTCATAGTTCAGGCTTAAGCCACGGGCGTGACTATTTAATTTCACAGTACTCTGTAAGCTGAGGGTTAGTTAAACCGCAGATGAAAAATTTTATAAGGTGTCAGCACTGCGGTATATTTGATTTTTTTAATGGAAAATTCCCATTCTGGATTACAAACTAAGGCAAAGAAGAAGAAGAATGTTAAAATGAAACTGTAATTAAATATAGAAAGTGGAAAACATGTAGACATAAAAAAAATGCAAAGACTTTTTATAATTTGTTCTTCTCTGACATCGGGATATTCAATTGTACATTTTCTTTTCATTTATGTCTTCTGCATCACATAAATATTCCCTTTAATGTCATCTTCTTCCTAAAATCTTGGAAATAAAAGTGCACATTTTGTACCTGAAAGATGGCAACAGTTGACAATTGTGTAATGTCAACAACCGGTAACTAGATAACTGAAGCTTAAGTACCCAAGATGCAGGGCTTTAGTTGGGCTTAGCTTAAATCAGTCATGTAACTTAAGCGTTGACTGTGAAATATTAGAAAAATTTAAGCTTTAGATTAAGCCATATCTATGGCCCATAAGACACAATCTTTCTTATAAACGTTACCTTGACTTACCACACAAGAAACTTTTAAAACAAACTTTCATATCAATAATTTTTTTGTAATCCGCACCCATTGCTGCTTTATCTTTGTAGTAATCAATATAAATTTTTCAAATCTTCTTTATTTTTCTGAAATTTGTTAGAAAATTTTCAGAATACAAAATGAAAATCCGGCTGGAAGGACCAAATTATTATTTGAAATTTTTGTACAGTTTTAATCTGTCCGAAATAAATTTTAAATAAATAATTTTTGAATTATGATGTAAAAAGTTATCTTATCGAAAAAAAAATGTCAATCATCTATCTACATATGGAAACGGATTGATTACGTTAATAAAATGTTTTCATCCATGCTTCAGAAAAATGATGGCAGTGACTGATTATTTTCCATTTTAACTTATCCTCAACCCTTGAAATTTCATTAAGTTTTATTGCTTTTTTTAGAGCTGTTAAATTTGAAACTCACCATGGTAATATATGCATATTATCTCCCGGCACTTTTACGATTTAATTTCATCCCTCTTGTGAGGAATTCTTCATATTTCCATACATATGTATGCTTGTACATGCATATGTACATTTCTACATGACTTGGCATTATTCACTTTCTACTGAAAGAAAGGCGTCATTATTTCTTCAAAACAGGAAGGTAGTGTAAGACATTTAACTGAGTTATTGTTAAAGATGCTTGCATGATGTGCTTTTACAAATATACATGCAAACATGAATGATATATATTTTCCAGGTTAATTGAATGCTCCAGATTTTTTTTCGGATAACAGGCAGACAATCAGTCAAAGAATGAAAGGTGTTAAAATGAAATCTTCTGGATGATGAATTTTCATGTGTTTAATTTTTACTGCACACCATTGCTTTGCTTTTTCCGTGTATGTGATTAACTAAATTGAAAACTCGCTTCATGTCAATGTTTTGATTTAAAGGAAATCGTACATTTTTAAATAAATTCCAATACATTTTTAATTAAATTTATCATTGTGGATGTAAAAGTAAGATATTCTATTTAAGATGTTTAATATAGCGTAATATCCGCGATATTTAGAATTTCACCTAAATTTCAAGTGCAATCGAGAAGTTTAGTTAGGTATTGAGAAGTAGATGGCGTGAACAACTTTAAATCTATCCGTAAAACTTATTTTATTCTTTTTGTCTTTGATTTTTCATAATTTATTTTCTTTCACTGGTTTACGAATTTTTTTTTTATGGAGATTTACATTAAAGTGAAATGACAAAATAGGAAATTGTCATTTAATTTGCTTCTATTACTGTTTCCATGAGCTAAAATTGAGTATAAGTTGAGTTATCGTTTAATTTAGCTGATTTCTGGTTTACTCTTGAAAACGCTAGAGAAAATAATAAAGAACTATATTCGGACGACGTCCATCGAAAGTTGTTCATTCAATGCCAATCAATATTTCTACCAATCCGGAAAATTCATCGAGGATCTCTGAGCAGTCTAGTCAAGACTATCGAGAAAGCGTCACAGGACACGGAAGTCTTGTTATGCTCCTTCGCAAAGCGCCTTGTACCTTCGACAACATTCTATTTGACTCGTTAAAGAGTGTAATCGAAGATAGAGAACTAGAAACCTGCATTGTGAGATGGTCTGGAAATATGCTGGAAAAATTCTGCAAAACAGCTACATTAAATAGTGAGTGCACAACAATTAGAGCCACTAGAGGATGCACACAAGGCGAGTTTAATCATCACTACTGTGGCTCTTAAGTGTTGATGAGCTATTTACGTTACTCCAAGAAGCCGGCTTTAAAGTCCAGAAATACGCTGATGACATTGTCTTAAAAAGGAATTTGAATAAGCTCTACCGGAGCTTATGAAAACTGCCTTTAATATAGTCACTGAATGGTGCAAGAATATTAGGATTAATTTAGGATTAATCCTAAATAGCAAGCGTATCTGGAATCCGCAAATGATAGCCAACAAAACTATTTGTGCATTTGAATCATGCCAAATCCCAAAATGATCTTATGGATCTTTCGGGGTATAATAACATCCTTACTTTTTTACCTCCTGGTATCCTAAAACTATGCAGACTGCCACTAAAGGACCCTTTGAAAGGTGGAAAGAATAGCATCTCTAGGCGCCATTGGCGCTTTCACACATCGTGTCCTCAACGAGCACTTGAAGCTATTCTTGGCTTATAGTCACTCTACATCTTTATCTAGAGAGAAGCAGCTGTTAGTATGCTTCGAAGGAAAAGGTCAGATGATCACACTTCTTCCAGTGTGGAAGTTTCTTTCGAAAGTACCCAGATTTTAGACTGAAAGTTCCAGTTCCCGTAACTGACCCATGTACAATGTTTCTTAATTTTTGCTTGTCTTCTTTCCATTCGTCAATGGTCGTGGAGTATCTTATAAAAGAAGAACAAATTTATATTAATATAGAGATACAAGCGGTAGAGCTATTTGGAGCTTCTAAGTACTTATATCTCGAACAAGTGAGAGCTGAAAAGCTCAAAGATTTGTCTTAATAAAACTAACGATGAAATCACCAGAGATGCGGACAGCTATATCGAGGGTGCCTTAATTAGCTTAGAGCTAAAAAGCTCTATTTAAATCAGGCAATGGTATAAGAGCTAGAGAGCTCTATTTACCTTGGAGGGTATCCATTATTAGGAGCTAAGGGAGCTCGCTATAATAAAATACACCTGGGAGTTCTGATTAAACTCTGATTTTATTTACAAAATTATAGGTCTTTTATACATTACCAAAATCGCTTACTTCATCATTATGCATATAAAAATTAAATAGGCACGATTGATCACATGAAATCGGTGATTGCATATAAGAATGCCGAATAAGCTTTATACCGCTACACACAAAGTTCATTGCACATGCATATTGCTTATGATGGTGCAGAAGTGGTCAGTCCAGAAGTGGAGCTCTCCATTCCACTTGGTAGGTTTCCTTCCATTTCACAGACAGGAATCTATGCGATATAGGTTGGAGTTCTAAAAAGCCTAAACAGAGGTTGCAAGAATTCCAACATCTACATTTGCTCAGATAGCCAAGCTATGCTCTTGGATCTATGCTCTTAAAACTTTAAAGCGAAAGTAGTCGGGGGTTGCCCCTCGAAACTCCAGCTGCTACCTTATGAAAACAAAGTAACATTGCTTTGGGTTCCTGGACACGAAGGAAGGGACGGTAATAATAATGTGGACTATCTGGCTAAAATCGAAACAGACAGTTCGTATAATGTTCCCTACATAACATTTTGCCGACCAAACAGTCATTTTAAGGGGATTTTCAAAAATGAAAAAACAGGCAATTGGATCTCCTCTGCCGTAATGCGCCCGGTATGAGGCAGGTGAAGGAATTCATCATCCCATCTTCTCTCCAGACGCACAAAATATTTGGTCTTAACAGACAGTCGTTCAGGGTGTTTACTAACCCAGTCACTGGACATGGTTCCTCCCGTTAGTTATAGAAGAAGATAGGTTAATCCGACAGCGAACTGTTTCGACTGTGCGAAGAGCAAGATAAAACCTCGAAGCATGTTATAAATATGTGAAAGTCCCGCACTTACAGCATTAATGTTGCAAATCACTGGAAAAATACTTAGCTCTCCAAACAAGGAAACAAGGTTTGCATCTAACCCGAAGGACAATAATCGAAGTCGGAAAAGACTGAGATTTTGCCTAACCACCCACTTTAGGTGAGGACACAATAGATCATCTCTGGTCGCAATGCTCGCATGTTTCTAGTGGCCTAGTTGCCTCCACCCTTACCGACCCTTGGCTGGTTAAGTTAACTCGATGCTTTATGATGGCTTCTGGAGTTGAGGTGACAATTGAAATATTTCTTAAAAAGTAGTCAAATTTGTATTGGACAAACCACCCATTCGTACTATTCTAAGAAATAATCACAGACAAAACTCAACTCAACTCGACTAGTTTCGTGGAGTTAACATGGATTGATCGGAACTCATTTCAACTCTAGATTACATAATCACTACCACGACAAGTCTAGAGTTTTTCTCATTTGTGTACGTGCAGTTTTGAAAATTGTAAATAAAAATGAACAGACATTTTATTGATTTATTATTAATGCCTTCAATATTTTTTGTAATGGAAGAATTAGAAATGAGGCATGGCATTAATCAATTTATTCCACCATTTTTTAGAATTCCATGTTGTTCACTTACATTAATTAGTTAGATAAAGATAATTATTCTACGTAAAAATCATAGTTTTTTTGATTGATTGCTTCATATTAAATTGAATACCAAAGCAACACTGACAATAACCAATCGCTTTTATTCACAACCAAACGAAATTCAATGAGAAATGTCAAAGTTCGCAAAAGAAATAAATGGTCGAATACATATTCCGTGTGGAAAAAAAATTCTCCTCTTGACGTATGTGCAACTGGTAGATATACATGGAAATTCTGGGCACAACCATGTTATTATTCTAATTCCGCTTGAAAACTGTGTCGATGTGGTAAACAAACACGGAATAATTTTTCGTTTTTGTTCTGGACAGTTTTTTTTACATAGGTTTCAGATATATCGCAGTACGTAGTACCATTTAAAGGAAAATGTATAACTAAAGCAAGCGATTTCGTGGAAAACCGAATTTTTAGAATAAAAGGAAGTACGTAATATCAGATATATACACCAGTTCCTAATGAGCCTTTGTGTTCGAGGTTTGCACCCTTGACCTATAGTTTTATCCACACAGATAGATAGATAGAAAAAATTCCTACCCGGGAAGCAATGACAAAAAAAAAAAAAAAACGACGAATTTGTTGACGAAATTATGTGACAAATATGATTTGAAATTATGGTCAGGGTTGACGCCAATTGTCACATAATATCTCACATAAACAATATTTAAGGTTGTCACAGTAATGTTAGTAAATTCAGTGACGTTTGGTTCACATATACGTTTCCTTTAAATGTCACCAAACCGAAGTTGTAAAAAAATACACACATTTTCGAAAAAATAGTTTATATTTAATCAATTTCAATATTTCTGAAAGATGCCGACTTGTGTTGGAGGCGGCATGATGTGCCGCACACGCAGTAGTGTTTTTTTTTTCGCCGCTTCTCTCTGTGAGATATCTGGCTTTAGGTTTACGAAAATGAAATGTCAATTAAATTCAATTCATTTATTTCAACTTCAATGATACATATGATTTTTTAACTTGGAAGAATCTTAACTATAAATACATGTTATGAGCTGCAATGTATTGCTCAAGTGAGCAAGAAGCGTACTAAAACTAGATAATAATGTCATTAAGCTATGTCAAAATTCTACAGCGCACACTTGCGACCGGTGTGACCAGTTATCATATCCCGACGTATTCGTTTGTTTCTCTATCATTCTAGTGAGTTACATTTTGTACATTTTCAATTTTAAATAATTTTTCGTTCCAAAATAAGGAGTTTATCTTCTGTTGTGATTAACTATTGAGGCTATTTTGTAGTATTTAGAAATTTTATGTAGATCTACGGAATCATTATTTATTAGGTTAATAGTTGAGGGGTAATAGCTATCCATAAGTCTCGCATTTATGTTTTCATTGTAAATTTCGATAATCAGGATATTGTTGAGATTAGGGAGGTTAGACAGGAATTTTGAACTAAGGTTGACCATGTATGAACCCACCCGGTATGGTGCTTCCTCTGCGACTGTATTGGATCTCCTAGTCGTCGGTCCGAATTTCAGATCTATCCTATCGGGACAGTGTCCTGGTGTCTCGGATCACGAGGTGGTCTTCGTTACCTTTGATCTGGGATGCCCGGCCCCCTGTAGACAGAGAAATTTCCGCAGCCTCACGGCCATACAGCATGATGCTCTCAGGAGTGATATCTCCGTTACCAACACCCTGAATAATCTCTTCCACTCACATGTCCCAATAAAAACTATTTCCATTAAATCTTCTGATGAAAGAATTTTCAACCGCCCTGATATAATTCACCAATGTCAGCTTAGGGGCAAAACACCACCCAACCATTTCGAATATAGCAGAATACGCGGGAAGGCGGACTACCTTATCCGTTCCAAAACTAAGGAGCTTGCTAGGCGCAACTTTGAAAATGGGGTGGACTGGGGTAAGATTACGGAGCTTGGGATCGGTTCTAAAGCTCGTTGCTCAATGGATGTCGTCCCGGACGAGCTCAACCGCTTTCTTTCTAGTCCGCTGGTCATGCAGCCTTTAATTCATATTCGCTCTTCACATCTATACCCTTCCCCTCCAGCACCTAACAACGATGCCCGAACAGAAATGGCGGGGCCAGACGCTAACAGCGATGCAACAGCACCACTGGACGATGCGTTCTCACTGATGAACTGTACCGAGAGCGATATACTGGTGGCAGTCATACGTATTAAATCCAATGCTGTTGGCTCAGACGGCACCCCGATTAGATTTCTCAAAATTATTTTACCAATTATTCTCCCGCATTTGACCAAACTATTTAACAAGCTCATCATCTGCTCCCATTTTCCCGACTGCTGGAAAACAGGTCTTATTATACCTATTCCTAAAAAAAAAACAACTCCGAATTCGTTGGCTGACTGGAGATCCATTACCATATTGCCAGCCATCTCCAAGGCCTTCGAGTCCATTATCGTTGAACAAACCTGACAGCACCGTGAAGTTCAAAACCTGTTGAGCGAATTACAATTCTGCCTTCGATGCAAACACTCCACCACAACAGCCACAACAGCGCTGTCCAAGGTGGTTTCTGACATCCGTGAACTGTGTGATGATGGCTCTAATGTGGCCCATGTTCTTTTATATCTGAGTAGGTCATTTGAATCTGTACCACACACTTCAATAGTCAATACGCTAGCCAGGTTATTTAATTTCTCCACTCCTGCGTGCTCACTGATAACCAGGTACCTATAAAATTGGCTCCTATACTCTTTTATATGTACATGAATGATGTATCGACAGTTCTCACTGAATCTACATTACTATCGGATCTTCGCTTTCACCTATATGCTGATGACCTACAAATATGTAGTGCGTCATCGGTTGTAAATATTCCCAAACTCATAGCTAATCTCAATGATATCCTAAATGACATCTCAAAATGGTGCTGGCATAATCAGCTTAGCATCAACTTAGCAAAAGTACAGGCAATAATCTATTCATTCTGCTCCAGGACTCTTGCTGCTTCCAACACGATCCCTCCGCTGATTCTCCAGGGTCAGGTAGTTACCTTCTCCATCAATCACGTCAAAAACTTGGGTCTTATGATGGATTCACACCTCAGCTGGGGTCCACAGGTTAAACAGATCTGTGCACGCATCTATGGTGAACTCCGCTCTTTATACGTAGTGTCCCACAAACTCCCTCCTAATATCCGTCTGATGCTGGTCAAAACCTTGATTGTTCCGCACTTCTTCTATGCTGACATAGTAACCATTCCATTCTCAAGTGGCATAATGGACTAAATTTTGCGTGCCCTAAAGGCCTGCGTCAAATTCATTTATGGACTCAGGCGATATGATCATATCTCTCCGTTCATGCAGCTATTCTTTCCATGCTCTCTGCCCGAACTCTACTTAATAAGAGTGGTTACCTTCATTATTAGATCAAAACTGAAGCTGCTTCCTAGATACGTAAATGCCAAGTTTAACTGCAGTAGGATGAGTGCTGCACGAATCACACAATCACGCACCCGCACCCACTTTGAATCCCGTAGAATCTATGGCCAGGGGACCACTGTATGGAATAGGCTGCCTACACTAGTAAGAGGAGCGACAGCACTAGAAAGCTTTAAAACTCTGGCACTGGAGTATTTCTCCACACTAACAGACTAACCTATGTCCCATCTTCAGTCTATACCAAACCTACTAGTCACATCTTCCCACTAGTCAGACCGTCAATCTTCCATTTTCAACCATATGGACTCTTGCTAGAGTCATCCACATCTACGGCTCTCAATGTCGTGAGACCCGAATTCCGGAATTAAAGATAGATGTGTAGCCAGGTTCCAAATTCTAGTCTCACAAGGGTATTCGGCCTTAGGTCAAGTATTTGGAGACGGAGCAATAACGGTTGCTAGTCAGCGCCACCGAATCAGTAGATTCACTGCAATACTGTTAAACAGCTATAGCTTTATTTCACTATTAGTGTTATCCTAGTCTATAACATTGCTAGTTATAAGCTGGTCATGGCCAAGGGATAGATAGGATAGGATAGATATTGTGTAAGGTAACCTATCTTTATACCAAATCAGAAGATTCATCGCAATACTGTTAAACAGTCGTAGTTTCATTTTCAATATTTGTTAGGTATACGGTCCTCTACCTACCTCATAACTTTAATGTATATTTATGAGTAATAGAATTGTTAAGCTATGAAGTCTTAGTCTTAGTCATTAATACTCCAATAAGAGATGTTATTTTAATTATCCCGCTATTTCGGTAGATGTCACTTTTGGAGCTGTCATTTTTTGATAGTTGACAAGTAGAAACTACGCCATTAATAAAAATGGAACAATACACGATTCAACAACGCACTGAAATTATTAAAATTCACTATAAAAATGGTGAAAATGTGGCAGAGACGGTTCGTAAAACTCGAACATTTTTGGGTCGTCGTGAAGCACCTTGTCGGATCGCAATACAGAAATTGGTAGAAAAATTCGAGCTGTCGGGACAAGTTAATGATGTGAAGAATAAAACCCGTGCACGTCGCTCAAGAACAGCCGAGAATATTGCTGTTGTAGCCGAAAGTGTTGAAGAAAACCCAGGTTTGTCCATTCCTCGTCGTTCTTTGGAATTAAGCATTCCACAAACGTCATTACACCGTATTTCGCATAAAGATTTGGGTCTTACGGCTTATAAAGTTCAGTTAACACAAGAACTCAAGCCGGACGATCATCAACAACGTCGAGTCTTTGCTGATTGGGTCCTTGAAATGCATGAAAATGATCCGGAATTCCATCGAAAACTCATCTTGAGTGATGAGGCCCATTTCCACCTAGATGGCTTCGTCAACAAGCAAAATTGTCGCATCTGGGGCTCGGAAAACCCAAGAGTTATTGTTGAAAAGCCTCTCTATCCTCAACGTGTGACTGTTTGGTGCGGTTTATGGTCCCGCGGGGTCATTGGACCTTATTTTTTCGAAAATGAGGCTGGAGCAACAGTTACGGTGAATGGATTGCGCTATCGACAGATGATTAATGATTTTTTATGGCCGCAATTGGAAATGAATTTGATCTGGACAACGTTTACTTTCAAAAAGACGGCGCTACGTGCCATACAAGCAACGAAACCATTGATCTTTTACGGGAAAAGTTTCCGGACCGTGTTATCTCTCGAAGAGGTGATCACAATTTGCCACCGAGATCTTGTGACTTAACACCTTGCGACTTCTTCCTTTGGGGCTACGTGAAAGAGAAGGTCGACGCCAACAGCCCAGCGTCGATTCAAGACCTCAAAGATGGAATTCGTGAGGCTATTGAGGACATAGGAAAATTTCATGAAAAGGATATGGTCCTGTAGGCGTGGTCGTGGTGGTCATTTGGCTGATGTTATTTTTCATTATTAACGGCATACCCTCCTCTTTATAATGAAATAAGGATCCGATCATTTATTTCAAAAAATGGCATTTTTCTTTGAATATCAAAATAACACCTCTTATTGGAAAACCCTTTATTATATGCGTATAAGCAATCTAACGTTACATACTTGTACTCATTCTAAAATTCAACAATCTTATTAACCGCTCGCTGTTATACTGCTTAGAACCTAAACTACTCTGTAAATATGGCTTAGTACCTAGTCGCTATACCCAACGCTAGACTGCGTGGCTCATATGCCGGGGTTTGTAATAAATAACTTTGAATTTGAATATATCTCATCAATGGAGTTATGTTGGATATTTTGTATGAACTTTTTTCTTTTCGATTGGAAATGTTTTCCAGTACAGAATCTGAGGATCCTTCTTTCAAGGACCTCCATCTGTGTTGCGATAGTGAGGGATATTGTGAACCAGGATATAAATCCATTAGTAACTGTAGGTCTAATTAGTTGCTTATAGGTGAGAAGTTTGGTGTTTGTAGCAATGGTATCAATATTTTTGAGGTTTTTTTTCCTCTTTTTTTATGATGCGATCAATCCTTGAAGTTTGAATGTATGAAGCTATTGGTTATTTCAACGAAGGCACCATTATAAAATGTAATGTAAAATGTAAATCACCCTCGAAATCACATAATTTCCAGTACAAAAAACTAAATCGAAATCATCACATTTTTGCGTAATTTCAATGAAATCACGTCGGAAATCATGAAAATTTGCTCGAATGCGGCCATTTTCGGTTACCACTTTTTCTCAAACTGTATAATTTGACATTTTTTTGTATACATTTGTCAAGAAATTTGTAAGGACGAAATTTAAAATTAAATTAAATATTATATTAATAGTTACTGACATTTATGTGACAAAATATCCGTTTAATTATGAAATCCTTATTTATGTAATTAATTATTTTACATGTCAATTTGGTATTTAAGTGTAACACCTGTCAAACGGAATCATCTCAGCGGTAATGAAAACACCTACAGTGATTTCGAAATCACTTAATCAAAATTACGTGATTTCGATTTAGTGAAAACGCCCTATAAGATATCTCTAACTGTTTCTGAGAAAAATGTACCTAAAAATCAGTTAATTAACATGAGCACATCCCACTCCCCCGAAGAGCTTTTGATGGGCCATGTGGATTGCAAAAATCGGTTGTCACCATTCTCGAGATATGATTTTTTGAAAATTATATTTGTTTTAAATAACGAAATTCCTACCTACCCACCCCTCCAGCATAAAGTTGGAGTGGATTTTGGTGGAAAATAATACGTGTCAGTTATTTTCGTATTCCATGCAGTAAAACCGAAATTGGAGGTGGTCGGGTCGATTTCGTGAGGAAGGGCTGTACGTACATATATCAAAAAGCTGAAAATATTTTGTCTCTCACTAAAATGTCGAAACAAATTAAGTTTAAACTCGTCGTAATAGATTAAATCCGTAAATTTTTATACCGGGAATATTCTGCGGGAGAGTACCGAATACATTGAAGTCAGATGTTGTCATAATATATAATCTCTAGCGCCAGCATATTTGCATACATATTGCTTTTGCTCAGCATATATGTATACATATTTCCTAGCTGTACGATCAATACCAATACAAATGCAAATTCAATATCATCCCAGTAACTAAAGTAATTAAATCCCTAATCAAAATCTGATTTTATTTTTCAGGCACAATTCCTGCAACTCCAGAGAATATAACGGTGACATTCCTAACTCCGACATCGGTACGTGTAGCTTGGCAAACAATGTTGGACCTTCAGACTCACCCTATTGAAAAGTATTTAGTCACATATAAACCAACGGATGACAGGTAAGTGCTGGGGAATAATATAGTTGCGGTAGTATAGGTTATGGTTAGGTGCTTTGATTGCAGCTTTTTATATTATTTATATGTTCGTTTTCTCAAACGTTATTTCTTGTTGTTACTCACCCTGTAAATCCTACCTTAATTAAATTTTGCTCCTAAATCAATGAAATATATGTGTAGCGTCGTGTTGGACGTTAGCTGATGGAAGTAGATCATGTCTTCCCTATTTCTTTTGGGTTAAAAGGGTTATGTCCCTAAAGGTTAGAGTAGAGTTCGAAAGATACTCTTGCTGAAGGGTGGATGTTATGTACTTACGTCGGTATGTACATATGTATGTATATGAGTAACTATGCCCTTGTGTATGTTTCAAAGAAATGGGGTAGTGTTTTAGCTTATCATAAATCTTTGTATTCCAGGAAGCAATTTAATTCTGACTTTGAGTGCTGGAAAGACTATGCTTGTTCACTTTTAAAGAACAGCGAGTGCAATATGGATGGGTAAATATTTTTCCAGGAATATGTTGCTCCAGTGGGTTGTTTAATATGCAGGTATATTCATTCTTAATACATATGTTCTGGGATTAAAGTTAAAGTATACTTTCAGTTTAGGTAATTGTAGTTAAGTTAATAACATAATAAAATTAAAAAGAAATTATTATTATTATTATAGTTAAACTATTTGCAATATACCTAGATGGTGCCTTAAATTTTATTAAAAAAAAATTAAATGAACAGCTACCATTTTCACATGGTTTTTTAGCTTCTCTTGTATATGTTTAAGTTCCGACTAGTCACAAACTGGGCTACGAAAGAAGAACCTTCCCAGATTGAACCTGCCCCTTATCGGCTACACACGCTTGGAACTGAAGGACAGGGTAAAATATCCAGGTATTATATTACACAGAAAATTAAGCTGGAAACCACATCTTGAGGATGGAGTGAATAAATTTCTTCGCGATATGCCGCAGATGAAAAAGTGGGGACTTAAACCATGAACCTATGGATCTATACTAACGTCATCCGACCCATGTTAACCTACGCCTCTGTGGTGTAGTAGAAGGCAACGGAGTTCGCCAACCATCGCAATATATAGTGTAAGTGGCGCTCTTAAATCAACCACTTCTTGGGTTCTTGAGGTTATCCTCATCATACAACCCATACATGTCAAGAAGGGGGCGTCAATCGCTGCGCTAAGGCTGCATTTCATTCAGAGCTCGATTCATACTGGTACATGAGTCCCACATGAATCCGTCTTTGAATTCGTGCAGTCTATCGGTGCTGACATAGACAGGAACAGCGATCACCGCATAGAGACTATGTTGAAAAGCAATTTTAAAATAAAAATATCAGATAGGGCAGAATGGCAATCACATTCCGTACTTCAGCTATTAACAAACTCTATCATATATACAGATGACTCCAGACGGAAGAAAACGCCGGAGCAGGTGTTTTTGGCAAAGAGCTACACATGGAAATTGCCATACATCTTGACAGCCATGTCACAGTTTTCTAGGCAGAAGTCAAAGCCAACATTGAAGCGGGAAGGCATCTCCTTAACTCAAACACTGAGGACAAGGAGATTGTAATCTGCTCGGGCAGCCAGGCAGCTGTCAAGGGCTTTTCAAAACCCTTTATAAACTCCAAACTTCTATTGGAATGTAAATCCACCTTGAACTCCCTTTCTTGGAACAAAAGGGTACCGGTACTTTGGGTGCCAGGTCACAGCGACATTAGCGGAAATGAAAAGTCGGACGAATTTGCTCATCTTGATGCAACCTTGGAGATAATCTCCTCCACAAGAGGTAGCACCAAAACACCATAGTTTTAATATTTTGGCTTGGGCTGCCTGCTAACACAGTTGTCTTTGGTTAGCTGATTCTTCAGGTAGATCTACAAAGCAGCTGTGTGGTAGACCTAAAAAAAGAAAAAAAAAACTCCTGGTGTTGAAAAAACCAACCCTGAAAATCCTGATGTCAGTTCTCACTGGGGCACTCTGGTCTCAGAGGTCACCTACACAGGATATGGCCTGTTGCTGACCCTGTATGTAGGAGATGTGGAGAGGAACCCGAGACATTGACTCACTTTCTTTGTAACTGTTCAGCTCTCTTGGGACAGCGTTACAGATTCTATGGCTCACACCTCCTGGACGAGCTGCACGAAGTTGGCGTCAATACTTAAATTCGTAAGAGCGTCCTATTGGGACCTATGAGTAATTGCCCATAAGTCTGGAAAATAAACAATTGGCTACTTATGGTCTACGTTTCAGAGCCACTGTGAGGGTCCTCAACCTAAACTTTCAATCAATCAATTAAATCAATGGATTTAAGGAAATTTTGTTACTTAATTTTCACCTGCTTGAAAAGTCAAAATGGCGGCTACATTATGGTTGCGGACGAATGTTGTCATTTATATATGGAGAACTTGGTCACAAATCAAAAGTGAGCTAAGATACCTCGTCCATATATGCATATATATGTATGTAGGCATGTTTATTATAAATTAAAAAATGCACCACCCAGATTGTGGCTGTTTGTGTGCGTTTATTGCTGAGCTGGTTGAGGCCCACCGCGTTGGACTTGACCGATAAACTAGGTTATCTTGCTCAACGCCTGGCCGTGCCTTAAATACATACGAAGGTGTATGAAAAAGTAACTAGATTAATCAAATTAAATACACAATATAAATTTATGCAATTTTGGTTTTCAACATATGAATCTTTCACATCGAGACACTTTTATAATCGGTGTTGCCACCTGTCTGTAAAGAACAGTGTCCTCCGGACTAAACCACGTCAAAACTGCCTGTTTAGCGTCATTTGATGTCCACTTTTAATTTTGGGAATTAAAAGTAATCAAGTCTGGAGTCTGGACTGTGGATGAGAAAAAAATTCCCAACGAAATTCTCTTAAAATATCCGTAGATTATCTTGAGGAATGGGTTGGTGCATCATCATCATGGAACAACACACACTGAAGCTACTTTCTAGGTCAGTTTGTTTTTTTTAATTGCAATTTTAAATTTTAGTTTTTGTTTAACATAATAAGTTAGTTTTACTCTCTTCTTTTGCTCCAAAAATTCTACCAGCATAACTCCATCGTTATTTCAGAAAACTGTTGCCATAACTTTGTTAATTAATCTCTCAAATTTGAATTTTGTTGGTCCAGTTACGATGCGAAAAAAAGTGTTCAAAAACAAAACAGCTACTTCAGCTCTTGTTATATGAGCATAGTTCTTTGGTGAGGGATTGATGGATATGTCCAGTCCAGTCTGCTGATCCAAGTCATTAGCTCACTTCGCCGCAGGAATGTGGCAGGCACCAGCACACTAGCACGCCACTATTAAGGGTGCGGGGAATAATGGTGCGGATTCTTCTAAATTAACCCGCATGTCTCTCTTGCATTGTCCGAAAAGGGCTTTTTCTGCGCAATTTTGGGCGGGCGTCTTCCTTTCGCTGATCTCTTCTTGGCCGATTTCATTGATGAATTTGGTGCAGGAAGTTTTTTGGGCATCTTCCAAGCACACAATCATAGTGGTTTAATCCTGTCTACCCAAAGTGGGCAACCTTGACGACAAGCGTTATTGCCGCATCACGTGACACCATAACCAAACATGTACTCATTGGTGCTGAAAAAAACTGTTTTTAGAATTTCAAACCACTGAGTGCACACTTGCATAGCATGCACGCTCCAAATCTGTAATATCACGAAAAGTTCGCTGTTACTGACAGAAGTTTTTCCGTGCTCGAACATTGGTGGCGCTAGTGGTAGACTAAAAAAAAATGCAAATGGCCGACCTAGATGATAGGCCAACCCTGACGGCATTCCCCTACTTATATATCTGTTTTCTGCAGTTAAGCCAAAGTTTACTCTACTTCCTATTTGACCATTATATTTTCATTTTGTTATATGTATATCTTTAGTCTTAATGGTTTTCTCTGTTATAATTATATTCCCACTCTTATCTGTATGTTAACAAGATTACATAATCTTTATACAGTAGCCAACAATAAAAGCATTATTTTATCGTATCTTATCTATAAACTGGCCTAAGAAAATTATTCGTAACAAATGAATATGAAATATTTCGAGTTGCTGACAATAAATTTCTGAAGAACTCCCTATCAGGGACCTATCAGCTCTGCTTTTGGTTCATATTCTTATACGGCCACTTCAAATCTAATTGTACTATGTCGCTGGTATTACTATAAAGGACAGCAGCCTCAGAAGATAAGTGTCCTGTAATTATTTTAGCCTTAATTTCCTAGGAAAGTGAGTCGTTTTGCATATGTTTACAGTAGTGGAGTGGTCTTAAGACTCTTTTAGAAGCTGCGTTACTGTACAAAAGTTTAACTATAGCTAATTTACGAAGTTGTTAGCGCTTCATTCAGCACCTGATGATAATCCTAAATACATACACATATTATTTCCCAATTAATATACTCAAGATAATCTCTTATAATTAATTTTCCTGAAACAAAAACGAGGAAGAAATTTCCGTTACGGAAGCTAAGAAAATTTAACGCTAAATCCTTACTTCCTTGAAAAATACGATAAACTCACGCAATATAGTACAGAACCCTTTAATATGTAGATTCTCCATGAAAAGATATTTCCTTACAAATTACGACATTTTTCCGTACAACATAATAAAAACTGGCTTCACAAGGATCAAGGAACATTAACGATATTTACATACAGCTATTAACCGGAGGATAGCTGTTTAATTTACTGGAAAATACTCTCATCAATGTAGAAGTCTTGTCAGATAAATCTCCAGAGAAATCTGAATGTAATTAGAGAGATATAATTTAGCTTGTAAACAATTAATACTTTGACAGATGAAACTGAGATCTTCTTCTTCTTCCAAGGTTACGTCCGCACTCTTGAATTTTAATTAATTTATTACTGACATGCAATGAAACGATAAGCTACAATCTCTTTTAAACCTAATATCTAAACGGATTCCCTAGAGATGTGTTATAGGTATTCAGTTTCAAGCTAGTAGGTACCTATAAAGGTTTTATAACTTATCATTATTTATTCGTAAGATGCAATTTTTCAGGTGAGACACGCACAAAACATCTTCCACATAAAACATAGCAATTTCAATGGAGCCACGCATTAAGTCTTGATTTTCTCCTTTTCGTGTTCATCATTATTTATGAGTAGCACGTTCTTAGGGAAGGGGAAACGACCGACGTCTGAACGACTGGATATTATGATATTTTGATATTTGATGGATAACATGGAAAAGGGAATAAAGGAGGATGGGGGAAACGAATTGATTTGAATTGACGCCCCGAATATCAACGTGACAAGGTTTTCAAACCAAGGAAAACCTGTCGAGGCTGTTCCTTACAGTAACAATAAAATGCCATAAAAATTCAGTTTCAATGTCAACTGACAGACGTGAAGTTTGCAACACGACCATACAATAAAAAAAAAATCCCACTAAAATCGAAATAGTCAATGTCGTTGAAAGTGTTCCTTGTGTATTTCTAGAATTTATTTAATTTGAGAAGGCAAGGATAAGATGTTTCCTGTTCTTTAAGTATATGTCCCATCCCACATCACGTGTGAACGGAATCATTTTGATGGATTGAACATTTCACGCAATCACATGGAATTTGAGGAGCAAAAAAAAATATGGAAGAGTTGAGGGTGCCTCGTATAATTATTTTTTCCGTCATATGTTTGTGGATAATGGAAAAATTCTTTCATTTTCCTCCTCTGAATGTCTTTTGTCACAAGAAATATTCCGATTTAATTGGGAAAACTGAGAAAGTCCTTTCAATAAGGTCACAATAGATCAAGGTTGTCATGCTATATCTACCGGTTGGGAATGTATGTACGTACTTAAGAGATCATTCTGTGTATTAAAGCCATAAGTACCTACTTAGACAAGAAAGAATGTTTGAGAAATGGGTAGGTACCTTCCCCTCTATTATTTAACGACATTCAAATGTGTTCCGTTTCTGGAAGTTTGCGATCGATTAAATTTATCTTTTGTGACATTCATTTTTTATTCGGAATATTTTTAGATGCTGTCCGCATCGATATTTCTAGGTTAATAATTTCGAATCTAAGGAACGTAAAAATGAATTTTGTTGTAAAAAAAAAGAGCGCTATATTTTTTCCTGACGGAAAAGTCAGGTACTGGAAATACAATTATTTATTTATTTATTTTATTTTATTTATTTATGTATAAAGTTCATAAGTTAGCTTACAGACTTAAATGAGTAAAGTGTCATAAAAACTACTTCATTGTAACAATATGGTTATGAATTAACATATAAAAGCGTAAAAAAAGAGAAAAAAAAAAAAAAGTTTTGTATATATTATACAGGGTGTCCCAGAAATCATCGTCAAGCCGGAATCGGGCAAGAGACTAAGTCGTAACAGTTATCAGAAAAATGTGAAAAAATATTTTGGTCATGTACTTTTCAAATTATAAGGATTCAGAAATAAATTTTAAAAACTGACACCCTGTGTTGATCTTTCAAGTCCTGTGACTGCAAATATTAACTTTTCGTCAGTTTTTTTTTTCTGTAATGTAATCATGAATAACCCTTCTGTAAATTATAGTTAAAAGTTAAAACATAACTGCCTCAGTTTCAAATAAAAAGTTAGATTTTTGCCCAACATTACCCAACTTTAACCGACTGTACTGTAAAAAAAAATGTACTACACTATTTTGGCAAGTAACTTTAAAAGTTGACGCATTTAATAAGGTATAACATTTGCTACAATATTTCTTATATTACGGAAAAAAATTTTTTTTTTTCTTCAAGAAACCCAGTTTCGAAAAATATGTTTTTACCTACTAAAAATGATTCTAGTGTACCCAAAGCTTGCCTTAAGACCGTAACTTTAAGATTCTAGTTTGAGTGAGACGGAGAGTCTTTACATGAAGTGTGAGTGAGACAGATAGTGACACTTTCAAGTTAGAGATCCTAACTATTTGTTGAATTTTGGACAAATTTTCCTTAAGTTTAAAATTAAACACTAATTATTTGGATGCTAAGATTTATTATTTACAAATGATGTTCAAATTGGCTTCCTACAGCTGCAATACAAGTTCGACATCTTTTTAAGAAGGATCGGGTTATCAGACGGGCAAATCTTCCATTGTAGACAAATTCAACTGCTTCCGTAATTCTGGAGCTCATGTTTTTGTAAAATTCGGTGAGCTATACTTTTAGGCGCTCTTGTGTTTTCGTGGATTGCACGTACCGAAGTACTTGAGTCTACATCCTCGTAAGGTAAGAAACTCTTCCTTCACCATGTACTTGGTTTGGAAGTCGGCCCTCTATGCAGAGTAGACGATGTAAAAACTCAATGATTTGACGAGCTAGCGTCACTATCTTGCTCACTCACATTTCATGCAATGACTCTCCGTTTCACTCAAACTAGAATCTTAAAGTTACAGTCTTACGAAAAGCTTTGGGTACACTAGAATCATTTTTAGTAGGTGAAAAGAAATTTTTCGAAACTGGGTTTCTTGAAGAAAAAATGTTTTTTTTCCGTAATCTAAGAAATATTGCAGCAAATGTTATACTATTTTAGAATCCTTATTAAATGCGTCAACTTTTAAAGATGCTTTCCAGACTGGCGTAGTACATTTTTTTTTTCAGTACAGTCAGTTAAAGTTCAACGAATTATTAATTTTATATTGTTGGTTCGGCAAAATGTGACACTTTCTTCCAAGCTGGAGCAGTTGGCTTAGAACTTAAAGCAACAGGTTACATAAGAACTATTCGGGATTACATAAGAAAAATAAAATTGAAAAAAAGTAAAAATTTGTAGCAACAATGTACATAATGTACATAATTACGGTAAAAAGTTAATAGGACTCAAAATGAACTTAACTAAAAAATTACAATTAAATACTATGTGATATAATATTGCTAAAGGCATCATATTTGTAAGTATATTTGTATACTAACAACGACAAAGCGCTACAAGACAGGAGAAGACTCACTCGTAATGGGAACGCATTACACTGTGTGCTCGAACACACCAATTATGCTTCTTTTTAATAACACGGGGACTATCGTGAAAGATATCAATATTGCTGAATTTGACATTGTACATTTTTGGATTATAAAACTGGAAGAATTTTCCATAAGGTTTGTTCTGCGAGGTGGTAAACTGAAAGGAATTAGGCTGTGAAGGGACAAAGAAATTAATAATACCTGTAAGCAAATCAGAACAATAAATGACACCATTAATCAGAGCTGGGCAAGTATCAAAGCAAAAGTACTTAAGTACAAGTACAAGTACCGAAGGCGCGTACTTCAGCGTATGTACAAGTACCGCATGTATGAAAAGTACTTGTAACTAAGTAGTAAATCTATAAAAAGTACTGAGTACTATTTGAAGTACTTTTTAAAGTACTTTTTTTTAGAACCTTTGTACGTTGGCAGTAATATAATCAAGTTTATCGACTTCAGTTAATAGATATTAATAAATAAATACCTTTTGAACACTATAATATGTATAGTAACCAGTGGCTACTATTTATAGTTTTTAATAGTTTTCGGCGCTGCTCATTGCTACACTCATAAAAACTGTTAGAAGTCCGCCCAAGGACCTAATATTTTCCAGTAATGCATAACAATTCTAAGGAAAAAATTGAAGCCTTCTCTACTTCAGCTCAAGGCATGGTTGATTTTATATTGGAGCGAGGCATTGCTTGCTTACCCTTGGTTATGTCCACTGACGTATATAATATGGACTGCTTAGTTTTCTATTTCACGTGGGCACAAACGCTTGTGTCAAAAAGAGTTCTTACGTCGGTGCCAAGATTGAAAAATCATTGGCGGGAAATTAAAAAAGTGAGCACGCAGCTCGGAAAGTGATTTTAATAAAACATTTAGAATTTCTTCTGCGTATCTAATGAATATATTGTCTTTGGTAAAACAGTTTTTATCAGTAATAACCATAAATGATTAATTTAAAATCATGTATTCCGACAAATCCACTAATTTATTTGTTGTTTTCAGTTCTCTCTCAGTTGGTACTTGGTGCTTAGACCGAAAGTGTGCAGTGTATTTCTATGAACGTAGTCTGTCCATATTATACATGTCAGTGGTTATGTCATCAAGTCGAGGTATGGTCGATTTTATATTCGAGCGAGATGTTACTGGTTTTTGTTCTACTTGCCAAGTCCTGTTTGTATGTTATTAGTTTGTCTAAGGTTCTATCTTGACGTGTGAGTTCGGCATATGCTTTGACAGTTCTTTGCGTGCTTTAAAACTCAAGAAAAAAGGAGTTGCGCTAGAGATTGTGTTTGCTTTTCTACGAAGAGTTAGATATTTGTAGGTACTTAATAGATAAAAATCGTGGTACTTAAGTACAAAACTAAGTCTTAGGTACAAGTAAATAGACGCTAGTACTTATGTTCAAGTAATAAGTAGGGGCATTTCAAAAGTATTGAGTAATAAGTCTTAAGTAACGAAAATGTACTTTAAGTAGTACTTAAGTCCTTTTTTACTTAAGTATTGCCCAGCTCTGCCATTAATAATATTGTAATATTTTCCAGACTCAAAATGAAGCGGTCATGGTATTCAGCAGTCCTGTTCTCAAGTTTAAACAAAAGTATTCTGGAAATTTTTCTTTAAATTGATTCTATTTGGGATATTCGAAAATGCTTCTGGAGCGTAAATTGAATAGTGTAGTATGTGAGAAAGAGGTCTTAAAGTACTTACCGATACAAAATATGAGCTTAATTAAACGATTAGCTTTAGTAGTTGCAAATTGAATATGAGAATTAAAAAGTAGTTTTGAATCAAAAATTACACTAAAATCTTTAATTTCGCTAATTCGGGAGTTCAAGATATTAATGGTATAACAAAAGAGGAGAAGTGATTGGGACTTTCTGGAGAAAAAAATGAACCTGAATTTTTGAAAATTTAGTGTTAGAAAGTTATCTCTGCATCAGTCTTCAAGGCTATGTACGTCTCTTTGAAGACGAAGACAATCGTCAAGACTCTCAATCACGCTGTAAATCTTGGCATCATCAGCATACAGAAGACAATTAGATTTTAGCTGACATGGAGGATCATTGATGTAGATCGAAACGATAAAAGGACCGAGGACCATGCTCTGAGGGACACCAGATAACTGTCCGTAAGGATACCAACTCTGATTCATAACAACCCGGAGGAAAGTCAGTAAACTCCAATCTCCTTCTGTATATGATTACATATCTAGATTTACCGGCATACCTTGGCGCAAATCAGGAAAGCCTGTATATCATCGGAATACAGATGCACTTTTGTATCATATACAACATTAGGTAGCCCATTTATATACAGGCCAACAAATAACGGATCGAAAATTGATCCTTGCGGTACAACGTATTTAAGCAGTATCTGCCCAGAGATTCGATTTCAAGCTTAACCTGTTGTGAACGTTCTATCAGAAATCTATTTAGATTGAATTGAATTGAATTATTACAGGAAGCACCACAGGTGCGACTACGTAGCATTACGAAGCAAGGAGGAATGTCGTCTGGACCGATGGACCTTGACTGTTTATGTATAAATATATAATATACTAAAATGAGCCCATCGGCGTTGCCCGGCGATAATATAGATACTTAAATTGGTGGGGGGGGGGGGGGGGGGTGGTCATTGATGCATAATATCTAAGCTATTATCTGACTCGATCGCGCGATTCCGTACTCAAAGGTTCCACTCTGTATGTGTGTGTGCGTGTATGTGGTGTGTGTCCGTGCACGTATGCGTGCCTGTGTGTTGTGGGAGAGTGTTGCTCTCTACATCGAGACGCTCTCAAGCAGTGCCCAAATATTTAGTAAAACACGAAAGTTTTGTATGGAAACCCTACGCAGGAGCTACCTGATTGGTCCCATTTTTGAAGTTAAATTTCCCTTTTCTTAAAAAGGGCCTATGTACAACATTTCAGCTCTCTACATGGACACGGTAGGCAGGGTCCAAATATATAGTGAAAAACTATAGTTTTGTATGGCAACATAAAGAAAGGGTAACCCGATTTGCTACATTTTTGAACCTGTATTTGTAATTTTTATGAAAACGCCGTGTATACAATATGAGCTCTTCACTTCGATGCCTTCTCAGGCAGCTTCCAAGTACATAGTGAAAAACCAATGTTTTGTGTGGTAACACCAAGAAGGGGTAACCCGATTAAGTCCATTTTTAAAATTTTATTTAACATTACTATAGAAACACCACGTAACAAATTTTTTGTATGGCAACCATACGAAGGAGTTGCCAAATTGGTCCCATATTTGAACTTAATTTACACTTTTTTTTTTTAAAAAGGACCGTGTCCAAAATTTCAGCACTCTACTTCGATGCGTGAAGCAATCTCCAAATATATAGCGAAAAACTAAAGTTTTGTATGGCAACATCAAGAAAGGATCGCCCGATTTCTACGATTTTTGTAATTTTATTTACTATTACTATGAGAACACCATGTATCAAATTTTAGTTCCTCACGTCGACCCTTTCCCAGACAGTGCACAAATATATTGTTAAAAAATAAATTCCTGTATGGCATCCCATCTTTGAACCTAAAATAATATATCATGCATATAATTTGAGCTATCCACGTCGCTATGAGAACACCATGTACCAAATTTCAAATATTTGTATAGCAAACCTACGAAGGATTTGCCCGATTTAGTCCTTTTTGAACATGTATTATCAATTTTTATGAAAACGCCGTTTACAAAATTCCAACTTTCCACATCTACAAGTTGTCAGGCAGTGTTATACGTCTCGACAAAAGCGCCATCTATCGTGTCTAAAACTTCATTGAAATCGGTTGGGCGGAGAGATTAGCCTGTACAAACACAGTGACACTACATTTTTATATATTAAGTTATATGAATGTATACAAACCTACTGTTAGCGCAACATTTTCTTCTCGGGTCGGTGTGAACATATCACCGAATATTCAGTGATTGAAGGCGAGAGCACGTCGTGTAGAAGATATAGTATGTACAGGAAAATGATAGATGATTTCCAATGAAGAATATTCAGTCATCCAGTCATCGGTTACCGAATAATTCTACTTAATATTCGCTTCAAACATTTAATGATATTCACGAGTTACATTTGACAGGCTTAAAATGGCAATTGTTAAAAAAATATATGTTACTCTTGCGATTAGAGCGCCATCTATAATCAAAGTCACTGAATTATCAAAGAACTTCCGTGTGGTCAGTGTCACTAGCAAAAATCATTTCTGGTTCGGCCTTTGAACTTATTCCGATGTGGACAAGAATTATGTACTGACTGTTCGCAAGTTTTCGGACATTATTTTTATTGTTTCCTTAATTTCGATTATCGCATGCACCAAATTATAGAGTATACCTCATGGTTTTTGGGGAATGCCCCTTGTTCTTGAATTTCTGAATGATAAAATACAAGGGTAGAAGCTTTCTCTAATTTTATCTGTCACTTCAACTATTCAGATTTTCTCTATTTATGTTATGTGTCAGCCTATCTGCAGCTCTCGCTCGACATGGATAAATTAAAAAAAAAAATATCTTAATAAAGCAAATTGGTAGATAAATTTGTAGCTTAACATCTTAATTTCTTATACGAAAATCCCTTAAATTCTGCTTAACACTTAATCTGAATTGCCATTTTAGAATACAAAGTTCAAGGATTAAGATTATTTCTGAACTGTGGAAAACGTTTTCATCCAATCAACATTTTCCTTTTTTTCACATTTGTTAGGAAAAGTTGACATAAGTCTTTCGATAATTTATAAATTTTTTAAGACCACTTATTTCTGGATTATATATATATATATGTATATCTTACATATCTACTAAGCCAAAGAAAAACACAAGAAATGAAATTAAGAAAATAGCCTCCTCAATTGTATGATTTCACATTTCGGTTTCTAGAATTGGACAGTTTGATTGATTTATTTTAGTTGAATATTTTATGGATTTGTGGTTAGTCTGGATGAAAATCGACGTTGACTACGATGTACGATAGTGAGTGACTCCATCCTTAAATATATCAATAAATGTATGTGTCTATATATATATATATATATATATACTTATACATACTTATTTTATATACATTAGGAGACCAATATATGTACATCTATGTATATTAGTTGCACGTTTCTTAAATTACTGGAATTAGACTCTTGACTTTTTGTCCTTTTTATCTAGACGGGACGGCGTAATCAATCAATCAATATGCATAACAAAACGTCCGTTATATAATGGGTATTAAATTTTTAGTTTATTAACAATTTTAGTAGATTGTCACTGGTAGAAAAACAAAAGCCATTAACACAAGTTCTTGACCTATAAAAATTATTGGTATTTTTCCTTAATCTGTAAACAAAAGAAAAAACCAAAAAAAAAAGCATAATCGAGAATTAATTTCTTCCACTTAAAAAAAAACCTTTTAGTTTTTTGTTTTTGAACCTCTAAAGTAATAATTATAACTTGAGAGCTGTTGTTGGTTTCAAATCCTTGGGGAGCAGTCCTTATACTCTTGGCTATGAATTCTTTTGCTCGATGACTTTTCTATATATATAAGCAACTTACTTGAATTATACCTTCCTTCACTTTGACCTTCAACGTTGAATTGGCGATAATAATACATATTACTACGACAATGATAGTGCGATAGTTTTATACTATACCAGGGACATCGTTCCGCAGTATTCCTACAATGTTTTTCCAAGAACTGCATACGACCTTGTCGGACAGGAGATATGCCTAAAGTTTTGTTTTCACTCTATGCGCTTGAACTTTGAAGAAATAAAAGGCGCTCGATTTCATTGGGTTGTTGGGGGATAGGGCGTCTATATGGAGAGTTCATTAAAGGACAAAGTCAAGTCACACACAAAGACATATTATGTACTTATGCTGTTCGAGAAATAGGTGCGGATAGAATATAAACTTCTAATAAGAACCGTGTCGATGATAGTCCATATCAAGCTATTCTAGCCATTATATGGCAAAGCAATGTTCAGCAGTGTTTTTAGTATTCTTACAGTCGGGCAGGACATACATAGTAATAGAAATTTTTCCATGTGTATCAGTAGATCTGACAGAAGGAATCAAGTGATCCTTTAGGGTAGGAATAATGTAGTGTCGAGATTTTAAAATTTTTTAGTCTATCGGTCTAATGTGTACAAAACGGTATACCTACTTATGTATGTAGTGTCCTGTGAATGAAGTGGTGCATCACTGGACGATAAGCAGCAAATTAATGAACCCTAAGACAATTGAATTATTGAGAAAATACTTCAGGTCATCATCAATTTAGAAACTTCTGATGACATGGCTAACGACCTTTTGAAGAGGGATTAATTTCAATTCTTTCACTGTGTCTTCATTCTATGGAGATGGTGGTAGTCAAACTTTGACAGACTTTTTTAAATCTCTTCGCAGTAAGTTGGTGCTTAAATTTAATCTTTCAATTTATAAAATAAAGTTGAATAGATTTTTGTAAGAAGTGCTTTAAAAAGTTGTTTTTTTTTTTGCTATTGTTTGTTATAATCCTGTTAAAAAGATTTTCCGTTGTAAATGTCAATTTATTTCCATTTTTTTTTCTTTTAAAGTTAAGTGGATTAGAGACATTGCATTTTAATGTGCGAAATAATAAATAGCTGGATTAGGCTTTAGATTGTTATGCACTTATGAAATGTGAAAAGATGCATGTTTGAACTGTATGTAAAGGGTTTTCCAATAAGAGGTGTATTTTAATTAGCCCCCTATTTCGGTAGATCTCACTTTTGGAGCTGTCATTTTTTGACATTTGACAAGTAGAAACTACGCCATTAATAAAAATGGAACGATACACGATTCAACAATGCATTGAAATTATTAAAATGCACTATAAAAATGGTCAAAATGTGGCAGAGACGGTTCGTACAACTCGAACATTTTTGGGTCGTCGTGAAGCACCTTGTCGGACCGCAATACAGAAATTGGTAGAAAAATTCGAGCTGTCGGGACAAGTTAGTGATGTGAAGAATAAAACCCGTGCACGTCGCTCACGAACAGCCGAGAATATTGCTGCTGTAGCCGAAAGTGTTGAAGAAAACCCAGGTTTGTCCATTCCTCGTCGTTCTTTGGAATTAGGCATTCCACAAACGTCATTACACCCTATTTTGCATAAAGATTTGGGTCTTAAGGCTTATAAAGTTCAGTTAACACAAAAACTCAAGCCGGCCGATCATCAACAACGTCGAGTCTTTGCTGATTGGGTCCTTGAAATGCATGAAAATGATCCGGAATTCCATCGGAAACTCATCTTGAGTGATGAGGCCCATTTCCACCTCGATGGCTTCGTCAACAAGCAAAATTGTCGCACCTGGGGCTCGGAAAACCCAAGAGTTATTGTTGAAAAGCCTCTCTATCCTCAACGTGTGACTGTTTGGTGCGGTTTATGGTCCCGCGGGGTCATTGGACCTTACTTTTTCGAAAATGAGGCTGGAGCAACAGTTACGGTGAATGGATTGCGCTATCGACAGATGATTAATGATTTTTTATGGCCGGAATTGGATGGTATTGATCTGGTCAACGTTCACTTTCAACAAGACGGCGCTACGTGCCATACAAGCAACGAAACCATTGATCTTTTACAGGAAAAGTTTCCGGACCGTGTTATCTCTCGAAGAGGTGATCACAATTGGCCACCGAGATCTTGTGACTTAACACCTTGCGACTTCTTCCTTTGGGGCCACGTGAAAGAGAAGGTCTACGCCAACAGCCCAGCGTCGATTCAAGACCTCAAAGATGGAATTCGTGAGGCTATTGAGGACATAGGGCAGCCACTTTGCGATTTGGTTATGGAAAATTTCATGAAAAGGATATGGTCCTGTAGACGTGGTCGTGGTGGTCATTTGGCTGATGTTATTTTCCATTATTAACGGCATACCTTCCTCTTTATAATGAAATAAGGATCCGAGCATTTGTTTCAAAAAATGGCATTTTGCTTTGAATATCAAAATAACACCTCTTATTGGAAAGCCCTTTATTTGATATACGACCAAGAATTGGACACGGTATCTTAGTTTAGTGGCCCAGGATCATTGTACCCCAAGAAGGAATAAAATGCAGGGACCACTGAATAATAGAGGTGGGAGTGAATCAACAATGCAATAAATACTAAGAGTGGAGGATTTATTTTTTATTTATATTTATTTAATTGGGCTTTAAAAATGTAATATAATAAATAGATTCATTGAATTATCGCGTAAACCAATTACAATTTTTGTTTTACATTTTCGCTTTAAATTGTTGCCTTCCACACACAGGAACGGACCTGTTTTGCATCTCCTGAGGCATGTTGAAGATCCTTAAAGAGATCAACAGCTCCAAAGCCAAGTCAAGTCTTTCGACCTTGATTATACCTCTGCGCGAATATTATTTTTCGTGTCGTATTCCACAGGAAACTTTTCAACTAACCTGACCCTCTATTTACACGGTGGATTCGTTCTCCAAAAGTACCGTGTAAACCGAAACCTTGTAAATTGAAATCATGTAAATCGAAATCGTGCAATTAAATTCATGTTATAACATCTAAAGTAAAACAATATTACACATACCTATATTAATATATTTCGATATTATAAGTACATATGTAGTTTTTCATAAATTCAGGCGAACATACATATTAAATCGAGAAAATAAAAAATTAATTAGTATTAGATGAATTAATTCAATAAAGTTAGAGGTTATCCACTGTATTGATTAAGGGTTTCTCTTTAAACAATCTACACTGGTTGTTTTTATCGATGTAGAAGGTGCTTTTAATAATGTCCTTCACTTAAGTTCACTGAAACGATAACAAAACATGGAGTGAATCGGTCCCTAAAACACTGGATTGCACACATGTTGAACAAAGAACTCTCTTTGCCGAACTGGGAGGTGTAAGCGGAGTAAAAATAGTCCAGCGAGGCACCCTGAAGGCGATATTTTATCACCTTAGTTATGGGTGCTCATTATGGATGATTGCTGACACTCTAACATTTACCCGGATGGGTACAAAGCAGTATATTATGCCGACGACCTGGTGATCTTGGTCACCGGTAGCTACTAATTTGAACTCTACGATGGTGCATAATGCGATCCGAATGGACTGGGATACGGATTTCGGACTTTGCATTCATCCATTGCAAATAGATTTATGCTTCTTTACTAAGAAAAGGAACATTTCATACGTTTGGAACTGAAGGAAAGAGTAAAATATCTAATCTAGGTATCATATTAGATAGAAAATTAAGCTGGAAACCAGACATTGAGGACAGAGTGAATAAAGCTCTGCGAGGCTTCGCGATTTGCCACAGATCCATTGGAAAAAGTGTCGACTTAAACCATGTATGATGCTTAGCATCTATACTAGCATAATCTGACCCATGCTAACCTACAGTTCTATGGTGTGGTCAGGGGCGGATTTGATCACTTGGCCGCCCTAGGCCGATGGAAGATTGCCGCCCCCCTACTCCCTGTAAAACACGAAAAATTGAATGCTCTATATCCAGTGAAGGGACCCCAGGCTAGAATTAGCGAAGTAGGCTGCCTCATAAATCGGAGTAGATTTGAAAAAACTGGAGTAGAATTAAAAATAACACTTTCCAACGAATTATTTTATTTAAAAAAACGAAAAAGTATAAAAATGTAATGAAATACCCACAACTACAAGAAAAAATCGCCGCCCCCTAAATCTGCCGCCCTAGGCCCGGGCCTACTCGGCCTATAGGGAAATCCGCCCCTGGGTGTGGTGGAAGGCAATGGAGCGCAACAATCATCGCAAGATATTGAAGAAGGTTCCTCAACACACCCCGTTCATATACACGTCAAGAAGGGGGCGTCAATTGTTGCGCTCAGGCTGTATTTCAATCGGAGCTGGATTCACACTGGTACAAGAGTTCCACATGAATCTATCTTTGAATTGGTGTAGTCCATCGTACCACCTCCTCGAGACTATGCTGAAAAGCAGTTTTAAATCGAAAATTCCAGATAGGGCAGAATCGGAATCAGATGCTGTGCTTCAACCATTGACAAACCCTCTCATATATACAGACGGCTCCAAATTGGAAGAGAACACTGGAGCAGGTGTTTTTTTGCGAGGAAACTCATCTGGAAATATCCATACACCTTGCAAGCTATGTAACAGTTTTTCAAGCGGAAGTCAAGGCCATAAGCGAGAAGGTATCTTCTAAACTCAGATGCCTACTAAGAACAAGGATATTGCAATTTTCTCGGGCAGCCAGGCAGCTGTCAAGGCCTTGTCAAAACCTTTTACAGCCGCCAAACTTGTATTTGAATGTAAAACTACCCTGAATTCGCTTTCTCGGAACAACGCGGTACTGGGGAATAAAAGGCGGACAAGGTTGCTCATCTTGGTGCAACCTCGCAGGAATTCTCTTCTACAATTGGGATCACACCAAAATACCTTTGCCTCTACTATCCCGACTTGGGCCGACTGCCAACACAGTCGGAATTGTGGAGCCCACCCAACGCAAATGAAACGAAAGAGTTACTGGGACTAAGAAAGACATCCCTGAGAACTGTAGTGTCAATTCTCACTGGACACTCTCTTCTCAGGGGCCACCAGCATAAGATAGGGCCGGAAAGAATGAATTTTGTTAGAGAATTCGGTTGGGACTTCTGAGCAATTGCTCATATGTCTGTAAGGTGAACAATGGGCCTAGTTGTAACCTACGTTCCAGGAATCCTTTTCGGTTCCCAACCTCGTTTCAATCCAATTCCAATCTATCCCTATGTAATACACTATGTAATATACTACACTAATACGCGCTCCATAAAACGTTCCTGGAGAACATAGTTCCTATTGCTGCAAAAGTCTGCCGTCTGCAATCAAAACTGTGTTTAGCCCTTAATTACTATTCTATTTCTTGCTTCATTCTATTCTGTTGTATTGTGGGCCTTGTTCCCCTCTTTTGAAAGCTCAGAGATCAAACATAAATATTTTTAAGCTCATTTAAATGAAAGCATGAACGCACAAGCAACCCCACAATATTTCATTGTAATGCATCCTATTTGAACTGAACAGGCGAGATAACTGTGTACTAGTAGTTTTTTTAGATTTTGAATTCTAAATTTGCGCGATTATTTTAATTTTTTTTTTTTCAAAAATTTTTGTGACCGTGTTAAACTGAAAAGTAGTATAATATAAATGGAATTGTTCCTCATTTCTTCAGTCGTGTTAAACCGAAACCGTGCAAATCGAGGGCTAGGGTACTTACAAACTATCCGATGTTCAACTTACTCCCACAAAATGAGCGATCGCACAAATTATCGGCGAATTGCAATCACTTAGAAAGATTTTTGAGTCTATTATTAACTCCAAATTAATGGAGTATCTGGAAACTAATCGATCGCTAATATGGCTTTTGATCTGGACGCTGCTGACTTGCTGTCTTTTCTTAGAACCGAAAATTCTAGAATTTTGGGTGAGTCCAAGATCGTTGCCTTAGATATTTCAAAAGCCTTTGACAGAGTCTGGCATATTGCCCTTTAAGCCAAACAAAAAGCTCTTGTTCTGTTATCTATTGAAAGTTTTTTTCTTGGTCGCCTAATGCAGGTTATATTAGATATTGTGACATCTAAACCTCATCTTATAAATGCCGGAGTGCCTGTGACTCCGTTATCTCGCTGTTTCTCTTCTTAAATTTCGTTAATGATCTTCTTTCCGTTACTTTCAATCCCATCTATAGTTCCGCTGATGACAGTATCCTTGATTTTTTTTGACACTTGTGGATTCCAGAGGGAATGCCGCATGTGTTAAACGAAATTGCAAGATTAGATCATTGAATAACGATTTTGACAATATCCTCACTTAGGGCAAAGTGAATTGCGTCGAATTCAATACGTCTAATATCCAAAGTTGTTTCATTTCTTTAAAACAAGATCGTCATTCCGTGTATTCTGATGGGCGGCAGTAAGGATTTCAAATAAGTTAAGCTAGACAGATGATATCTGAAGTGTGCGACTTGTACTTAATCTCTAAGGGATTAAGTTAGATATTTCATTATTGACAATAATCATACATGTAACGATAAAAAAGCGAAAGACACGCAACATTGTATTCCATCCTAGGTCTGATATAGGAGTTGCAGAGGAGAGCTAGCTTTGACGGGCTGAAACATTTCCTATACCCTTTCTTCAGGCTTACAATCTCCGATCGTTAATCGCAGATTGTAAACGATGGTTTAAGAGCGGTATACATCAGCACCTCCGTCTCTCTCCTCCCTAATCCCTTGCCTACCTCCTTCCTGCGCAGCGCTCTTTGCATTCCAGGGTATCCCTTAAGCTTGGCTTTATAATATACAAAAAAAGTGTCTTTTCAGATTGTTTCGTTTATTACTATTATTAGAAAAGAATAACTTAAAACTCCAAAGCAAAACAAAATTATTTCATGAAATAGAACAAAAAACTTCGTTCAAAAGTTACAAAGAATATTTTTCCAGTTGTTTTGATTTCTAGGGGCTCGTACCTCAAAAGGAGAACAAGACGGAAATTTTACAAGATCACTTTTGGGTCCTTCCGGAAAAACCAAAAAATGTTTTTTTTTGTATCTTTTTTGTACTTTCAAGAATTTCATGTTCGAAGAAAAACGTCCCCTCCTCCCGATGTTCTAGGTTTCTAAGTCTAAAATGTTGATATTATAAGGATTAATTGGTATTTAGTCATAGTTGTTAAAAAAAAATGTTTTTTGTGTTAACTTATAAGATAAAGTTATAGTACGGGGCTCTGATTGCACGAGCCTGACTCGTTCTTGACCGGTCATCCGCAGTTATTGGTATATTTGAATTTGAAAAAGTCTGCAGACTAACGATTGTAAAGAAATTACATAATTTAAGGCTAAATACAGTCCGAATTACAAGGGCCTATTTCCAGCCAGTCCATATATGACAAGCTCAGTATATCGAAACAGAGAATCCAGTCACCCAGAGGAGAACACGCCGTTGATAAATAGCCGAGTAGTGATCTAGGCTGGTGGCGTGATACGAGAAGCAAGCATTTTACATACGGCACCATCAGCCAGAATTCCTATAAAATAAATAGACAGCTGCTAGGACACTGAAATCAGTCAGTCAGCCACCAGATACTGAGTCAGTTACCAGATACTGATTCAGTCATCAGAGACTCAGTTGTTAATCAACAGACAGCGAAATAATTACCCCGATATCGAAAAGATAGCTTCGAGCCAGAGGAGTTAACCACACCCAGCAGACAAGCTCGGCCAAACACATCTCCTATCCAGTCCTGTCCTCCCAAGTTTTGTTGGCCTAATCCGATGGCAAGTGCACGTTAATCGTGTTGGTCTGAGAATTAGTAAGGGTGCACATTTATTCCATCCGCGTACCCCCGCATTGATCTACTTCGACGATAAGCTCATGTTAATCGTGTTGGCCTGAGAATTGGTAAGCGCACGAATTTATTCCGCCTCCTTACTCCCCGTGTTGGCTTATTTCGTTGATAAGCGCACGTATTTATTCCGTTCCCCTACCACCCGTGTTGGCATATTTGATGGTAAGCGCACTTTAAATCATGTTGGCCTGAAAAACGGCTGTCTGACTTTCATCATCACCATAGCTGCGAGCTCTCATAACTGCAAGTATCCACCAGAAATCAGTGCTGCCATAGACCAGAATAATTTTGTTACCTCGATTTTTCGAAAGATTTTGACAGCGTTGATCTTAAAATCGTACTTCAGAAACTCTATTGCTCTATTGATTTCAGCCTCTCTGCTGTTGCTCTTATCTGGGACTTTTAAATCGATCAATAGCAAGTAGTTAATCAAAATGGATATTAATACTTACAGAACACTCCCTCTTCTGTCTGATGTTCTCCAGGGCTCAATATAGGACACTGGTCCAAGGCTAACATTCTAAAGGATGTGTAAAGGTCAGGATATTTCGATTTGATATGACTTTTAATATGGAGAATATTTATTACATCCAAGCTGCACGCACTGTTTACAACTGCTCTCTAGTTCTTCCTTTCCGTCACCTTTCTCACGTCAGCGAAATATCAAATAGGGCATTGCCAACTAAAATTAATTTCTAACAAATATCTTGGCTTTACACTTCCAAGCATGATCGGAGCATATTATTCGATTTAGATTAAAGTATATTTGTTCGAGACTTTCGGTTAAATAAAACTATCGGTAATTAAACTATCTGCGGGATAATAAGTAAATTTGACTGTGAATAGGAGTTAGAGTATTCAAGGTGAAAATTGTGATCTGGTCAGTCCGTGACCTTAGTGACCTCAGTGACCTATTGAAGTGATCTTGTCATTGCATGACCTTAATGACCTCAGTAACCTCAGTGAATTTATAGAGTCATCATTGCATAGTTACATATATCTGGATAATTTCGGTATTGGTAAGAAGCACATCTGTGTCTTACAACAGGTAACTACATTTTTCATTAGTTCTTTGCTTTATCGGGGAATTCGGCAAATTAAGCAAGTTAAAATGGCATTGCAACAGTTATCGAAACAACGCTCATCCATTCAAGGCTTTATAACGAGAATTAAAAATGTAATCGATTCAAACGAACATAGTATGAATGCTTATGAATTGGAAACGCGGCTTAAATTGGTGGAAACATATATTGATCAGGCAGTGCAGGTGCAAAACGAGGTAGAGCTTCTAGATAATTCGTTTTCGGGAACTCGTTGTGAAACGATCTTGTAAAATTGGGTATGTTGTGAACTTAATAAAAATTCAACTAAACTTAAAATCGGTTGTTATAATTGAAAAATTCGATACAGTCCTTTATCGTAAATCAATCATCCGATCATGCTATGGGAGTGATTAATCATTGGAAAGGTTTTTACATTTGGAACAAGAATTCCTAAGGCGCTTGCAACACAAGAAATATATAAATATAACAATTAAACAAGTAAAAAATCTAGAATTTTTCTATGACCCCTCGATAAACGCCGTATGGTCACCCATCTGCGCAAGTTTGACTTTTGAATTGGTTTTTGGCATGTATTTCTAAAAAGGTTCTTTGGGTAGTAAAAATGGTTATAACCAATTTTATAGACTTTTATATAATGAAGATCTTTTCGTGAGTGATCGTTTTCAAAGTATACGTAAAAAAATATAAATTTTTATATAGCAACACCAAGAAAGGGTTGCCCGATTTAGCCAATTTTTAAAAATATATATATATATTTGAAAATATCTTGTATACAATTTTAGCGTGTCTAATCCACTTGGAGATCTTTAAAAAAAGTAAATTTATCTTTGAAAATGGGACGAATCGGGAAACTTTTACGTGGGGTTGCCATACAAACATTTCGGTATTCATTATATATATGGTCACTGCATGAGAGCTCGTCGACGTAGTGAGCTGAAATTTCGAATATGGTGTTTTCATAGCAATGGTAAATTAAATTTCAAAATCGAATTAAATCAGGTAATCTATTTTTGGTGTTGCCATACCAAACTTTGATTTTTCACTATATATATTTAGACACTGCCGGCTAACGCATCGACATGGATAGCTCAAATTTTGCACATTGCGTTTTCATAAGAATTGTAAATAGTTGAAATTAGGTCCATGGTGTTTTCATAGCAATACTAAATATAAATCCAAAAATGGACTGAATTGGGCAAGCCTTTCTTGCTGTTGCCATACAAAACTTTGGGTTTTCATTATCTATATGAACTAAATCGGGTAACTCTTTCTTGGTATTGCAATACAACATTTTCGGTTTTCACTATATATTTGGAAACTTACAGAGCTGAAATTTTGTAAACGGTGTTTTCATAAAAATTGTAAATAGAATTCAAAAATGAACTACGTATGTCGGGCAACTCTCTCACGGTGTGCCATACAAAACTTTTGGTTTTCACTTTATTTAAGTTTTATTTTTAACTAAGGTTCGCTATTATTGGTCTTATACCAAATATAATTTTTCTTATATTTTTATGAACCTTAAGTAATCAATCGGTAAATTATTAAATTCATTGGATACCGTGGCATAGATTACAACGTTTTGTGGCAAATTCAACGGCTGGTTGTTTCAAATGCATTCAACGAATGGTACAAATAGGTCGCTGATTATTTTGTATTTCAGGATGGCAAAATTTCAATAATTTTCCATTTCTCTTCTTTTTTTTCTTTGCGTTACTTTAGTTTCAATTAATTCATTTCATTTTTTTTTGTATTATTATTCTTTTCTTTCGGGTTTTTTTTTGTTTTTTTTTTTTTTTAATTTCTTGTTCTATTTAATTTATAATTGCCAAATACTTCCGCAAGATCTTAAGATTTAGGTTCGTTATTTTCGAAAGAAATTACGAACTAACCTATAACTTCATAACTTGAGAAAAAGAAAAAAAAACACATGTCATGCAACAGATGTTGAGTTCAGATAAGAAAAAGAAAACGAACCATTCTCCAAAGTTAGTTAGCTAGGGGAGAATTCAAGTACATAGCAAAACAAAAATTCTTTAGAATATTCTGGAGAATTTTATAAATAGAATTTTTATTAATTGAATTCTTTTCTTTGGTTAAAGTTGAGAAATACTTAAACGTAACTTCCGTTCGCAAGCGAATGCTCTACATGCAATTTTCAGGAAAACCTTAGTATAACAAATCTGCGAATCATGTATGTTGAAAAAATCCTATACGTTTAGTTTTTTTTTTACGTAAACATTTTGCAGCTTTGCCACATGGCTGCAGCTTATTACTTATTCTGATCCTTACATTTTATTCTTTAGAAAGAAATTCTTTGAAGTCATAATAAGACATGGGGGCAGAACCAAGTCACCTTCAAAGGATTTTAAGCATTAAATTGGTTTTGAGCATGACATCAGAATGAACGGAAGCTGTATGTTTTATTAAGTAAACTGTAAACTGTATTATGTGTTGCATAGATATGCATACATGGATATATACTGAACGATATACATACATAGGTATAAGGAACTTTCATAGAAAATTTTCCCCGAAAGGATTTCAGCGAAAGCCTTTCAAGGGGAGATTGCATAGAGAGAATTTATACGAAAAGTACACATTTCGATGTGATTCTACCCAATCTACCACCAAAAAGCTACCACACAATATTTCTGCAAACAGATGGAATTAATTTCATCAATTATCGCTTGAGTGATTTACTTAGTTACTGTTACTAGTAGGTCTTGTACTTTTGCAGATGCGACTTGAGAGGGATATTCAGTTATTAAAATGAAAACTTGATTCAATCAAAGATGAATACAGAGTTAATTGCTTTGAAGAAAAGAATAGAGCGAAGGAATGTAATTAAAAGTTTCAAAGTTTCTAAAATTTTTGTTATCTCTGATCTTAAATTGGTCTGATTTTTTCTTTTATTTTTATTTATATGGGATATGCAGAGAGAAACTCCGCCTCTTATCTAGTTGCTGCAACTGTGAGATTTTTTGTGGCATCACTCCTAAGTGCTCTAAGGCGCCTATTCGAACTTGAGGTTTTTATAAAACCTATTATGTTCTTGGGGCCACCTTTGTAATATTCTTTAGTAATGGGATTGCCTTTTATAGATGTATAGCCTTATGTGGTCAAGGATTCACAATCGCAGAAGTATTTCCTGTTGAGCTTGAGGAATATTTTTGTAATCTGTTGCTAATACGTAATAAATTCCTACGCTTGTCTTTACCCTGGGGTGTTCGAACAGTATACCAATTTAATTTTGTCCTCACAAAGGCTGACATGTACCGAAAATTGAATTTTTGGTTGGCCCAGAATAGGCTTAGCATAGATAAGCAAAGATTTGGCTCCTTACTTCGCAAGGCGGTCCGTAATTTCATTGCCCTTGATGACCTCATGTCCGGATACCTAAATCAGCCTGACCTTATGTCTTTCAGCTAGTTTCTTCAAGACTGCAAGACGGCTTAGATTCAAAGATATACGAATTGAAGGCTTTTGTTGCTCATTGGCCGTCTGATATTATGTTTACGTATATTTGTCCTCCACGCATATACTTATGGATGATTTTGTGAGCGCAGATTTCTATGGCATGTATTTCTTCCTGGAAAATGGCAGATACTTCCTTTACCAGTTTTTTTCGTAATTTTTTGTCTGCAAATTATTCTGTTCGTCAAACATTTTTTTCGTAAGTAAAATCATAAATACCGGCTCATTCATACCGTAATTGATACTGCAATGAGAAACCTTTAAAAAGCCATGCATGGAACGACCAGGAGTTGGAGTTCTATGAGTCGCCAGAAGTTGATAACGCCCTCTAAAATATCCAAAGCGATTCTTCGTAAGCTCATTTCTTCGTAAAGTCATTTGTTTGTAAGTAACTTTTTCGTTACACATTTTGTACAAGATATATCAAGCAGTCACATTATCCTCCAGGACAAAGACTGTAAATAGAAAAACTCTTCACGCCCACAGTGAGAGAAGATGCTTCTTCAGTTGGCAGTGGCCAGTGATCAGAACATTCAAGAATCTAAAAAGATGAATGTACCTCAGGAGCTTCCTCATCATTGATGTTTGGGGATGGATCTGTTTCGTGATGTTTTGTGCTTTTTGCCAGAGGCAACCCAAACATCGGCTTTCGGTCGACTAGAAGTATAGCAAGCCTTGTGTTCTCAATGTTCTCGTATAAAGATTATGCTTACCTGACAAGATCTACTCAATCCTTTAAGAATGCCTTGGTTCCGCCATATGATTTTTGACTTACTTGTAGAAAATACAGAGACCTCCATTGATGCCTGTGGGAAAAGGTAAAGATGCTTTTATTGTTAAAAATTATCTTAAATTTCTAAAAAGCATTATCCAGTATGACATCAAATGTGGCTATTATAACTGCAGCATGTCTTTTTCATGTTCACTGATGTGCCAAATTAATGGCTGTCAAAGCTGTAAAAATCTAGCCCCGAAACAGTGTTCATGTGCACCAACTGCTCCCCTATCGCAAGAGACAAATTAAATGGGCGTGGGGGGGGGGCAGTATTTGACAGTGTTTCCAAGCATACCGCCCAAAAGATATTCTCCAAATATTTACGCGATCTTAGAATTGAGTCACAAGCCTCTGAACTACGCAATACAGTTGATTTACATAAAGGGTTTTCCAATAAGAGGTGTTATTTTAACTAGCCCGCTATTTCGGTAGATGTCACTTTTGAAGCTGTCATTTTTTGACATTTGTCAAGCAGAAACTACGCCATTAATAAAAGTGGACCGATAAACGATTCAACAATGCATTGAAATTATTAAAATTCACTATAAAAATGGTGAAAATGTGGCAGAGACGGTTCGTAAAACTCGAACATTTTTGGGTCGTCGTGAAGCACCTTGTCGGACCGCAATACAGAAATTGGTAGAAAACTTCGAGCTGTCGGGACAAGTTAGTGATGTGAAGAATAAAGAATAAAGAACAGCCGAGAATATTGCTGCTGTAGCCGAAAGTGTTGAAGAAAACCCAGGTTTGTCCATTCCTCGTCGTTCTTTGGAATTAGGCATTCCACAAACGTCATTACACAGTATTTTGCATAAAAATTTAGGTCTTAAGGCTTATAAAGTTCAGTTAACACGAGAACTCAAGCCGGCCGATCATCAGCAACGTCGAGTCTTTGCTGATTGGGTCCTTGAAATGCATGAAAATGATCCGGAATTCCATCGAAAACTCATCTTGAGTGATGAGGCCCATTTCCACCTCGATGGCTTCGTCAACAAGCAAAATTGTCGCATCTGGGGCTCGGAAAACCCAAGAGTTATTGTTGAAAAGCCTTTCTATGTGTGACTGTTTGGTGCGGTTTATGGTCGCGCGGGGTCATTGGACCTTACTTTTTCGAAAATGAGGCTGGAGCAACAGTTACGGTGAATGGATTGCGCTATCGACAGATGATTAATGATTTTTTATGGCCGGAATTGATCTGGACAACGTTTACTTTCAATAAGACGGCACTACGTGCCATACAAGCAACGAAACCATTGATCTTTTACGGAAAAAGTTTCCGGACCGTGTTATCTCTCGATGAGGTGATCACAATTGGTCACCGAGATCTTGTGACGTAACACCTTGCGACTTCTTCCTTTGGGGCCACGTGAAAGAGAAGGTCTACGCCAACAGCCCAGCGTCGATTCAAGACCTCAAAGATGGAATTCGTGAGGCTATCGAGGACATAGGGCAGCCACTTTGCGATTTGGTTATGGAAAATTTCATGAAAAGGATATGGTCCTGTAGGCGTGGTCGTGGTGGTCATTTGGCTGATGTTATTTTCCATTATTAACGGCATACCTTCCTCTTTATAATGAAATAAAGATTTGATCATTTGTCTCAAAAAATGGCATTTTTTTTAATATCAAAATAACACCTCTTATTGGAAAACCCTTTATATGTGGGTGAGGTAAATGGCTATTTTATATTAGTAGAACTATCGGCGAAGTTCCTCCATCATTACTGGCTTAGATCGGACATCCTTCCTTCGATATAAAGGCTGTATTTTTGCGTCCTTCCAAATCACAACGCAAGGCTGTAAACAACTTACTGTGATATTAGTATGCCATTCGGTAAGTTGAGATTTGAAAGGTTGCAAGGAGTAAATATGTGGCATCTTTCAGCGCCGCGTTGGTGAAGACTGCGCACATTCCTTATTAAGGGCCAGCCATATTCTGTTTCTTAACCTTTTTATTTTTCCGCCATCTTTAATAGTCCTCCAAATCTTAAAACCAGGGGAAGAGTTCCAATAAATGTGGTAGCCGTAGCATCAATAACCACTGTGAAGGTCTTATGCATTGCCTTAAACTGCTCCGTAGTCAACCTGAACTGCTGAAATTCACATTTAGTTACAGCAATAGTGATCCCTACAACTTGGTTCCTGTAGATCGAAGGTTGTTAGCCTTGTCTTGCCTTGTTTGCATTTTCTTTATCGAGGTCACTTCAGAGCTTCCTTTCCCAGGGTCGAAATCTCCCAAGATTATCTTACATGTTTACGATACCTCAGTTGGTAGAGGTATCTTGCAGATTGGTTATAGCTGGATCGAGGGCAAATTAGTAACGCCACGACCCGTAACCAAAATAAATTAAAGAAATCTATGTAGTATGTGCTATTGCACTTCCCTTGATCTTAGAGGTTCGCTTTTTTTTTTCTTCGAGTAACGAAATAGGCTCTTTCAGTATGCATTTCACGATTGGTTAACTTTTTGGGGTGTACACTTTTTTTGAAGTTTTTGTTATACTTAATCTGGAGGTTTATAAATTCTTAATCACTTCATAGATATCATTTTTCCAAATTTAGTATCGCTATCTTTTCCTCAGCGAACAACAACAGCGATAAACAAATAAAAACTCTATTCAAATGGAACAATGATGCCTTTATTGTCCAGCCCAACTCAATTGTGATCCATTCTTGGGCACAAAACAAAGCTACAGAATTAGGAAATGTAATGTAATTAGCGTGCATTTTCTTTTGTTATATGTATGGAATACCTAGGACATTTGCATGACTAATATTTGCCTGCTATTAGTCTCCTTTCTTGCTCATGATAAGCGCTTATATACAAAGTAACTCCATTCTGCAGAGAACTGAACATAAGACTTGCACACAATGGCTGTAGATATGTTTCCAACAAAGTCCCTAGAGTTTCGTAAAGCCTCAATTGAAGAGTATACAATGGAATAGAGGACCTCCATACCCCTGTTACTTTGCCCAAGAATAGCAAACTATCGATCTGCTCGAAGCAAGTGAATTAATTAAAATTTTATGCGCCTTATCCTTCCTCCATTTGCTTTTTTCCGTTACAATGGATGAAGTTAGTACAGATATTGCTGTGACCCAAGGGAGGATTTTCATTTATTCATTTATTGAGGAGTAATTACAAGCATATGGGAATTAGGCGTGAAATTGTGAAACTCAAGAAATGCAATTAACACTTTTTCTAACAATCGTACTAGAGGTGAATTGAAAAAAAAAAACAAAAAAAAGTCTTTAAAGCTGGGTGGATTTGGATTTGTAAAGCATTTTTTAAATTTTATTGATGAGGGAGAGCTTCTGGGAAAACATTCTTTGGATGAATCAATCGATTTTAAATTTCGCTTTTGCTGTATCTGCATTTTCAGGCACTTAATTATTTTTAGGTGGCAAAGATTGCAAACAAATTTTATCATTAATGGGAGGATTCTTCTGGAACAGCGGCTTGTGTGTTAATGTCATGAACCTACTACACACATACATATACATATACGTTTGTGGGAAATATCCTAATTCTTGCTCTTAGTTTTAGTGGCAGGAGCAGTATTTTATGACTTAAGATGATTAATGAGAGCTCTAAGTTTAAATGTGGGATTAAAGCCCATAGCAATAGTGACAAAATAGTTTCTTCGGTTGATATCGGGCGTTAATTAAACCGGTAACGAGTTTACCATCCTACTGTATTTCAGCAGCTCCCTCATCCTTACATTAGGCGAAAGTGCTATGAAACGATTGGAATGGTTCTGTACCACGCTGCTGTAACTGTCAGATGCACACTTGCATGTCATATATAGAGGCAACCTACACATCCTATACCTACATATCAATCAGCTCTGGATGGATCAGACGTATAGCTAAATTTTGTGTAGTAAATTCATAGGATTTTTTCTTGATGCCCTTAGACCAGGCTAATCGGATTGGATCTACTCAGTTTCTGATGGACGCTTTGACATTTTACATGTGATGTCTGGTTTTTTGGAATAGATAAAGATGTAATAATTGCTAAAAGCTCTCCTTGCTGACAGTATCCTAGATTTCGCTGATTATATTTATTTTTAAACGTTGAAATATTTTAGAACTCTCAGCGGCTTGAAGAATAAGCGATAATTTCGTAAAAAACTTTTAGCACGATGACATTAGACACCCATCGGGAAACGGAAGCATTTAAAATGTATTCCGAAAACATTCTGTGAAAGGTATGGAAGCAATACTCTCTGATACCCAGTCCATTTCTTTTAATGCATTGATGTCCATCGACGGGAAGGTTTATAAGGTGGCTATATATTTGCACACCTTACCTCTGCATGACCAGTAAAATGAAAGAAATTCTTCTTCATTAATTCTTTGGAAGGGGAGAAGAAGCACTACTTTTAAATTCTTTGGTAGATGAAAAAAACGAGGAGCCATTAAGTATGAATTTTCCGGAAGGTTGAAAAAAATCGTTCAATTTATACTCTCAAAAAGGTGGAGGGAGGCACTTTTCCTGTTTTCACTGAGAGGTAAAGGGAAGAACTTTTCCTGCTATCTTAGAAAGGTGTAGAAAATAAACACGTCTTCACTTATTCGAATCTCGTAATTAAATGAAAATAATCCACTTCTTCAAAAACAATGCATACATATTTTCCATCTGCACGCACTTTTCCTTCCTTAATTGTTCTTAGAAAAACAATGAAACTATATGATTTATTTTCGACCTGCACGCACTTTTTCGATTTATGCTCTGCAAAAATAACCGAACAAATTTCTATCTCTTTTTGATAATATTTCTATCTCTTTTTGATAACAACACGAATGAAGATATCTATTCATTACCTATGCCTTCCCTAAGTATTCCCTGGAAAGTACATAACATGATGAAAAATACGACGCATCAATACATTACACCTGCCTTCCCAAACCAGGTCGACGTAAGGTATATGTTCATATACTCATTACTAATGCATTCCAGGTAATGTTGGCAGTAAACCTTAGCTAAGTTAGGCATTCCCATTTTCCGGCTGGGCACTGAACACTGGACTGGACTGATGTGAATACTGAATAATTTTATATCAAAACTGAATACTCTTATCTGAAAGGCCATCACTCTCAGCAAATTAGGTGCAGATCTTTAACCCTTTTATACTATATCTGGGTCTATCAAGACCCGGTTTTGATGAAAAAAATGACCTTTACCACACATTTGACCTGTCCAAAGTTACAATGGAAGTTGAATTTCCTAAACCATCGAGGCCCGATCGACCTATTTTGGTTAAAATTACGTAAACTAGACTTTAGAATAAGGCCACTCTCCTTTAAGGTAAATTAAGAAGGAAATTTTACTTAATAATTCCTTAAATTAGGCCTTCAACGTAATCTTGACTTTGTAGTTAATTATTAGGGAAAATTAACGTAATAATTCCTTTTTAAAATTAAAGAAAAATAAGGAAATAAATAAGGAAAATTTCCTAAATGTGAGGCAAATTTCCTTACATTTTACCTAAATTTTACTTAACTTTGAGGTCAAATTTAAGGAAATGAATGGACTTTGTAGTTGGATTTATTCCGAAGTTCAAGGCAAGATAACGTAAATATTTCCTAAATAATTCCCTATTTTATTGTGTTCGCCTTCAAAGTACGAATTCCCAAAAAAGTTAGCTACAAGGTGATTTGAACTAAATGGGCGCGTTTAGTGGAATCCGTAATAGTTGAAATTACATAATATAATACAACGAAAATTGAAATTCTTTTACATTTCTGCGGTTTTTGTAATTTTTCTTAAGAATATGCAGCGAAAATGGCTGAGAAAGGTAATTTCGAAAAGATAATTGCCTCATTTCTGGCACTTATTGAACTTTTTCAGCTATTTTTGCTGAAGATGCTTAAGAAAAACTGCAAAAAACCGCAGAAAGGGTTACATTTTGGGTACAGAGTGTGATAGGTAATTTTAAAGCTAAGCTTCTGGGATTCTTAAATTCAATATGAAAAATTGATACTGATGATATGTTTTTTGATAAAAATAGTAGTTAAATAAAAAAAAATAGTAAAAATTCCGAAATTTAAATTTTGTTGAGCCATAACTTCAAAAGGGAAAGGTGGGGGAAAAAATTTATAAACCATTGGAAAGGTCAAACGATTATCTATCTGCTAAAGTTTAAATCATCATCATAGGGTGTAATGCTCAGAAGTTACAGGGTGATTTATGAAAACATACCCAAATATCTTAAACGCCTGGTGTTTGGAGTGGAAAACGATATTTTAGTGATTGCAGGTGGTTTATCACCTTATTGAGTGGTAAAGAGAAGGTTTTAACACCGTATTGCTACAAAACTTTTTCTACTTTATCCGTAACGCTTCTAACCTAGGGCAAGAATGCTCTCCTCTGGTTTAACTGCTACTGGTTTTTGTCCCTTTCTCTCGACAAGTTAGTCTTCAAGTTCAAAGTTGTTTTCTTGTGTAACAATTGAATTTTCAAACATCGTCCACTTAATATGATAAATGAATAATATTCAGACTGTGAGACTGACGAAAAAAGCGGCAGTGTTCCTGCTGTCAATGACTTAATGCCTACTAAATCTGATAATATCAAAATTTTAACTTTAGAAACCTCGAAGATCAGATGGGAACAGTAATTTTCGTACATTTAAGGCTATATTTTTATAGAATATTCATTAATTTTTTTTGGAATCGTTGAAGGTAGTCCTTTAAAACTAGTACCCCATTACACAAAAAAAAAAATTTTTTTAAGGTTCCGAATCCACGCTCATTGAAAATTAAAAAAAAAATAATAATAATAATCTCCCAGCAAATATTTCGAAACCAATGCGAATCGCAAAAATATCACTAAGTAGAACATAACTTTCGCTAGTGAATTCAAATGAGATATGAAAGCGAAACTTCGAGCGTAAGTAAATGTTGACAGAAGAACTGAACTAAAATAAATAATTAAATACACAAACTATGTTGTTTAATAATTTAAAACATACGCAAGATAACAAACTGTAGGGTGGTAGGCAAGCCCATACAATGCATGCAAATAATAACAAACAAAAAAACACAATAAAATGTATGCTCGGCAACATAAAGAATAAAATTAAAATACCTACCCATGCCAAGGCACATATAAAATCCCTTTTGTAAGAGATTCACTTGCGAAAAACAACTCACCTTGAGAGGTACCTGTGAAATTTACAAAAGAGAGATTTTTACAAAAAAACTACATCACATACCAATCTGTGTTAAAATACCTAAAATAACCTTTAACACAATTTTTTAACATAAAATAAAACTCACGCGCGGCTGACATTTCACGTATATACACAGACGTCAAACTCCATACTATCGGAACGTTTGACATGTTAATCCGGGGTAAAAGGAGACGTCGAATCGAATAAGCGCGTTCGCGTCGCGATATTTCCCACGGTTTACGGTATAATCGCGAATTTTCGAAATCTCCTTTACACCAATGAGTGCGAAAGAGACACAAAGATGTGAAAGGGACAAGGATGAAGATGAACAAAAATGAATTCTGAGAAGAATTTCTTAAATCGAAATTAAACATGGCGAAACGATAAGTTATGGCAAGATTTAGAAAAACTTATCATAATTATGCGAAATTAATACTGATTTCTATGGGAAAGATGTCAAAAAATGCAATTTGTAATTTGACATCAATTGAAAACAACGAAATCATATATTGTAGTTAATTAAAGAATTAATTTTTATGGATGCGAGATCGGAACAAAATTCTCTATAAAAAGGGGATTCAGTCTTCATTCAGTCTTCTTATTTTCAAAGTTGTCAAGGTGCGAGCATATGTAATAGCATTTCTACCACTCATTTGCAATTTTAATATAGTGTCATCAGTAATAGAAATAGAATTTTCAGCAAGATAATAAGATTCTTCAACAACAGAAATATCAATTCTTTACAAGGCAATTAGTGAAGCAGCAAAGGATTTTTAATAACTTTGTGTGTGGAATTTTATTAGCGACAAATTTTTAGATCAAATTAAAGGTAAATTCTCGAATTATTTCCTTTTTCTCAATTTGCGTTAAATTTCATTGTGTATGCATACCAGGTGTTGGTCATACACACATGTATGAAATTAACAAGAACGATTGGGTTCTCACTAACTATTTTCTTCATTTCAGCAATTTAAGCCTTTTGCAATTATTTAACTCAATTAAATCGAAATTTCAAGCAATTATTTATCGTGTAAAAATTATGCTAATCATCCTTTACTTTCAGCCATTAGTAAATCACATAGTTAGATACTTAAAAAGGAGAAATATTTTACCTGTAATCTATTAAATGTTAAAGTAGCATAATTAGTCAAAATTGAACAGTAAAATTCGAGTAAAACATAGTTTTAGTATACTTAATTTTCTTTTATTTGTTACACTTGTACATAATTTAAACCAGTGAACTGAAATTGAAGTTTATACACGTACACGTGTAAGCCATTAGAAGTAAAATTTACAACGTCAAAGAATTAAGTGAACGTAATTTATTTTCGCATAATATTAACATTTGTCCACTAAACAATATTTTCTTGCAATAAAAATTGAGTGAATAATTGAGTGACAAATTTCATCTTTTTCTTTAACCGCTACACTTCTCCAGGGTATTTTATTTCAGAATATGTAGATTCTCATTTATAATTGCAGTTTGTTCGAAAGTCAATTATAGGAATTGACAAATTTCATTAAACTGTACTTTGCGAACGCAGTCTGTTCGTAGTTGTCAATTATTGGAATTGACACATAAGCTGTGATAAAACAGTATCATATTGGTGGTATCACTTCGGATTCACTTTGCCCTTCATTTTCGACAAAATGTGATAAATTTACATGTATCCAAAGTGAATATTAATCTACTATGGTAACGATAACTTTAGCGATTCGCAAATGGAATTATTTCTCAAACATTAGCGATATTAGCGTGTCCCATCTACGTATGAATATAATTTATTAACGTATGCTTGTAATCCAGTCTCCTATAAATGTATCCTCTCATTTTACCCTTAATGTTAATTAAATATAATTTTAATTGCTAACCTTTTACAATTCACTGATAGAATCACAAAACACGGCAAATTTCAGATCTATTCACGCTGAAACACAAACTCAGAATGGAACAAGTAAAAAAGCTAGAATTGGTCTAAGACCAATTCTTATGATACCCTAGATGAATGCCCGGATTAAATTTCGTATGGTCACCGATCTATTCAAGTATTGATTTTGAAGTTGTTTTTCGCATATATTTCTAGAACAGTTTGTCGCCCAGAAAAAATGGTAATAACCAATTTTATAGGATTTCGTATTCTGCAGAAGTTCTTAGTACAATAAAAATGTCTTGGACTGATCGTTTTCAAAGTATACGTAAAAAACCGAAATTTTTATATGGCAACACCAAGAAGGAGTTGCCCGATTTAGTCCATTTTTGACATTTTATTTGCTAATGTAGTAAAAACATCATGTACGAAATTTCAGCTCTCTACGTCGATGCGTTCTCAGGCAGTGTCCAAATATATAGCGGAAAACGAAATTTTTATATGGTGTACAAAATTTCAGCTCTCTAAGTATACGCGTTCTCGAGTTATCGTGCGCACAGAGGGATGAACGGACGGACGGACGGACGGACATGCAAAAATCAAAATAACTTTAATATTATGCGTGGGTGTCCAATCCATTTTGCTCTACCATCATTATCTCGAGGTGTTACAAACGGAATGACAAACTTAGTATACCCCTATGATTTCATCTAGGGTATAATAAAAGAACCGAAAGTCTTGAAACTGTAAAATTCTTAGAAGTTCGGACACAAAACAATACTATGCACGTGTTATTTACGATCAATAAAAGAGAATCGAAATTATATTCGCATTTGTTTCGCTTTTATATCGCTTCGATAATATAAATAATTTTTAGCTCTGTCGCATTTATTCTCATGTTTCACATTGTGCAGCTCTTATTGTCGCTTAGGCGTCGCTGTTGTGGACCTTCGCCAATTTGTCAAAATATTATGTGCGTCATGAAGACCTAACATTCTGTCAAATTTCAAATTTCTAAGTCACGTCGTTTTCGATGATGGTTGATGGATTTGAAGTCCTAGGGTCGTACTATACATCAAACATAAATTCATGTTAAATTACTCCATTTTGTATAATAGATAAATTATATTGCAGAACCATGTTTATGACAAGAGCTCTCATTAATCTTCTTTAGTCATAAATTACTGTTCATGCCACTAAAACTAAGGCCAAGTAATGGGATGCTTCCCAAACGTATGTTTATGCATGAATCTAACTACATATATAGGAAGTATGCTCATAAGAAAAAACACAAAAAACTTAATGTGTTTCCAGAAATAAATTTTTAATGTTCCTTTTAAAAACCATTCCGTTTCCACTTATACAAAAAAAAAAAGGAAAATTTAAAATCGATTGATTCATGGTCAGAATGTCCACCCAAACTAGCTATCCGCTATCGCGTAAATGTTTTTTTTTCTGAAAATATATTAAAAAAAAAAAAATGGAATCAACACGTTTATAGAGAAAAATCCACATTGAAAACTTAATTTAGTTCAGAGTTAATTGATCTTAGGTTCGAATTTTTAATAGATGTTAATTGCACATTTCTCGTACTTTACAATTTCGCGCAAAGTTTCCAGGTGAGTGTAATTACGCCACGATGTATGAAATACCTTCTCGGGTTCATAGAGTACAAGTAGTAACTTGATCCATGGTGTAGTGGAGAATTGAAAATGGAGGAAGGATAAGGCGCATAAAATTTTAATTAATTCACTTTGCTTTAAACAGGTCGATATAGTTTGCGCTATTCTGGGGCAAACCTCGTGCTCTATACAAACAAGTAACATGAGAAGTGAACGGATGTGCTTTATTCCATTGTGTATTATTCAATGGAGGCTTGCTTTGGTGGAGACATATACCTACTGCCTCCTCTATTGTGTTCAGGTTTCAGACTATATTCTCCACGGAATTGTATTGCTTTTTGATATACGCTTTTATTATGAAAAAAGAAGGCTATAACTGATGACGGGTGCCTGTCATGAACTTGTCGCAGTTTTTATACGGAATCATTAAGGAAGAGAAAACTCATGCTAATTGCGTTGTTCAATGGAGTTTGAAAGGTTTCCTAGAACAATCGGAAGTGGGTGATTAGAAAATAAATAGACAAATAATATATGTGTGTAGTTCTATTTTTTGAAGATAGACAAATCTAACAATGAACTGTGTTGATTGTGAGAAGAAGAAGAACATATAACCTTGAAGCTTACGATATATGAGTGTCCTGCGCCTGCAGCCTTAAGGAAGATCTCTCCAATGAATCGAGTTAACCCTAAAGGCGCGTCCACATATAAAAAACATTCCCCAAATGTTTTACAAACATTTGATAGATATTTGTTCAATATTTGTCAAATATTTGTGAAATGCTTGTCAAACATTTGTGGAATGTTTGATGAATGTGGACACAAATTTTACAGTTTTGGATTCTTAACCTTTAAGTATGGACGTCATTTTTTATTAACACTACCCTGGACGTGGAGTTTCACAGGCTACTATATTAACATGCAACTTTTTCCGAGAAAATGGTTCCAAATATCTTCAAAAGTGTATCTATATCAAACTATACGTAGGTAATAATAAAAAAACGTGTTTCTAGAATTCACTTTATTATTAAAATTATAATAATATGAAAAATCGAAAAATTATAGCAATTTTCAAGCTATATTGACTTAGGCTACATTTTTAGCAATTAAAAGTATCTAAAACTATTTATAGAATGAAAAAAACTTTTTTACCTTAAATTCCAATATTTGGGGATACAAAAAAACATAATATCTACTTCTTTTAATAAAAGACAAAAATTCTGACAACAGACATATAGCATGAAAATTATTGGCAGTCATTGCACAATGGACGAGAACATTGCAGGCACACGGGTCTACTGCACGCAACACAAACATAAGTTGTCATTCTATGTTTTTTTGCGGGACAAATTCTACATAATCTTCTAGTTCCTTGACTGACTGCTTGTGCCTGGACATCTACTGTAACCATGTCGTTACCTAAAACTCGAGTCATTGTCGACCTCAGTTCTCTCGGTAATTTTGTGTTGTTTACACGTCTTTGCATATGTGGCACCACGAGCGAACGAGCCAAACTTTTGAGAAAAACTCCTCTGTCAATATCCTTTGTTTGGTGCATGTTGCAGAGAATGTACGCATTCATGCCACTCAAGTCTAAAACTCGATAAAATAACACCATAGGCCATCTCCTTGTTCGGCGACTACTCGAGTAAATCGAACATTTCTTGTCAGCTTCATCAACGCCCCCTTTCGTAGAATTGTAATAAAGTACAATTTCCGGCTTATTACTACATTCATCAACCTGATCATTATGATGCATGGAAGAAATAAGTATCACTGCTCTATTCTTCTTTGGCACGTAGGAACATAAAGTTTTTTCTTTCGTAAAACCAAATAAAGTAGACTGAACTTCTCGACCCTTCAGTGGTTGAAATTCGCGTGGTAACTCCCTTTTATTTTTTTTCACTGTCCCCACATATGTTAGCTTCCGCTTCGATAGTTCATCTACGAGCTGTATAGATGAGAACCAATTATCAGCCGTCACATTACGGTTGCTTCCTTGGATTGGTTTCGTTAGCCGTAGGACGCATTGAGTTGGAACTAAGAATTTTTTTTCTTGTGCTGTCAATCCTGTACCATCGGAATCTTTCCCAGAGTAGACATAACCATTATAAAAATAGAAGTTTTTAGCATCACATAACGCTCGTATCACCAGTCCATATTTTCCTGGTTTCTTAGGCATGTATGATATCATGTGACTTCTTCCTCGAAACTTGACTAGCATCTCGTCCACGGTGACACATTCACTCAATTCATACAACTGTTGGGAATTACTAACAAACTTGTTGAAAATGAGGGATATAGCAGCTAGATTGTCATTTTGTTTCCTCTCAGCACGATCATTTGGATTGTCAAATCGAAGACATAACAGCACGATAAGAAATCTTGTCTCTGACATGCAGCACCTAAATATCTCACAACCTGTACCATCTGCAGCAAACAAGTAACTTGTGTCTTCATGATTTGATTTTAAAACAGCCGAATAAAACAATAGACCTAAAAATGCTTTGAACTCCAGCACGTCCAAGTCTTTTAGTTCAGGTCTATTGTGACGTACAAATTTGGTCCTGTAACTACAAATTTTCGCATTCGTCCAAGTCAAAATTTGTTGGAGCATTTCATCATCAAATAGCTTATTCCAAATGTAGAAAGGATTTTTGTCATCGTCAGCCGTCAATTTCGAAGAAGCAGCACGAGATATAATATTGTGTTGGGATGTGCGAACCCTAGCAGTAGGTGGCGTCTTACTCCACTTATACCGATTTTTTCCATAGTAAAACTTAGATCGTAATTCCTGAAGAGGCGCGTTGTCTGAAATGTCACTGTCAACTTCTTCCGCAAGGTCCTCATAGTCGTCTACATCTTCATCCTCGTCACTAACATGATGCTGCCTAAGCTCCGGCTCAGATATCAAAAACTGTTCAATATCCTCCTCATTGTCCGAGATGTCGGAAGCTAACAACACTGCATTCAATTCTTCTTCGAAAGATGGATCATCTACCCGAAATATTTTTCTAGCAGGCCGCTCAAGTGAACTTTGGGATGGTCGTTTTGTATTGGAACAGCCCGCTTTACTAATTTCTGCCATTTTGCATACGAAAATCTAATGCAAACAAAAACGCTTAATAAAAATATTTTATATGGCAATAACGGACGTGTAGTCTGACAGACTACAGCCAATGTTTCGATGACTATTACTCACCTCTCATGCATCGAGCGACACGACCTCTTACCTCGCTGGTTGTTTCGCAACTAAAACTGAAGCTACTGAGCCGCTCAGTCGCAAAGAGAGGGGCGAAGTGTGCGAAACTAAGAAACCGAAAATGTTGCGGAGCCTATGAGGCTCCACGTCCATACTTAAAGGTTAAGAAAGTTTCGATTTAATCCAAATGAAATGGAAAACATTACATGTTTGTTAAAGTTTGTATAGAGTACTTTCAGGCAGTTTTTAACAGCTGTGGAAATCAGTAGTGAGAATTTATTTTCGAATTTTGGATTTTCTAATAATAAAGTAATCATGAATGAGAAATGGGAGTAGATAAATAATGTAAAATTAATAGATCTGTATTCTACACACCGAAATATGTGGGACAAATCGACTGAAGAATATTAGAAGTGACTTAGTTATCAGTGGCTGCGGGTGAAGTAAGAAAAAAAAAGCTAAACTCATTGCCTCTTCAGTACATACCGGGAAGAAAACAGGCACAAAAGGCCAGTAAAAGTGATTTTTTGCTTTGCTACTGCAGGAAAAGTTTTTGAAATCAATTGTTTTAAGATTTGAAACAAGTACATTAAATAATGGTAAGAATCACCCGTTCCAAAAATCTTCAGAGCAAATATTTTGCCGTTCATCTATTTCGCTAGTTTGTATTTCGTCTTCTTATTATGGCTCGATTCTATTTACTAGAATTGCGAAGTCACTTGAAGAAATTCTTGTGAAATTTCAAAAACCGGAAAGATTGTCAATTTTTAAATCAGTTAACAAATCACGTCCACTATTCTCTAATCTTCTATCTAAAAATTTTCTGTTGCACAATCTTCTATTTAGTAAATTTTTTCAGACGTTAAGGCAAGTACGACGAAATATGCTGCAATGCACGTTACTTCACTCGCAGAATCTATGATTAAAACTAAACTTTTGGAAAACATTTTTCACACAAATACCCTATCAGATGTTTGACAAATATTTGACAAACATTTGACAAACATTTGTCAAACATTTTATGACAATGTTTGTTATGTGTGGATGCACGATATAATCGAGTTCGTAAGAAGGTTAATTTAGACTAACTACTCTAGGAGAGGACATAATAGATTAACTCTGATGGCGGATGCTGGGGTATTGAGTGGCCTCTTAAAAAAGCTTTTTTCCGAAAAGTTAAATAAAGTTTTACGAAATTTTCTATTGCTCTCCGAACGGATTCAGTTTAATTAAGCCTAAGATTGTACAAATAAACGAATAATGTTTTTGGGAATTTTTATAATTTCCTAGGAGGGCCCGCCCTCATTTAGGGGGTGGGGGCTCCTATCTAGTCCACCCTGGCTCTTATCTAGTTACGATAATGATTGCTCAACTTTCAATTTTTCCCAATCGCAAAAGTCAAATGAGGCGTTCAATTATTTATTTTGTTTTGCATTGTATACGGTGAAGGTGTGAAATAAAACATACAAAAAACTTCCAAATCATCCATTTTAGTTAGTAAAAATAGAAAAATATATTTTGTTAAAATTTGTTACGTTGTTGAACTGGCTGCGGGTAAGCTCTTGAGTAAAGCCAGTGTGAATGGGTTCTCCAACGATGAATTTAAATGAGAAGACGTGAATGTATTTTAACTCTAATTGGTTATTTATAAAACCCTAATACATTTCAGCTTGTCTAACTACTAACTAATGCTTAACTAAAATAATTTATTTCGTTCTTAACCTATTTACCTACACATAAGGCGAGTTGTGTACAGAATGTAATACAAGGATTAGAATACGGATATGCTTGTATTCCCTAAAGCAGACGAGGATACGTCTCAGTGAATTAAATACGGTTGGTCTGGCACTATTGGGGCTATCTACACAAATCTCGAAAAACAGAATACGGATGGTCTCATATTCTCCCGAACAGTCTAGTTAGGTAGTTGATCTCACTTAACTATGATGATTGGGAGGAAGTTCACACTCAATGAAAATGTAATCTAGTAAGCTATCACACTGCGAGATCTTGTTTGGTTGACCGGTGGAGATCAACTGATTTCTACGCCAAGTCAATACCAGGAACGGACTTGCGGTTTCAAATTGAGACATTTATATTGCAATTATTTCATTTTTTTTTATATTATTAAGGCAAGCTCAGTGGATACGCTATGATGCAAAGCACAGCATGGCAGGAAGGAGATAGGGAAAGTATTAGGGGATATGAGAGAGTGGCAGAGGTGCCGATGTATGTCGTGTAAACGTCCGCAGCTTATATGCCAGAGGAAAAACAGAAGATGGTAAGCTGTTCCACATTCGCACTATTAGGGTTAAAAAAGCATCACGAGATTTTACTGTACGGCCGAAGATAATTTGAAGAGTTAAAGGATGTGCGCGGTTTGCAGCGCGAGTATTGCGTGCAGGGATCATTCTACAAGGGATTAGACTAGATATTTGATCAGAATATTGACCATGCATGTGACGATAAAGGAGCGAGTGAGTCGATATGACAAGTTATTGCCAAATGGCCAATGAACTTGAAGGCTATCTTTTGGACAATATTCAAGGAAGCTAAGGCTATACAACCAGCTCCAGCCCATATATGGGAGTTGTATTCCATTCTAGGTCTAATCTAGCACTTATAGATGACCGCTAGATTTGCGGGCTGAAATATTTCTTACACCTTTTCAGAAATTAATGCTCCATCATAAGAAATGGGTGTGGTTAAGTTATGATCTTGTTTTAATGAGATGAGACAGCTTTGGGTCTTAGATGCAATGTATCGACGCGATTCGCTTTGCCCCAAGCGAGGATATTGTTAAAATCGTTATTCAATAATCTAATCATGCAATCTCGTTTAACACATGCGGCTTTCCTCCTGGAGTCCGCAAAATTTTCAAAGGAGTAAGCGAAATCAAGAGTACTGTCATCTGCGCAACTATGGATGGGATTGAAAGTAAGGGAAAGCACATCATTAATGAAAATTAAAAATAGTGTTGAAGAGATAACAGAGCCTTCAGGCACACCAGCATTTATAGGATGCGGTTCAGATGTAACGCCATCTAATACAACACGTATTTGGCGACTAGATAGGAAACTTTCAATCCATAATAGAAGAGGAGGAGAGATACCAAGTGCTTTAAGTTTGGCTAAAAGTGCTGGATGCCAGACTCTATCAAAGGCCTTTGAAAGATTTAGAGCAACGATTTTAGACTCACCAAAATTGTGAAGACTACGGCTCCAACGTTCCGTAAGAAAGATCAGCAAGTCTCCAGATGAGCGTCCAGCGCGGAAGCCATATTGGCGATCCTTGATGAGATGATTAGTTTCTAGATACTTCATTAATTTTGAGTTAAAGACACATCCACTTGAGAGATGCAAAACAGGTGTTTGTGAGGTGGGTGGAAGACGAGAATTTGAAGCGAATCTAGCAGCTAAAATATTAGTTTTATCCAGGGAGTCAACAATTACTTCACCATTATAAAGTAGTGAATGTATGGAGGAACTGGTGAAGTTGTTCCTGATGGCTTTGACCAGGGACCAGAAACCTTTGCTACCTTTGCGGCTTGCCAAGATTATTTGTCTGATATTCTGGCCAAAAAGAAATTTTTTTTTCTGGATAATGGACTTACAGGTTTTCCGTGCAGTCTTGTAGACTTGCTTCAGTTCCGGATATGGATGCAATTGATAGGCGCGAAAAGCAGACTCTTTCGCTTTTATGGCGTGGTTGCACTTATCGTTAAACCAGGAGCGATTTTGCTGTTGTTGAGATCTGCTGTAAGAATCTGAATGTATTCACGCATGCCAAGACTAAGTATGTTACTAAGTTCTAATGTGCATTCATCAACATCAAAACAGACCGACCAATCAATTTCGCTAAGATACTGATTGAGACTTTCTCAATCATAGTGCCAAAGAAGCCTACTTGTAGGTGGAGAAGTACGGCTGCGCAGGTGTGAAGTGGTAAATTGAGCCGTAATTAAACAATGGTCTGAATTACCGAGAGGGGAAAAAATTAGCCTTATCTACAGCTGCATCAGGAATTCACGTTGGTGCATCCACTAGCTGTTGCAAATTAAATGATTCACAGAAAAGTTCAACGAAACGGCCCGCAGGACTGGTGGTAGAAGTATGTCTGCACCACGGTATGTTCTGAACATTAAAATCGCCTGCCAGGACGATTTCGGAAGAGGGGGAGACAGAAAGCAAATGATCAATATTGTTGGAGATATTGTCAAATACGGATACTGTGTCGTCATCACATATATTTGTGAAGTTTTCAGTTTGAACCTAATCCAGATATAGTTAAACTTGGGATTGGCAGAAGGAAATCTTTAAGAATGGTAAAGGCCACATCATTCCGAATATATACTGCGATCCCTCTATGCTGAGAAGATAGTGGCACGAAGCTGTAACGACCTGAGTTTCACTTAGCGCAAGATTTGCGGAATTTTTTGAGGTAAGGTGGCAGTACACCTAAAACCGATTTGCTCTTAATCCGCGAATGTTGAAGAAATCTAAAATGAAATTCTGTATGCTGAAGGCAAAACCAAAAAAGCGAAAAAAAAAAACAAAAAGAAAAAAGCGACACATAATAACACAAATATTTGGGCGCCACCAGCAGCAATCAACGACATATTGCAATAATAGAATTTCAGAGACACACTTGCGGCTGACGATACTGAGGAATTAATTAGAAAATTTACATTTGATTTGTCATTTGACTTAAGAAAGCTCCGCGCAGATACAAAATGCAAGCGAATATTTTGAAATTACTTGTCTCTATGGAAAATAAAAACCAAATAGACATTTGTTTCAACTTGACAAATGTCAAATATTGCCTGTCAGAAAAACTTGCAGCCAACATTGCAGTGTAAAGATTCGGTTTTATGAGGTTCGTGTATTAAATGATTATGGTTTACAACTAGAGTCAGATTGCAATAAACTTTCCATACCGCAAGATTTTTCGAAATTTCAATATTGAGTTCCAATGCTCTACATACTGAGTGAACACCGAGTGTATACAGAGTTATTTCTCAATATACAGAGACACACTTGCAGTTTAGTACAAACTGCAATATTGAAATCGCAAGTCTGTCTCCGGTACAAATCATGACTTGACTTATTTTATAACAATTTAAAACAACAATTTCTTTTATTTGCCCAATTTTCTAACACAATGTGTAGTTCTTAACTATTCTTAATATTTATCTGATGTAATTAAATAGAGTGGTCGAAAACTCTTTACCCTAATTTAAACATGCCTTTAAATCTAGATGAATTCCTGGCTTAATTAAGGTTTTTAAACAGGTATGAAAAGAGGCTGCGAGAAAAAAGGCTTACAAAAATTCACGAAACTTGACTTAATATTCTAAGGGAAGGTCGTATTACGTATAGCTAGAGTACGAATTGTTTTTAATCCTAGGAAATTTACCAACTAACTTAACTAATTATAACTGCCGGGTTTCTAAGACTAATTTGGGTGTAATTTAAGCTAAATATACAGATCTTACCTAGCGGGGATAATTTTAATTTGAATTACTAATTGGAAAATAATATAATCCTTATCTGTAAGACTGTAAATGAGAACGTTTTTAAAGAAAAGGTTTTCTTAATCCTAGTTTATGAATATTAATGTTTTGTTGCTCTAGGTACCAAAAAGGCGGCAACGTTTGAGGCTTATTGTGCCGTGTTATAAACAAGGTCAGATTTATTAGGGTCGTGGAATACCTGTAATAATAAATTAGCTCGTCTGCGCTATTGTGAGGGAATTTGTTAGGTTCAGATGGTTTATTAAGAATGGGATATCGATAATCTGTGGAGTTAAGGAGATCTGATGGGAATTCCAAGCAGGGAGCAATTATCTGGTTGGATGGGTCGTTGAGCTTGTTAAAGCAATTTAAGGTTAGTCTGACTATTTCTTTCTTTATTCGGGAGATGTTAGTTCTGTAGTAAAAAGTTTTATTGGTAAAAGATTTGTTGGAGTTTTGTCTTCTGAAAAGTCCGGTGCAGCGTCTAAGGATAGATATTTCGAAAATGCGAAGGCGTTCCATTTGGGGCAAGCATAAAGGATGATTGGCCTTCTGATGAGCTGTTTATAGCATATTATTTTTATTTTTTTGTTAAAAGACGATTTTGAGGTCAAGATAGAGCTGAGCATATGGTATGCAATGGTGGTTTTCCTGATTATAGCATCTATATGACGGTAGGGTTTGACATTTGAAGGGAGTGGGAGTCCCAAATACGTTACAAGGGGTTTTTGGAATATCCTGAAATTTTGAATTTGTAGATTTATATTTTGTAGCCTGTGTTTGGCCTCTTCGGAAATTGATGTGTTTTCAGTAAAAGCTATGTACTCACATTTGGGGATATTTATTTTGAGATGCCATTTGACGAAGTATGCATGTATGGCATGGAGGTAAGCGTCTATTTGGGGAATCGAGAGGTTTATATTTTTGAGTTGATTTAAAGCAACATATCATCAGCCTAGTGTAGGGTTTTAATGTTTTGTGAAAAGGCGTTTGCTGACTGGACGTCTGTGACGTATATGATATAAAGGATGGGTGATAATATTGAACCTTGAGGTAGTCCTATCTTAAGGAATAAGCTGGTATAGAGCTGTTAGTTAATTTTAATTCTGAACGAGAGAAAACATTTTCTATATCAAGACGGCAAGCAATTGTTGGGGTTTTCATGTTTAATTGGTGGTATATATCAGTTTTGAATTGGATGGTGAGTCATGAAATCCGAACTGATTATCAGGAGTAATGTTGTGTTCTTCACAGTGGTCAAGAATTTTTTCTTTGAGATAACATACAAATAGTTTTCCGATTGCTGGGAGTACAGAGATTGGTCTATAGCTATTTATTTGATTTGGGGGCTTTTTACCTTAAGAATGGGAAAACGTTAGCTATTTTCCAGACTTTGGGAAGTAGACTAGGTTGAAGCATTGGTTAAAGATTATTGTTAGTGTTCGAATGAAAGAGGAGGGAAGCTTACGGAAGATGAAATTTAGGATGTTGTCGGGAGGTTACTAGACTTTGATCGGCGAATTTTAGGGCATAAATTTCTGGCATGAGCACCGCTTGCCGGTTCTTACAAATTGGGACCAAAGCTGAAGTGTGGTCGTTGAAGTTGATGATGGCAACAAGGTTATTGTTAAACTGGGTTGAGATATCTTGAGAGAGATCTGGGTTGTGAAGGAGTCAGCATTATACTGAGTTGAAGATATCGTTAAAGAAGATTCCCAAACACTTGCCTATTTTTATGTTAGAGGTGATAGTTTGAGTAGAGCTGTTGACGTTTATATTTAGATGTGGAAAGGTGGATTTTCTTGGGTTAGTGATATTTTTTATAGATTTGAAAGTGTTACTATCCATTCTAAATCTAGAGAGTTTTTTTATTCCAGTGAGCGTTATAATGAAAATTGATTCGGTTTTAAATGAGATTATTTAGTAGATCTATTTTCGGTTTGAGGACTCGGACAAAGACTGGAGAATATATATTTCTATGGAGAAGTTTCCGTGGTTTGTTTTTGGTGCTTATCACTTTTAATGTGATATCTGGCAGAGGGATTTGGGAGTGTCTAGTAAGAAATGTTGTGGGGATGGAAATATCGATGGCGTTATTTATGATTTCATTTAATCGGAGGATGGAATAATCGATTTCATCTATGCTCATATTTCGATTTATTGGGAATTCTAAGCTCTTAAAGACACAATTTAACGATCTGATGAGTGAGTGGGTTTGTTTTACAATAAATTTCGGACTACGTTAGGTCCGGAAGTAGAGTAAGTGTCTACTAAAGAGATCTTGAGTAATACTACGTCGTGGTCAGATTCGAAGTGCTCTAATTCTAGATATGGTTGATGATTTGGTTCAAGTTGTAGGTTGAGATTTCCAGAGACTAGAAATAAATCAAGGTAAGATAATGTGTCTCTCCAATGGAAAGAAGAGTCTCTGCTTGCTAAGAGATTTATGTCGTGGATGATGAAGTTAGTTATAAGCTAGTCATGAAGGGTTATACGCCTTGGTTCGTTGTGTGGTTGTTTTTGTTAGATGAGATCACATTAATTAGTTGGATTAACTGTAGAAGCTCATTTGGATTTATAGTATGTTGGAATGTGAATAGCCGGGTGTGTAGTAGACGGTAGAAAGAATGAATTCAGCACTGTCAAAAATAAGTTTAATTGTGGTAGTTTCGATAGTAGTTTGATGAGGAAATGGGTGGATTTGTGAGAAGTTTAATGGTTTTCACACCAGAATACCGGTACCTTCACCTTTGTTATTAGGTCTGTCCGATCAGACGAAAGTAAAGTCCTTGAAAGATAACTTTGAAGTTAGTTTAGCATTGTTTCAGTAAGCAATACGATATCAGGTTGGTAAACTCTAAGGTAGGTTAGAAAGTTTACATTCAGAGTGGTTATTTTTATGCTAGTAATTAATTTTGGGACTAGAGTACTCATTGGGAAGAAATTTGGACAAGGAACGAGATCAACGCTAGTCTGATTTCTATCTACGGCCTGCTGGCTTGCTTTCTATAGCACTGGGCTGCCATCGCCAGGTAATGGGAACCAGTGTGGCTTACTGGTTCTATGAGTGGTTGATCATTGGATATATATATGTGCATAGCTCTGTACATAAATATATTGACATATGTTTACTTAAGTGGTGGCCTTCTGTATTCTTTATGGATGAATAGGTTGTAATGAAGGCCAAATGCAGCGGTCACTGGTCTTAAGTTAATTTCACTTTTCATACGTGTAAACGACCCAATTTTTTTTCCTAACCCTTCAACCTGTCACCTGTTTTATTTATGATCGCCAATTACAAAGTGGTCTGGGGGTGGGGGGAGGTTACCAATTTTTTCGGAGTTGACAACATTTCGTTGGCAATCTTTATCTTTTAGGGTTAGGCCTGGATTAAGTTTAGACAAAAATCGTGAACTGTCTTTTTGTATTATGACGGAGACTTACAATTTAATGAGCTCTTCTACATACTATAAGAATTTAAAGTAAAACAAATACAGGAAAAAAATTAGCCAACAAATAATAAATAACAAGAAATTAAAACAAAAGAAAATGCTTATTGAAAATCTATATTCAATTATAAAAAAATATATCTTAGAGCTTAAGTAAGCGATTATTTGAAACATAGCAGGGCAAAACGTAAAGAAATTTAAATTTCCTTCTAGGTTAGGTCAGAAATTTGCCGCGAAGAAAGAATTCGCTTACTTCTTACTTAGACAACTGTAGGATCCATTGTGCTTCATAGATTCATGCGAGTTTATTCTTTTAAAGAGAACTGTAGATCCATCGTAACTCAGTATGCATCTAATCTCTATACCTTGCAGCTTCCCCAACTCCGAGAGAAATAACTAGCAACTAGACCGCCTCTTTTGGTCGGTAGAGCAGGATACTCGCAAATTACATGTCGAATTGATTCAATATCCTGAGGAGCTTTGCAGCTACGCCAGAAATTGTTTGGCTCGTGGCCTCGTAGCATAGCTACGTATGGCTCAATTGTATATTAACCACCCTACTATATAGTTTATTGTTATCTGCTCTGTTGTTCCATTTTTAAAATGATAGTTTTTGAGGAATGTGGAAGGGTAGGTTTTTTCGGGGTTTTCCGATATAACAGAAAAAGGGAGCGATGGGGACTAATGTGTATCCTCTATAGAAAAATGGGACCTTGATGCGAACATGATAGAAGGATGAAATCCGGCGGAAAGGGTCTGGGGTAAAAATGGGAGCAGATTAATGAAAATTAAAAAAAAATCAGGAGCTGCAGTAAGTCGCAGGGTAAGTTCAGGATCTGCAAGACCAATAAAAAAACTGAGAACTTGCTTTGGTAATTAGGTATGCATGAGTATTATAGGATACATTTTATTTCAATTAACAGTCATTTGTAGCTTGGAGGGGCCTTGGTGGTATATTGTATTGTCGCAATATTGACGGGCGCCTAACCTTTTGTTGGAGGGCTGTAGAGCATTGGGGTTCTGTCAGACGGATTTAGGGTTTAGAGTACAAAAATATAGGTGAATAATTTGTTTTGAAGAGGGTTTTTAGTGGGGGGGGGGGGGTCCAGCTCGATAGGGGTTGTCCAAAATCGTCATGTTTGGTATCAAATTAATGAATAAGAGCAGAGGATAACCGAGTGGTGTAGTTTGTTTTTGATCGCTTAAACATCATAACTGAATCTTTGCAGTCGAAAAACGGATTTTTTATACTTGGTTCATATACAACCCAGATCTATATTTTGCATATATTTCTTCTGTTTTTGTTTTCACATCCATTAGTACTATGTTGTGAAGATTTTTCTAATAGGAATTGAATTTCCATGACTTAACAGCTCTTCACTATCATGAGTTGACAATATGTCCTATTAAACAGCGATCATTTTTCCGACTTAAAAGAACTGTTTCACTTCTTTTGCAGTTGTTATTGTAGTTATCGTATTCAAAAACTAATTACATATTTAATCAGGGGACAATAGTTGCATTTTCATTCTACACACAAGTTTTACCGTGCATATTTAACACTTTTATAGCATCTCTTCTGTACGTGAAAACGACCAAATTGATAATTTTCGCGTGATTTAAAATTTTTGGAGGATAATTGGAGACACCAAAATCCATGTATCGTTTATATCATGTATTTCCAAATTTTTTTTTTTTTCTTTTTGTAATATAGCCAGGATATGCGGTGAATCCACAATTTAGTGTGAAAATTCCTAGGTATATACGTAGGTACCTTCACAAAACACAACAAAAGCAGATAATACTCTCAGCTGATAAGTCTTCACCTTATGTCTCCACAACTAAAACAGCCAAGAGTTTTGCAAGTGGAGAGTTAAATGCCAAAAGAATTCTTATCTGGTCCCAGGTGTCCTGACTGATGTCGCCTCTTAGAGTTCCGATCATGATTCTCAAATATGATGTTGCATCTGAGCTATCCGTTTTGCCACATAAGTACTTTAACTTGTATTGAATCCTCCCTCACATCAACTTCAACCATTTATGTTTTTTATTTATTTTAACTTAATTCTTTTTATTTTCATTGATATAATTGAATATTTAAAACTAATTTAGTTTTGAGTTAAAAAAAAAAAAAAACAAAAAATCAAAAGTCTGTTCAGTCCATGCAAGCTCCTAAGTGTATGTAGCAGTTACTATCAAAAACTTTCATAGCATTTCCTTCACTTACTAACTTAATATCCTGTAAGGTCTTTATCTAATTTAGCATCCTTCAAAGCTATAATATGGTATACCATGAGGAAGTACAGACCATAAACATTCATGAATTTCATCTCCGATATAGGTGACTTTATTTCCTGTCAAACTTTTGGTAGTTGTAAAACTCGTAAATCAGTAACAGTACTAGTTAGTACTTCACAGTTGTTTTCAGAAATTTCAAGTTTATCACGGAGTCATTCTGACAACAGAAGGACAATTCATCGTAAGGGATGAGAGTTACAGGTGTAAATGTTGGACACACAAACCAAATAAAAAGTTAAGCAAAATAAGCCACTTGTAAATTTAGCGCATCCGAATTCTGTTCATATTTGATTGGCGAGTAAAATTTCAGGAGTGTTTTTTTAATAGGATAGTTGACCTATGATATATTTTTAGCATCACTAGTATGCTAGAAAAAACTATATAGAATTAACTTGCATACATATTTTACTTTTGGTTTTAATCTAGTATTACCTTGAATTTATGTACTTGTTGTGCGTAGGTTCATTGATAGAAAGGCCGACTTTAACAGTTTGAATACTTTTATTTAAAAACACTAAACTACCGTCACAACTTTGACTGCTTCCTATTCTAATTTAAAACAATTTACTTAATGAGTGGATAACAAGATGGATGGCACATGACGATTCAGAGATTTTTCTCTAACCAACTAGCTTTTGGATACAGCGGGTTTTCATGCGAGCTCGAACTTGTTTCAGTGGCTTATGGCGTTACCATGTACTTAGCGTTTTCTTAAGGGTAGAGCTAGAGTCACTACGTCATATGTCGTATCGAGGAGTTGTAAGTAGAGCTCATATCTAAAGTACAAAATGTGTTACAAAATTTTCTGTTGTGGGGTTCTGACTTCAAGTTTTCTAGGCATCTATCTCATCGATTCTAAAATAAACAATTTCGAATAAATTTTATCTTTATTGCAGTCGATACCAATGAAGTTTTAGTACAATTTTCACCATTAAGCTTAATTTTTCCTAGACCTGATGGCATTTTTATGAAATTTTTGAAATTAATTGATCCAACCATTTCAACCGCTCCAGAGTTGCAGGGTGATTATGAAAATATGATATGTAGTTATCCACAAAATATTCTGGGTATTAATAAGTATAGGATGCACGTTCACCGTTAATAACTCGTTGTATGAAAAACTTCGTAAACTCTCCAAAGAACTACATAACTAGCCCCTTACTCTCTTTGGAGCTATGATGGTGTTAAATAAAAATTACGGTCATTTTTACTTTTTCCTTACTTTGACTGCTGTTTTTTTAAACAAACTGATTGACATAACCCTTTTTTATAAAAAGTGTAAACTGTGAACTCTCCTATTTGAATTTACCTTTAAAGCCTATGTCCTAACTGTAGCTGTTAAAGAATTATTAGCTGTCAACTGTCAGGTCATCCCTGAATAAGTTAAAAGATTCTTTAACGACTATAGTTAGCTTAGAATTATGTTAACAAGCTGATTTTGTTTTTAAATAACGAGGAAAAAGTACAAAAAAAAAGAATAAAAAATTCTAAATTCTTATTGTGGACCGCCATAATTCTGGAGAGGAGAGGAGAGGAGTATGGGTTGAGCAGTCGTTGGAAAGGCCACCCGGTTCTTCCTATCATGATTCTTTGTACGGTGACTAGGGTGTAAGGTTTTTTAAGTTTTAAGATTCTGGGTGTTTCGTGAAAGATTATTTCTATTTCTTAATCACCCTGCAATTCCGAAATGGTTGAGATGGGGGGCTCATCCCATACAATTCTTTTTATCTAGCTGAGTATTATGGAGCTCCTTGACGGGACCATCCTGTATAATACAAAATCCGTTCTTACGGAAGCTTGGAGAATTGTAAGTAATGAGACCAATTCCGTTAAATACCTTGTGCAACTACCCCAGTTGATTACAGACTTGCTTTGCTTCTTTAACAAAGTTTTTGAAAAATTAATACTTTTTGAAAAATTGCACTTTAGTTTCGGTTGCACAGTTCTTATCAAAAATTTCCTCGAAGATCGTCTACATCTGGTCGCCTTGAACAAACTTAATATGTAGGTTCATCTTCATGCTGTTCTACAAGGATCGATACTTAGGTTTTTGGTCTTCATATTATAATGTTAATGACATGCCATAGGTTGTACGAAATGCAAATTTTAGGTTGTGCCGGCCGCAGTAACAATGAAGTACGTATGTATATATTTGCGCATGTGTAAATAAACTTTGATTGTATCCTAGAAAATTCTTATGTATCAGTTTCTCCAGCAGGCTACTTTATCTACTCTAACTGTAATTTATCCTTGACGCTAGGCGCTTTCGGCAAGCACATTCTCAGTGAGACAAGTGAGATATTCTCAGTTGGCTCACTGAGACTGCACTTTCGGGGGGGGGGGGGGGGGCATAGGTGTCCCAAGTCCTAACAAGTCAGAAAAATAGGGCTTTAAAGTCGCGTGCTGAACACATCTGAGCACTTAAGGACTGCTATTGTAGATTAAAAGGTTTTATTTTATCGGACTTTGTAATAATATACAGACCACATTTTATATGTAATTTGTAAATTATGTTCAGAACTGGAGGGGAACCGGTGCGCTCCTGGTGGTACCCCCTTAAGGGAAATAGTCAGAAGGTATGGACATATTTTTGGGGTATATTTCTGTAGACTAGGACATTATATATATAATTTGACTTTACTAGCATCTATCTTACAACGGGGTATGTATGCAGTATGCAGCTGTGTACAAAAGTTTATAAACTTTCGCCTGAGTGATGTATACAAGATCCTTGTCTTATATGAATTGTAGTACATTGTAGATAGTATTACCTCCAAACCTTAATCGATAAGCGCCGGAAACACCGGCTCTGATATTACCCTGCCAGTAATAATTACATTAATATTTCGAGGATTTCTAAAAATGCGTAAGTGATATTTTAGCTTATAGAATTTGACGCTACTTTATTAGTTTAATATCGGACACAAAACGTAACAAACTTTCAATATTTCGGCAAGAAAAGCACGTACATCATCGTTTCTCTAGCGTTTATCATATGATAATTATTTTGATAAATTATTTTGCCTCATATATTTCAGAATATAATCCCTATCTCTATGAGCAATAATTGGGTGTTGCTAACTAAGGCAATCCCTTCTATTTTCGATATATTTTCGCTCGTACATATATTGAAATTCCGAGAAGAATTTTTTTTATCTCGAATTGTGCCATGAGGAACATCTTTCCATCTTGTATCTTTTCTTGTATTTACAATATGTAAGAGTTCAATGGAGACCGATATCGGCACTTTCACTACTCTCCTTATTTACCTTATGGTATTTTCTTCCCACCTTGCTATGCTTTGGCCTTTAGGGTATTCTCTGAACTTGGCGTAATAATGTAGGTATAAAAAAGTTAGAACTGGTCTAAGACCAATTTGTACATTTTTGAAAATTTATTTTTTATTACTATAAAAACACCATGTACCAAATTTCAACTGTCTATGTCGACGCGCTTCCAGGCAGTGTCCAAATATATAGTGGAAAACGAAATTTTTGTGTACAAAATTGAAACTCTGCAAGTATACGCGCACTCGAGGGTTTGTAGGGGGGGGGGGGGATCCACCAGAGGGATGTAATAGGTCAAATTAAAGAAGAGAGTTCACAGTTTATAGTTTTTATGAAAAAATGTTATATTAACTACCGTTTGCAAAAAAATTGAGGACAAAATAAAGAAAATGTTAAGAAAAGCCGAAATTTTTAATTTAGACCACCAGAACTTCGAAGAGGATAAGAGTACGGGGCAGTACCAAGCAGTCGTTGCAAAGCCCATGAAGTTCTACATACAATAAGGTCTTAACAGCGACCGTACACCCTGTGCTATTTAAAATACAGGGTGTTGTGTGAAAAAACTAGCATAATTTCTTAATCACCCTGTATCTCCCAAGCGACTGATATGGACCCCCCCTCCTAGCCATACAATTTTTTGTTCGTCTAGGTGAGTACTTCACTTCCTGCTGTATGGACCACCTAGATGGAAACACCCTGTATAGATGTTGTTGATTATTATTCGGAACGTCACTCCCACCTGAAAACAGTGGGTGAAACATCTGAATATATTTTGTGGACTTATCGGGCTCTTACCACGTACAGAATACATATTTTTGGATTAACTGTTTTCCTGATCAGAATTAGATGGAAAAATTTCCTTTTTTTTCGGTTTACTTCCATTTCTGATTAAAATTCTTCGCTTGACCCTATAATTGCCTACCAATAAATTTAAGTGTCTCTAGACGTCCCAAGATTCCTTTAGTAGTGTTTTAAATTGAATCAAAAAATCATGTATCCCTTGAACGACTGTTTAGGACACAACTTGTAAAGGTACCCTATTTAAAAGTGTATTTTTATCGCTATTACCTGACAGCCAGCAGGATTTGACTTTTTGAACGTTGAGCGTAAAACTGAATAAACTGAACATAAAACACTAAAAGTGGATAATGTAATCAAACATAACATGACTACAAATGTCGTTCTTCTCTTCTGCACAAACAGGATAAATTTATAGCTTTTGAACGTAGATTTTAGGGGGGGGGGGATTTTTTCGACATGTACACCGGATGCTACCGTAAGCATAAGTATTACTTATTCGTACGTAGCCCGCTTTGACCCTTTAACTCATTTTCAATTCCCTAATCGGGAAGTAGGGATGTTGTAAAATGCTTAAGACAGCCAAAACCCAATATAAAATATTGAAAAAGCTTCACCAGTCCTCAAGGGATTGGCTCTCTCCCCATTATTTCAGCTTCCCGAATACAGCCCGAGGGGCTTGATGCTCTCTTATTGACAGTTCACAGGCTTTAGGGCCAATCAATAAAACTCTGGGTAATATATATTGAGGAGCATGAAAGGGTCATCAGGTCATTAGTCGTCGCCAGGGCGCACAGTATATGGGGTGTTTTTGGGGAAGCTAACCCTCCTGCAGCGTTTGTGTAAATGTTTGGCGAGGCCAAATGACGGTTCGTTTAGTTTGTTTTCCCCAGGGTCGATATCATCTAGTAAAGAATTTATTACGTGGCTGAAGTCGTGTTAAACAAAATTACTTTACTCCCCTCCCGAATTCCTGTCCTGTTCACTACATTCAGGAGATACAGTACACCGCACGGATGTGTTTAAATGACTTCCTGCCCCTTCCAACTTGAAATTTCGTATAACTAGTTCGTTGTTGGTAGACTTTTGCATGGCATGATTTCATCAAATTTGTAGTGTTTCATCGTTGGCTTGTTTTTCTACCCCTCTCCTTTTTCTTGAATATCGGCTTTTTCTTTTTGTTTTAGTTTTTTTTATCATCTGTTTTTAAACTTTAATTAGCAGTTCGTTGTAGGATGTAGCAAAGAGTGGTAATTGAATGATTTCAAGTTACAGGGTTGTTCAGCAAGTGGCAGGAAACAGTGAAGCTGTCATCCTAGATCGTCTTTCGCCTAGTACACAGTACTCTATTACCGTAACTGCCATTTGGGCTGGAAAAAAGTATCGCAGTCGTCAGGTTATATTCCGAACTTTGGGTAAATTTACATTGAAATTGATTGCGGCGATGAAGATACTTAATAATTGGTTTTTCTTTTACAAAACATAGATCTTCCAAGGAATTCAGCACAACAGGATCTCTATACTGCAGCAGGTGCACTTCCAATGGCTCCCCATGGTGGTAGCAGTTCAGGGTTTGATGGTTTTCCCGATGATTCATTATTAACGACTTCTGGAAATTCTACGAATAATGGCACTGCTAGGGAACTACCACAGGTGAGATCCCCTTCATAGTATTTCTGGTGAAATTTCCTGAACTGAAAAAAGTTGTTCTGCTCTTAATAGCGTTCCTTAACAGGAATTTGCGTTAACAATGCATGTGTGAAACCAATATTTTTAAAGTATTCTTTAAGTTGTACAATTTACTCGGCTGGGCTGAGGTACTGCAGGCAACCTTTTTGACTTGGGGATTTGTTTTTCCATTAATTATGAATAAACTAGAAAACTTATCAAGTTTTTAAGTTCTTTTAAATTTTGTAATTTTTTACTAAACCCAAGGATTTTTGTGGCATACAATGCTTGAAATGGAAGAAAAGGGTTTTTGCTTTATTGAGTCTAAATGAAAACGTATCACAGAATTTTATTCGTTTTGCATTGTATTATAAAATTGCCTCTTGCTAAGTTACAAACCGTACGTGGAAGTCTTTTATCACACAGTTTTGTTTGTTTTATGGATGGGGGCTACAGGGTAAGCACTAGTCGGTTACATTTCCGTACGAATGTCCGCCAGATCCACAACTGTTACTGATTTCATCAACTTTTCGACATGCCACATGTGGTGGCCCCTGTAAACTATTTCTGTATTTTTTTGACTAAATGACAGAAGATGTGGTTCTTTTAAAGAATGTTGAGCTTATCATAAGCGACTCTATCTTTAATAAAATGACTATTGGTTCAGATCATGAAACATACTATGAAACCAAAGTTTCAGAAAAGCGGACTTTGCTAGTCACATTTTTTTAGTTATGGCTAGTATTAGGCTAAGAATTGCCAGAGGTAGAGCCAACATTTCAAATTGAAAAAAAATCTTTAATATTCATGGCATGCCTCAGTACTAGTTTTTGCAGGAACATTACGGTCTCGCAGATAAACGACAATGAAGGGACATCAAGAGTGGAAGGAGATTTTGGCAAATAGTGGTAGCAGAATTCTACGAAAATGTTTGCAATGAATTACCAAGATGGTAAATTGCCGTTTAAATTGCTAGTGGCACGAGCATTAGAACTTTCTAAAGACAAGTAAAATAGCTGGAATTGGTCCAAGACCAATTTGATATGCTACTCTAGATGTAAAGAAATTACTTTCGTATGGTCACCCATCTGTGCATGTTTGATTTTTGAAGTGGTTTTTCGCATATATTTCTAGAACGGTTCGTCAAACAGTAAAAATAATTATAACCAACTTCATAGGATTTTATATTATGAAGAACTTTTCAGTACAATAAAAACGTCTACGACTGATCGTTTTTACAGTGTACATAAAAAACCTAAATTTTCCTATGGCAACACCAAGAAGTGGTTGCCCGGTTTAGTCCATTTTTGAAGCTTTATTTACCATTACTATGAAAGCGTTGTGTTGAAAATTTCAGTACTCTACATTGACGCGCTTTCAGGCAGTGCTAAAATATATAGTGAAAAACGAAATTTTTGTATGGCAACCCTACCAAGAAGTTGCCTGATTCGTCCCATTTTCGAACTTAAATTTGAATTTTTTTTTTAAAATTGCACGTCGACGCGTTGTCAGGCACTCTCCCAATATATAGTAAAAAACGAAATTTGTATATGGCAACCCTACGAAAGAGTTACTCGATTTGTCCCATTTTCGAACTTTTGTTCTGGAATTCGTGAGGACGGAAGGTCGGACTCACATGAAAAAATCAAAATAACTCTTAATATTATGCGTGGGTGTCCAATCCACTTTTCCCCCACCAGTATAATGGAAAATTTGCATGTATAGATATAATTTATTGCATCTGAGCTGCTGAAAGTGCTGGCTCAAAGTCCATCAGTCAAAGTCTATCAGAAGAAGTCCTCGTACGAATCCCTGAGGATCTGATCGAAGATATATGAATGAAAAAATTCGAAGTGCGAGGTAGCTGCTTAATACGGCGAAAATTCCGACTCTTCTGATCTGGAACATATGGAAAACGTCTTATAGACTCAGCATTTCCTATGTATGTAGATAATAAGAGTTGATAGATGCTCTCTGCACAATTTGCGGTGTTGAATCATTAATAATGGTAGACTGTACGAAAGCTTCGACGTACACTGTAAAAAAAGCAGGACAATTCCCTAAATTTAAGACATGTTTTTTCTTAAAAATAAATGTCATTTTCTCTGATATAAAGGAAAAGTCAATTTAATTTTCCCGAATCAATGGAATATTCAATGGATGTAGGTATTTGACAGCAGAAAACCTATATAGTACCTATCGTAAAATGGGGTGACTTTGGCAGCTAGTGCCAGTCAACGTATATAGAATACAAGTTATTCCCATTCCGAACCACGTTCCGCCATTAGTGACAATATCGTGAAAATAAATTACGTCACAGAACATGTTCCAACATTTTAATGGGAATACGTTGTATTCTATATACCTTGCTGCCGGTGATCGGTTGACGTGATGGTAAAGAGGCGCGGAGTACTGAATAGTTTCTTTGTTACACGATTCGGTAGCACGTGCACGTGTGTTACTTTAAAATGCCCCAAAATTATATTAGGCCACTAACAACGCGTGGATATCGAAACTGTATAGATGATGACATTATAGGAACACAGAAGATATTAAAAAGGTCATGTTACAAGTCGGTGAGAGTAAAAAGTGGAAAGTGTCTCGTGAAATGATTCAGAATAGACTAAGTGGTGTACACAAGTAGAAAATTGGTGGTTCGCCTACTTTAAGTCCTGAGGAAGAGACATTGATTGCGGATGCTTTGCATTAGGTGGCTATGTGGTAGAAAATTATGATAATGATGTCCTATACTTATTGTGTAAAATAAAATCGATCTCTTATAGGGGCATAGAATGGCTAAAGTATGTCACTTTTACATAAAAAAACTACTGTTACGAAATCTCTAGATTTCCCCCGTGATGAAGAAAGCGAATTCGTAATCTGCAAAAGGTTAATCATTAATATAAATAAAAATAAAAGTGTCCCTAAAAAAGAGCTCTGACGAATGCCAACAGTATATAATTGGCAGTCATTGTTGACATACAAGTCAACCCCCGAGCAGGGATCGACACAAAAAGTTAACCATAATAAAGGGCTATCCAATTGTAACGCCTAGATGTCAGCACTGTTAAATGTACACATCTCATGTCGTTTTAAATGACAGAAGGAATTTTATTTTAGGTATAGAGCAATTTTAACCAGGGACAGGTATACATTGCAGCTACGCATTTACAATCTTATTATAAATGTAGGCGTTGGTTGAAAAATACCCATCTCAAATTTCGTGACGTTTTGTGTGTCAATAATTCGCCAAGTCAGTCAAATTCATGAAGGGGTTGAAGTATATAAAGATGTTACAATCTTTTGATGATACAAAATTAGTTGGTAAGTTTCAAAGGAAAATGCAAAATTTATATTAAACTAAAAAAATAAAAAATAAAAATAAAAAATAAAAATAGGACTAAAGCTACGAAGCAAAATTGAAAACTAAAAAATCATACGAAATTGATATATTATAAGCACGGCAACAAAATTGATATTGAAACAAGCAGATCATCCTTGAAAATTGAAAATAACAAATAGCTATAACTAGCAGCAGTGCAGGAAGTGAAAGAGCATACAAAACAGGAAGACATAGGTCATGGAAAAGCAATATGAAAATACTAATGAAAATAAAATGAAAATAATAATAAAAACAAAAATAAAAGCTCAATATATTGTTGTTTCGGGGTGTGAGAGTTATGTCAACCTGCATGAGCCCCATCCGAAGTCAGATGACGAGTCAGCAGTAGTTTGAATGAGCTGGCCGAGCTCGTTAGCTGCAAAGCCTCCGAGAGACTGTTCTAAGGTCGAGTAACATGAACAAGGTAAGAGCGTCCTAAATTTTGATGTCGATAAGGGAAAAGTTGAAAATAGATAACCGGGACGCCTAGCGTCAGTTACAGATAATCAAAAGATAATCAAAAGACAATAGAGAAGTACGGAAGAGGGAAATGTGGTGGTATCTTCTAAATTCACGAATAAAGTGGCCCACACACGATACAACTGTCGATCCAACGGTTATTGTACAGCCGTTGGACTAACAGTTGTATGGTAATCCACAGATGATACAATTGTTGGACCAATTTCGTCCGTCGCATATACAACAGCAGTTTGCCTGCATGCACATCCAACCACGGCAACATGAATTGGCACAACAGTTGGACCGACACTTATTTCGTGTGTGGGCCGCTTTAAACGAATAAAGTTATTGACAGCGACACCCAGCTTTCTCCTACAGATCGAATGCAAGTGAAGGAAGACAATGCTCCCACTTGTGAAATAGGGCAAGACAAGTGTCTTCACCAGCCTAAAATGAAGAGCAGGAGACAGAACCCTTGCAAACAACCAAAATATTTAAAGTATGACATATAAATTTGTAAATACTATATATTTTACATTTTTAGAAGTGTTGAGGATAATTCGAAGATTTCAATCGCATGCAACGTAAGGTAAAGCTGTGCCATTCAGGATTACAGTTGGAAACTGTGAGATATCAAGCCTCTTACGATTTACAATCATGTAATTTGATTTATTGGAATTTAAAAATAAATCGTGCTTCTAGAACCACTTTTCAAGCCTCGACACAATCCTCTAAAATACCAACCGGCTACTGAACATTAATGGGGTTAAAGTTGAACTCTGAGGTACCCCACACGTGAAAAGTAAGCTTCTCGAATTAAATCATGAACTTTGTTTTGTTGAGATCATCCAGTAACAAGGCTTCCGACAAGTGCCGCCGAGGATTAAGAAAACCTGAATTTATCTAATCAGACGTTAAGGAGCTTGGAATCATTGATATTGTCGAAGACTTTGTCAGGGCTGTTAGGTAACTCTTATCGAAAGTTTTACGAATGTCGGACGTTACTTTCAATAAAGCAGCATCATAGCTGTGCTTGAATCCTGACTACCACGGGATGAGCATTTGATTGAAATGCGGGGGTCAGTAGAATCGCATTTTTCAAAATTTTAGAAAATTGAGAGGATGTCAAAGTTGCATTGAAAATGTGGCATATCAATATCTCATTGGATTTTTATGGAGGATTTTTCATAAAGTTTTACATTTATAAGTGTGCAAAATTCAATTACAGAAGATTTGAACTTTTCGACTTAGCGATCAGAGAAGTCTCATCGGTATGGTTATCTCTGATCGCCTACCATAGAAGTTTAATGTGGAGGTCACGCCGGCAATGCCTACAGCGATTTACATATCAAGGGATATCTTCCCAGCCGATGGCGAAGACTGTGGTGTGCCTTCCAAGTGAGTATTCCAATCCACTGTCAGGTTCAAGAAAGTTAACATCAGCACCGGCTCCCTCATTAGTGAGAGAGCCGTCGGTGGAAATGTTTAGAGCGGATCGGGGCATTCTCCATATGACATTACCTCAGCCCACGATTACCTTTAAGGAGAACTCATAGAGAAGCGATGTTTAAAACGAAGCTCTGGAACTATCGCATCATGTGGCATGCGGGCCAGAGAGTTTATCCGTTCCAGCCCATACGCCAAAGAGCAATGGGAAAAGCCAGTCCAGCTATCTTCCTCACATCCCCGTAATCCTTTTGGAATCTGCCTGAATGACAAGATCCAGGGGTGGCTGATAAAGTAAGACATCAATGGCAGCAGCAGCCGTGGATCGCATGGGGCCTGTAATTCCCAGCCAAGCAAGCCTTTGCAGGTCCACCAGCTTCCGGATCGTAGTGACCACGTGAGTCCTCGACCGCCATTGGGTTATTATACTTAAAGACGAGTTTGTTGGAGAAACTATTTCGTATTGTTTTTTTTTTTTTATCTATAGAACATTGACAATAACTTTTCTCCTAATTTATGCTTTATACATTTATTTATTTCGGTTTTTTTTTTTTCTAGATACGCGGAGTTGAAGTGGGCATAGTTCTTATAGTTCTTCTAGTTTGGGCTGGTGCGATAGCATTATTTTTTAATCGATGGGGTAAAATTCGTATGTTACTTCCATACCAACCGGATTATAAACAAGAACAGCTAAAAGTGCCAGGAACAGGTGTCTGCGTTGGAGCAACATGCACGGGACAACATTCACATCAGGTAACCCGAAATATATTCCATTTAAAATTTTTTATCATAGAAACCTTCTGGGAAAAATTGGAACTAAATCCAAAATAAACGTCCCTTTATAGACTGTACACACAGACAAGATAATCAAGGTATCGATTTCATTTATAAGAAGAACAAGAATAATAATAAGAAGAAGAAAAGTGCTTGAGGAGCTTTTTCCTGTTTGATTCCTTCTGCTCGTCTTTTGGTTTCTTTTGGTTTTTTCTTCGCTATTTTTTTTCAAATGCTTTTGTTGCCTATATCCTGCTGCCCCACCCACCCACCCCAAATATAGGCACATAACTTTACACACAATTTAAGAATTTTCTTTTGCGGTACAGTCACCCGAAAAGTGTTTCCTCAGATAATAATATTCTGTCAATTGATACGCGTGTATTAACTATTCAAGTATATGTATGTTCATAGGTGCCGTGCTTCTGTATAATAAAAAGACATAAAGTCCTGAGGGAACACTTTGCGAGTGTATAAATGAACCGCCAGCCGACCATCTTTGATCGGCTGTCTTGTATCTATTATCTTCCTGACCTGTGCTCCTTATAAAGGTCTCATTGCCGAAATCTTTTATTTTGCGGAATGCTAAGATAAAAAAATTTTCTTTTCTTTCTTCTCTTCTGCTTCGATTTTATTTCTTTTCTGTATTTTTTTCTGTTTCCGCATTCGATTTTCTTTGGTGACAAGGCAAAATATCCTTCTTTTCAAGTTGACGACGTCAAGATTTTTGTTTTGTTGACTGAGTGACAATTTTTGTGAAATTTACCTGGAGCAAAGTGCTTAATTTAAGATTTTTCTTCTTTTGTTTTTCCGTTTTTTGGGTTTTTTTTTTTTGCTTTAGATAGGTAACAGACTTTACAACTTGAAGCAGACTAATGCCGCTCTTAAAAAATAAATAAAGCACTTAGAAAATTTTCCAGAAAAACCATTTCAAGTGAGTGCGGTCGTTTTTAATAAAATTTTATGGAACGGTAAAAAAATTTAAAGGGAAAAAAGAGTGTTTGTTTGTTTTTCCATTAGTCGTTTAGTTGGAAATAAATTCACCGCAGTGTAAAAAAGAAAATTTTCGTTATGCTATAAAACTTTGGTTGCCCTTTCTGCCTAAATAAAACTTTCTCGTCGTTTCATGATTTATTAGTTTCCAATTCTCGTCCATGAAGTCTACTTACTTTGGGTACAATTGTGTCTACCCGTGACTAACGATTTTCCAGATGACTTATTTTTGCCTATAATTCTGTGTCGGTTGACCTTTTTGAATCGCTCTACATATGTATAACTCCTCTTTTACGTACATACATATATCTAGTCTAAGTTATTGACTTACATCTAGAATTCGGGCAGATAGATAATATCTATGGAAGTCTGTATCTATAAATGTATCTTCTCCCAGGCGAATTTCATATTTATGTTAGATTATAAGGCTCTTCTATCGTCTAGCATGTGATTTATGAAATCAGTCTGGAAAGTAGATGACGGTGCTACATAGAAGAGTTCGAACTTTCTGGAAAAATTCTCGAATTGACATTAAATATTTGCTCTTTATGGAAATCATTAGTTCAGTTATGGTTTATGTGAATGAAGACATCTGTTCGGAATAATTTCGAACGGAAAAACTTATGGGTTTAACGAAAAGGTGTTTAAGTATACTGCTGTAGTGTCGTGATGAAAAATTATTGATATATACATTCCATAAATAATAAAATTGATAATTCTAGACACCCACGAATACTATAGCACGTATAGAGCTGATTGTGCGAAAAGGACGATTTCTTCAAATGTATTCCCGTTACCTTTGACGTTTGTCCTGGAGCCTTATTAATATAGAAGTTCGATGATAGGGTCATCCAATTACCCATATAAATACTTTTTATCAGAAGCAAGTGTGAATTATATGGTAGCAACAAATTCTTGTCGCAATTTTCGAGTGATTATTCCCCATAGTCTCCATACGGCACTTGGATAAACCAAGAAACTTCTATGGTAGGCAAACAGAGATAACCATACTGATGAGACCTCTCTGATCGCTGGGTCGAGAGCTTTCTCTGCATTCTCAATGCATTTTAGAAATTCATTGAAATTATTTTCAGAAATAATCCACCTTATTAATATAGGCATCGCAAACTCTACTAGATAGGTATTGCTCTGCTCTGTATATATAATGGTGTCTACAGAAGAGTTTTCAACAGTTCCTCGTAGCTTTATTCAATAATCAACATTTCATTTTATATTTGGTCAAGAACCACTTAATTTTTTGGTATCAGGGATATCAGCTTGCAAGTCAAGGTACATTTTTGATATTAGTTTTTCGTCAGTGTGTACAACTTTACAGAAATTCTTTCTAAATATCATGTAACACCTCAGATCCACTTTCAGTTGCGAGTCACCTATTTTCGAAACAGTTTTCGCCTAACTTCCGGCCTCTACGTCGTTAGAGAGTTGTACCCTCATATGTATTTATGGTTAAGATACCCCTTTTACAATCGTGTGCCCACAACGTCGACTTCATCAGACAATAATTAATATCATATGCGGTTGTCTCCCTCTCTATTACCGGTAGAGAGATTCTTGGAAGTCAGGAGTCAGCAAGACAACTATCTCCCATCAATTAAAGTATTGTTAACCCTTATCCTTATGTCTTGTTGTAGAGTTCGACTCAATGCTTTGGCAACTCTTTTGTACGACATGGTACTGTAATATGCTTGACCTATTACTCCTCGGCTAAAGCGATAACAACATTTACAGTCCAGACGAAGTCGAGTGAAGGTCAGTGAAATTTTTCATTAATCATGCACTTGATAAACAAAATCTAGTCCGCACGCCTTGCAAGCAGGTCATGCGAGAAGTCGCATTACTCTCGCGCATGCGAAGTTAGTCGGGCCACTTGAAAAGAGGGGAGTTTCAGTATAGAGGTCGCTATACGTCTCCCCCGCTGACCTATTAATTTCTTCTGACCATTTCGGGTTAGTCATTCTAAACTCGTCTAAATAGTTAATAGTATTGCTATTCTCAAGTGTTGTTTGTTTCAGACTACGTAAAATGTTCTCTGCCTTAGCATCTTTATATTTATCCCCCCCCCCCCCAACTGCTGAGAATTCGAAACGTCGTACGTTGCAAAATAGCGAAAAGCTCTTTTACTTTTATTGGTGAACAGGGAACTATAAGTTAATTTTAACAACTAAAAACAATTAATTGATTTATTTTACACCTCAGTTCATTTTTAAATATTCGAAGATAATAGTGTAAAGTTTATAGAAAAAATAGTGTAAAGTTACCATGGACCGCAAATCTAGGGAAACAACGGAGTCGAAAAGGAAAACTGTTATACGCTTACATAAAAAATGCTGGTAATTAAGGGAAGTCAAAGAAATTGTTAACATACCTCACACAACGTTGAATGATAGAATGGACTGATATGTGATAAGAAAAATATGGACTTAGGCCTAAGGCACAACAGTTGCTTATGCGGATGACCTAACTATCTTGGCATATGGCAAATTCATATAAACTTGAAGTAAAAGACGCACTAATGCAAGGTGTGTTCTTTTGTCTCCGGAGAACAGGGCGGAACAAAAGATACACAAAAGACCGGCTCATAAATTTTCATAGTAGATTTATAAATAAAGCGAACAATACAAATCGGCAGAATAACTTGTTCTCTCGAGTATATGGGAGCTCTAGAACAAGGTACACAAAAGAGCACAGCCACAATATGGTCGTTTAGACTACAGTTGGGTAATACCAGATTAACCCTATTTAATGAGGCTAAGTAATTAACTGTCATACTAGATTATGATCTGAGTTGGAGGTCTAATATTTTGGCTTGTGCCGACTGCAAACACAGCCGCCTTTGGTTAGATAACCCATCGGGTAGAACTACAAAGGAACTGTGGGGTAAATCTAACCCAAGCCCGATAAAAAGCTATTGGGACTAACAAGTCGAGCATGAGAACTCTAGCTCTCACTGAGCATTATTTCCTCAGGGATCACCTACATAGGATGGGATTTGTCGATGATCCTGATCCTGGAATCCGAAAGGGTGACTCACTTTCTTTGTGACTGTCTGGCTTTCAAAGGAATGCGTTACAGATCCCTTGGTTTCACACCTCCTGGACGAACGCATGAAGCCGGTAAGGAGGGTTGGGGGCTAATATTGAACTTTGTAAGAGCGTCCAGTTGGGACATATTAGCAATTGCTCATATGCCTGGGGGATGAACAATGAGCCTTGTTGTAGCCTACGTTCCAGGGTCCCCATTGCGATCTCCACCTCTCTTCAATTCATCCATCCACGTCTTCTTAGTGTTAAAGGGAAGGAAGTGTTACTATACACTCTTAGCGATCAGAGGCGAAGCGGAACGAGGCGAGGCTAGGCTAGGTACTTGAGCGAGGCGATGTGAAGATATACCTCAAGGTGTAGTGTTCACAACAAGGCATTCAGTTTCTTAGTAAATGGCGAAGTGAGAGAATATAAATTATGTCATCAGATTCTGAAGAAGAAATTTTATGTTTGTCAAGTAGTGCAACTATATGCCAATTTTCACATAAGTGTACTTTCCGTAGTAGAATGAATTAAGAACACTTCGATTATATCAATGAAAAAACCTATACGAATATGAAAATCTTCATTCTCGAGCGAGATACCTCGAGGTGTCTCACCATGTCGCTCGCTGATACAGCGTTGTTATGAACACTCTTATAGTACAGCGTGCAATCATTTTATTTCTTCAACTCTTGATATAGCCACGCCTCGCCTAGCATCGCCTCGCCTAGCTTCGCCTCGCATCGCCTCGTTGTGCACGTACCCTAATGCTTATATGAAGGAGACCAAACAGGACTGGCATATTCCAAGTTAGGCAGAACGAGGGTGTTATATGTACAAAGTCTTTGTAGTATAAGCATAATCCAATCTCTTAACCAAGTGTTTTATAAATCCCAGCATTGAGTTAATGTCTATTAACAATAAGTTCAATATGGGGATTAGGTAAGTTTGATGTCAAGCAACATACCCAAGTCAAGTATTTTGACAATTGCACCATATACATACATTTATCTACTGGAGTCAGATTCTCAAATTCTCTAGAGACCCGTTTACGCCAGGAAAGGTCACTTTATATGTTTTAATGTTTAAAAATAGGGAGTTCTTCTAGCACTAATTCACAAATCTGCTCAGATCCTTCTACAATTCCACACAATCCAGTTGTGACTTTATATATTTGGAAATTTTCAGCATAGATCAAGAACTCAGAGTTCTTAATTACATGAAAGATATCATTAACGAATAAAATTAAGAGAAAGGTATCAAGTGAGCAAAATTTCGTGAGATAGGTTATCAAAAACCTTGCTAAGATCAGTGTAAATGCAATTTACCTGCTCGAAAATTTTAATGACGGAAACTGACAGAAATTTGTTGTGGTTAATCTTCCTTTCATAAAGTCATCCTAATTATGAATAATAACTATACAAGTTTCACAATGACTTCAAACAGTTTCGAGATACACCCGACAACTTAGTAATTGGTTGATAATATACTAACTATAAATGTTCTCTTACAACAGTTAGGGAATAACATAAACGTCAATGGATCAGAGTCTACAGCAATGCTTCAGTATAATAGAGAGAATTCTATCGAGTCCTGTAGAATAATCGGGCTTAAGGATTTTTATCGAAATTTCATTTCTTTGTTAATAAATAAACAATACAATACAATATAAAAACGCTTTATTGAAAGACCCTGGCCACGGCCACGTCCATAGATCGACAGTAGTTACTTAGTTGTAAGCAGATACATTAGCGAATTAAAAAAAAGAAGGTAATTAGCAAACACTTAAAGTGATTGAGCAGGTACTGAAGTAGGTAGCGATAACACATCTAACAGCCAGTGTGGGAACTAAAGGTATACATATAAAAATAAATTATATAGTGACTTAAGACCTATAAGAAAGAAGGTTTAACTAACTTAAGAATTATAACAATAAACAGCAGTTGGCGTCAAACCCATCAGCTCTAGCTAGACAAGAAACTAAAGAAGAAAGTTATGTAGTTCACAGATTCAGAACTTCAATCGACCCAAAAACCGGCCTTGAATCTTTCAATTGTCACAAAGGTTAAACTACTATAATTAATTACATGGCTAACTATATTAAGTTATCCAAAACAGCAACCTAAGGCTACAAGAACAAAAATAAAGATTAAAAATGTTAAGTACATATTACGGTTAAAAAATTTCAATAAACCACAGCAGCAACAGTTACCAAAACAGAATAATAAAAATAAAAATTAAGAATTTAAAGAAAATACTACGATTAACAAAATCTATACGACTAATAGCTATTCATCCAGATCAAAAAATAACTAACAATAAGAGAGATGTATGCTGATAAAAGTTTAAAACTAAAACATATAACCTCGCATATCAGTACCATAAATGGAAAAATCAACACCGGATACCAAGAACTCAGATTAGCAGGATCATTCACCCAATACTAAACAAACTAGAATAATAATACTGGCATAAATAAAAGTCAGCCTTAGTTTCCACATAAATAAATGAGGACGTGTGAAATATCACAACTGACTATCTATAAAACTAGCTAAATACTTTAAAAATTAAATATTAAAGAGTCACACTCCATCAAGGAAGAAGACCATCATTAATATTGCATACACTGAATACTGCACAGGCTCAGAGAACCGTAAAATTACAACCACGAGCTTCCAATAGAACATGAACAGGGGTCTGAGGGAACACAATAGCAATGTGCAACTAGGGCCAATTAAAGTACTTAATGACCCAATCCTTAAATGAGATTCTCTAATTTCCCTGGGAAGCGAATTCCACATGCTCGTACCTTGCGAGAAGACACTTCTACCACCAAACTGAGTCCGCATTCGAAGAAGAATGATCCTTGATCTGTCTCTGGGACTCCATTCAAATTTTCCTCCAAGGTAATGTGGCTGCCCACCGAGTTTGGCGCGAAAGATGAAACTCAGGGTTCTGAATTCAAGAAACTTTGAAAGTGAGCAAGAGAGAAATTCTTCAGCTAGAGCCGATATATGTGTCCGCTTATTGAACTTATTGTAAACATATCTCACACAGGCGTTAAGCGTCCCAGACAATTTTGAAAGTACATTTGCAGAAAGGGGATAAATGGCAATATCTGCAAAAAGAAAATGAGAAAGAGTCAGGGCTGGGACAAGTCCAGATCGAATCACTTCAGGGATAAAAATCGATACAGAAAATAACAACCGCTGACCAATATAGAGCTAATGCGATTAGCTTGAGAACCCCAGGTGAGTCTTTGGTCCATTAGAGGAAAACGATATGTCTTGATCAAGAACAGAATTAGGAGAGTAACTTACGGAACAATGTTATACCCGCTTGAATATATAATTGCTTGCATCTTCTTCGGGTGCAGATTGCTCCCATTTACATTACACCAATCAGAAATTCTGGACAAGATAACATTAATATCAGAAATCAGAGAAGCAAAGCTGTCCTTTGAGGCCCCAGCATAAATTTGTATGTCGTTCGCATAGAGATGAAAGTGAGCAACATGTAATTCCAAGGTGTTGTCGTTGATAAGCAGTGTGAATAAAAGAGGGGCTAACACCGCTTTTGCATTATTAAATAGGGAACATCAACTTTTGAAAGCATCTTCAGTAGTATCAACTTGGACGTCATTAGATAAAAAAGCTTTACTAAAAAAGTCAACAAAAAAGTTAGATATCACAGACGAGTCTAGTCTAGTTAAACGAATCAATGCAAACAAAGGAACGAGAAAAGCCCAGTAGATTTTCTTTTATTATTGACACACTGTCAAAACTGTTTGGGATCTATTTTGATTTGATCATACCAAGGAGAACATGAAAAAGTTATAAATTTTTCGATTGGGTGATACTTTTTGCTCTGGCTGGTACATGTTTGTGCGAATTATTATTATGAGCGGGCGTATTTTATCTAAGATCATTGAATATTACATTTCTTCTCGATTCCTCAGAAACGTGTCAGTGTTACATATAACGTCATACTCCATAAAAACTTAATTCGTTTAAAATAAATGAAATGACATAATCCTCTGCAGTTTTATTGGATTATCAATGTACGAAATAATGTCTGGACGCATAGTAATGGTCCTTAATACCACAAATACACTATTAAGATGTAAAATTATCTGCTCCACTTGGTGCATTAAAATGCAAATATCTGCTTGTCTCCTATACTCTTAAGAAACTAGAAGCACATGCATCCAGTAAGTATACACTTCCTAAAGGCACTTTATATCGTTCTTTCTTTACATAAATTTTCTCGGGGCATGCAATCATCCGTTTAATCTGAACTAAGCTTCTTGCTTAATAGCTTTAGAGTCACAAAAGAAGCCTTTCATTGCGAAGGATATAAATAAGAGTATAAGGAAAGAAAAAAAGAAAAAAAAATCTGTGAAAAGTGCGCTTCAACAGTGTACACTAATGCAATGTTGCATGCAATACCGATACACGGTTATTTTTCCTATAAATAAGATTTCTTTCTTACCTCTTCCTACATAGAGCTTCCTTTTCATTAAAGCCTGCGACTGATTCTTGTACCACACATATGTAGGTATATATATATACATGGTGGGTAGCTGAATTAATAAAAACGGAAAATTAGATTTCTCGCTTTCCTAACACCTCCTCCTTCCTTCTAGGATAAGTCAGGTGTGTTCATGTTAGTCATGGGCTACACTGCATGCAATTACTTGAGTGCTCGATAATGTGATAAGTATGTAATTCAGTATGACTAGCAGCAAAGCAATTAAGGTAAAAATATAAATTACTGGAATTGTTTGTATTGTTTTGTACATATGTAAGCATATCCTTTTTAAATTAGATTCGACCAACCCACAGATATCATATAGTAACTGAGTCACCATAATCTATTCAGATACTTAGAATTTATGAATAACAAAGAAAAACATTGGTCCTTCCAGCCGGATTTATCAATATGTTTACAGTGAATTTATGTATAACAAAGAAAAACATTGGTCCTTGTAGCCGGATTTATAAATATCTTTACACAAAATTTATGTTATAACAAAGAAAAATGTTGGTCCTTCCAACCGGATTTATAGATATTATTACAATGAAATCAACGCACACTTAAGTAAGTAGTCCTAAATATTTAACTGTAGTGCTGGATGCTCTGGGATTAGAAAACGAAATTGTCACCAAACGAATCCCAAAACTTTGGTTGCTATGATTATCGTTGTTACTTTGAAACAATGGTGGTGGGTATGTGTGAAGATTTTTTCGTATAATTGCTAGCTTAGTTCGGTACTTAAGTTATTAATAAATGAATTATGTCGGCTCAAAAGGTCAATAGTCCATACCAGGCCGACCATTACACTGTTATATCAGCCCCTGGACATGGAAAATTTATTTAATTAAATTTCCACAATAAATAAATTCATTAAAATGACCGTCTCCCTTGGTGTTTGCTTTTGAAATTTTTTCATTACATTTTCAAGAGCTTGCGGTGAAATTCTCCCCTCAATTCTATATAAAAAAAAAATTCCTTAACCTTTTAAACTTAGAAAGTAAAAGATTTTTAGCAGAATTAATATTCTATATAAATTTTTCTGGAGAAATCTCTCTTAAAGTTAGATTAAAAGGCTTTAAAGTATCTGAACACTTCCCTTCCAGTAGGCCGAACTGTTAAAGACAATGCACTTTGCAAGAAGGAAGAAATATAGTTTTTGGTGAGGGTATGATTGCAATGATCTCGTTGCTTGTTTTTTTTTTCACTTTTGCAAATGTTGCTAAGATTAGTAACAATTAACATCACAATTAGCAAATTTCCAAGGTTGGCTTAAATTGCAGATATTTTTACGTCTAACAGGATTTTGATATGATCTTGTAGCAAAAAATTAATTATTGCCAAAACTTTTAAAAGGGGATGGTATTGTCGAGTAATGGATGGTATTGTCGAGTATCATAAGACAATCATCAAACAAATTTTGGCATTTTGAAATTCTTTATGAATACAGTATTAGAAATAGCAAACGAATCCAAGTCATCCCTCATGTTCCTCAGAGCTATCTTCTGTGCATAGCTGACAATGGTGATAAATTATGGTATATTTCACAAACTTATGTAAATCTAATATAAATATGTACTTAGGTTAGGTTAGGTTAGGTAAGAGGGGTGCCGCTAGACAACCAGCCAGCCTCACTTAGACCTCCAACGGGTCCATTGTGCCCCTAGACCACAGGTCAGCCAAAGGGACTTTGCAGATCGTGCCGAGCAGAGTCATAGGGAGGATGGGGCAAGGCCATGAAGGCAGAACATCTGCGCCTTCCACAGTAAGTAGGTAAGTGACGTAAGGGTCCCTTCAGGACCGAGTGTGTGTCGGCTCTTTTGTATGCAGGCATGAAATTTTTTTGATTATGGATGATGACAGCGGCAGGTATTTTCGGGAACTCCCCCACACTCTCCGCCACCCTTAGCCGAGGTGCTAGCATGCCGCCCTGTGCTATCGTTGTCATCAGGCGATCTGTCAGCCCATGCTGGCAGTTTGGACTTAACGTCCTGGTCAAGTCGCCTTCAACATACTTCCATAACAAAATGGCACTCCCTATGGAGTACGTAAGAGTGTCAAAGAAGTAAGCGAAATCAAGGGTACTGTCATCGGCAAAACTATGAATGGGATTGAGAGTAAGGGAAAGGAGATCATTAATGAAAATTAGGAAGAGAGACGGAGAGATAACAGAGCCCTGGGGCACACCGACATTTATATAGTGAGATTCAGATATAACACCGTCTAATAAAACTCGAATTAGGCGACCAGATAGAAAACTATCAATCCAAAAGTTTGGCTCAAAGGGCAGACTCTATTAAACATCTTTAATATAACTCACCAAAATTGTGGAGACCACGGTACTAACGTTCCATAAGAAAAGTCAGCAAAACTCCAGATGAGCGACCAGTCCGGAAGCGAAATTGGCAAATTAAGTTAAAGACAGATTCAAAAATCTTGAAAAAAATTTTAGTGATTGAATTTGGTCGATAACTTGCGGGATCGCTACACTCTCCTTTTTTTTAGAATTGGCTGAACGTGGGATAGTTTCCAAGTAGTTGGAAATATTACTGTCGAATAAGATAAGTATGGAATAGGTTTCGCAGAGGTTTAGCCAAGGATAAGGCTTTGGAGACGTTCATACTGATGTATGTCACACGTGAATTATTGCAGCTTGTAAGGCCGTGGAAAAACAAAATCTGGTAGACCATTCCACATTTGCATAGTTCGGGATACGAAAGCATCACGGAATTTTACTGTACGACCGAAAATATTTTGAAGGGTGAAAAAATTTGGGCGACTTGCAGCGCGAGTATTGCGGATTTAGTCTACAAGGGATCAGACTAGGTATTTCATCAGAACATTGACTATGCATGTAGCGTCAAAGGATCGAACGGCAGCCAACAATGCGGCGGTGTTCGAGTGAGTCGATATGACAACTACTTGCCAAATCACCAATGAGCTTGAAGGCTGTCTTTGTACAATATCCAATGAAGTTAAGGCTGTATGACTAACCCGACCCAGATTTGAGAACTGTATTTCATTATTAGTCTGATATAGAGCTTGTAGGACTTGTAGCGGAGTATTTGGTTTGACGGGCTGAAATATTTCTTAAACCTTTTAAAGAATTCAAGACATTTCTACTCTTCTTTGGCAATAGCTTTGGGTCTTACAATTCGTCACGATTCGCTTTGCTTTGTATATTTTCACGATCATTATACCATGATCTAGTAATGCATTCACTCTGGAGTCCGCAAGAATGTCAAAGGAGTAAGTAAAATCAAGGGTACTGTCATCGGCAAAGCTACGGATGGGATTGAAACTAAGGGAGAACAGATCATAAATAAAAACTAGGAAGAGAGACTGAGAGATAACAGAGCCCTGGGGCACACCGGTATTTATAGCATGAGATTAAAATATAACGCCTTCTAATAAAATAGTAATTAGGCGATCAGATAGAAAACTTTCAATCCATAATAGAAGAGGAGGGGAGAGACCAAGTGCTTTAAAAAATTCTTTAAAAAATCTTGAAAAAATCTTTAAAAAAGTTTTTAAAGAATTTTCTAATACAACAGCATAAAATAAGAATAAAATAGGAAGAAATACAAATTACGGAAATGACATTATTTTAGGTGTACATTAAGTTATTTTTAAAAATTTCTAGGGTAATATCGAATGATGTGTACATGAAAGGATGCAAAACATAACTCACTGCACAACTAATTATTTGAAGACTATTTCAAAATATCACATCGAACCCACACACACCTCCCTGCAATACACACTAGAACACCGGCATAAACTAACAACCCTAAAGTAAACAAAATACAGGAATCTTTGCAGCTAAATGTAGGGTTGGTAATAACAATAATATGTAAGAAGGAATAAAAATAAGAAGAGCTTTGCATGAGCATTGCATAGCCATGGGACAAGCCACAGAAAACACATAAATAAACAGGATCCTTAGCCAATGATACAGAAAGCACATTAGTAAGATACTAAAGTGCCACGGTGGATAAACTACCCACATACAGTGATGGAGAATAGTGCACCATCTTATTGTACAACGCTTCGCCAACCATCGGCACTTGCTGTATGTGTCCTAGATATATCTAGTGATGGGTACGGTAAGGGCATAAGGCATGACACCCAGCACTACCAATTTTTTAAAAGGGCAAAATACCAGACTTTAACAAAGGCCCCTAAAATATCTAGAGCAACGATTTTGGACTCACCAAAGTTGTGGAGACTACGGCTCCAACTTTCGGTAAGAAAAATCAGCAAGTCATCAGATGAGCGACCAGTCCGGAAGCCATATTGGCGATCGTTGATGAGTTTATTGGTTTCTAGATACTTCATTAATTTTGAGTTAATGACAGATTCAAAAATCTTGGACAGAATCGAAGTGATAGCAATTGGTCGATAATTTGAGGGATCGCTACCCTCGCCTTTTTTTTGGGAATTGGCTGAACATGGGCTAGTTACTAAGCAGTTGGAAATTTTCCTGTCGAATTAGACAAGTAGAATAGTTTGCGCAGAGGTTTAGTCAAGGATGAGGCGCAGCTATTAATTAACCATCAGGACCTCCGGCTTTGGAGACGTTGATCATTTTAAGAACCTTTAATACATCCCCCGTTCGGATATGTATCGGCTTTTGTACATATCCATATGGGGGATGCAAAGCAGGTGTCTGTGAAGTGAATGGAAGAGGAGAATTTGAAGCGAAATCGAGCACCCAAAATATTAGCCTTCACCATTATTAAATAGTGAAGGTATAGAGGAACTGGTGAAGTTGTTTCTTGACGAGACCAGAAACCTTTGCTAACTTTGCGACCTGCGAAGATTCTTTGCCTAACGCTCTGGTCAAAAAGAAATTTTCCTTTCTGGATAATGGACTTGCAGGTGTTCTGTGCAGTCTTGTAGACATGTTTCAGCTCTGGATATCGATGCAATCGATAGGCGCGAAAAGTAGACACTTTCGCTTTTATTGTTTGCTTGCACTTTTCGTTAAACCAAGAGCGATTTAGCTGTTGTTGAGATCTGCTGTAGGAATACGGAATGTATTCACGCATGCTAAGACTTAGTATGTTACTAAGTACTAATATACATTCATCAACATCCCTCTAAGCAAAACAGATCGACTAATCCATTTCTCCAATACACTGATTGAGACTTTCCCAGTCCGAATTTTTATAGTGCCAGAGAAGCCTACTTGTATAAATAATAATAATAATTTCTGCCTTCATTTAATGAGACCTAACTCACATAAGTTATCTAGACTTTCTCTTCATTTTACATTTAATTAAATCTTAAAATTATATTACATTTGTGTGTAAATTTTTAAAATTTTCAATATACACAAAGAAAACAAAGTCAAAGCAAAATAATTTAATTAAGTATTTTGATAAATATTAGGAGCTCCAATTTCGGAAAATTGTTATTCACTGTAGTGTTAAAATTGCCCAGACTTTGCTTCTTTCTTTGTGTACCTTGAAAATTTTAAAATTTATACACAAATGTAATATAATTTCAAAATATAATTAAATGTAAAATGAAGGGAAAGTCTAGATAGCTTATGTGATGTGGGTACTCATTAAATGAAGACAGAAATTATTTTCTATTTTTTAATACGAATTTAAGAGCAGTGTTTTTTAAAAATATTTTTTGTTGTTTTCTATTTCATTTGATTAGAGTATAAATTTTGATTTACTAGAGCTTTAGGAGGGGCAATCCCCCCCGCTGTATCCGCTCTGGCTACGCCACTGAATATAATGTAATAAAACTTAAAATTTTAATTCAATATGATCGGTTTTAATTTCATTAGTCGTGAACTCCATTTTTCCCGAAAGTACTCAGCTTTGGCAGAAAACGATACTACTCTTAAAATTTTCCAAACAACATCATTAGTTGATAGTGATGAGAAGTGCTGACCTATCCTTTTTAGTCCACAGTCTTATCTCTTACAAAAAAAAAAAAAAATTATCTCGTTAATTTTACCACAAACTTTTAATTACTTTTGCTAAGATTAAACCGACTTATGGGTAATCCTTAGTTAAGATTTTATAACTCGATATTTCGATCCAAATCATACTTCTATTTTCATAATATATAGAATATTGGGCTCTTTCTTAAATTAACTCTAATCCTTTTAATCAACGAATCCTAAATCCCAACAGATCCAGAATATTACACTGTTGTCAGAATTAAGCTGAAGGGAAAATCTTAATTTGATCCAATTTTATTATTTTTGGGAGTAAGATTCTACTGCAAGAAGAAAGATTTAAGATTATTTCCCAAATACGTCCACCCACCTTATAATTAGAACTTTGTCTAGACGATAGGTCTTTGGCACTATTCTGAGAATTACCACAGTTTTCTTTGGATATAGAACATGGGTTCACATAGCCTTAACTTTTGTTGACCAACACCTCAATCTTTCTTATCAGTGTCACCTGTGTATGTCACTATCAGGTATGTAATCAATAAAAAGCAGAAGATTTTCAATGCCTTTATGAGACTGTGTTGAATGTAATATTGAACGATGCCAGATTAATACATATAAAAAGGCATTAAGACAAAATTTGTTCTCTCTGCACATCATCATCATCGATTTAATAGAAAATCGCATTACAAGCATTATAAAAAGCTAACCAAAAAAATAAAAAAAAAAAAATGTAAAAAAATCGCTAATCATTTGTGCAGTGAAATTTAAGAAAATGCTATTAAATCGCGCGAATCTGTAATAAAACAAGCCTATAATGTCCAAAAGAATCGGGAATCCTCCGAAGCAATAAATTTCATAATTGCGCTCGTCTTGATTTATCTGAATCGACATTTTTCAAGAGATTCGTGTAATAAGCTTCTTTCGATGAAATCCCGTTAATCCTTGGATATCGATTTTTTACGGGATTGATGTATGTACGTAGTACATATACAGCATAAGCTGTCTTATGTGTGCCATTCAAGGATGGAAAGAAGTAAGGAGAAATGCGGTGAGGTATTGCATATGCTTTGGATTTTTAGGAAATCATGTTGAATTTGTTGTATCTAAAGCTTGGAATTTCTATATCCTATGTACTTAGGTAAGTATGTAGATGCATACGAGATATTTACAGATTATCTAGATGGAAGATAAAATGGTATTGAATTGTCTCTTGCACAGGATAGAAGCTCGTCAGTATTACGAAGATTTTAATATTAAAGAAAATTAATGAAATTATTTTTATGTAATGAAATCAATGAAGAATGAAATAAAATTTTTTTTTTAAAAGCTTGTCGACGCTAATTTTTAGGGTTCCGTACCCTGACAACGGGATCCTATTACTAAGCCTCCGTTGACCATCTTTCTGTCCGTACGTCTGTCTGTCTGTCAGCAGGTTGTATCTCATGAACCGTAATAGGTAGAAAGTATCAAAGAGTGAGTAATACTATAGCTGCTATAGCAACAAATAATGAAAATAAAATAAAGTTAAAAATTAAAGGGGGTCCCCATAAACTTTGTTCGATCTAAAAAGTACATTATGTTAAATCTTGTACGATAGTACGGAACCTTTCGTGTGCAATTCAGTTCAACTCGTACTTGGCCGATTTTTTTGTTATCTAACAGGGCGTTCTCAGACAGTGTTTTCATAAAACATACTGTAATTACTTTAGATTAGACTAGTTTTGTGTAGTGGCAATAGTTTTACATCCTATTCACTGCAGCTACCATTGGCTTATACCAGGGGTCGGCAACCTGTGTCTCGCGAGCCGAATGCGGCTCAGTAGAATCATACTTGTGGCTCTTGAGTATTTTAATAGTTAATATTGAAAAATGAACTGTAAAATTGCCAAACAAATATAATAATTGCTCACACATCAAAATGCGCGGCAGATCGCATGCTTGTAAATCCAGTTTAGCTAACCTTACTCTTCGCACTCAAAACCAAAGTGAATAGAAACCGGAACGTTACCAGAACAGTGGAAGAACATTCGTGAGCTTTGGAAATCAGCGCCTTTTAGTAGTGAGCCTTACAAGTTTTCTGAAAAAACCCATCATGCACTACCAATTCCAATTTGTTTGAATCGAAAAGACCTTAAAAAAGCGCCTTTTAAGTTGAAATTTCTTAATAAAATTCCTTAATTTGAAACAAATTAATTTCAGTTACCTTTAACTTCTATTAATTTTCTCGTTCAAACTGATTCAAATGATCCGATAAAAGAATATTTTGTGCGAAAAAATTAACTGAAATCAAAGGAGACTAAAACGAATTCGCGAGAATCTTAGGTAACTTCTAAAATAATGTGTATTCAAGGGCGATTTTTTAAGCTCTTTTTGCTTCGACTTGAACAGATCCAATAATAGAGCCCAGTTCTATCTTCTTAATCGTATCGTCGTATTCAGGTTGTAATATTAACAGTGAATTTTTTGTCAACTCCATTGTAAAAATGCAAGAAACCCTACTCAAAGCCACTAGTGGCGAAGGTGTGCGAGTTGAATTTTACATCATTCCCAACTATTGATAGAGCTCAATTTGAGTTACAATTATTAGATTTGAAAAACAAAGATATATGGACAGAAATGTTCACAAATTTGCAGTCAGAACTAGAAAATTTAACTAGAGAGTAATGAAAATAGGCTGTCAGACATCAGTGGACGGATCTTTCAAAATGTAGGAAGGAGGAAGACATTATATTTGAACATGGAACTGTCTTTCCTCATTTTTATGATCAAGTAAAAGCATACATTTGGCATCTTGACAATTTTCGGATCTATTTACTACTGTGAACAATTATTTTCAAATCTGATGATTATTAAAAATAAATTAAGAACTTCGCTTAATGACGACAGCCTCGAAAGTTGCATGAAATTAAAAACTTCTGAATATTCATCAAATTTGGAAAAACTTTGTGTCTGTACGCAATCCCAAAAATCTCACTAATATTAAATATTTGCGTTTATATTATTTTTACATTTAATTTGTATTTTAAGCAAAGCTATATGTATAACCTACTGAAATTAAGTTATAAAAAAAGTTTTTCAATTTTCTTAAATACGTTGACTTATATGTTCTGTTAGTATGCAAAGTAGAATGTTTTGATTTCACAATAAATACATGTTTCACAGCAGATAACGGTTATATTAATTTTTGTAATACATATTACCGCTGTATATATTTACTTATATTTGGCTCTTTAAAAAAATTATTTATCACAGCGGGGAAAAAATGGCTCATAACTCCACAAAGGTTGCCGACCCCTGGCTTATACACATTCCCTCCCATCTTAAAGTTCATCGAGTGGAGTTATTTCGACGAACTCCATTATTTTCTTCAATGGGCTGGACAATTTTTCACGCGGTGTAAAAAGTATTGCCCAGGAAATTTAAGTCTTTATTTGTATGTGCCAATATTTTACAGCTGCATATAACATTTTCTGAAGTTTATATCTAGATAGTTTGATATTACGAAAAGCAGACATTACTCGGTCAGTAGGCCTATGATGCGCATGGCTCGATGTCCGTTCAATTGTAGAACTTTGTCAGTTTTTCCTTTCGAGTGGTGTACCGTCAGGCCGTATATTGTTATAGAATGGCGGCTAGACAGTCTGTTAAGAAATATCTGAGCCGCAAACCGTTCATGAAAATATTGAATAGATTGGGACCTAGTATGGATCCCTGCGGGAGCCCGATTTGATCGAAATTACATACGCATACGGAAATTGTGGTAAATCTATTGTTACAAAAAAAAAAAAAAAAAAAACAACCTATTAATTTGGTAATCTGCTGCGGGCGCCCGATCTCTAATAGTTTAAAAAAGAGTATTTCATGTCAAACAAAAGATGTTTCTAGATAATTTTGTTACGAAAATTATGTGTAATTTTGTTGGTCAGACTTAGAATCGAATTATTTGTAGAATGGAATTCTTTGAAGCCAAACTGGTTATGTGGGATTATTCCATGCTCTTCATAGAAGTTATCAAGATTATTGGCGATTACCCATTTAAAGAGGTTTCATACAGTTGAAAGTAAGGCAATTGGCTTAAAGGAATTAATTGGGCTGTTTTGCAGTCTGAGGGGAAATAACCCTTTGATTAAATACAATTGATAATCTTGTGTCTAATAATTTATCACATTCGCCGAGAGTAAATTGAATATGTTACTGGGCTGTCTATTAGCTCTGCCACTGTTTCGAGGGTGATTCTTGTTTATATTGGCAGAGAGTTACATATATTAAAGTTCGACTAAAGGTTATCAAAGGTTATTCTTCCTAGCATAGAGTTTAATAGAAATCCTATTTAGATTCCGATGGCAAATTATTTTTTGGCATTTAATCATACCCTTATAAAAGAAGATTTCAATTTATCTCTTGAAAGGTCATAGACACGTGTTCTTCGAATAAAAAAATTATCTAAAGCTCTATACAACAAAAAGTGATACCTCTTTTACCCGTACTCAGAGCAAATAATACGTTGAAAATTATAATTGCTTTAAACTTAGTGGCTTATTTTCTTGAAGTTCACTACCACACTTAAAGTAACCACTAGATTAATCGTTTAGTTCACTAAATACTATCACTTAATTCCTGTAGAATGCGCAATTATTTATATTTTCAAAAATAATATCGAAATCAAATTTAATCAATATACAAAAAATATGCGATTATTAAAAGTATAGAAAATTTTGTTACAATTTGACTTATACTTACCAATTTGAATTTTGGCACTCGATTTAATAACCAAAATAAAGAGTTTTGTTAATACCATTCCAATCGCAGTCGATCGATACCCACAGAAAGTTTCTTATGGCTTTATGTGAGCACCTGCCAAGTATGGCTTAATCTCACGTCATTCTTCATGCTCGGATTGTTATCGACAATCAACGTCCTCATGTGTGAAACAATGAGTTCCAGTGTGCCAATAGAGCACGACATGACATCAACTTACTGGTAGAAGCGAGACCTCTCCAATCTCTGCTGATCTCGGGTCAGGGCACCCTATACCACAGCCACTACGATGCTCCCATAAAGGGGCCATCCCAAGTTGAGGTGGATAAAACCTAGTTATTCAGGGCTCCTCTAACACCGTAGTACCAAGTTAGCGAATGTTGGGCCGCCCATTTGGTAATGCTTTCGTAAAGTATTATCAACGGACCATGAATGCTCCCAGTTTCATATCTTCATGCAAGATATTCTTTTTTAAACGGTACTGGTAACTCCGTTCGGGCCTAGATCTTATTTGCAACGTCTAAAAGAGTTGTACTTGGCTTTACAGGTAATACAACCCTTATGGGTGCTGTCAGGGGGACCACGTGAAGGTTAAGATATGCACAATTCAGTCTGGATAGGCTTCGAGATTCACCATTTGGATATTATAGCTGACCATGCATACTAACCATATAAGCACTACTAACATACATATCTGATTTCCGTCATTTATCGACTGTAATATTTTTGTATTTGTATTGACGGTCGCTATGCAATATTTTACTCATCAATCTCGGTCTTCGTGGGAACTATTTTTATTGTTTCTCAATTGTATGTTCAAGCTCAAGTCTAGGCTTAATTTGCCGCTTTATAGTCTTTAAGCTTTAAAGGTAAACAAGGCAAGGCTATATGCCGCTTTATTGCCTTTGCTTAGGTCGGTTGATCAGGCTGAAGATTGCCGCTTTATGATCAATAGGCTTTTAAGCCGAATTGTGAGAAATGAATATACTCCAATGTAGTGATAATCAAGTCTGAGTTCTTTATTCTTTTCTTCGTCTTTTATATAATTGGTTTACATAGGTTCTTATGGAAAATCATTCCATAAGCAAGAAATGGCAATTTCAGAAATGAATTGTCCAATAAGCAAATTCATTGCTTTCTTACTTATTGAATGACCTTTTACAATAATAATTCACATCAATTGTTACGACACACATTTTTGTCACCTACTTGACTTACTTGTAAATGGTATCAAATTGCTGATTCTTAAGATTGTAATTTCTTTTGATAAATTGGAAGTAAATTGTATTTCTGTTAATTTTTGTTTTGCAATATGAGATATACTTGTTTACTAGCATGATATGGCGCTTGCACAATAATGTATGTGCGTACAATGATGTGCTCATATCATGCCATTAAGCATTGTGCATTATTATTATTCATGCTATGTATGTACGTTTGTATATACGTGCATATAATGTTACAAGCTGATTAATTATCTTTTATTAGCGAGATGCGCTTTTCTTTTTGCATGATTATTTTTAGATATTATTATTACATGTATTACATGTGTATACTACACAACTTATTCATCAACTACCCTAGTAACCAAGTCCTAGGACGTTCAACAGATGTTCTTAGGAAATTTTCCTATCCAAAGAATCAGTTCCGTGGAATATTCCCAAGAATGTCAAAAGAATATTATGGGATTGTCACGGGGAAAAAGTTATGCTGTCCGAGGAAAGTATGCCGTCATTATTCCAAGGAATTTCTTCAGAAATAATAAGGACAATGTCTTTGGAGACTTAGTTTGGATATTTTGCAGAATTATTCTACAGAAATTCTTCAGAAATCATAAGAATAATATCTTTGGAAATTTAGCGGATATATTCTACGGATACTCTATGGAGGGTTTGTTTGGATATTCTGCAGAATTATTCTACAGGAATTCTTCAGAAATGATAAGAATAATATCTTTGAAAATTTAGCCGATATATTCCATGGATGCTCTATGAAAGGTTTTTCCAGATATTCTGCAGAATTATTCTACAGGAAATCTTTAGAATTTCTCCCTGCTACAATAAACAAAGAACATTTTAAAGATATTAGTGTTAACAAAATAATATTTATTTTTTAGAACTTCAATAAAACAAAACAAAATAATTTAGTTGTAAAAAAAAAAAAATATTAAATTTATGCAATGCTGAGTGTTTTACCTCCAGTTTATCTGTAAACGAAAAAGTTATTAGTCTTAAAAGTAATAAAATAACTAAATTTATATCTTACTTTATTCTTTTCCTGTTTATTTCTTTCCTTATGAAGTCTTTTAGCCTACACAACACTAAACGCAAATGATTTCACGTCTCACGACACCATTCAGTTCCATACCAGAACCCTAAATAATTTTTCCTAGAAACAAAAAAACATTGGAATTTTATTGGATAACGCCTGGATATAGTGCAGATTAATTCTGAAGAATATCCATGGCATGTCCAAATTTTTCAGTTCCACTGTTACATTGGAATTTGAATGGATAAAGCCTGAATACAGTGCAGACTCATTCTGAACAACATCCTTAGCATTTCCATAGCATGTCCAGAATTTTCAATTCCACTGTTAATCCACACTTTTCCATCAAATGAAAAGAAAAAAGTTGATAAAGTTTATAAAATAAAAAGAACGGCAAATTTATCAAAAATTTTGTCCAGTAGTTGTCCGCTGTTTTTCCAATGAAGAAAAAGGAATGGAGATTTCTTTGGACAAAGTGAAGATTTCAATTTCTACTTTTTCTGCAGTATGTCCACACTTTCTCCATATATTTTCATATACCGCTATTTCAGAAAAATAATGGACAAATCAAAGAACAGATTTAAATATTGTCCACAATTGTCCACTGCTTTTCCAGTTCTTATCTCATATAAAATTTCTACGGAAATTCGCTAGATTTTCCTAGGAATGGCAAAATAGAGCAGGGTAAAACTACGGAACAAGTAAAGACATCGTTCTGCTTTGGAATTTTTGGGATAAATGTTGGAATTCCGTCCAATATTTTTGTAGTATAGTTTGGAAAAGGTGAGGACATCGGAATTATGGTTACTAGGGTAAGACATCCTTTCGCCCCCTGCCCAAGAGGCTATGTCTGTCTTTCTCCTCTCACTCCTCTCACTACTATGTCTGAGATTTTATTATTCTGACTTACAGGAACTCATAACTTCATTGCATCGTGAGCCATCTGCCTAGCATTACTACAGTAACCACACAGTCAAAAATCTCAATTTTTATCTCGCAGAAGCATGTCATTCATACCGTTCCACGTGCTCACACTATTTTCCAGGAGTATATGCCAACGCGATCTTCAGTACAACTTAAAACACCTAAACAACAAACCAACAAATTTCTTCCATCAAGTATGCACGCTTTCCTCTTATATAGCTTTCACCTTGTTCAGCATTGCGCTTAACAGACTTCTTTCCCCCCGATCGATACCCACAATAAGAATCTTTATTTTACATGCTAGATCGAAATTAAAGTCTTCACGCCAGTCGATACCCTGAATAAAAATCTTAAATTTCAATCCGTAACCATAACAAAGTGTTTGAATTTGTTAGTAGATGTAGTATATTCTTACTGTAGTCGATACCCATACTAAGAAATTTTTATTTTCTAATAGCTATCTAGTCGATACCCAGAACAAAAATCTATATTCTAATCGACAACATAAATAAAGTACAGTTTGTTAATAAAAGAATGAATTAGCAGGAATAGAATTTGTCAACTTGAACGCTACGCTGATTGAAAAAGAGAACGAATGTCAAGTCAAGTCAAGTGCTTTTGCGCTAGAGTTTTGCTTTTTCTTCTTTTTAATCCTTGGTTTGGTTTTTATCACTTCTCTTGTTGTTGTTAGTTCTTTTCCTTACAGCTGCTGAGCCACATCAGCTGTAGTTAATGACTTTCTCGCAAGAGTTTGTTGTTAAATTTGGGAGGGACTGGGAGGGAGTGAGGATTGGATATGTTGTGGAATCTTTAGGAAGTTAAGGACTGGAAAGTTTCTATACTGGCAGGTTTCATCAGAGACATTTCTGGGTTCTTGAGGTTATTTGGAATTACCCTCTGTAGTAATCTCCTTTGGTGTCATAGAAACTTATTCTTCCTTCGTGGAGGTAGATGTTTTTAGCATCAGATTTAGCCAAGAGCAAGGGAAGAAGCAAGGGAAGTCAGATTGTGGTTTATATAGCCATGGTTTGCACACGGCACCCAAGAACGGTATTCACAGGCCCATGGCAACAGTAATGGCATATAGCAACGATAGCTTAAAGGCTGAACTACAATAGACGTATACGTAAGTGCATTTACTTACGTAAAGCGAACGCGCCCTTTATTTTAACAGGCGCGAACAAATTAATTGTAACTCGTGTGAGGGGAACTTTCGTTAAGTTTAAATATCCAATTTTCCGTAAGTAGGTAGGTATAGTGCGCTAAGAATAGTAGTAGTTCAGCCTTAACATAGCAACTGCACTTCATCAAATTCCTTCGAAGTGTTACCATTACACAGGATGGGTGATACCATCAGAAAGGATACAAGTTGAGGAAGTTTTTAGAGGTACCTGACAAAAAAATTTTTATGACAAAAACCTTTGAAGTAATTGAAAGTTTGTTTAACACTATCATATGCTTCAATTTAAACTTGAATTACTTTGAAAATAATAGCTTGTGGGAAAATTTCACTTAGTGTTTGATGGAAAATGCTCTGGATATTTATTTATGAGTATTGAAAGCTTTGATGATATACTAAAAATCTTGAGACCTACTATAACTTATCAAAGTACCAATATCCGATAATCTATTGAATCCGAAGAGAGACTTGCTGTAACTCTAAGGACATTCACGGATATTTCTCCGCAAATATTTAATTTCAAATTGCTCTCAGAATATTCCTTCAAATTTTTGTTGTATAGGGCCGGTTTTATATGTATTACTCTTGTATTAATGCTTCATTATTTATATCTTCCTCTCACACTATCGTTGTAGCAGACATTAAAAAAACAAACAAACAAAAAAAAACAAATGCGTAAATGTTTTCCTAACTCTACCACGTCTCCCAAAACAATGGCAGTCAAGTCAGCGATAAAAATTTTAAGAGTGCGTGCACATTCATATAAATGTCAAGGCGCGGTGATAGTTTCGTCACCCAAAAGTTGCTAGTCGGAGGAAGAGGAACCAAAAAGGCACGTTGCTGGAGTTGACGGTGGTAACAAAACAAAACCTACTTGAGGAGTGGGAGAACAAAAGGGCACATGCCCCATTCCTAAACATTTACAGAAAACACATAAAACTGTATAAATCAATGAACTTTCGAAATTATTCCACTATGCTTTTAATAATTTGAGCTACTTTTGGTGCCCTTATCGATATGCTAAGAACATAGAAAAATGTGAAATATATTAGGAGAAAAAATTAAAAACAAAATTGACCATGTGCCCTTTTGACTGCACAAACTGCACGCATTGAGGGACATGTGTCTTTTTGTTCGCGCATTGATGGACGTGTTCCCTTTTGTTCGGTTATTAACTTAAACAAATCAATAGATTTTCAGGGACATGTTCCGTTTTGATTGGAAAGCTAGTTTTAAGAGTAGGAAATCTGTGACTTTTTGTGCTTTTTTGAAAAAACGCTGATTGAAAATAGAGAAAATTCAGTATAACGCACACGATTCCGCCAAAAAACGAAAAGCGGCCGACCCCGGACATGTGCCCTTTTGTTCATCCACTCCTCACTTTATGTAATTATTCCTGCTGGTAACCCAATTTATTTTAGAAAATAATTTCTGTCAGGGGCACCCTATGCTAACGTGCCCAGGGCCCCACTTGGCTAAAGACTGCAATGCTCACCTTTCATGCAATCTGTGTTTTTGAGATTGTATTTTACGCTATTATTCCTATTGATATCCCAAAAGTAGTTTAGAAAACATTTTCTATTAGAGCGCACCCATATTCTACAGTGCCATGGGCCCCCACTTGGCTAGAGACGTCCCAGTAGTTGTAATAAAATGCATAATTTGGAGGTAGGAGGGGTTACAGATTTTTCCATCATATTTATAACTTCTTAACTAAAATTTGTTAGATTGATAATTATTTCGGTATCCTAAAAGTTTATAGCACTCCGTTACAGGGAAATGTTTCTGAAGAGGTACATAAAAAAAAAACATCCTCATCAACAGTATTAAGAAAACTTGGTTACGTTCGTCAGTTAATTCGACCAAAGTCGTGTTAGGTATTTATCAGATTAGTATTTTGCAGACATTTTCACTGCCTACAGAAACATCGCAAATAATTTCTTCTGAAAACAAGTAAGATTCCATGTATTCCCGGAAATTCCTTTAACCACATCCACCCTCTTTAAAAGTCCTAAAATGTTAGCTTATTCTCTGTTGTCAGTCCCAGCCGTAATGCCACATAAACACAATTCACAACGCAAACGGGCGAAACTTTTCGCAAAGCAAATGAATACTTTTCACCAACAAATACAAAACTTTCCGCTTCATATAAATCGGAAAAATAAATTAACAATTCAAAAGTAAAATTAAACACAATCCGAAGTTCTTGTTCTACGTTTCTGTTTTTTCTTTACTCCTTGTGATTTCTACGTGCCAGGAGGAAAATTTTCCCGGGAGATTGGTGAGGTAACTTCCAAGGCTACAAAATCTTAGTAAGAAAATAAAAATAAGTTTTCAAACCTTCTCCTGAATTATTTTCACGGGAGGATAATGTTAATGCAGCAAAGAAAGGATCTGAAGTCAGATGCAAGAAAGCGTTACAATGTGCTACTAATTAATTGAGATTCTTATTTAAATCGTACGCCGGGTAGGAGAGTAATTTTTAAGCATACTAAAAGCGATAATCGTTAGTTTTGAAACTTTCTACGTGACGACAATGTAGAGAAATTGTAGAGCTCCTTATTGTTAGGACACGATAAGTAGAAGTATAAACTTAAGAAACTTCGTTCGCGTATTTAATATTTATTGTTTGTTCGTTTGGGTGATGTATGTCGAATTGATTAGTTAAATCATACTCCTTCGAGTATAAGGACAATTGTAAAAATTTTGAAAAGTTTCATCAACATATGTACAATCAAAATTAATTTTTATATCACCATAATACCGAATTACATTGAAGGCCAGAGGCAACAGCTACTACCTTGGGTGTTTATATCCTAAACTGTTGATAATATGCGTATTAACCAGAGACAGTCTTGCAATTTCAATATTGATATATTGATACTCCAATTATGTCAATTGTAATATCAAATTTCAGAGACACACTTGCGGTTTACGATACTGAGAAAATAATTAGAGAACTTACATTTGATTTGTGATTTAATTTGTCCTTTGACTTAAGAAAGTTCCGCGCAAGTACAAAATGCGAGCAAATATTGTAAAATTACCTGTCTATATGGAAAATAAAACGAAATAGACACTTGAATTTGAGAAGTGTCAAATATTAAATGTCAGAAAAAGTTGTAGCCAACATTGCAGTATAAAATTCAGTTCTGATTATGGTTTATAAAAAGGGTCATATTTTGTAAAACTCATATACCGCGTACATTTTTCGCGATTTCAATATTAAGTCAATGTACACTGAGCGCTGTTTCTCAGTATATAGAGACAGATTTGCGGTTTAGGGCAAATTGCAATATTGAAATTGCAAGTCTGTCTCCGGTATTAGTCCATCCGCTTCCGTTTATTCGTTAAATTTTTTAACACGCGTTTAAATTAACCAAAAATGCTGAGGAGAAAATTCATACGGGAAAATGTAATTTCTATTTATTAAAAATTTATTAAAGTTTAAGAATTAACTTCGTAATTCAATGACCGAAAATCGACTTAACGTTTTGGCTTCCTGAAATATTCATAGAGAAATGAAATTGATACCACGAAAAAGTCTCTGTACCTTGAGGCAGTATTTATTAAGGTACCTAAATATAATGGAATTTATAGTCTTTTTCGTTCAAAATTTCAATGATTTCTTTCAATGTGAGATGACTGACATGAGTGTGATTAAATGGTGTAATTTGAGATGCCGATAATATCGGACAAAAGACAAGATAATGCTATACTGTGATATTCTCTTTCTTCTTCAAGTTACACACAGCTTCCTTCGAATCTCTAAGGACTTGCGTTTAAACTAAAACGGTTTCCGCTATGCATATCAGAATCAGACATTTGCTTTTTCAAATTCATATTCTAACAAATTTAATTCACACTCAGCGAGATTATCAGCCAATGTTATATTATTTTTGTTCGCAATCTCTTCCCAATACACGAACCAGGATATTTTCTTTTCAATAACTCTATGTGCTTATACCACAGACAAGAAATACTCAGGCGTCGACGGCTGGTACTAACAAAGAGATATATGAGAAGAGCTTGTAGCAAACTTCAATAACTCACTGATCTCGGCTAAATATATCATGGGTACGAACCAACATCTTTTTCAATGTAAAGATTTTTTCAAGGCAGGCAAGAATTCATTTTTTTCTTAGAATTTTAATCGACCATATTTCTTTAGAATTCCCATTTTCATAATTGATGGCTGACAACGGTCCAAACAAGTTGTGTTTGGGCAGATAAAGATTTTTATGAATTAGATAGAAACACATTTTATCTTAGGAAAATTTACTGAAGCTTTTCTTCAGCATACATTCAGCCGACAATAGTATAAATTAAATAAATGTCGAGATTCAAACTAATCACCAAGGTCGGAACAGAAAAATTGTTGCCGGTTACATTGATTAAGTAATTGTAGCAAAACACCCTCGAGATACATTTCCCAAGCCAATCCAGCGGGAAATATGTCAAGCGTTTGTTAGGGGAAGCGCTTCCACAACATAGCCGGAAAATATCTATTCCGAAGCGCTCTTTTACCATAGCCAAAGGAAGTTTTGTGGAAGCAGATCTATTCACTCAGCTTCGGCTGACTTTTTCAAATAGCTTTCTGAGCATAGCCAAAGGAAGCTTTGCGGAAGCAGATCTCTTCTCTCAGCTTAGGCTGACTCATAAGTTATCTGTTTCTTGTTATGAAATGCATCTGAAAACGCAGCAGAATTTTCATTCTTCAGTAGTCAGTTATATTGTGCGGTTAATTAGCAATTTTAGTAGTCAAGTGAAGGGTGTGGAAATTTAATATCGAAATAAATAAAGCGAAATGAAATGCGGATTCTGCTTAGCGAAAAATCGGACTTATAAAACCAATTATTGACTTAAGAATACTAAATAATCGTAATATTAAGAAAATCGAAGTGCCTATTTAAGTTACGATTTTTTTTTATATTATTTTTTTATGTTAGTTTTTTAGAAATGAAATAATATTTGATTTAATATATTTTAAAAGGAAGAATTAATTTAATTTTATACTATACATATATATCTTGTTGCCTTGTATGTAATTCGTATATATTCAAAATTAAACGGAATGAATTCAGAATAAAACTGACATTTTTAAGAAAGCCCTTATCTTGATTTCCTCTGTATTTCCAACAAGCGCTCTAAAAGTTCAACTTTACAAGCGCTCCAAGAGTGCTACTCTACAAGCGCTCCAAGAGTGCTACCCTCCAAGCGCTCCAAGAGTGCTACCATACAAGCACTACAAGAGCGCTTTCCAAGAAACTGCAAGTGAGCGCTTCCCTCTGCGGACATGCTCATGTTAAAAGAATTTGAAGAAGGATAGGGTGAGGAAGCGCAGCGAGCTTCCAAAGAAGCAGCGCTCCACATGCATCTTTGAACGCCTCCATTTCACGCTGGTAGTCCGATTCTCTAAAATGTTTTAAGTATATTGATTCTTATAGAAAAGTGACTAGACATTGATTTTATACATATATGCCATAAAGCCTAAACTACTATCCATAAAGGAAAATAGTCTTCCAATAATTTTAAGCTTGGCCTTTACCTTTCCGAAGGCTCCACTTAATACATAGCTTACTTAAAAAGATAATAAAATAGTTTTAATTAAAAAGTAACCTTCAATTTTAAGCTCAATAACTCTCAGCTGAGTAATAGCTGCAATAGTGTAGGTACAACCGTAGTACGAATCTATAAACACAGATTGATTTGCATATTCATCGGAACGTGGCACATTCACTTGTCAGTTTTGCATAAGAACACTGCAAATATTTTAGAATGTAGCACTAAGTTGGGGCTCTCATGTAGTTGTGAGGGATTCTGTTTCATGGCTTAGGAAGTATTTCTGCACGAAAACTACGATGAAATTTACACACGATGTCCTCAGTTGGGTGTGATGCCTTTCTGCAGCAGTAAATGTTGATGAAAACGTCGATGAATAATTATCGATGAAAACGTCAAAGAATAATCCTCGAGGAAAAAATCAATGAATATTCCCCGATGAAAATATTGACGACTAATAAATTTTTTTCAGATCCAGGGGTGGTACTATGTAACTTGGATAGAGTAAAGTGGAAATGTTTCTTAGCTAAATTTCATGTTAAATTTTTAATTAGATTTTTTTTTATGTAATTCAGCTATTAGAGGTCGTTTCAACATTACTCGATTTATGTAACATAGTAGCGCGCCAGCAGATAGGAAAGGATTTTGGATAAAAAGTTTGATCGGTTGCGAAACCAGGAAAATAATTGGAAATTTGAGAAATTGAAAAAGATATATTTAAAAGAGTTACACGTGTATTTCACATAATAAATATAATAATTAATTTACTGAAGAAAATCACGTTTTTATCACTTTGCAATTTTCATTCGTATTCAAAACAACGCAAAAAACTTGTCAGTGTAATTCTAAGTTGGAAAGGGAAAAATCAAACACTCTTACATGGGCATGTATGCTAATTAACCTGAAAATTTTGACCCGCAGTGGCGTTTATGCAGTTGACTCATAATTCCAACTATAAAATAATCAAGAAAAATAGTTTACATGTACGCACCCTGGGGCCGGATTCTGTAGCAGGGAGAGTTTGGGAATTTGGGAGATGAAAATTGCGTTTTCTTAGAATTCTTAATTCCCTAATTCTCCATTCCCAATGCACCAGCAGGGTTGGAGAATTAGGGAAAACGTAAGAAATGTGAAAAAGTGCCAATCGCCTGGGACGATTAAGGGTATCAATTTTTGTTGTAGAGGGTTGGACGTTTTTTCATATGTGAGGTACATCTGCTTATTACCTTCCACTGTCGAAATAAATTTAAATTTCTTTTTTGTTGGGGTAGTTTTTGATGTATGTAGGAGGGTAGGTTTTCTCGAGTTTTTCCGGGATAACGAGAGAATGGAGAGTAGAAGGAGAATGTATGTGGTATCAAAAAAAAATGGGAGCTCAGCGCGAACAAGATAGTTTTAGTAAAAGGGGCGGGGAGAGTGCGAGGTAGAAATGGGAGCTGATTAGAGGAAATTAAAAAAAAATTAAGATAATATCAGGAGCTGCAATAATTCGCAGGGGTAAGCTCAGGATCTCTAAGCCCAATATAAAAAAAGTAAGAATTCACTTTGGTAACTAGGCATGCATGGGTATTATAGGCTATATTTTATTTCGATTAACGGTAATTTGCAGATTTGAGCGGCCTCGGCGGTAAATTTTGCTATCGCAATATTCACAGGCGCCTAACTCTATGTGGGAGGGCTGTAGAGCATTGGAATTTTTTGGATAGATTAAGGGTTTAGAGTACAAAAATATAGGTGAATAATTTTTGGGGCAGGGTGTTTTGGGGGTTGGGGGTCATACCACCCCTCATAAGGGGTTGCTCAAACTACGTCATGTTGTTTGGTACCAAATTAAAGAGAGAGGAGAGGGTAATCGAGTGGTGTAGTTTGTCTTTGATCGTTTTAACGTGATAGCTGACTTTTGACAGTCGAAAAACTATTTTTTACACTACGGTCATATACACCCCAGTTTCCATATTTTGCATATATTTCTTCCGTTCTTTGTTTCACATCTATTAGTACTCCGACATTTCTGTCATGGGAAGTAAATTTCCAGGACTTACCAGTTCTTCGCAATAATGAGATGAAAATATGTCAATTTTTGTACCAAAAACGGCCAATTTTTCACCTTAAAAAGGACTGCTACACTTCTTTTACAGTTATTTCCAAAACGGTTTATCGTATTCAAAAATTATTTACATATTTAATTAGGGGACAAAATGTAGATGCGATTTCATCCTACACACAAGCTTTACCGTGTATATTTATAAATTTTACAGCATCTCTTCTGTACTGGACGACGACCAAATTGATCAATTTCGCGTGATTTGTAATTTTTAGCGGGTACTTTGAGAGACAAAATCCTTGTTCCTCTGTTAGTATTGCATGGATTTCCATAATTTGTTTTTTACAATATAGCCAGGATACGCAGTGAATACATAACTCAATTTGAAATTCCTAGCTACCTAGATACCTTCACAAAACGCAACAAAAGTAGACAATACAATTTTTCCACTTACTTTTCCACTTGCAAAACACCGGAGAATTAACAAGTGGAATGGAGAATTTGGGAATTCCGTACTTACCTCTCAAATTCTCTCTCAATTGAGAATTTTTCGTCTTACTTTTCCACAAGCAAACACCGGAGAATTTGAGAAGTGAAAGTAAGACGAAAAATTCGGAAATTCTGTACTCGCTTCTCAAATCCTCTCAGTTGAGAATTTTTCGTCTTACTTTTTCACAAGCAAGCACCGGAACGAGTGGAATGGAGAATTCGGGAATTCCGTACTCGCTTCTCAAATCCTCTCAGTTGAGAATTTTTCGTCTTACTTTTCCACAAGCAAACACCGGAGAACTTGAGAAGTGAAAGTAAGACGAAAAATTTTCAACTGAGAGAGAATTTGAGAAGCGAGTACGGAATTCCCAAATTCTCCATTCCACATCCACTTCTTAATTCCCAAATTCTCCATTCCACTTGTTAATTCTCCGGTGTTTTGCAAGTGGAAAAGTAAGTGGAAAAATTGTATTGTCTACTTTTGTTGCGTTTTGTGAAGGTATCTAGGTAGCTAGGAATTTCAAATTGAGTTATGTATTCACTGCGTATCCTGGCTATATTGTAAAAAACAAATTATGGAAATCCATGCAATACTAACAGAGGAACAAGGATTTTGTCTCTCAAAGTACCCGCTAAAAATTACAAATCACGCGAAATTGATCAATTTGGTCGTCGTCCAGTACAGAAGAGATGCTGTAAAATTTATAAATATACACGGTAAAGCTTGTGTGTAGGATGAAATCGCATCTACATTTTGTCCCCTAATTAAATATGTAAATAATTTTTGAATACGATAAACCGTTTTGGAAATAACTGTAAAAGAAGTGTAGCAGTCCTTTTTAAGGTGAAAAATTGGCCGTTTTTGGTACAAAAATTGACATATTTTCATCTCATTATTGCGAAGAACTGGTAAGTCCTGGAAATTTACTTCCCATGACAGAAATGTCGGAGTACTAATAGATGTGAAACAAAGAACGGAAGAAATATATGCAAAATATGGAAACTGGGGTGTATATGACCGTAGTGTAAAAAATAGTTTTTCGACTGTCAAAAGTCAGCTATCACGTTAAAACGATCAAAGACAAACTACACCACTCGATTACCCTCTCCTCTCTCTTTAATTTGGTACCAAACTTGACGTAGTTTGCGCAATCCCCTATGAGGGGTGGTACGAACCCCAACCCCCAAAACACCCTGCCCCAAAAATTATTCACCTATATTTTTGTACTCTAAACCCTTAATCTATCAAAAATATTCCAATACTCTACAGCCCTCCCACATAGAGTTAGGCGCCTGTGAATATTGCGATAGCAAAATTTACCGCCGAGGCCGCTCAAATCTGCAAATTACCGTTAATCGAAATAAAATATAGCCTATAATACCCATGCATGGCTAATTACCAAAGTGAATTCTTACTTTTTTTCTATTGGGCTTAGAGATCCTGAGCTTACCCCTGCGAATTATTGCAGCTCCTGATATTGTCTTAATTTTTTTTTAATTTCCATTAATCAGCTCCCATTTCTACCCCGCACTCTTCCCGCCCCTTTTCCTAAGCCTATCTTGTTCGCGCTGAGCTCCCATTTTTTTTTTGATACCACATACATTCTCCTTCTACTCTCCATTCTCTCGTTATCCCGGAAAAACTCGAGAAAACCTACCCTCCTACATCCCTCAAAAACTACCCAAAAAAAAAAAGATATTTAAATTTATTTCGACAGTGAAAGGTAATAGGCAGATGTACCTCACATATGAAAAAACGTCCAACCCTCTACAACAAAAATTGATACCCTTAATCGTCCCAGGCGATTGGCACTTTTTCACATTTCTTACGTTTTCCCTAATTCTCCAACCATGTTAGTGAATTGGGAATGGAGAATTGGGAATGGAGAATTAGGGAATTAAGAATTCTAAGAAAACGCAATTCTCATCTCCCAAATTCTCCGTGCTACAGAATCCGGCCCCTGGTCTTAACATGATTTGAACTTCAAAGTCGAGTTTCAAAAGGCATGTACACATATTTTTCTTTGAAACTGATTCTCTCGATGAATTCTGCATTCTTACTTTCAAGGATAATCATTTTCCCGCTGGGAGATATCTGCACTTTCCAGGGTATGAGTTTTCTGTAATTTATCCGCATCGAATGAGAATATAGTATATAAAATTGATAATGCCTCGACTTGATGACGTAACCAATGATCTAAAGAATCCCTCAATTTCTTGTTAGAAATTTACAGAAATTGCTATGACAGAATTTTTTTTGGTGGCCGACTGGAGTTACAATACAATAATGCTTAAAAATATTAAAGAAAAATTTCTAGTAAATTTCTGAGAATAAATTGAGGACTTTCCTTCACCAGGTCGACGCATCGTTGATTTTATATTGGAGCGAGGTATTGCTGGCTTACCCATGAGTTACGTGATCAAGTCGAGGTTGAACGTCGATTTTATATTCGAGTAAGGCGTTACAGATTTTTGTTTTACTTGTCCAGGGTTTGTACGTAACTAGTTTCGGGTACCTATTAGAGCTGAAAATTTGTTTCGGATTTGCTAATATTCGGATCTGCAAACTATCTAATTCCTGAAATCCGCATCCGAACTATCCAGATTACATTGGTTCATTGGAAAAATATAAATTTCATGTTATTTCACTTTTTCCTATGAAATAATGTATTCTGGAAGAAATTTTGACCATATGTTGGATCCGGATACTAGGATTCGGATTATCCGGATACTTGGATTTTAGGAATCGAAACTTAATTATTCCGGATAATCCGGAGAGCAAATTTTTCGGATACCTTCAGCTCTAGTACATTATAGTGCATGAAGTTCTGAAGAAAAAAGATTCAGGTAATTTCTAAGGAAAAACTAATGTTTATCTGCTCAGACACAACTCAGCTAACAATAATGCACACGAGTTCTAAAGAAATATGGTCAATTAAGGTTCTAAGAAAAAAAAAATGTATTCTTGCCTACATTGAAAGCAAAACAATAATCACTACGAGTTTAATTGTATGCCGTTTGGGATCGTCAATGCCCTAAGTTTATTTCAACGTACCATGAATGAACTTGCAGAACTTATGCAGCCGGGAGAAATTTTCGTTGAGGTCTGCTACGACCTCTTCTCCTATATCGCTTTTTTTAGTACAGCCATTAATATCTGAATATTTTTATCAGATAGTACTCGGCGAGCCCTTTCATTTGATTTGAATCACCCCCCGAGGTTCCTATCTTCGCCATAAAGGCCTAAACACAATTGCGACGACCGACGACAACTACAAGCAACAACCACTGACAAAAAATTCAAACGTTCCCCTTCCAATCAAACACAATAGCGACTACCGACGATGACTACATTTTCGCTCATCGCCGCGATTGATAAAATTTCTAATTTCATCGCCAATTGCAGGCCTGGCAAATAGGTAATATTGAACTGTGATAATATTTATGGCTCTTTAAGTTTATCGCACTGATTACTGTCCATATAATTGAGCGGCAGTGGATTGGCTTGGTTAAGCAGGAAAAACGGGGCAAAATAAAATTTAAAGTGAACAATCAAAAAATAAGTTTTGAAGAGCGGTTGATTGAGTGCGTTCGACGGCACGAATATTTATATATAACTTACACCATCGGAAATTTCGGAGGACCGATAAAAAGGAAAAAAGTTATGTATGTTTTCACAACGAATACAGTACGAGACAACCAAACCATATCAAGAGATTTCTTCTTCTTTTTCGTTGTCGCTGCAATTGTGTTTCATATTTGTTCACGAAGGACTTTGACAATGGTTGCTGTTCATAGTTGTCGCCGATGGTCGTAATTGTGTTTAGGCCTTAAGAGTATGCAGAGAAAAATTGCCTTCTACGAATTGGAGCCGGTAATAAGCTGAAGCGAACAGTGAAATCCGTTTTCCGATCGGATATAATTCTACCGAGTTAGAGCCGATCTAAAATGAGAAAAATCTAGTACCTCAGAATAAAAAGAAGGGAATACTAAAAAACTGGGGATGGCTGTCTAAGCCTCCGAGTATAAGAGTGTGGGTACTCCAAACTCTTCTTATGATCTAAGGAAAACGATTAAATATTAGATTTTTCAAAATGTACTAGGTCAAATATTGACTCCCGCCCCTAAGCCTTCCCCGCTTAATTGAAATGAACATTGTTAGTAAAATATGTTCAGAGTACTATAATGGATCGTTTAAGACATCTCTCATATCTGTTGATGTCGGGCCTAAAATCGTGATTCCCCTTTACAAATTTTTAGTGAAAGAATTCTAAAATAGTATTCTTAAATCCTTCTCTAGATAAATTAAAATCATATAATGAATAAACCAAGTTGAGATTAGCAATAGCATGTGTGATAGGCTCATGATATCCAAAGTTCAACCTATGAAAATGTAAAACCAATAAACGTCGAGGACGAATATTTCTTTGCAGCATATAGAAGGAAATTAAAAATAGCAATTCTGGACATGAAATTCTACAACTAAATACATCATGAACTAATATAATTGAACTCATGAGTTTTTTAGACTATAAGCAATGCAAGTCAAATTAAAGACAACGTGACTAAATTACTAAGATCCTAATTTAGTTTAGTTCGGATACAGCAAAACGTATAAATTTTCTTGAAATCTGCTCAATACGTCTTATATGAGTTATTTGTGTAGGCATCCACACAACTGATCTAAATTCTAAAATGGACCGTACTAGTAAAAGATACAAAGATTTTAGTCTTAAGGAACCTTGAAAGTCACCTGTCTGCGTCTTTAAAAATTCCAGCATCTGAAAAGCTTTAGATGTAAAATAATCGATATGCTCTTGAAAAGATATCTTCCTATCCAATATTACACCAAGATCAGTCTTTCAAGTATAACATTTCTAACGCTATAACGAAATGTTATAGGATGTGATAAATGTTAAAAAGACATTGCTTTGTATTTTCAAGCATTTAATTCGAATAAGCACCAAGACTCCACACTAGTCAAATCCTGTTGAAGCTACATGAAATTACTAAAGATATTTATAGTCATAAAAAGCTTTAAATCATCTGCAAAAAGAAGGCAGTTAGCAAATGAGAAAGAGAAGTTAATATTAGTGATGAAAAGAATGAACAGAATAGGACCCAAATGGCTTCCCTGTGGTACGCCTAGCCTTACATGTATGACCTGAGACTTATAGATACCATTTTTCACGATGTGTACACGGTTAACGAAGTATGATCCAAGCCATCTCAACAAGGAAGAATGAAAGTCAAGTGATCTAAGTTTATTAATCAAAAGTGTATGATTAATATTATCAAAGGCTATCGTGAAATCCGTATATATCTCATCTACCTGTTTATCTGACTCAAAAGTATTGATAACCTGATTTGAAAAAGTTATTAAATTGGTACTTGTAGATTTCCCCTTAACAAAACCATGTTGTTCATCGCAATTTTCCATTTGACTATTACAAAATAAAAGAAGAAAAATGTAAAACATAAAAAAAAACATTAATCAGTAGATGTAAATAAAAAAATAAGGATAAAAAATAAAATAAAACAAGAATAATAAATTATAATAAAGTAACAACAACAAAATATTAATAAAGCGAAACAATATAAAAATTTCAAATAAAACAAAACAAGGAGAGAACAAAAAAGTACAGCACAAAAGCAAAACAAGAAATAAATAATAAAAAAAAAAGAAAATGTGTAAACAAAAATATTAATTTAATTCGTAAGGCAGACTTTTAAACTCGGTCTCTGTAAAATCAAAGTCAATTAGGTCTGAGTGATTATTGAAGGCTCTTAACATAGATTAAATAGATTCATTGTAATCGTAGTTGGTAGATGTAACAGATATCACTTCTCAACGTTCGTGGGCGAATATTTAACTTTATTTTAGATAAGAGCTCAGGAATGTCTATTGCTCCTGTTATTATTTGAACGATGAAGACTAGTTGGTTAGGTACCTCACTTCATCTAGTGAGCAAAGGTAGCTTAAGAAGATTTGATCTTTGCTCATGAGAGGATTATCTCATGGAACTAATCTAAGTGAGAAACGAATAAATCTCCTCTGTGCAGAACATACTCAAGAAGAGGTCTCACAAAAGCTATATGTAGATGCAAAATCCTTAAAGTGAAAGATAATCAAAGTCAGGTATCTATCTTCTTACAAAGCCTAATGTGGCAATAGCTTTATTGATTGTCTTGTCAATATGTGGTAAAAATCTAAGTTTGGTGTCTAAAAGTAACATATAAGATGAATAGCACAGAACAAGATGGCTGTCTTGAGGAACACCGAAAGGTATAGGTATTTCACCCGAGATGGTCGACCTAAACAGAAGTTGCTGAATCCTATTTGATTAATATGATTCTCGTTATTAAAATACAGGAAAACGCAGAACCCCTAGCTTGAAGAGCAAAAGCTTGTGAGAAATTTTATCGAAAGCCTTACTGAAGTCACAAAACCATGCTGCCTTACAGTTAGTATCACATACAATCGCTTCAGATAGCTTAGGAATGACAGAAAGCTGGGAAATATTTCTATATATATTTATTTAATTTTTTTTTCTACTTTTTTTGTGTATACTAATAAAATAGGATAATGGGAATATAACCGCAGAGACCAATTAACCCTTTCACTACCGACTTTTTATATATGGAAGAAAAATTTTTTTTAGTCGGCTTCCTCTGAGTAAAATTGAATTAAAAGTCTATTTTTATATTAACTCACGTGTCAGGTATTAATTGTCCCTTGTACAGGTCATGGATAGTCAACGGTGGTTAAAAAAATTAAAATTGTAAAACTTCTGAAACATTTAAAGATATGTACACTGTACAGGACCCGGATAGTGAAAAGGTTGAATAGATATGACAAAAGTTTAACATGACATGAGGATCATACTACGTCATTCATAAAAAAAACCTAATATTGAAGTCATAAAAAAAAATATCGTCTGTCAGGTTGTCGTGCAGATCGTTCAGTGATCTGGCTAGGCAACCTTCTTTACATCATTAGTCGTTTCACACAGAAGTCTAAGATGTTTTCAACGTTCCAAACCATTAGCTAAAATTTACTTTGAAATGTTAAAATTTTTGTAATTCTATAGAATACATAATTTTATGAATTTTTTAAGTATGATCACGTAAATTAATTGTTTATTTGCTATCCTTACTAATTTTTCCAAAATCCCCTTCACGAAACATTCCTGCCACCGGCCTTGGTTCTTACCAAAGTGTAAAATGATTTTATAATTTTTAATTTCTTTGCATTGCCACTAGCACTTAAATACTTTTCCTGAAATGATTTACACACTGTACCGATGAAATATCTAGTCTGATCTCTTGTAGAATGATTCCTGTACGAAATACTCGCGCTGCAAACCGTGCTCATCCTTTTACCCTTCAAATTACCTTCGGCCGTACAGTAAAGTTTCGTGATGCTTTTCTATCCCGAACTGTGCGAATGTGGAACAGTCTACCATCTTCTGTCTTTCCTCCGGCATACAATCTGCGAAAGTTTAAGAGTGACATACATCAGACCTCCGCCGCTATCCTCACATTGCCTAATTCCTTTCCCTATTTCCTTCCTGCCTGCTTGGCTTAATAATATAAAAAAAAAAAACAAAAAAATAAAGAAACGAAGGTTTTTATTGAATATTTAATCGGGTATTGTTTTTTAAACTTAAACTTGCACAAATCGCTGCGTGTTTCAGGTAAGGATCTATTACCCGGTGATGAATCAATGGAGCTGATATTTTTGGGAATGCCATAAAAATTATATTGATTTTTGCATGTTCATCTGCCCGTTTGCCCGTACATCTATGCGTTCGATAACTTGAGAACGCGTTTACTTTGAGAGTTGAAATTTTGTATACAGGTTTTTTTTTTGTTTTAAAAGAAATTTAAGTGCGTGCTAAAATATGATAAATCGGGTAACTTCTTCGTGCGGTTGCCATTATAAAATTTCGTGTTTCATTATATATTTGGACAATGCCTGAGAATGCGTTATCATACAGAGCTGAGATTTTGTACACGGCGTTTTCATAATAACATTAAATTTAATTTCAACAAGTAAAGAATCTAGAATTGTTCTAAGACGAATTCTTATAATACACAAGATTACTGCACGTATGTCATTTCGTATGGTCATCCATCTTGCAAGTTGGATTTTTGAACTGGTTTTCATATATTTCTAGAATAGTTCGTCGGATAGAAATAATGATTATAACCAATTTTATAGGACTTCATACTCTGAAGAACTTTTCAGTACATTAAAACAGTCTAGGACTTATCCTTTTGACAGTAATATGTAAAAATCCTAAATTATTATATGCCAACACCAAGAAGGGGTTGCCCGATTTAGTCCATTTTTGAAATTATATTTACAATTTTTTTTATGAAAACACTATGTACAAAATTTCAGTTCTCTACGTTGACGCGTTATCAAGTGATGTCCAAATATGTAGTGAAAATGGAAGTTTTTATATGGCAACCCTACGAAGGAGATACTCGATTTGTCCCATCTTCGAACTTAATTTTACTTTATTTTTAAAAGATCAAATTTCATCTAGGGTATAAAAATGAGTATATGTAGATGAGTATAAAAATGAGTTGAATGCGGTAGCCCCTTCTTGGTGTTGCCATATAACAATTTATGTTTCTTACGTAAACTGTAAAATCGGTAAGTCCTAGATGTTTTTATTGTACTGAATATGAAATCCTATTAAATTGGTTATAATCATTAATACCAGAGACCGTAACGGTTATGAGTGTTTTAAAAAAATCATATGTAAAAAATTATTTTCTGATTTTCTTTCTAAAAAAACTATTTTTTACTAAAAAAAATCAAAAATAAAAATCGGGAAATGATTTTTATTTTAACCTTCCGAAAGTGGCGCGCTTTTTATGAGACCGCACCAATATTATTTCAGTTCTATTTTTGTTGTAAACTAATCTATTTCTATGAGCTGCTGTGTATTCCTGGAAAAGTAGTCGGCGTTCATATCAGTCGGTCGCCAACTCTCCTCGTATGTGTTTGTGTCCTGATATTGTACTTTGCAGTCCTACAGATCGTATGCGCATGGTAGAAAAATGTTAATTTTGTGAAAGCGAAAAGCTGTTATTAATAATTAATTAGGAGTATTGTTAGCATGAATATTTGAGTTTTTCTTATTTGTATAAAAAAGTAAGATGTCTTTCTTTGATAATAAAAAGTTAGAAAATGAAACACTAATTTTATCTTTTGAAAACTGTTGTATGTATATACTTCGGATCTTGTAGATTGCATGTCACTCTTTGTGTCCTGCCAGCGGGTGCCACTTCCGCAACGGTAAAAATTAAAAAGAAAAAAATCGGCAAATGATTTCCATTTCACAAAATTGTTATTCGGGTGAAAATACTTAAAATTTGGGTCGAAATATGCCGAAGATTGTACCACAGATGGAAGTGGATGGAAATTACATACGGGATTTCATATAAGGTATCATAAGAATTGGTCGAGACTTTTTGTTGATTTTTATAATTGATTTTTAAAGTTAAAATCATTTTAAAATTTCTATTTTTGATTTTTAAAATATAAATCCAAAAAGAAAGTTACTTTTTATAATTTCGAATAAAAATCATAAATTTAAAAAGTATAGGAAATTTGTCAAGATTTGGTAATAAGAATCATATTACTACATTCCAATCAATCCTCCTATAATTTTTAGAATAAATGAAAATAGTTGTTATTTTCAGTCCCTGATCTGTACCATCCGGCGAACCGTTCAAGAAGTATATGCAAAAAACAACACTTCAAAAATCAAAATTGCATGATGGATGACCATACGAAATTACATGCGGGCATTCATCTAGGGTGACAGAAGAATTGATCTTAGACTAATTCTATTTTTTTTACGTATTAATCTTTGCATTATGACCACCAGAGTTTCATTTGGTTAAAATTTGGTAATTATCCTAAAATTTTCTGGATGCCGTTATATGCGATAAATTGTAAATTGTATTTTTCAGTACGTTTTTCGGTCGTTATAAGGCAGTTCCGATGGCAATGCCCAATATTGTAATAAACGAGTTCGACATATTTAATATGGATCATGTAATATGGACTCTGATTAAGACCTTAAATGTTCGATTTTAATTTCGATATGCTGCTATATCTGAGGATGTTATAATAGTCCAGTCAATAAGGACTAAATAAGGCCCTTGTCCTACAAAAGGTGGGGTAGTTGTAATTTTTATATACTATATATGTTATTCATTCCTGGCCCCGATGAAAAATCCAAGTTTAGACTCTTGGGGGACTCCGCACGGTCTGCCATCTTGGATTAAAGGTACCAAAAATTGGTTTTTTCAAGATAATTCCTCAACGGTTGACCTTATGACAAAAATGTAAAAATATAATTTTGAAGAAGACTAAATTCCCTACATTTTTTTAAAAAAAACACATTTTTTTGTAAGTCTGATGTGTAACAAGTTACAGCTGCGGAAACGTGAACATTCTTCCAAAAAAATGTATACGAATAGTACCTCTAATAAAGGGTGTTTCGTTCATGGTGGCCTTAGAACAGGAGGTGACAGTAGTCACCTAGTCAAACACAAAATTATATGGCAAGACGCTGGAAAATTTGGTAATCTTTCACAAAAATTCCCTGTATTTTAAAAAGTGCAGAGTGTACGGTCACTTACAGAGTTTATTGTATGCAGAACTTCATGGCTTTTCTAACAACTGCTCGATCATCTTCGTACTCCTCTTCCCTTCGGGGTTATGATGGTCTAAACTAAAAATTTCGGATGTTCTTACCTTTTTATTGAATTTGACCTCTTGTTTTTTACAAAGAGGTGCTTAACGTAATTTATTTTATTTTTTATAAACTATCCACTCTCCTCTTTAATTTGACCTATTATACCTATGTGCTCACTGTAGCCACTAAACAGTTATTAGCTTATAATCTAGTCAGATCATACCAAAATTGGACGATTTTTTTTTTAAATGAGATGTTTTCAGTCACTAAGAGAACAAATTATCTTTAGTTTAGACCACCATCATTCTTAAGGGGATAGGAGTACGGGGCTGTTAGACCAATCGTTTGAAAGGCTATGAAGTTCTGCAAGTGACCGTACACTCTGCACTTTTTAAAATACAGGGTATTTTGTGAGAGACTATCAAATTTTCTTAATCACTCTGTAACTCCTAAACGATTGTGATGCCGCCGCCCCCTTCTTGCCATACAAAAAAAATTTTTTTGGAGTAGGTAACTACTACCACCTCCTGTCCTATGGACCACAATGAACGAAACACCCTGTATAAATGGTACTATATGTATACATTTTTTGGAAGAATTTTCACGTTTCCGCCTCTGTAACTCGTTACACATCAGACTTACAAAAAAAGTGTTTATACAAAAAATGTAGAGAATTTAGTGTTCTTCAAATTTGTATCAGCAACTTTTGTCGTAGGGTTGAGGAACTATTTTGAAAAAAAAAAAAAACAATTTTTTGTACCTTTAATCCAAGATGGCGGACCGCGCTGAGTCCCCCCAGGTCTGAACTTGGATTTTTCATCGGAGCTCGGAACTGAATAACATATATAAAAATTTCAACTACCGCACCTTTTGTAGGGCAAAAACCCCTACTAAGTGGACTATAAATAATATCTCCTGTAATATCGTTTAAGTATAGGTAGGGCAAGAAGGATAGGGTGGACAAAAGGGATATTAGGCGCAACGCATATGTCAATGCTAGACAGGGATAAAATCTTGCGCTTATGTACAACCCTGCTTGCAGCCACCGATAGATGAGTTTCTGAAAAAGTGTCATTCTTGTTCCCGATAAAAATCAAAAAAAATAACATGCAAGCATTTGGCACCGTAAATATTTGTATAGGTTTTTGTTTTTTATTGGGTTGGTGTAGGGCAAAATGGATACCTTTTGATATACCCGTTTTGCCCGCGTTCTTCAGTTTATTTTAAAATGCCAAGATATTTTAACTCCCGTCCAATTTTGACATTTGACTTGTTGTAGATGGTGTGTACACTTACCACAGAAAAGCCAAAAGTGCTTCTTGGTCTGTAGAAAATATGGAAAAACCGATTAAGGAGGCTGAGAAAACCTCAAGTAAAAAGGCTTATGAATGCTATGGCATTCCTATTAGTACTCAGCAACGCCATGTCAAGTCGGGCTCTGCAAAGAAAAATCTCGATCGTTTCTAGCCGATATTCGATGCGCAAGAAGAGGCAGAACTTGTGCAGATTTTAAAAGAATTAGATTCTCTTTTCTATGGACTGTCTAACACTGAGCTCTTAAAGTTAGTAGGAGAATTTGTAAAGCGTAAAAATAAAGAGACTCCATTTAAAAATAATATCGCTGGCAACAATGGTTTAACAATTTTTTCAAACATCATCCCAATATTGTTCTGCGAAGCCCAGAATCGATGTCGATAGCTAGATTGAAGTCATTTAATAAACCAGCTGTAATACATTTTTATGATTTACTTGAGGCTATCATCGAAGAGTACCATATTCCTGTAACATATGATATAGGTATAATATGGATGAAGTGGAAGTAAGATCCTCATCTAAAAATCCACCAAAGCTACTCTCTGTGTATGGAAAGAAACAAGTCGGTAAACAGTTTGAAGAAAGGAATATTGACAACAAGCATTTGCTACTGCACCACTTCTGGCTGCTTTGCACCGCTACCATTTTTCATATTTAGGCGGAAAAGATTTCAGCCACGCTTAATGGATGGCGCTGTGATCCCCTGTGAAATTTCTATATCTGATAGTGGGTGGATAAATGGAAAGATTTTTTTTTGATTGACAGAGAGTTATTGTTAATCATATTCGACTAACAAATGATTGTAAGGCCTTGTTAATCTTAGGCAATCACGAATCGCACAAATATTATCCTGCCCTGGAGTATGCAAGAAAATACAACGTAATATGTTGTTGATTTCCCCACATACTTCACACAAATTGCAACCATTGGACGTGGCTGTATACGCACCATTCAAAATTGTCTTTGAGGCTGAAATAAACAAGTTCCAAAAACAGAATCCAGGAAGGATAACCTCACAATATGATATTGCTCGCTTATTCTTTCAAGTTTACCAAAAAATAGCAACGTGTGAGTGGATTTAGAGCAGTGGGAATAAGCCTCTTTGACAGGAATATTATACCTGAGGAACTTTTTGCGCCAATCATCCCCAAATTCTGCGCAAACAGTTGAACTTGTAGAACATGAAGCTGCATGGCCTTCTTTATTGCCTGTACAGACAGATGAGGCAGGTTGAGGATTGACTACGCCGCCGCCGCCCAATATGAGATCTCTTGAAATAGCCACAGAACAAGATCAGACAATACCGCCAGAACTATTTGCGATACTCAATAAAAAACCCATTCTATGTACCACACAACCAGAACAGAGCACACCATACAGATTGAGTCCACCACCTGGATTGACCACGTCACTTAATGGAAGATCTGTTGTAACTGCCATACAACCACATCAGACCACACTAGTTTCGATTTTAGTCGAAACCATGATATCTGATGCTTGTATACTTCGGAATATACATCCTTAGCAGGCAAAAAAGAAGACAAGGAGGTACGGTAAACTACAAAATTCTGAAATTTTGACTGCTATAATGGTTACGATACAATAGGAACAAAAACTCAAAAAATCTAAACCAAAAATAAATCTTGAGAAAAGATCTGTTAAAAAACAATCAAAAACTAAAGGAAATATAATAAAAAACGCAACGGTTACAACCTCTGGATAGAGAAGCAAACACCGAACTACAAACAAGAATGAAGAAAATATAGATAAAGATTGTTATTGCTCAGTCTGCAAAGAAAAATTTACCTATCCTCCAACGGAGGACTGGATTCAGTGCTCACAATGTCAGGATTGGACACATGAAGCTTTGCTCATGCTATTCTGGGCAAGGGTAATATTTGTGTGACTTTTGTTTTGATTAAGGTGACTATACTGCCCTAAAATTATTAAATTCGAATTAATATCCCTTTTGACCATCAGCGATACCCATTTTACCTCCCTCCTTCGGGCAAAACGGGTATTTTTCCCTTGTTTTTAAATTTTCTATTTTGTACAAGAACGCTAGTTATTTTGTTTTTGTTTTCCATAATATAACAACTGTATAAAAAAAGATTTATTTCATTCAATTACATTATAAAGTTAATAAAGATTATATCGAATTTTTATTATCACACCTTAACATATCCGTCTTGCCTTACCATCCAAAACATTTTTTTTGTTTGCTTGCTCTAATTAATTCTAACATTATTCATCGTGATCTCAATTGATAAGCATCGGATGAAAAGGAGGAACGATATTTTTTTAACTACACCATCTGTTGGGATTCACTATAACTAATTTAATATACTTTTGTTATTTTATAAAGGAAAGAAACACATTATTTACCTTCTTTTGTTGAAATCTATATTTCAAATAATCGAAATAAAAATGAGAAAAGCGGAAGATGAGGATAACATTATTTGACATTTCTGAAATAATTAAAGCTAGCAAAAAAAGTCAGTAATCAATTAAAAAACAAAAATCACTAATTAATTTTTTGAATTTATTATTACTTTTTTAAATATATTAAAAAAAACTTGTTACAAATAACATAAGAGAAAGTTTTCGGTTCAAGTTGTCGTTTTTTTTTCAAACACAGATGGCGCGAATGTTTTCATTTCTCGAATAATTCATACACACCTTTATCACTTATTATTTACAGACACACAGCTATTATTTTCACTTGTAGTTAAATAGTTATTAACAAATATCCACAAATACGAAATACTTCTGCACTAGTAACTGGAGTTGATCTTGCCAGTATGTTTTTGTTTTCATATATTTTAGAAAATTATTTAATGTACGAAGGATATTTTGCCTTAGTTTTTTTCTCAATGACCAAAGTAGATGCAAAAGAACCTACCATTTATAACCAACCCGCACCACCCCACCCCGCCCCACCCCTCACCATAGTAGTAAGCTTAAGATAGAAACTGGTCTGCTTGAATTCAACCAGAATTTCCCCTTTTTTTTATTATGTTGCTTTTTTTTTTAGAAAATATTATTGAAAAAAGAAAAGTAAAAAAAAAAACTCATCACTGAAACTTACAATATTTAGTGTATACCACGATGTGAAGGTTGCGGCATTCTGGATCGGTGCTTCCATTGTCCACGGCGCAGGGATCGGGATTGCGGTTGTCAATTTGCTCTCCTTCATAGAGTTGAAACAGAAAGCTAGCAACCAACAGCTGATGATGATGTTCCTCCACTACAAACCTTAGAGGAGCGTCATCATCAGTTAAAAGAAATACGACAGTCACGGGAGTCACGGGATAATAACTTAGATGATGAAGATGAATCCAGGAGACAGATAATGTTAAGAAGACGTCGACTTTTTAGCCATTATCGACAGTACGAGGCGTGGCGAAAAAAACAATTCAGTTACGATAGCGGCTATTATTATCGGCCAATAACCAGTGCAAATAAACGACGTCGCCTCTATCATCGTCAATATTCATATTTCGAACGGAGCTTAGGCAGTAGAGACAGTCATGATTCAAGGGTATCAGGTCAAGGTGTCAGTGAATCGAAGAGGAACAGTGTGAACAGTGTAAGTCGATTCAATTCGTTTATTCGAAAAAATTCTAGTGTTTGTCGAGCATATTGTGCTCTCACGCTGATGCTATAAAGTACACTGTTCCATCGCATCGTTTGCATTGCACAATAAATAACACACACACAAACACAGTTCATGTCCTCATCGAGAAATTATAGTATTTCTCGCTGCACCTTTTATTGAATGCACTTTTGTTAGTAGCTACAACATACAAATTTCAATGTAAATATATAGAGCTTTAGCAAAAAGGACACTGTTCAGAATGCTTTTGGTTTTTGTTTTTGTGATTGTTAAGCTTTGATAGAATTCTCGAGACATAGCTAGAGTAATGAGGATTGTAAATAGACGGAGGAACCTTGCTTGGAAGAGCTTCCAAGAGCGTATAAGGCGTGTATATGGATATTAGAATAAAAATTATTATCCTTGCTGCATGCATATAGAAAAAGTTATTGCAAGGAATTTATGGTGAACAAATAAAAAAAAATAAGTTTGATAAGAATTTGGATGTTTTAGAAATTTACGATTCCTGACGACAATCTAGTTAGTCGTCATATTTCAGGTTATTTTTTTTTTCTATTATGTTCTAATAGTCACAAGTTTTTATAATTATGCACTTTTTAAATTTAATTTAACTACAATCGTCTGATTAGGTATTACATAATATATTGACGATTTAAATCTTAAGGCGTTTTATCAGCACTTCAGCAGTGATGAGCTTTGTACATCGCATATTTTGATTTTCACAAAAATATTTAAGCATTTTCAAAATAAAATCAGAAAAATCCGTCATAGAGGTGCAAATTTTGGAAAAGATGATTTTGTAAAAGCAATTAAACGAAAAACATATTTTAACTAACTTTACTTCATCAGTTGGCGCAAACTTTTGACTCTTTCTACTACAGACAAATTATCTCTTACAATGATGTTAGAAAAGTCTGCAAATGATTGCCTCACCTATCTATATGGAATGCTTATAGACCAATCATCGGCGGCTTTCAAACTTATTTTATCGGAAAATTCGTACATCACCATCTTAATTTTATTTTATTTAAAAACATTAAATTTGACTATTTTTTTATTTCAGAGACAAAATTTATTCATATAAAATAAAAAAAAATATAACACATGAAAAATTAATATACATAAAAATCAGCCCCCATTTGAAATTATTCAAAATGTTGTTTTAGCTAACTTTTTTTCTGATAAGTTACCGACATGATTTTTAATTTTTTTAAACTGTCTATTTCTTGTCAGATAGATATCAATGATACTTTCTCAGGCCCCCGTTCATTGTCTTGTGGTGTTCCGCAGGGATCAATAGTGGGACGCTTGCAATTTCTCAGTGTTTCTATAAATGATCTGCCTAAAAATGTAGAGGATGTTAAGACTAAATGGCAAAAAAAAAGCTCTCGATTCCGACTTCCACAATTTAGCTATAAAGTATTATAGTAGCATGAGCTTTCATACAAAGCTTTCAAATTAGTATCACATGCAGAAGCAGTACTTGCTGTTTTTAAATATTCTTGCTCTATTAGCAGTACATAATTAAAGATGTATTGATATGGCAAATATTTCCGTTTTTTAATTTTCCTCTGCCATATTGAAGCCGACGGGTATAGTGTTGTTTGCGTTCAGAAATTAATTGCGTTAACTGTTTTATACAGGGTGTCCCGGACTAATGCTGCAACATTTTGCCAAATGATTCCTCTCGTCCAGACAAGCAAAAAATTGTATGGCAGGGGGTGGGGCAAAATGTCACCCTACCGACTTACAGGGTGATTAGTAAAATATGCTCTTTTTTCATTAAACACCCTATATCTTAAAAAGTACAGGGTGTACGGTCACAGTTAAGGGCACACTGTATGCAGAACTTCATGGCCTTTCCAACGACAGCTCAACCAGCCCCGTACAGCTCTCCCCTCAGAAGTTATAAAAGTCTAAACTAAAAATTTCGGATTTTCTTTCCTTTTTTTTACTTTGACCTCTATTATTTTTGCAAAAAGGTCATTAACATAACCTTTTTTTATAAAAACTGTAAACTGTGGAGCCTCCTCTTTAATTTGACCTCCTATGTGCTATCTGTATCCGTTAAAGAGTTATTAACTCATAACCTATTCCGGTCACACCGAAATTAGACGATATTTTTTAAAATGACATGCTAAGGGAACAAATTATTGTTGAGAATAGGTTTGAAAATAGGTTTGAGAATAAGTTTAGAGCTAATAGTTCTTAAAGGGCTTCAGATAGCACATTGGGTGTAATAGGTGAACTTAAAGAGGAGGCTCCACAGTTTACAGTTTTTATAAAAAAAGGTTATGTTAATTACCTTTTTGCAAAAATAATAGAGGTCAAAGTAAAAAAAAGGAAAGAAAATCCGAAATTTTTAGTTTAGACTTTTATAACTTCTGAGGGGAGAGCTGTACGGCGCTGGTTGAGCTGTCGTTGGAAAGGCCATGAAGTTCTGCATACAGTGTGCCCTTAACTGTGACCGTATACCCTGTACTTTTTAAGATATAGGGTGTTTAGTGAAAAAAGAGCATATTTTACTAATCACCCTGTAAGTCGGTAGGGTGACATTTTGCCCCACCCCCTGCCATACAATTTTTTGCTTGTCTGGACGAGAGGAATCATTTGGCAAAATGTTGCAGCATTAGTCCGGGACACCCTGTATAATTTTATTTTGCTTTCCGTACAGACTTTGCTATCTTTATGTAACCCTGCCTTCTATGTTTATATATGTCGTAGACAGTTGAAGTAATTGTGCATTTCATGAAAATCAGAATTTATAGATACGCGCGAATATTAATAGATAAATTTTATAGGGCTGTGATGCAACTGTGTGTAGACCTAAATCAGTAGATTGAAATTTGCATCGGTAGTCCTGGACATTCATTGTGTTTAGGAACCATGGGGCATTACGCTATTAATGTGCTGCTCAGATTGAGTAGAATAATAGGAAATAACCATGTAATAAATTTGAGATGCATGTTATCGAGATCAATAGCATTAGATGTGATCGTCAATCGATAAAATGGGCTTTGAAATCTTCTTCTTTGTTAACCTTTTGAAATATAAAGACCATCATAAGGAGAATCAAAAGCAAGATTTTCAAAGGCATCAAGTGCTGTATCGACAAATATATTATTGCGAGCATAGAGGTCAATATCGATCGATATCTGAATAGCTAGATCTATTGAAACCAAAATATTTAAGATTTCACCAAAAAGATCTTAGTAGGGAGTTTGCTAGCAAACAAAGTAAAGTTTTGTAACGAAGTCACATACGTTCCAGCTAGACACAAATAAAACTGAATCGTCTAGCAGCAGCCGCAACAAAGTAAGCTAGACGCCGACAGAGGAACACAGTATTGATCAGTAACTCAGTGGTGTTCCGTGCTGGTGGCGTGATAGTAGATATAAGCCAGTAGGGAGATCACTCAGTTGATTTCCGAATATCCAAGTGGACACAGGCCGAAATCATAACCACTGATCACGCAAAATATCCAAAATCGAGTAGTTAACTCCAAAGTAATAAGAGTTGACCTCTACCAGTGGACTACCAGAAGACTGGCTATAAAAGTCATTCAGCCCTGATAGATTGGTCAAGCCAACATCACTCCAATACAGGAGTATCTATTTGAACTTGCGAACAAGCAAGTTCAAAAAATACCGAACCACCCAAATCCACTGATAAACAACCTGCCTTCTCATACCGGCAAACTTTATTTAGGCTAGAAACATCTACCAGCTAGATGATGGTAGAATAAGTTTCTACGACCATAAAGGTGATTACTATCGCGGGTAATCACATTTCAGCTACGTTTACTCAGAGAGTGTCTCTGAAGAAAACCAATGCCTTAGGAACCATTGATTCCTAAACACTCCCAAAAATCCACATCCTATCCTCTCATATCTCCTTCCATCGCCCTCCTACTAACAACTAACTCCAAAAGGAGAACGACATGAGGTACGACTGAAAAGGCGCATCAGCTGTAATTCAAAAGAAGACAACAAAACGAAAAGTTCGAAAGTCACAAACGATATCTGTCAATAGGAGGAAAAAAGAAGACATCAAACTGAACTGAGGGCTAAAGATGAGCCCCAACGATCAAATAAGGACAAATAGCGAAAAACATCGAGGGAAACTACGACAAATGAAATAGAAAATTCGGCGCAAAACACACTTGACTTGACTTGACTAGATTGGTCAGTTTCGTTCCAGCAGCTCGACCAAATACATCTCCCGTCTAGCCTTATCCGTACCTCCGACGATAAGCTCACGTTAACTGTGTTGGTCAGAAGAGTAGTGAGCACACGAATATATATCCGTCCCTGTACCAAGTTAACCTAATGACAAATGAAGCAGCTGTAGAGCAAAATTGGAAAATTTCTGGTGTTTTTTAGAATGAAACAAGTAATTTCATATACTTTCGTCTTTTGCATTAATGGGGGAAAAGAACTTGGCTATGCAATATTGTAGTGCAACTGAGACAACGAGTTAAAAACAAATATCGAGAGAACGTAGGATTACCCGAACGACAAAATCTTATTAAATCCCTCAAAATCCTTTCAAACTATTCATAATAATATACATCAGGTCACACTACCTCCCATTTTTAAGAAAAAGATAAATTTCGCTTTGGAACAGATGCTGAAAGGAGATGTAAAATTCCTCTCGAATGAAATTCTCATTTTCCCGAAAATATCAGAGAATCCAGCGAGGATTTCTCCCACTTAATCTCTTCACAGCAAAACGAATGTAAACAGAAGCACGTGCTGCTCAATTACCATAGAAATTACACTAACAAACATTGGCCATGCTATAAAAAACATTGGCCGATTCTCTCAATTTTTCAGCAAAAACCGGTTTTCACAAAAGCGCGGGAACATTTTAAATTGTAAAATGTGAAAACTCCGCCTCTTCTCATTTATTTAGGAAAATGAAACATTTGCCATTCTGTTTCGTTGCATGCAATCTGCGCTTTCACATTTTTTGTTTTTATTCATAAAAGTTTCAAAGAGAGTTTGATTTTTTTTTTCGATTTTTTTTCTTTCTTTCTTCCTTTTCTTGCCGTGTGCATTTTAAATGTAAAATACTCGGAAATTTCGCCAGCTTCCTAACTTGTCATTAGGTTAACTTTGCCCGTACCGTGTTGGCTACTTTGACGACGAAGCGCACGTTAATCGTGTTGGTCTAAGGAATAGGAATCGCATGCTTCTACCACGCACCTACGCCGCGTAGTTGTAAGTTTATATAAGTTAGCGAGTGAGTGAGTGCAGGCTAAGTAGTGCAAAGTAGTTAAAATAAGAGACCACCCGAACCGCATAGCTAGAACAGCACTCTGAAACCTAGCAACGACGGGAAAACGGCCCTGGACAATCTCCTCACTGTCCGCACACCAACATCCAACGTTACAATCTTATATAATTTTACTCTTCAGATTTATACCATTGCGTAAAACATGATAAGACTACTTAACAAAAATTTCAATTCACTTTATACTCAATTTAAATATTTTTTAAATGCCCCCACCATTGCACTGTACTGAAACTTTGTGTTTGTGTGGTTCGTTGGTTGGTTTAAAAAGGTAGATAAAAGATTATAAAGCGCTGCAGCTAATGAGACGGCCTATTTGTGCTCACCTTTTCATCTCCTTTAAAGCAGGCCAGTCTTCTTGATCATGTTTAATAATCCGCAGAGCGGCCTGTCCACCAACCCACTAGGGTCCGGTTGTGGTTTACCAAAGGTTGCCATTCTTCTTCTAGCTATCGCCGAGGGTTCATACTTCACATAGAATATGTAAAGCACTTTAATCATTCTCCACACACAGTCTGCAGGTAGGATCAGAGCCCACTCCAATAACGACAAGGTGCTGCCTCAGTTAACTGTGGCCAATAATCAAACCAGTTAAGAGCCTAACGTTCGTCCTACTGTACCTCAGGTGCTTCCTCATCCTTCTCATAGACAGAATAGCCAGCGTTGCTTTCATATAAAAATATTGTACAATCATCTGAACTGCTCATGGGTCCCGAGTTTCAAGAAAATCGGTTTGTTGGAAGTGGGTTAAAAATTCATTTAGATTTTTAGAGGTTTTCGGTTCGGCAAAAGTGGATCAAAAATTGATTTAGATTTTTAGGCGGTCTCGATTTGGTAGACGTGGATCAAAGTTGATTGCAAGATTTGACACAAACAAGTAAAAATAAATAAAAATAAAAACATAAAAAAGATAAAATTATAAATTGCTCAGCTCAAACAGATGCATTTTTCATTTATACGATAAAAATGTGGAAATGTAAAGCTAATAGTGACAAATGTAAAAGAAAGTTTAGTTGGATACAATGAAATGAGGAGATTTCGTCGTTACAACTCAAATGTACTGCCATATATGTATTACCTATGTTTTGTACGCAAATGGATTTGCAGAGGTCTGCAGGTCTATCAAAATTAAAACTTACCTTATTTTTATTGCATTGATATTTTTAATCTTCATCCGTCTTTAAAGAAATTTTTCTTTGCCTTGTTTATTACTATTTTTTTTTTTTATTATTGCGGATTACCTACATAATGTATGTAACGCTATTTTTCCACTATACGTACTTATATATTTTCTGTTAGGAGCTCTGACTTTAATACTCCACTAAAGGCATATACTTAAATGAAATTGTTTATCAGATGCAGCTACATAAATAAAATAATTATTTGTTGTTTACTATCTATTTAATTAGGAAAGATTATTAAAGAAATTTATTAGTTTTGGCTATTATGCGGAATAAGTTTAAAATATTTACAACAATGAGAAGCATAAAAACACAGTATAAATATATTTATAATTTAATAAATTCAACAGAAAATCCATTCAACTATTCATTACCCAAAAGAAAAAAGCCTCTTTAAATTTTGTATAGCCACAGCTAGGGATAAGAGAAAATCAATTGACGTTTTCATCCCGAGCCTACGATGAAATATTTCACCACAGTATCTCGATGCAATGCAGTAAATGTCACACATATATTTTCAGTTCAATTGAAATATTTGCTATGCTGAATTCCCCTCGAAAAGTAATCTAATTTGCATATCAACCAAAACAATAGTTCGATATAAATTTTGGAATCGCAATTAAGTCGAGATCGAAACCGTCCGTTTTAGTATAGTAGTTCTCTCTAGTTATGATTTGAATACTAATTGCATAGTTAAAGTGGTGTCCACTAAAAACAAGATTTTGGCAATTCAGTGCAATTCATAAAATGAACATACATGGATATACAGTATGTGTGTGGTTATCATGTGGATTAGGAGCAAGAGGAGGGGTTAATACATGAATGAACGCTTAATGAATTTAATTATAGCAAAGTAAAGAGAGAGATACGCTTTCAATTTACGGAATATGTGGAGATATTCTCATGGCGCTCCTGGATATTTTGTGGTGTATTAATTAGCGTAATTGACTTTCAGGGTATAGTGGTTTTGCAATTAGTGTTAAATATACTGAAAAAAAGACAGAAACAGAAAAGAAAATTTGACTTTTTAAAGCATATTTTGGGGTATATTATTATAATTTTGATTATATTGCTGGCATAATAATAATCCGTATTGAATAAATTAAATTTTTGTTTTATTTATTCGCTTTGCACCTCTTCATTGAAATGGTAATTGGAGAGTTCGAGAAATTAATTTCAACAGCTAAAATTATTAAAAAAAAAAGAAACTATTAAAATTACAGCTACAAACAATAAAAAGCTGTTGCGGAGAATAGAAGAATTTTAAGAACTTTTATTTTTAACTTCTGCTTTCCGGGTGACCGCTCTTACCACTGAGCTAACGAAACAGTCGCCCAGAAAGCGGAGGGTCCCGGCTTCAAACCCCGGACGAGACGGTTGTTTTTTCCTCTTGATTTATGATTTTATTTAGAATCGTTAAAAATAAAAGTTCTTAAAATTCTTCTATTCTCCATCTTTGATCAATTCTAATAAATATGGGTTCGATTCCCTTTCGGGGAAAATAAATAATAATCAACTGAATATTGGGTCAATGAAAGTCGAATTTAAACATACTCCACATTTATACGAAATCGAGATTTGGATTAATGTTAATAACTATAGTTTTAGCAAATTTTATATCATAATAAAAGGAGGATTTATTATAATGGCACGCAAGAAAAAAATCGGTGTAACACCGATTTGCATGTAGTAGGTACTCAAAACTGCATAGCAATTAACTACTCAATTGTGCAAAGAATTGTAACACATTTAAAATATTTTGTATATAATTAGGTAATATAAAAAATGCGTAATAATATAACTTTTAGAAAAAGGACAAAAACGTATGTAATGTAAAGTATTTTTTTTTTTTTAATATTACAATAAATTTTGAATTAGGTAAGGTTCATTTAGAGTGGAGTTAAGCGTTTTGCATTTTGTGAGTTTGGCTCTTCTTTTGTAGTTTAACAGTTTTGCAATTTTTCATTTTCTTCACAGATGTAATGTAATAAAACAAAAATACTTCAGATAACAGAATTGATAATGCCGTGGAAGAAGAAGAATTCAAATTCAAATTTAAATTAATTTAATGCTGGTTACAGTACATACAAGATTTACAAATCTTTTTTAAGTAGAATATTATACACCCAACTTTTTTTTTACACGATAAATACGTTCCACTGAAAACCGTGCAAAAAAAACCCGTGTTAAAAAAGACATCCTGCACATATTAAAATTGAGGATGTGTTCCAAAACCTTAAAAAACCGTGTAAGAAGAAAAAAAGGCTATATGTTGTCCTAAAAACCGTGCAAAAAAAGTATATGTAATATTAAAAATCAACAACTACACAAATTATAATTAAAAACAAAACGTAATTAATATATATTATTATTAAAAAAATATAAAATAAATAACATAAATGAAATGGAATTCATAGATATTTTTATTAAAAAAAATATTTAAAATAATTACATAATAAAGAGAAACTTTAGTCCATATGTAATTAAAAAAAATCCAAATTAGAATAGAAATAATTTTTTTTACATATTTAGACTATTCACCGCTCCTTGATTATAAGATCGAGCGTTTTTTACCGACTGGACAAAAATCGCTTGCTTCACTAGAGATATGTCTAACACATCTGACGAGTCTGAATCAAATGAAGAATCTGGTTCATTATTAACGTTCTCTGATGTTGGCTTTTTTTTTTAATTAGAAAATCTGTTATCAGCTTCTGTATTTTTGGTTTGTCAAGTTGCTTATACAGTTCTTGATACCCAGCCGTACAGATCTGAAGGTTAGGCTGAAATTTTAATGCACGTTCCATGTCGGTATCATTATGAGAAAATCGTGTCCCATACTTCCAGCAAATTTCAAGCCCTCGCGAATTAAATTAGCTGTTAATTGATGAATTTCAACTTCGTCTTCATTATCATGGTCCTCATTAATAGCATCAACAGTTATAGCTTCAATTAGATCCTCTTCATCCAAAGGTTTATCAATCATCAATTCATTGATGTCCGCAAATTCAAGATTTTCAAAGCCTTCACCACCAATTGCGCGTGATAGATTAATAATTTCAGAACACACAACTGATGCTTCTGTTATAGAATTGCCAATTTTGAAGCTTTTTGGCCAAATTTTTCTCCAACAAGCATTTAGAGTAGATGTCCGCAATTGTTTTATGGCAAGAGAAGCATGTGTAATACAATTCATAATTGTATAATTTTTCCATGCTTGTACGACCGTCAAATCCCTTTGTTTGACTGAATCAAAATATATTTAAATGCTTTTTTTATGTAATAAATTTTAAATGTTGCTATTATACCCTGAATCAGTGAGGTGATATTAGGCGGCAAAAATACCAACTGAATATTCGGATGATCTATCACAGGATGGATGGGCGCATTATCAACGAGCAAAAGTACTTTGAATTCAAGCCACTTTTCTTCCATATATTTTTTTACTTCAGGAACGAAGCACTCGTGGAACCATTTTTTAAATAAAGCTGACGTCATCCATGCTTTATTATTCGCCATCCAATAAACTGGAAGTTGTTTAATGTGTTTTTTTTTCCTTTCAAAGCTCGCGGCATGAGTGATCGGGTGATTACCAGAGGCTTTAAAATCTTATCACCAGATGCGTTGCTGCACAATAAGAACGTCACACGATCCTTAGCCGCTTTGAAACCACCAGCAGATTTTTCTGATTTTGATATGTAGATTCTGGTAGGCGTTTTTTTTTTCCAAAATAATCCCGTTTCGTTGGCATTAAATACTTGATCTGGCGTATAACCCCCGTCTTGAATAATTTTTACTAGCTTCCCGAGGAAGTTTTTTGCAGCATTTTTGTTCCCTGACGCTACTTCACCTTTTATTTTACCTTGTAAATGCGTTTCTTTTTAGGAATCCTGTCAGCCATCCCTCACTGCATTAAATATCAATTTCCAGGTTGATGGCTCTGATTCCTGAAGTCGTTCGTATGTTCTAAGTCCCTTCTCTTTTATAAGTTTTCCGTGTATAGGTATTTTTTTTTCTGCAGTAGATCCTCTATCCAAAACACTAAAAGTTTTTCCATTTTCTCTAAGATAGTATTTCGACTGTATGATGATGTTTTGGAACTGACATTCGATCCACAAATTACTGATTGTCGAATGGAATCTTCAGTTTTTTTTATTGTTCTGACTGTCGCTTCATTCAAACCAAAATTTTTGCCAACAGATGTTGAACCTTCACTCCTCTCAAGAGAGTCTAGGATTTTAATCTTAGTTTCTAAAGAAATCGCTTTTCTCTTTCGGTTAATTTTTGATTTTTCAGACATCTTATTAGGCTATAACAAAATTTAAATAAAAATTACTTCAATTTTCTAAACTAGATTTTTGCAATGATAGTATACCTTTTCGTTGTAAGAAAATCCAAACAGAAATTATATTGGCACTAAAACTTTTAGAAATAAATATTTTTTTTTTCGACTCACCACAATGTTAACACTTTTCAATACAATTGCTTAATGAAGTCTTAACGCAATTTTAAATAGAAATATATAAAATGCGACTACAAAAATTCTGGGAATTTCCCCAATTATATTTCATTTTTGTAACTGCGTAAAACTTTCGAGAATTTCCCCAATTATATTTTATTTTTGTAAATGTGTAACGAATTTTGTTCTAACATGTTCTAACAATCCAAAAAAGAATTTGTATATGCACTGCGTATACATACAAAATTTTTTGTGGATGTGTTAGAACAAATAATTCGTGTAAAAAAATTTTTTTTTTTTTGGGAACGTGTTATTTCAAAATCGTGTAAAAAAAGAGTTGGGTGAATATTGGTTCTAGAGATAATTGAAACTAAGAAAGCATTTAAAATGAAAGAATCTAAATCAATTTATTAAGTTTCTAGTTAATACATATAATCGTGCAGCTCCAATGCGAATATAAATTTATTGTACAAATTATACATGTTTAAGGTTACTGTAAGCGAGTTCGAACTAATATTTTATATACACCGACAGTGACTACTGTTTCAATAGCTACGGGTAAACTATTCCACAGGCGGATGATCTATGAACAAGGTTCGATAATTCCATTATCAGGTTTTGAAGTCGTGGCATCACTATATTCCTATTCCATTCGGAATAATCTAATCTAATTTCTAATATACTCCGGCTTATTTGACTGCAGTATGTTATACTGCAAGATAAACGACCTGCGTTGTAGAAAGTGCTTTAACGAACATCCTAGTAAATGCATTCGAAAAGGGGATACATGGTCAAACCTTCGTAATGTAAAAAGGAATCGAATACAATCATTAAATGCAATTTCTAATTTACGTATACATATACTATCTAGCTTGGGAAAAACAATGCCACCTAAAGTTAAATGAGGCAAAATAACGGATTTCACTAGCATTAAACGAATACTACAAGGTAAAATATTAGCAGAAAGCCAAAGCTCTCTTAAAACAGAATATATTTTCTTCAATTGCATATTTACAATATCGCAACACTTCATAGTACTATTCAAGGTTATACCTAAATTGGTGATCTTAGTAAGCATAGGTAAGAGGAAACCATTTAACACTACTGGTGGAACATCAACCAAATCAAATGAATTATTGTAGAAGCTTATACACGCGATTTAGTAGGGTTTAATTGTAATTTATTATATTTTGACCAAGCGTAGATTCTGTTTAAATCAGAATTAAGGTATGCAATACAATCTTCAATTAGGCTAATAAGACGGCTCAAGTACAATTGTACATCATCTGCGTAGAAGAGAATTCTGACATCACGAACCATTAATGGCAAGTTATTAATAAATAGGCTGAACAACAACGGCCCATGATAGAACTTTGAGGCACTTCTCTTATTAGAGGTAGCGGAGTGGATATTTTATCATTGAGTTTTACTTGTTGACTGCGATCTGATAAAAAACTACTAATCATCGATACTGCTGTATTACTAAATTTAAAAAAAATATAAAGCTTTTCCAAGAGAATGCTATGATCAACAGTATCAAAGGCTTTTGAAAATTCTAGAAACACTAAAGTGGTGAATTTGTCCTGATCCATAGCACTTCTTATATCAGTGCATATATCTTTAAAATAGCAGTTTTACAACTGCGATGCGCCCTAAATCCGAATTGTCAGCAGGTCAGTAGGTTATTTTTGTTGAAAAACTTGCCGATACGTTAGTTTTTCAACCACTTTATATGGAAAGTATAGCATGCTAATTGGACGAAAATCGGCTGGAAATTCAGCAGAAAACTTCTTCGGAATTGAAAGAATATTAGAAACTTTCCAATTGAAGGTTAAGGAGGATGATAAGAAGCACGAATTAACTATATGCAGAATAAATGTACAGATGATTGAAAGCAGTAATTTGATAAAGCTTGGTGATAGATCATCAAGTCCAGTCGCATCAGATTTTATTGAATTAAGAGCCGAAATAAGCTCATCCATGTCAACACACCGGAAAGAAAATAGGTTACTGGAATCATGCGAGATATTGCTAAGTGAATTTGGCAAAAAACTAACTTGATTTGGAGTAGATAATTCAGTAGTAGAGTTACTGTTCGAGTCTAAAAATCATATTCAATTCATCAAGTTGGAAACTGCAGCCACTCTTGTCCTTACCATATGCTTCGATTTGCCGCAGATTCCTCCACAACTTTTTCGAATCAAGGTTAGTCTTAATTTTGGAATTATAATACTGACGTTTAGCCAGTCTTATCGCTGTGGTGGTTCTATTTCAAGCAGTTTTGTACAAGGACCTGGCTTCGTAGATCTTGAGCCATCTGTAACGTTAATATAGATACTCGCGTTCCATAATAAGGGTGCCGAATCTCATAGTAAACCATTAGCATCAATGCGAATCAGTATTTCACCCAAAAAAGTACATATTTATTATACAGGCAAGTGATCAATGTCGGGCAGATGTCGACTTAGTTATCGACTAATATGCAATCATATATGTGCTGCCACGAAAAAACCATGCACTCACCAATTAAAGAATCAGTTTCTATATTATTATAATCCCGGAAAGAATACTTTACCTAGCATTAGGTCATAGCTAAGAAAAATAACGTCATGGTCGTGTGTACTACGAGGGCTAATTTGATCGTGTGCAATGATCTTTCCGTTATCTGTCACTAGAATCAGAAATACCTGAAAACATTAAGAATTTAAATCAGCACGATTATTTTGGAAATGGAGATTTTGAAAATATCAAATTGGAGAAAGGAATCGTAACAAAGAAAATTCCTGTTGAAGATTAGACTAAAAAAAAAAGGGCCAAGTGTGAGAGTAAATAAAAGTGCCAAAAGCAAAATTTCTAGATAAAGGAGCTTCCTATTAAGATAAACGTCAAGTAAAATTTTTAGAAAAAATGATCTTACAACATAAAATTAATAAGATGTAAACGATAATTCAAGGAACGATGCTAATGTTTGCTAGAAGAAAATATAGTTTACTTAAATGCAGTTTATTTACAGAAAAAAAAGGATTTTATACGTTTTGGTAACTTTTTTGGAATGAAAACAACAATATGCAAAAGTGAAAAAAGAGAAGAAAATATGTCTAGAAATTCCACAAGTTATTTAAGAACAAGTGAAAAAGTTATAATTGGTCTGTTTTGTATGGCAACACCAAGTCATCGTGAGGCCGGAAAAACAGACGTGTAGACAGACGGACGGGCAGACAAACAGACGGACAGACGAACATGCAAAAACCAAAATAACTTTTAATATTACGCGTGGGTGATCAATCCATTTTGTACTACCAGTATTATTGCTATGCATTACAAACTGAATGACAAACTTAGGATACCTCATGATTTCATCTAGAGAAAGGCGATGAAGGATTAAAAATTTGTAATTTGCTCAAAATATATTAAGAATTTGGAAATGGGCAATGCTAAACTGAAATGTAAACAGCATGTGACGATAATTCTGATGATGACTTTCTTTCTTTCTTTCTTTCGATTTCATCTGACAAAAGATATATTACACAAAGACAGGAGGCTTTAAATGAAAAAAAAAGACGAATGCAAATAAATAAGACCTATTGCTTCCGCCGCCCTACTAAGGTGTGCCAAAAATAAAAAAATTTCATATCAGACAAATCATATAGCTTTTATTGTATTGCACACACAATATTGTCTTTTGTTATATAAACTCGTATTTACCCGACCCTATATTGCCTCTTAAAAGTTCTCTTCTTATACCCCAGATGAATTATATAGGGCAGGAGTGACCAATTTTATCATGTGTATTAGGGTACATGCACAACGAGGCGAGGCAAAGCGAGCCGAGGCGAGGCAAAGCGAGCCGAGGCGAGGCTATTTCAAGAGTGGAAGAAATAAAACGATTGTATGCTGTACTATGAGAGTATTATAATAACGCTGTGGTAACGCGCAATATAGCCAAGGGCGGATACAGCGGGGGCGATCGCTAATAAATCAAATTTATACTCTAATCTAATAAAATGGAAAATACAAAAAAAATCTTTTCAAATCATATAAATCCGCATTAAAAAAATAGGAAATAATTTCTCCCTTCACTTAATGAATACATCACAAAAGTTCTCTAGAGTTTCCCATCATTTTGCATTTAATTAAATATTAAAATTATATTACATTTGTGTATACATTTTAAAATTTTCAAGGTATACAAAGAAAGCAAGATCTGGGGCCGGATTCCGCAACTATGTATTAGTTTACGCGTGCACACAAAATTTTGTATACACCACTTTGTTTCAATTCCGCAAAAAATGGAAATGAGTTTTTCTGTCAAAATTTTGTACACTTAAACTGATATTTTCACCCCACCATTTCGGTCGTGAATTTTGAAGAGGTACCTGTGAGTTATTTTCAAAATTATTTGTTATATTATTTATTTTATCTTTTTCTAAGCAGTAGTCGCTTTCATACTAGTGAATTCATGTAACTCATTTCTTATATCTGAACTTAACTTCTTCAAAAAGACTATTTTCTCACTCAAACAACATTCAGCACAGATAAATTTTCATTCAGCGATTAAGTGTACACTTTCTCTCAAGGTGAGTTTTTTAAATCGTATGCACTGGCAAATTTTTCATAGTTGCGGAATCTAGTAGTCCCTGGGCAGTTTTAGTTTTAACAGTACAGTGAATAACAATGAAATTTGGAATGTTTAATAAAATACTTAATTAAATTACTTTGCTTTGTCCTTGCTTTCTTTGTGTACCATGAAAATTTAAAAATTTATACACAAATGTAATATAATTTTAACATTTAATTAAATGGAAAACTCTAGTTAGTTTTTTAAAAATTTATTTGTTATATTTATTATTTTTAAGACAAGCAAGAAGTGTATAATGTCTATTTTATGTGAGACTAAATTTTACTATTCTTACGGGATCAAAAACTTATATTATATAATTAAAAGAACTCCGGCGATATCTTAATGCTAATGAAATTTTCATGCTGAAACGAAAAGAGGATGCTATACAGAGCGGTCCACAACTGATGGCAAGTGCGGTAAGGGGCGATGGGGGCGATCGCCTCCCCTAGAGCAAATGTCTGGGTCCGCCCTTGAATGTGGCGAGACACCTCGAGGCATTTCGCGAGGTGCAGCGTGCTAATTTTGATAACTGACATATTCTTGTAGGGTTTTTTTTTCATACAATTGAAGGGGTCTTTACTCATTTTCATACAGGTACTGGAAGAATCTATGAGGATCAGTATGTAAATGTTCATATGCATGTGGAAGATGGAATTCCCCCAATTCTAATCGCTTGTTATTGTGATCCCACTACACAAGTAAATCTGCAGAAAGGGCTGGACAAACAGAAAATGATTAATTTTATATCCTTAGAATGGAAATTTTGGCAATTTTTTTTGAGCTTCTATTGAAATTTTTCTTAGTATAATCGAAGGTTTCTATACACATTCGCATATATTGGAAGAATCTATCAGGATCAGTCTGTAAATCTTTATTTATATTTATGAAAATGAATTTCTTAAAGGCATTTGTTGGAACTTGTTACTGTAAGCCATTTAAACAAAATTAAATAAAAACACTTGTGTTGTTCCACAAATATTATTTATTCGCGTTTTATAAACAAAAAGATCCATTTCGCCCTACTGAGACATCATCAGGTTACTAACTAACTAGCTGATCTGAGGTTACAATTATTTTTTCTGGTATGTTAGCGGATCTGGTAACGGGCTATTTGAATACTCATCTAATTGATCGTTGAGTATGTGTTTGTGTAATGATATTGCCTTCTTTATCTCGAATTGTTCATATTTATCTAAAATAATTCCTTCATTCTGTTGTTATAGTAATTTTGTGTTATTAGTATTCGTGTTTCTTAGATGTTTAGATAAATCTGATAGTGCTCTGCCGTTTTTGCTCCAGAATTTTATGTTCTAAATATCTAGTTTTTCCTTTTCTTTTTCTTTTTCCAATATATAACCCTGAACAGTCATCACAGACGATTTCATATATCCCACTTCGCTCTATGGCCTCTAGTTTAGGTTCTATCTTATTGTTTAGGAGGAGATTTTTCAGGTTTCTCTTACTAAAAAATGCTTGTTGGAAACGCTAGTTAGTTAGTAATGTGATGATGCCTCAGTAGGGCGAAACACGCGTTTTGTTTATAAAACGCGAATAAATAATATTTTTGGAAAAACACAAGTGTTTTTATTTAACTTTGTTTAAATGGCTTTATATATATGATGAAATTCGCCAAATTCCAGACGTTTCGTATTTATCGGGTGGCAAGTAAAATAACACTTATATGACAAATGTTGCATTACATACTTGACAAACACAAAATTTCTTCTTCAGAATCTGATGACACAATTTATGCACCCACTTCGCAATTTTCCAAGAAACTTATCGGTTTGCTGTGAACACTACACCTCGAGCTGTATCTCCACCTCGCCTCGTTCAACAGCCTAGCCTTAGCCTTGCCTCGCTTCGCCTCGCTTTGCCTCGCCTCTCCTCGTTGTGCAAATGTCTTCCGATCTCAACGTTCATCTTAAGATTTAATAATTGAAATAGAATTCTCTTATAAGTAATAACGGGGTGTTTATGCAAACACATAATTAATTAATTTAAAATTAGGTGAAAAAAAATACTGATAAAATAAATTCTTAACTGTTTTTTTTTTTTTTAATTTATAAATAATGAGAAATCTTTGGTGTGTATTTAAAGGATGTCCCAAAATTCATGCACGAAGTAATTTGGATAGAAAACATAGGTTTATTGATACAACGGCTTAATTTCCTCCTTTAAGACGTGGGCTTATTAGCAAAAAATTAGACTTGAAAACCCCGCATAATCTGGGCGGCCATTTCTGATAACCAAAACGGGAAATTATATGATCAGGAAATGGCTCATACAGTAATTAAACTGTTTTTCAGGCTGTATGACATGTGGCAGCGTTTTGTTGAGATCATTACAAATGCAGTTTATTTTATTTAACACAAAGAATACAAATTAAAGATTTTATTATATTCGAGATTAGTTTTTTATTTTAACCGCTTTTCAATATGAATCTTCCCGGCTAAAACTACTAAAATTTGAGACGGTTTAAAAACTCTTGGTAGGAATTCTGGCGTATTGCCGTTCAGGTTGAAAGGATTTAGCCGATTTTCAAAGGTCTTAACTTCGGATATAATGGCTAAATTTAGCTGGCAGAAAAATATTTTTCTGGGAACTCTGTGCTTGTATCTACTGTCTTATTCTGTCTGTCTAGATTCGAGATAGGATTGGTGGATGATGGCGAACATAGGGTTGTCAACCACTTTAGGACATTTGTACAATTTTTGAATTCATTTCATATATGATACAAAGGTACAATTTGAGAATTTAGTGGAATTTTTAGTTTAATTAGCTTACAGAGACTTACAGACTTAAATTTAATAGACAGTAAATTAATTGGCTATGCTGTATAAGTATAAGCACAATTCAACGTATGATGTCAGCAGAAGAGCTTTATGATATCGGAAGGAATATTGAAGTGTGAAGTATGGTCTGAAAAAATTTCCGAATTCTTCTAATTAGAATTTTTCCCGTTTAGTTATGAGTTTAGAAGTCCGCCGTATTACCACCCCCTTAAAACTAGCGTCCAGACCAAGTGTTCCGCGTGCTGCCCCCCCCCCCCCGCGCTCCATAGATCCGCCCTGTCCATTCAGCGAACTCTCTTCACTGTGCTTCTTGAGTCAATTCAACTTTGTAAGTATGAAAACCTTTTTTAATAATACCTGTAGAGAAAGAGAGAGAGAGAGAGAGAGAGAGAGAGAGAGAGAGCTTCTCAAAGTATCCAATTCTTGACCACGGTGCCGAATTCTTGGATTCTCGGCAACACTCTCACGAGCTGCTTCGAAGTTTTGTGTTAAATTTCTTGTTAAAGGACAACCAAAGTATAGATCTCTAATTGATCCAAACTCCTAAAATTTTTTTAATTAATTTCTTCACAGTTGATGAAGTTAAATTGCTATTCCGACCATATTTTCTACGACAATTGCGAACTGTCGCTGCTAAACTTTAATTTAATTTTAAAATATTACTCAAAAATGGGAATGACGCAGCACTTTACTACACAAATAGCGCAAAATTAAAATAATGAATCCTTAGTATGAGTACTTACCAGTAAGTATGGAGCAGGATGTACAGTCCTTGTTAACTTTAAATATGAAAACGGTGTGTGCAGCATGTATAGATCCGAAACACGCGCAGATATATTCGTTACATTATGCGTATGACAAACATGGGGTATCGATATCTAGATATTCGGAATATAACGTTTATACACCATATGCGTTATCAAATACTTCTAATATACCCAGAAAAACTAGTGGGTATAGACTCGATATCTAGATATCAATATCCTCAAAAATTACTGGGTATACCCTGATCATCGGCACTCCTTACTTTGCGCAGCGCCATCTTGTTTTTGATAAAAATATGATAATGTGTCTAATTAAGCAAAAATGGGTCTGTGCTTACACAAAAATGCGAAGAAGAAGAACCAAATATTTTCCGAGAGAGAGACTTACAGACTTAAATTTAATAGACAGTAAATTAATTGGCTATGCTGTATAAGTATAAGCACAATTCAACGTATGATGTCAGCAGAAGAGCTTTATGATATCGGAAGGAATATTGAAGTGTGAAGTATGGTCTGAAAAAATTTCCGAATTCTTCTAATTAGAATTTTTCCCGTTTAGTTATGAGTTTAGAAGTCCGCCGTATTACCACCCCCTTAAAACTAGCGTCCAGACCAAGTGTTCCGCGTGCTGCCCCCCCCCCCCCGCGCTCCATAGATCCGCCCTGTCCATTCAGCGAACTCTCTTCACTGTGCTTCTTGAGTCAATTCAACTTTGTAAGTATGAAAACCTTTTTTAATAATACCTGTAGAGAAAGAGAGAGAGAGAGAGAGAGAGAGAGAGAGAGAGAGCTTCTCAAAGTATCCAATTCTTGACCACGGTGCCGAATTCTTGGATTCTCGGCAACACTCTCACGAGCTGCTTCGAAGTTTTGTGTTAAATTTCTTGTTAAAGGACAACCAAAGTATAGATCTCTAATTGATCCAAACTCCTAAAATTTTTTTAATTAATTTCTTCACAGTTGATGAAGTTAAATTGCTATTCCGACCATATTTTCTACGACAATTGCGAACTGTCGCTGCTAAACTTTAATTTAATTTTAAAATATTACTCAAAAATGGGAATGACGCGTTGTTCTTTTGCACAGCATTCTATTTTTAATAGCCGTGAACTGTCAGCTGTCACGCGGTTTTTCTTTTTTGTTGGCAGCACTTTACTACACAAATAGCGCAAAATTAAAATAATGAATCCTTAGTATGAGTACTTACCAGTAAGTATGGAGCAGGATGTACAGTCCTTGTTAACTTTAAATATGAAAACGGTGTGTGCAGCATGTATAGATCCGAAACACGCGCAGATATATTCGTTACATTATGCGTATGACAAACATGGGGTATCGATATCTAGATATTCGGAATATAACGTTTATACACCATATGCGTTATCAAATACTTCTAATATACCCAGAAAAACTAGTGGGTATAGACTCGATATCTAGATATCAATATCCTCAAAAATTACTGGGTATACCCTGATCATCGGCACTCCTTACTTTGCGCAGCGCCATCTTGTTTTTGATAAAAATATGATAATGTGTCTAATTAAGCAAAAATGGGTCTGTGCTTACACAAAAATGCGAAGAAGAAGAACCAAATATTTTCCGGGAAAAGTAATAAAAAAAAGGCAAATATTAAACACCGCTGAGTTAGTAAATTATCCCATTACAATTTTGTTATTTTTAAGCAAACCGTCGATCACATTTTTCTCGTTTTACACAAATTTGTGAATTGAGACACCACATCCGCCGATACATTTTACACTTCAACCAGGATCTTATTGAAAAATAACTCATTTTTTTCTTTTTTCGTTCCAATGCTTGAATTTGTCGTATATTTACAATTAATTTTTGCCATTAGCCTGCGTTAAAGCTCATTCATTTGTCACTTTCATTTCCAAATTTGTTACGCTTAAAGATCTGTGAACTGAATTGAAATATCAAATACGGTTTGTCACATCAATCCCCTTTTATGTCTGTCAGGGGTGCTTTGATATCTAGATATTCGGAATATCTAGATATCTATACCCCATATCTGTCATAAGCATTAAGTGCGATATTTGGATGATTTTCTCGATTAAGGTATTTCCAAAAATTATCCACAATATCTCTGGTTTCCAATTTCCAATCTGTTTTTAGTGTTCTAAAGAGCCATTTTGAGATATTTTAGTAACAAAATGTTTTACATTTAAATCCTTTTTGAAGGAAAAAGACAGATATTTCACATTATCTTGAACAGTTTTGATACCATGAAATCTCACGATAAAGTGTTCAATTATCTTTTTAATTTCAAAAGCGTATTTTTCAATGTTGCAGGTAATTACTAATTACGATGTTTTTGTAAGTGATCTGACATATTTGGAAAGTGTTTTTTTTTTAATGTTATTTATTAGCATCAGAAATTTTGTTCTGTATGCACTAATACTGCTGCTGCTGCTGTTCTAAATTTAATTTTGATGTAAAATCTGTTAGGGATACCAATTGGCTCAACCATCTTAGATAATTTAAATTCGCACATTCTTGATCCTGCATTTCGAGAAAACTAGTTAAAAATCTTGAAATATTCTGTAGAAATATGCATTTATACCTATCGACCGTAAGCCCTTCGGTATTTAACAAACATGTTTAACCATTCGTAATGCTAAACGAAGAGCGAATCAACAGTATTTTACTCTATTGCTGCGTTCCTTTTCTCGTTCTGAATGAATCTGTATGAATCGACAGAACGATGTCATAATTTAATTCAGTGCTCATAGAAAAGGAGAGAAACGGAACCATTTCAAGTGTTTGACATTTCTTCCATTTGATAAAAGCAAGTATAAATTCGTAAAAATTGTTGTTTATGAAAAATAAAGCTATTTTCTAACAAAGGCAACTTAAACTCAACTAATACAACTTAGTCCAAATTGTAAACAACATATTCACGAATACAAATTAAAATCGTTCTGCTTGAATCCGGGAACAACTCAGGTGCATTCAGAACGATTCGGAGTCCGAAAAAATCTATGACAGATTGAAACTAAGTCGTTCGGCCCGAGAAAAAGAACGACATGGATTGAAAAAATTCATTCTGAACGAGAAAAGCCATATGGTTGAAAATGGAAGGAAAAAGATGTGATAAGATATTATTAGTTAAAAAAAAAGATAATAGAGTTTTTCGAGGACAGCTACTATGGTTGACGTTTTGGAACTAAGAAAACATGCAGATTTTTTTTTTACTATAATAAACAAATCTTTATTTAAATTATCGAAAATAATGCCTACTTATTTTGGAACGAATTCTTCTCGCTATAAACGTGGAAGCTAGGAACGAACCGCTCCTATTTTGAGCATATTATGATCCAAGGGGAAATATATATGATATTATGCTCATATAATTTATTCTTGTTGTGTCTGTTGTTGCTTTTATGAACTTTGATTGGTATTATACCCGAATATGCTTTTGTGCAAAGTTATTTCCTTACTGTACCTACGCCATGTTTCTAGGAGTCTCTTAATGCAAATTTTAGTCACTGAATCTTTGATTCTTAAAATTTGAATCAAACGTTTTTTTTTTTCTTAAAAAAATATTTAAACTTTATTATTTAGTCGTTTTAATACCCAAAATCGTTTTGACGCGAAATATATTCTTTCCTTACTATTTTCCCTTTTATTTTTTATCCTTTTTCCTTAAAGCTGAAGCTCTTCAAGCTTTTCAAGTCTTCTCATGTATCGGTAAAGACCGTAGATCTTCTCTTGAGAGCTTTTAACTAAATAATGTACCGCAAATTATGAAATAATTAAGTAAAATCAAAGAACATAAAGGATGTCCCAAGATGAACTGATATTTTAATTTTTAATTAAAACACTTTTGTGATTTGAAAACTGCTGTTTTTTTTTCTTAATAAAAGGATAGAATATATTTGTCAAAAATAAAATCATGAAAATTTTCCACGGCATAATTGCAGATAAATTTCTTCAATGCTGTATCGAATTCCTTCTTTGAACTCTGGAATTGTCTGTTTTTTATTGCTGTACACAATTTATCCTTACGATAACCCCATTGACTTATAACAATGGACTGGGCTTATTGTCATTTTCCTGCAGGAAAAAATGGCACAAGTTTTATAGTTTTCTCTTTTGCGCTATGGCAGAGTTGGAACTACCAACGCAAAATATCGCTTACTGAACGTTTTCTTATGCCATTTAATGTTTTTATGTTGGCTGCAGCTGCAACCACCGCAGGAAGATTAAGGTAAAGATATTTGTGCCACATGAAATAGCAAATAGCTCAGTCCATTGTTATAAGTCAGTGATAACAATGGACTGAGTGTATTCTCATTTTCCTATAGGAAAGAATGGCACAATTTTTATAGCTTTCTCTTTCGTGATGTGGCAGAGTTGGAGCTACCAACACAAAATATCGCTTACTGAACTTTTTTTATGCCATTTGATGCTTTTATGTTGGCTGCAGATGAAATCACCAGAGGAAAATAAGGTAAAGATAGTGTTTACCCAAGGTATATAGACAAGTTATTCCCATTAAAATTTTGACACATAGCAGCTGTGCAGCCTGTGACGTAATTCTGTGACTAATGTATATACATTTTTATAGGAAAGACAGAGAGAGGAGAGAGAGTATTGTATTCTCTGTACCGTGCTTTCCTATACATTTTCACGAAGTTTCGTCATTAATGGGAATACTTTATATTCTACATATATACTTTGGCGTTTACCATAACCTTTTGAAAATTAAAGTCGGAATGGGTTTAATTTCTTATAAGAGTGTTTATAAGCGATTAAAATATCACTGGAAAGCAAGAAAGATATTTTTGTAATTTAATTCGATTTTCGGGTGAAAAATTTCATCTTCTTGGTTGAGTTTTTCATGTTTTATATGTACATAGGTGGTAAACCTTTTAAATGGTGCTCAAACTCTGATAAAGAAAAACACAATCCAGTCCATTGTTATAAGTCAGTGGATAACCTCTATCGAAAGAAGTCTAATGGAATCAAATCGCATAACTAAAGAAAGCGCAATAAGCCCGAAAAATTGCGCCATTTCTCATTATGTGGTAGAGTTCTGTTTATGTATTTCGTTATGCTCATGGAAATAGTAAATTTGAAATATTTGTGAAGGGGAGCTTGGCGTAATTATTTAAAATAAAACAAAATTTTGAACTGCCACTGACACATTGAAGGACAAAAAAAAAGGGTTGGGAACACCAAAACGTAAACAAAGAAATATTTTGAATACTACTTTTAATATTTTTGTTTTCTTTCCTTTTTCACTTCATTTGGCCCCAAGAAGCGGGAATACATTATAACGTTTAGCACTGCGTTAGAATAGGAATGTGTAACGAGAATATGTCGTAGCGTTAGGTTAGGACAGGAAAAATTTATAGCGTCAGACCTTGCAGGAAGCGAGAATACGTCGTTACGCTAGATGTGCACGGTCATATATGTCAACGAACATAAGAATGTCGGCGACATTTACGACGACAGTGTCGTCGTAATTGCCGTGCTGGTCTTATTGTATTTCAGCCTTAATTACCCTGATATATATTCAGTCCAAGATTGGCAGGATGGCTTGGCCAAGGTATATAGAATACAGATATTCCCATTAAAATTATAGCACATGTTCTGTGACGTAATTTCGTGCGTGACTAATGTATATACATTTCTATAGGAAAGCAGAGAGAGCGCAGACAGTATTGTGTTCTTTGTACCGTGCTTTCCTATATTTTTTCACGATATTTCGAGAACACAATACTCTCTCTCTTCTTTCTGTCTTTCCTATAAAAATGTATAAACATTAGTCACAGAATTACGTCACAGTTTATCAGCTGCAATGTGTCAAAATTTTAATGGGAATACCTTATCTTCTATATACCTTGCCATGAACAACAGCTGTGTTATTACATGCCTCTCTATTTGGTATGTCATCTTTCCACTGAAAGTGAACAGGCATAACTGGGATGATCTACTCGGTGGGGAAAATTGTTTGAATAATCGTGGTCATACATTGTATATGTACATATATACAAATAGAGAGGTCAGTAGATGAAAACGTGTGCCCTGCTCTGAGCAATGTAAGCGTTAACGAGTGTGACCAGTACAGAGCTTACCACGTTTATGTTACTGCGTCACAGTACAATAGTACACTGCACCGCTGAATTTATGTTGTTCTATTGGTCAAAAGGGTCGCTAAAATTTCTAAAAACTTTCTCATTGACCTGAAATAGGCAAGCATCTGCACGAGTAGCCGGAGTGCTATTGATTTCAGGTTCAGCTAGAACTGAAGGTATCTGAAACTTTCTATGGTGAACACGTTCACTTTATTTATTTGATTGTACAGGAATGGAGTCAATCATGAAGGCAGAAGCAAGTGTGGAATCCAAGTAGTCAAACTCGTAATAGCCGATGGAACTGAAAGAGAAATGGGCGGCATTGGCAGAGCTGTTTTCAGTCATCTAATATATTAGCCATGGCGAAGAATTATGTTTATTATTTGGAGTAAGCCCTGCACTGCGCTCACTGCATAAATCAGAATAATCCTAAAAATTGCTAGTATATGACAGCCAAAGTAGGCTGAGTTTTTATTTAATGACCATATTGACGCCAATTATAACATTTGCTAGAGAGACCTCACCATGAATGTTATTAGATTGAAATTTTTCAAGTTGTGTTCCGAACGTTATTCTCAAGAGTCAAGTCCAATAATAACAACACGGTCATTTCGTAATGTCTTGAATGTTTACAATAATCCATAAAGTTGCAGGCAAATCGATTCTAATATCTCCATCCGAAGATCCATATTATGACGATTAAGAAATTTGTTCCTATGTTGATTATTATTTATTGAATTGAAAATTCGACATCAATTCATGGCACATAAAAATATATTATGACTACTTCAGTCTCCCCGATAATTTCTTGTGGAATTGGCTAAACATCAGAATATAAATTCACCGAAGTATATCCAATGCCCATGTGATAAAGTATTCTCCACAGATCTTACCTGTCTTCAATCTTCAGTATTTCATTTTTTATTGTCGTTTGTATACAGCAGCCCCAGACAAGACAAGACATTTGTTAACATTTTATATAATCCACAAGTTCGGTCTTGAATATTGAATAAAGCTCTATCGAAGATAGAAATGGGGTGGTATACTACAAAAGCCCCTTTATCCATGTATTCCCAAAGACATAACACATTTGGCATAAAACGTGCTCATCATTTGTCAAATGTGAAAAATTTAAGAAAACTTTTCCAATTTCCGGGCGTGTCCGGCTCAATTTTCATCCCATTATTGCATTACAGAGAAAAATATCACGTTTCATGTTGTTGAAGGAATGTGGTCACAGTTCTTTTAAGAGAGGTTTAGAAGAGTAAAAGTAAAATAGAGTGCTTTAGCGGTACATTTGGTTGGACAATAATATACTTATGAATGAACATATTATCATTTGGGTTGGGAATCCTCTCATGTGTAAAAAATTTGTGCCACCACAACCATAACCCATCTTCACTTCAATCACTTTACGATGTTCTGTTCTGTCTTGTTCTGTCCTCAATCTAACTAAATCTAGATAGTTTGTGACAAAGGTAATCATAATTTGTTTGCATTATTTTTGTTCATTTGTTGTGCTGAAATTACTCGTCTCTCATGAAAGTCATAATAATATACGTAATTTCATCCTGAAAATAGAAAAATTGAATTTCTGTTTGTTTTCTTGACCAAAGAAAAAACGGAATTTTTGCTTTTTGTTTTACTGAATAATTTCAAATCTCATTTCAGCATGAAGAAAGCGATGTCGAAACGGTTGTCCCTCCCACTACTCCTGAACAGCGGAATGGTCGAGTAAGTTTTACTAGAACGATCTGCACGCTTTTAAACATACTAGAAGCCTTATAAAAATTTAAGTAGAAAACTACATAAGTTGTGTCTGCGCTAATATAACTAATCTTTAATATTCATTATTCATCATACAGAAATGCTTTTGCTCATTAGGAGGCTTCCGTAGTTGCGAATTATTCTATGCATTTTGTTTTAGGAAGATTTTTTAGTCAAGTTTTTCTATATATACCTAGTCGAAAAATGTTGACGCAATTTTATGCCTATTGCTAGAATTTTAATGAATAAATTAATTTTCAGATTGGGAAAAGAAAGTGAAAGAACTGTCTATGTATTTTTTTTTTTGTATTAATTGTAGGTTTAGGTGATTAAACTGAATTAATTTAAAGAGGTCAAATAGAGAATGGGAGCACTTTTGGAAAAAAAAAAAACTAAAAATAAAATAATTTAAGAGGAGTCAATACTCAGCAAAAAATTCAGTTAAGATACTGGCGAACTCTGTTGGCAATAGAATTTACTCTACGTAGGTTTGTGTCCTCTCTTCACTAAAACTGAGAAAATTCGTATAAAATTAGCCAAAACCTAGACCATAGATTATATTAGAGGCATCTGGTGTAAAAGACAGAAACCCGAAATGAGAAAAAATCCTACAATTTAAAACGAGAAATGAATATAAATGCAAAAAGATATAAAACTACAAATACCTAATAAGAAAATAAGACTAATATTTTTCAATCTTTTTAACTTAATTACCTTCGGAAATGGTAAGGCAGTGTCTTAGCGTAGATTTCTACCACCCGGTGCGAGTCTTAAATTTGCTGCCCCCTATTTTCGCATTTTTCAAAATGAAAAATCTTTCTTAAAACTCTTAAAATTTTATACTGCGTGTTTTTGCGACGCAAGCTCTTTAATACAATCGTCAATGTTAATTTGTACCTGTTGTTAAATTGTTCAAAATAGCCAGGTTCGTTAAACTCAAAGTGTACAGCGTAAATCTTAAGTAATTTTTAATTAGTTCTAAATTACAGATGCTTCTCTCACAACTGATATTAGTTATGACAGCTGTGAGGAAAATTCTCGGCATTACAACTATAGTAGGTAACCCTCATATTTGGACTCAGAAATAAACTTTAATAAACCCAGTGGGCTAGAATCAATTAATTCTTTCTTATACTGTGCTGTAACTAAGAAAGTTGGTAAACGCTCAGAAAACTTAAACTCTTCTCTGCCAATATCTTGAGGAGTTTGATCGAGGCTGCATTCCTCATCAACCACGCCCACAGACATTTGGAAGGCATATTTTTCGACAAAATTCTGAAGCTGCATGCAGCAGTTATTCCATCTAATGAAGAAAACATTTTTCGTTTTAAATCGTCTTCATGCGATAAACAAGAATCTCTACTTCCGTCGCCAAAAATCTGTCTCCTCCTAATTCATCTTGGTGGTTCAATATATATGTCAAGCTCTTCACACAAGCTTTTAACGTAACTTACGGATTCCTCTCGTTTCTCTTTTACGGTCTGTAAGGCGCTTTTTTTCTAAGCACACTGATCCCTCTGTCTGCAAATACTTTTAGGCATCATTCAGTTCACGCAGCACCCACCGGTTGCTAGAGGCCCAAGAAACGTAGAAGCGAAAATTATTGCAACGCGACTAACAAAATTCCTGCGTCCGTGCGTGCGCTCAAGCTTTCGTCTATTTCTGTTGTCAAAATTGTAATGATTTCGTGTCATATTTACAGCATCACCTCTTGCGCTTCAACGTGCGTATGGTGAATCCTCTTCTAACTCATGCCTGAGCAGCAATCAGAACTTCCCATGGTGTGTGGACATAGAAAAGAAAGCATAACAATGTTTCAATGTGCCGAATAAAGTCACTGAATTTATATCCACTGAAGGCGCATGCAAGAAAACTAGGTTCAATGAGTGGTTTGGGTAGGACATAAATTCGGCAAATTGCTGCACACCTGTCTCTCTTCTAGCCATTATAGCAGCTGTATCGTAAGCTTGCCCACAAAAATTCATAATGTCGAGCTTATTAGCGTACAACTGACTTAGCATCATCTCACTAACACCTTTGGCTGTTTTGTTTTTCGTTTCAATGAAATCTATAAAAGATCCAACTACTCGTACCTCCCGATTCTCAATCATAACGTATCGTAATACTTGGCTTGTTTAATCTTTGTGGGAAATATCTAGAGTACTGTCAAATATCATGAAATAATACGAGAGGCATTACTGGTTTTTGTTCTACTTACCGCGTCTTTGTATGTTTTTCGTTTGTCTATGATCATGGCCTAATGCTGCAGACAAGAATAGCTAGCTCGGCCACTCCCTGCAGCCCCTCATCTGTGCCGCCTATGGCCATGGCCTCCTCTGACCCCCTCACGCTACGCCACTGTGATAAATGTGCAGGTTTTCATGTTTTAAGACTTGATGTTGAACCAAGGATTTAGTTAGTCCTAATATTTTGCCACTCTTTCAGACACTATTTGTATTTTGCATATGGTCTCGATAAATAGCATCAATAATAATTCCTCTTTGAATTCTAGAGTCAGAATCTTTTGTGGAATCTGGGGACTAAACCGAGGGTGGTCCGTTAGATGTACACAGCTATAGTTCCTCCGATCCTCTGCTATGACTACAAGGTCTGGTTTACGGTACGGAGGGGAATTATAACCTGGATGTGCTGTCAAAAATCCAAAGGGCCAGAGATCATGCTTGATTTATTACCGCTAGATCTCTACTGGAGGACACTGTAGCAGCAATTCGCGCTGTCAGGCTGAGAGTGGGGCTTGGGGGATGGGGATTGGTTTTGGGTATTCCTATATATTCCAGAAGATACACTGCAGTGATTACAGGGATGAAAAAGACTAGACTATCAAGTACCTTTCGTAAGTTTTGGTGGGGTATCAATGCAATAATGCCCAACAGAAGTAATTGGGATGGGAAGGAGATGGTGGTAATATCCGATATTTCTTTCTCTACTGATGAATCTAAGGCGAGTGTGGGAACAGGGCCTGGGGTAAATTCCAAACACTGTCACTACTGGTACGTGTCTTTGTCGTATTGTATTGTCGTCCAAACAGAGCTTGCAGCGATTTACCAGGCGGTAATATTGGTATTTATGTGCAGAGAGTCCATCCGGCACATCTGCATATATACTGACAGTCAAGCAGCCACCAAGGCGCTGAATGCTGTGCTAGAAATATCAAAATTGCTGCAGTTTAGTCAGAATAGCCTTGAGGAATTCACTACATGGTACAAGGTGATCCTATGCTGGGTAATTAGCTACAAGGATATCCGAGGCAATTAGATGGCTGATGAGTTGGCCAAAAAGCGCTATGAGATGGATAGCTCCGCAGCGATAGCTTATTTGAGGATTCCTTTCGAAGCTCTACAAGAGGAGAACATTTGGGGCTCCTATCGAAAGGAATGCCTCTGGTGGATCAGCAGAGAAACCTTCCGTATTGCAAGGCAATTGTGGCCTGCATATGACAGGAAAAAGACAATAGAACTTCCTAATGGTAGTAGAATATATACCAGGAATCTAGTGGAGGTCATTACGGGTCATATGAGACCATGATAGAAGACTAAGCGTAGCGGCGAACAATTTCGGTAGGAGCTGTAAAGATTTAGAAAAAGCTGAATTCGTCCAACACATGCTTTGCGAGCGTCCCGTTCTGGTGAATAAAAGAGGTAGGCTATTAGGTAAGTAGCTACTTCTTTCAAGTCTGAAGGAGCTGCAAAGTAAAGAGTTCAGATGTATCCTGAGATTCCTTAGAGAAGTAGGATGGATCTAGGGTGGTTTTAAAGATTATGCCAATGAAGTCAAGGGGCACAATGGACCTACTGCTGGATTAAGTGATGCAGGTTTAGATAAACTTATCGCTTCGTTTAGATCACCTTAGGGTCCATTGTGCTCTCCCGGATTCATGGGACTGTAAACTGCTAAAAATTCTTGACTGCTTGACTCAATTACAAATTCAGTCATTTCAAGGAAATGAAGATGTGACAGACTGTGAACAAAAATTAGTTCTTCACTGTGACTACCTGAATATCAAAATTTTCATTAAATGCTGTTAAGAAAATGTTTTTGTTGGATGACACCAAAAAGAGAAAAAAGTGGCAAAGAGATTTCTTTAATGATCAGGTGATGGCTGTCACTGCTGACTTTACTATCATAGTTTGATATGGTCCAATGGCCCGTTATGACCACTACTAGAATCCTGGTGTCTACTCTGTTTCCACGAAGGAGTTTCGTCGATCTCTTTCTATCGTTCTATCGTAGGCAGGCCATTTTAACCTTGCTGTGTGTTTATTTAGTGTCTCCAGGTTTATTATAAAATTTAAAGAATTACAAATCTTTGTATTGTTTTATTTGAAATTCTACAATAATTAAAAGTTTATAAATTTATATTTATACTGGGCGCAGTTGTGTCAAGGTTAATCTGATTATTATGTTAATCCGAATAGATTTCTGTCACACACATACTAGCCACCATTTTGATATACGCATTTGTTTAATGTATATTGCTGGGGGTGTGTATGTAGATTCATCAATTGGAAAAAGCATCGCATGAATCTTTAACACGGGGTGCACCTTTGACAGCAATAAGTTTATTTGTATTCTTGGGACTGCATGACCGGCAATTCAATAGGGTGGTCGCTTATGGATGGTTTTCACACCAAGCAATTCGAAAGTACCAGCATCAATTTAATTTACCAAAAACAAAATCCAGAAGAGTCAAAATCCATAAGTGACAAAATCCAGAGGAGACAAAATTCTGAAGACATCCAGAAAAGATATTTTTTTCTCTCGCAACTTTTTCGTTTACGTTGCAACAAACTAATTATATATATTTTTTACATTTATTCACCCCCACACTACCACTTCAACACACACATGTATTTATTTACGAACTCATTAATAGATAAGACCTAGGCACAGACCTAGATATTAGGGTTTCTGAAACGGTTTAAACCGAAACCGAAACCGCGGGTTTTCGGCCACAAAACCGTAACCGAAACCGCACAAGTATATTTTCGGATTTTTGGTTACTAATTTTTCCTCTTAGCAGCATCGGCAATATAAAATCTACTTGATATGGTGTTGGTTGCTAAGTTACATACCAAACGAAATTGAAAATATTTTAAATTATCTCAGCAATCCTTTAAAAAATTTATAAGCTTAGTTTAAATTGTTTTCTCGTCATAAGCAGAATAAAGAGATAAATTAATAACATAATAATATAATTATAGTTTTCCACACAAATCTTTTTTTATAGAGTATAAAAAATGTCTGGAAATTATTTGCAATCACCAGTTTGGCAATATTTTACCAAGATGTCCAACGATTTAACTGAAACCATAGATGGTACAAGAACTAGATGTCGCATGCAGTACCACAAAAGTATACAAAATATATATGGCTGGGTGCTCCATTCCGGAATGGACCACAATATTTGAAATGATGCACTATATACGTCGAGTGTTTCATATTTTTTCGTATCTGAAGTGTTGAGCGACTTCCTATCAAATGTATACAAAACTGCTATTATAAAAACGCTTGCTTTCGGCTTTCTTGTGCTATCTATGCTGAAATATAGTGCACAGTTTGTAAAAAAAATTTTTACATACTCGCGTGGATCCACAGGTGCAATGATAACTCACCTCAAAACTATACATAGGATTGTATTGAAAAAGAGTGTGAGTTCGGAGTCTGACGAAACTTTATTCTGTAAAAAAAAAAAAACTATGATGAATTTTGTAAAAAAAAAGATTCTTTAGAAGTAACAGTTTCCAAACCAGCTGCGATAGATGGCTTTTCAATTCGTGGAATAACACGTTCAAGTTTTATAAGAGATGCAATGAATGTCCGTGGATTGAAGCTTCCAAAAAATGAAATGGATGTCATGAAATTAATCCTCAAAGATTATGAAAATAAAAACGGTGAGTTGAAAAACAAATAGCAAAACGATAAATATGCTGGAGAGAAATTTAGTCTTACGATGGACGAATGGACAAGCACCAAGATGAGGAGATATTTTAATATTAACTTACATGATGCTAATGAAAAGTTTAATAATTTGAGATTGGCTCGCATAAATGGTTTATGTAACTTGGAAAAAACTCAAGAAGTAGTTCGAAATCATTTGTTAGAATTTTGTATTTCGTTTGATACAGACATCGTCGCTTGTACTACAGATGGTGCTGCTGCATTGATTATTTATATATAGATGTGTCCAGAATCATTGACGTCTTAAAAAGGAGATGTCGCTAGTAGTATTTCGCTTGTTATTTCCAGCTTTAAAACTTTTAATAAAAGAACTTTCAATGACTGGATATAATATTTTATTTGGTTTTTAACTACTTTTACTTTATATGCTGGAAAATTTTTATTTAAACCATTAAATAAAAGTTTTTATCGCATTTTTGCCAAGTAGCGACATCTCCTTTCTAAGATGTCAATGATTCTAAGCACATTTATATATAAATAATCAATGGCGGCTGTTAATGTAAAATTTGGAGGGGAAAGCCTTACAGAATTTCAACTATTTATGGCTTGCTCATGGCGCTCATATTGCTGTTATGGATGCAATTTGTGCTAAAGGAGATTCTGAAGAAGAATTTTGTGGAGGTGATATTGGTTGTGAAGAATCAGAAGACGATGTTGATTGTTTCATTGAAGATGATGAAAATAATATAGTTTGTTCCCAAAGAAGAAACCTTAATCCCAATCTTCATCAGAATCTTGAGTCACTAAGAAAAGTTGTGAAATATTTTCGAAATTCTACTGTTACAAATAACATATTACAAGGTCATGTAAAGAAAAACCATAATCACGAACTTGAATTACTCTTGAATTGTAATATTCGATGGAATTAAATCGTTCCAATGATTGAAAGAGCTTTAGTCTTAAAAGATATCATTTTTGATTGTATGAAAGATTTACATATGTGCTTCACATTTATTTCAAGCTGTGGATTTTGAGTTATTGGAAAAATTAAAAGCAGCATTAGTGCTAATAAAATTGACTGTAGATGTATTTTGTAGAAGTGACGCAAATATTATCCAGACTGAAGGAGCCATTAATTTTCTTTGTACTAAACTGGAAGAATTGAATACTGAAATTAGTCGAAAACTCTTAGTATCAATGCAAAATCGAATTGAACATCGAAGAAATAAAAATTTAATTGATTTGGCTAAATTTATCCTGACACCAACTATTCAACCATCCAAACAAATTTTAAGTTATGCAAGTGAGATGCTAAAAAGATTATATTCTGAAAGTGCCGAAATTTCAACAAACGTCGAAAATTCGGATGAAGGTGATGATATTGTATTGAAAATCCAGCTGAGCTCTCATTAAAAGATGAGTTAAATTTAGCAATTGAGAGGGCCTTGTTGGAATTGAAGCAAGAGTTGCATTTGTATAAACGAACCAATAATAAAACTAAAAACATAACTTTATTGTACAATGCAATAAAAACCATTAAACCTACGTCTACACAAAGTGAAAGAGCTTTCTCTATAGCAGCAAACTTTTGCACAAAAATAAGATTCAGATTATTCGATTCTTCTTTGAATGCCTTAACCTTTTTGAAATTTTATTACTTAAATAATAATAAATAAAGTATCTTGATTCAATAAAACTAATTAAAATTTGATGTGTACAGGTACTGTTATCAGTCCTGTTTAAAAGCTGTTTACCTCTTTTCAGATATGTTCAAAAAGCTGTTAAGCTGTTATTAGATCTGTTTTGAAAAGCTGTATAGAATCCCCTGCGGCGTAGTTGATTATGGGGAATTAAGGTTGTAGCCTCCAAGGCACACAATTCATCTTGGATCAAGTTCAAGGACAAAATTCCCTTCCGGTTTCAAAAGTGATACCAGAGGCCAAGGTCAATCCCACATGTCAATGTGCATTTTGGGTAAAAGGCTCAACCGCCCGATTAAGAGCCCTCTGTAGTAGGCAAATATTATTAAACAGTACCTTCAGGATTTCTTGACTTAGTAGGGAAATTGAATAAAAATAATAACATATATAAAAATTATCATTATTGATGTATTATAAATTAAAAAATAGTAACATTTAATTCTTAGTGTATCATATTATTGTTGGGCTTCCTTATTTCAATATATCTATAACTATAATATATCAGCAATCTCTACCAATAAAGCTTCCCACCTCTTCACAAAGAGGTGGGAGCTACGATCTCCGAGATGAAAAATAAGTGAACTGCAGAAACAAAATCGAAACCCTATGGTATTTCCCTATGCTGAAGAGTGCTGAAAGTAATCTCGTATCTCCGAAGAGATTTTGTATCCCCAACCGAAGCATTTTGCTCGTGCGTGTGGGTAGAAGGGCAGGAAAAACTTTGACTTTTATTTATACAAATTTTTACAATTTCGGGATTTTGACATTTATGTATTTTGTCGTTTCTGAATTTGGTCACTTCTGGATTTTGTTACTTCAGGATTTTCTCATTTCCGGATGTTTTTATTTTTTCCGGATTTTGTCACTTCTGGATTTTATACTTCTGGATTTTGCCATGCTCCCGTTGGTAGTCAATTGTGCACCAGGATTCACTTAAGTTAATTTTATTTGACATTGATAAAAAATTAGAAATAAGTTTTACGACGATGCGGATTCATTTATGGAGATGTGTATGAACACTTGGCTTACAGCAGATGTCTTTGTATATCCACTGGAGACTTGCCTCAGGTGATTACTTTGACTGAATAGTAAGTAAGAAAGATAGAGCCTTTCGATGTTCTAGCAATTTATTTGGTTTCACATATAGATTTTCTGGTAATTCAAAAAGTCCTGGTTTTTAAACTAAAATAAACAAATGGAAATTATGAGTTTTGTCATACGTTTTATAGTTTTAGTAGTAGTAGAAACTTTTAATGAAACTAATAAAGATAGCCCCTTTTATAATTAGTAGATAATATCGGTTTTAGTTTTATCGCCTAGACTTAATCATCCATACATAAATTTTGTGAGAATTTTCTTAATACTTTTGCAGATTTAGTGATTTAAACAGAAATTGAATTTCTGACGAAAGAAATATTTAATAACATCCTGTATCTCTAAAACTAAGAAAGATAGACCGCATCTTTTTAGGTTTTTTACCACTCACTCATTTATTGTTTCTCATCAATGGTTATTAATTAAGTTGCGATGTGAGATATTGTATAGGTATACATATGTACATAACTTTTTCTTAGAATATTACAAATATACATATATTTGTCCCGGTAAATATTCAATTGCCATAGTTATAAAAACTTCTCACAACTTCCGAAGGAGCTGACTAATTTGGCGTACTTTTAAGCGTATGGCATAATACAAAAATAACAAGGTATGACCGATCCGACAGGAACTTTTTGAGTTACTACGTCATTTGGATACAAATGTCATTTCCAGTGAACTTGTTTTTAATTTTTCGTATTAAATATGTTGACTGAAATAAGTTTTGAATATATTAAAATATTTAAGAAAACATTAGTTTAGTCGTTTAAATCTCTTTTTTAAAAGTAATTATGTGCTAGTGATAAGGACGATTGAAATTGCGACGAACAAATTTCTGACATTTGTCCCCAAATGTGGCGAGCAACCAATTGACAGATAATTCAGCCATACCTCGTTAATGTTTGTATCATGGGCGTAAGCTTCGAGGAGGGAACTAAAGGAGGCGACATGTGATGAAAAAAGCGTACCAGCTATCGTTCTTCTTCTTGTTTTGTCGAGGTGCCAGAGGCGGCGTTAAAAATTGTTGATGCCTTAAATATCACAACAAATTAATGGCGCGAAAATTCAAACACATTTCTTACAAACTCCGCACAATCTTCCGCACCACCCACTGACATGTATATAAATGAACTGACTGATCTCCTGTTTCATGTGGCACCAGTTTTGATTTCAGCAAATATGCTCTCACTGACGATATATTTAAATTATTTGCGAATTTACTTATATATGCATGTCAGTGGGATTTACCGAACATACCACAAAAGTATTTTAAAAGTATTTTCCTCAACACGGTTTGTTGTATCTAAATCTTCGAGCACATATAACTCCTTTTTATATTACTATCACTTAGTCCAATAGTCATCAACCATTTCCTATAAAAAGTAAATTATCCCTTTTGTAACTAAGTCTCTGCGCCAAACACACTTCGCGGCTCTTTGTTTACAAAAAAGTGACAGTCAAACACCCTGCCAAAATCAAGATGGCGAAAATTTTTGGCTACGCAGCCATACATATACTTTACTATGGGATATCGTCTCCTTTAGTTCTCTCCTCAAAGGGCGTAAGGTTTATATTCTGACGTTTACACACTGCGAATTAATTTTAGTTTATTTTGTGGTTGACAGGAAGGATAAATCAAAATGAACTATGGTGAAAATAAAAGTATGACAAATTTGTTGTGAAATGTTAAAATATGTTTTGCTTTTTTATGTTATTAAGCCACGCTGAGTTGATACTATATTATGAAAAGGACAGCATATAAGGAAGTAGATACGGAAAGGATTAGGGGATATGAGGAGAGTGGCGCAGGGTCGATATATGTCGATCTTAAACTTTTGCAGATTATATGCCGGTTGAAAAACAGAAGATGGTAGACTGCTCTACATCCGCACAGTTCGCGATAAAAAAACATCACGGAAGTAATTTGAAGGATAAAAGGATATGTTTGGTGAGCAACGCGAGTATTCGTGTAGGAATCATTCTACAAGCGATCAGAATAGATATTTTATTAGATAATAAACTATGCATGTAGCGATAAAGGAGCGAAAGGCATCCAACATTGCAGTGGTGCTCGAGAGATTCGATGTGACACGTTATTGTCAAATCACAAGTGTGTTTGAAAGCTCTCTTCTAGACAAATATGGGAATTATATTCCATTCCACCTTTTCAGAAATCCAAGACATTGCGATACTTCTTTGGCAACAGAAAAGATGTGTTCTGTCCAACTTAACTTACAGGAAATATTAATGCCCAGAATAATTAGTGCAAAGAATTAATGCTCCATCAAAAGAAACAGGAGTGGTTAAGTGGTGATCTAGTTTTAAAGAGATGAGACTGCTTTGGATTTTCGATGCATTAAATATGACTCGATTCGCTTTGCTCCAAGCGGAGATCAAAGGTACTGTCATCAGCAAAACTATGGATGAGATTGAAAGTAAGGGAAAGCAGATCATTAATGAAAATTAAAAAGAGAGACTGAGAGATAACAGAGCCATGGCTCACACCGGCATTTATAGGATGCGGTTCAGATGTAACACCATCTAATATAACCTGTATTAGGCAACAGACAGAAAACTTTCAATCCATAATAGAACAGGAGGGGAAAGACCAAATGCTTTGAGTTTGGCTAAAAGGGCAGAATGCCAGATTCTATAAAAAGGCCTTTAAATATCCAACGCAACGATTTTGGACTCACCAAAATTGTGAAGACTCCGGTTCAAACGTTCTATAAATTGGCGATCGTTGTTAACTTGATTAGTGTCTACATACTTCATTAATGTGGAGTTAATGTTAGATTCAAAAAGTTGGTTAAAATTGGATACAAATGTGGTGAAATGGCAAAATATGTGATAAAAATATACACCTAAGCTATGACAAAAGATCAGAATCAACACCCAGGTTATAGATACACATGGCTGACAGGCAATGAACTCACAGGCTTAAATATTTCTCAATACACACTTGGATCAAATTTTCTGAAAATTATTAGTCCACCACGACACACTGTATCTTCCATGAGTTCAGACTTAGGAAATCTTGTTGTGATGTGACTACGCACTACTCGATTTGCCATTATCCACAATTCTATTAGAGTTTTTCGTCATACTGAAATACTTAGATGAACGGACAACGAAACCCCAACGATATCGAGTTATATAATTTGGGCACAAGTTTCTTACCATCTACTTATTTGGATATTTATCCCAAATCCAAATTTGTATTTATATGTGTAGTTTGAGTTTTATCGTTTGAGACGATTTGTCGTGTACCAATAGCCCACCCTTATTGCTAAGCGTTGGATACGTCGAGCATTCAATGAACTTAGGAGCGGTTGCCACACTTGAAAACTTCACAATCTGTAAACGTATCCGATTGAACCTTTTCATGTTATACCCAACCTAAGTTGCCCCTAGATAAGCACTTTCGAATATGAAACAGATATCTACAGATGAAGCCTCCTCAATAATTGTTGTAGATTTGTTTTCTGAGCACGTTTTACCACCACAACAAATTTACTAAATATACAATCTAGAAACGGGATTAACTGATTCCTTATCTTAAGAAAGGCTATTAAGAATTAAGAGCTAGGTTCAAGCTAATTAATATTGAGTCTTCCTGATTTAGAATATCCAATTTAAGGGCGCACACATACACATATACTTATCGTACCGTTATCTTGTCCCTTCATCTGACAGGGTAATTTCATATTCAACTTCAATCTCTTTCACTTTGAACATTTTGTATATATCCCAGGGGTGTATACACTACATGTGTGCCAACCCTCGCTTATAAAATAGTTTTCGAATTAAATGGGACTTCTGCTCCAGTCATAAATTCTGAAATGGGTATGGGTTTTAAGGCGTTCTAATTTAAAATTTTACAGTTCTTGAAATGGGACGAATGCTGACATGATGGGAAAGGTTTTCTACAAACGACGAACTTAATTGGCGTTATTGGATAAAAAAAAACAACAACAATAAAAAGGTTCAATCCCAGATCGAGTGTTGAAATTCAATTCCATGCAAAATTTTCCGGTAATAATTACGGTTGGCATTGATGATGATGAGTGGATAATTTTGGGGTTATTAATGAATAATTGACATTTTTTGAACGTTGATTTAACCCAACAGGGTATGAGAAATTTGTTATCTCGCTACTCTAATGAATTTCTGCTACTCAAGCAGATATTTGGCTTTTTAATTTCTACGAAGTAATGCGTAATCAAGGCAGTCATGGTATATAGATTTATGTAGGCTTAGTTCCTGTTTCATTATTTTCACACATTTCAAAGTCAAATAAAACTCAAGAAAAAGTTAAATGAAATATGTTTTTGATGTTAAATTAAGCTTTTGATTGCTGGGAAAATATTTTGTATTAATAATAATCTTACAATTCCATTTGAATTGTTAATGTCCTTATACATTAGGGGGGGGGGGGGGGGGGCTGTAAGCAGGGATGTAAAAAACTTAGATTTTGACTCAACTCATCGTGACTCAAGCAAAGTTTGTTCAACATTTGAGTGATTGTTCAACGCATGAAATTTGAACGAATTCACTGCTTGGATGGACTCAAGTCTTGATCGAATTCATTATTTAAGCGGACTGAAGTCTTAAGTCGACTCGAGTCTAGTTCGCTCAAGACACTGCTTTTAACTAACATAATGGTTCGGTGGAAACATTATTTAACATAGGAAAACTAACGTTACCTCTAAATACTTAGAAGTCCTAGAAATGATGAATATTGTAAAAGGCAAGTGTGGCAAAAATATACAAATAAGACTAAATAAAGCGAAATTAATATAACAAATGCCTTTTTGGTGAGCATCAAATAAGAAAATTTGATTGAAATTTCAGGCTAAATATAATTTAAAGCATAATTTGAGTCCGCTCAACTAAATTGATAAGTCCCGGTCAAATAGGGAGTCCGCTCAAGCAGCGAGTCTGCTCAAACTTGAATTCGTTTAAGGTTTGAGTTCGTTCAAGCTGCGAGTCTGTTCAAGCAGTAAGTCCTCTCAAATTCCAAGAGTTGAGCGAACTCGATAATTGAGAGGATTCACTGGTTGTTTGATTGAGTTGAGTGATGAATTGATATTGATAAATGAGTCTGCCCTTTTACAACTCTGATTATAAGCACTTGGAGAAGTAGATTATGTTCGGCGGGAAGCTTTTACTTCTTGTTATAAATGATCTTTAAGTTGACACCGTTACTCACGGTGAAAGCATCACAAATGTTATAACCCCCCCTCTTCCTCAAACAAATGTTTCAAACCACCACAAATAATTGAAAACTATCAAATATTTCTCCGCTGGTCTGGAGTAGGTACTAACTGCAACGAGACTTTTTAACACCATGTTAGGCCGGTAGTGTGCATATTTGTAGTGGTACATCCAAAGGTTATGGATAGATCAGCTTAGACATCCAAAAAAATTTATGGGTGTTGTGTGAGAAACGCAAGTATCCCTCGAGCAGCGTTCGGACTGTGAGATGACCGGCTTGGACGAGATTGGAACACATGTTGTTGAAAATATACAATATGCAATCCTCTTATTCACTGAGAAAATTTCTTCAACCTTTGGATTATTTTCAACAACCACTATACAGGGTGTCCCGTATGTGGTCTGGCACCCGAAGGCTATGGATAGGTCATGCTTAGATAAACAAAAAATCGTATGGGGGCGGGGGAGGAAATCGTAACGGTTTCCGAGATAACAGCACTTTAAGATATTTGTGTATGTTTTTATAGATCACCCTGTAACTTCTGAACGTTGCACCCTATAATGATGATTTAAACTAATTCATGGACCTTTCCAGTGGTCTATAAATTTTTCCCTCAACCTTTCGGTTGTGAAGTTATGGCTCAACAAATTTAAAATTTCGAAATTTTTACTCGTTTTTTTGTTTTATTTAACTACAATTTTTATCAAGAAACACGTCATCAATATCAATTTTTCATACTGAATTTAAAAAGCCCGAAAGCTGAGCACCAAAAATTTAACCCTTTTTGGGGTTTTTGCACTTCTTGTTCAGCATTTTCAGCAAAAATGGCTGGAGTTCAATAAGTGCCAGAAAGTAGGCAATTATCTTTTGGAAATGACCTTTTTCAGCCATTTTCGCGGGAGAAATAGGAAATAGTGCAAAACACTCTAAAAGGGTTACATTTTGGGTACACTGTGTGATAGGTCATTTTAAAGCAAAACTTTTGGGATTTTCCAATTCAGTATGAGAAATTGATATTCATGATGTGTTTTTTGATAAAAATTGTAGTTAAATAAAAAAAAAAAAAAAAACAAACGAGTAAAAATTAATCCGAAATTTTATTTTGTTGAGCAATAACTTCAAAATGGAAAGGGTAAGTTTCATCATCATATGTTGTAACGTTCAGAAGTTACAGGGTGATCTATAAAAACATACCCAAATATCTTAAAGTACCGCTATCTCGGAAACAGTTACGATTTCCTCCCATAAAATTTTTTGTTTGTCTAAACATGTGCCAGGCCACATAGGGGACACCCTGTGTACATGCATATTATACAGCAAGAATTTGATATCAAATTTTTCTGCATACAATAAATATGGAAGACGCACGATTTCCAAATATATTTAGCTCTGAGCATGAAATGAACTTTTATTTACCTGTAAGATTAACAAGAAAATGAAGCAAATAGTAATGAAAGAGTTTCAAGGAGCGAGGAGGCTTAGAATTCATTTTTTTTTTATTGCAAAACTTATATAAATACAAACTTTACCTATTCTGGTATATTTGCACACAAAAACTTATTTTATTTAGCGTAAGTAACTAAAATAAATTGAGAGAAGGAATATGAGTATGTATATAATACTCTTCAATTAATCAAAATAAAATTATATACTTCAATATATGTAGGTAGCAAGAAGTCAGGCAAAAATAGTAACTATATTCATTGGCGTAACTAGGTAGTGGCCAGTGTTTAATAAAAACGTAAATAATTGATCTAAACTGTGTATCTAACTTCAGACCTGTAAAGTAATTAAGTACATTGGTACTTAAAAATTAGTACCAGTACCTGGGCCCCTATTCTGCAATCTCACTCACTTATGACTGTATGAGAGAAGTCACTCACTTCGATCTCACTCACCCACCATTTAGGTATTCTAGAAAACAAATGGAATGCGATGTACACTGTAAAATAAAATAATCCACCACATTCGTGGTGAAGATTTTGGATGTGACTTTATATTTTGTATAGAGCCTAAACTACTATCCATAAAGGAAAACAGTCTTCTAGGAATTTACAGCTTGGTTCCTTAGCTTCCCGAAGGCTACATTTTCTATATATCTTACTTAACAAAATAATATAATAGTTTTAATTACAAAATAATCTTACCATTTTACGTTCACTAATAATTGCATGTGTGTATGTACAGCCGGAGTCCGAATTTGTAGGCAGCTACATTCGATATCATCAGCCCGCCGGCATGCCATGACGGCACAGCGACATTGCAAGGATTACTCAGCTGAGAGTTTTTGTTTGAGGAATCGTAAACATTTGGTTCAGATAAATTTGTTTATATAATTTTGTTAGGAAAGGTATAACAATTTTATTTCGATTCGAAAGATAATAAAGCAAGCTTAAGATTATCAGAACACCATTTTTCTGTATGTATAGCAGTTTAAGGCGGAGGAGCTATTCAAAACAAACACAAATGACCGTGTCGAGTACCGTATACCCAGTAGTAATATCTCACTCACTTTGCCACAAATATTTCACTCACTTGCGTTCCAGAATAAAGAAACACGTGGAATCGGGTAAGTGAGTGAGTGAGTGGAGTGAGTGAGAATGCAGAATAGGGACCCAGGACCTGGACCTAATTTTTTTAAGAACAAGTACACGTCCCGGTACTGATACTTAAAAAATTCTGAAGTACAAGTCCCGATACTGGTACTTAACGCACTTACTACAAAAACCGCCATAACGCGAACTACTTTAGCTCTGGTAAATTATTTAAATAGGCTTTTTAATAATAGAGATTATGTGGGCCTCGACAGTGCCTCAAGAAATCTTACCGCCTTCAATAACATAGATAGAAAATTTGTTGAGAAAATTGGCAATCAAGTGCAACCTCCCCCACTTCCTCCGCACCTGTGGAGTGTTGATTTTAATTTGCAGGATTTTTTAATGCTACACAAAAGCAATCATAATCTGATGTGACATTTGATTTGCTAAAGTCAAACTCAAATACTCTATGAACAACTTTCAAAATTAGAAATTAAAACAGCAAAAGCTTATACGATTCTGTTTCATTTTATTTGTTTTTGTAACATATTGATATTTCGTAAATGGAAACCTCATCCATTTATTTATCTGGCTCTAGATTTATCAAAATCTCTGATTTGAGTTTTCGAAAGCTCTTGAATCTTATAAGTACCAGTACCAGTATCTGGACTTGTACTTGAAAAGTTTTATGTTCCAGTACCTATACTTGAAATTAAAAATTTTGAAGTACCAGTACCGGAACTTGTAGTTGTACTTAAAAGATTTGAAGTATGGGTCCTGGTAGTGGTACTTGGAAAAAATACTGGGCATTGGGTAGGGCGTCACTATCATATCAGTTTCGTGTATAGAACTTGAACATTCTGATATATTTTCCCTAATACGTGAGAGAAGCAAAGGGGGGATGTAGAAAATAAAAGTCTCTTTTAATTAAACGACACCACTTTCTTTTATTTTTCTTTTAAAATCGTCCAAATTTTATTTTATTTTTAAATAAACACTACTTCCTATAGTTTAAAAAAAATTTAAATCGCGTTGGATGTTTGGAGTGGACTGTAGGGAATACGTGAGTGTCGCTTGGGTTCATTGGGATTAAAGAAAGGAATGCACTTTCACACAATATGTCAATTAAATTATGTAGGTACTAATCTATTTTTACAATTATTTAAATGTTCGACTAAAACTATTTCGTAAATACTCGCCGCCGTTGGTCTCGATAAACAATAAATATCGCCCGATCACCGAATGTTAATTGACTAGTTATCTGAAAATTGATTGAATGCTAGTGACTTATACTAAATGAAAAGCGATGTATAATGCTCGGTACCAAGTGGTCAATAACATTCTATAAGAATTATAATAAAGAATGGGAAAATATTGAAAACTGTTCGTTGTTCCTCTGGTGTCTAACATCGGAATCTCGACAAAGACTGCCCTATCTCAAAAGATTTTCTTATTAAAATGGCCTCGAATGCACACTGCAGTGGATTAAAAGTGCTGATCTTTTTTATTGTTTCTTGGGAGCGGAGTTAAGCATACAAAATTTCGGTCAATAACTGGGAATACTCATAAGCTGGTATACTTCGCAAACAAAATGATTGTTATAACCTCTGTACGAAAGTTGGAGGACCTGGCCCACCCCAGAAATAAGTCATTATATTTTCGCGGCTTACACTATCCTTATCAGTTAACAAAATCTGATGTACAGGTAAGTTATATTCTTCGAACCGTTTCATTAAAACTTCTTTTCCAATGAAAAATGAAAATGAAAATTAAAAAGTAGGTAGATATGTAGATATAGGTTAGATTTAGATTTGTTTGTAAAATTATACAAGATCTGAATTTTTTTTTTTTTAATGAACTTACCGGAGATGCTATTATCTGATGTTTCCAGATAGGCTACCCCTTCCAAAAGATCTATATTGTTAGTTATTCGTTACATCAAATAGTCTTAAAGAATATGTAGCTTTGTACTTTGATATGGCTAAAGCTTCTGGTGTCTTGTTGTGCTGCAACTATTCAAAATTCGGTTAATAACATTCTCGCACTAATTCGTCGTAATCTAAGAAAATAAATAGTATATAATACAAAAACAGGACTTGTAATAGTAGTAAATGTAATATATTCAGTGGCGTTGCTAGAGCTTTTGTGGCCTGGGGCAATCCTGAATTTGCCGCTCTTTCTAACTTAATCAAAATCAAGAGTGGTTATTAACAATTATTGGACATAAATAAAAAATGGGTAAAATCATTTATTTATTATGTTTAAACAGATTGTTGTATGTTGATTTATATATTTATTCTTTTTACATTTTTATTACAAAAGTTTTGAATGTCATTCAGGCCCACCAGGGAATTCGATTCGATCAAATCTACATCGAATCGAATTTTTCAAGGAGCATTTCCTACTGTTTAATAGAATTGAATCGAAGATTTTCCAAATTCAATAAATGGAAATTGCCTGTTATTTTTGATTGGCGCTGAAGCACATTCGATGTCATTAATTTTACTATTTAGATCGAATCGAGTTCCCTGGTAGACTTGATTGTCAAAATTTATATTATCTGTTAGTTCTTTTTCTATGGACAGTATCGCTAGATTTCGTAATCTTAAATCACTCATTGTGGAATGAAATAATTTTTAATTAATTGTAATTTGGAAAAGCGACACTGATTGATATTGTTAAAAAAATTCATTCTTAATAATATTAATTAGTTTGGGAACAGAGTTTTCCAACCTATAATTTTTGATAAATATTAAAAATTCAAAAAGCCCTTCCCCGCTTTTCCAACCTCTTGCTTGCTCTTGCACATCAGGTAGATATAAAATTCTGAATCTTTTCCTTTCAATATGTTTCTCGTCAATGTTAACAAAGTTACTTATTTGACATACAAAAGTTTATTTAAATGTTTAAATGGTATTAGGCACCAGTTCTACGCTACAAGGACATATAGTTACTCTAACCATACTTTTATTTCCTCGATAACTCTATCCAATGACAACAAAATTTCTCTTTGTATTTCTTCTTCTAAAGATGGCCCCAGGCATTGCCGTCTTTATGTTCCAGGCCGTGACATCGAATTCTTTGAATGTATTAGAGTGGTACGATTTCGTACTTCTTTTAGCATTTGTTCTTATGGAAAAATGCATTACTTTCAACTTCAACCTTCTGCACAATGTAAATAAGCCTCCGTACTAAAAGTTTTATTCAGGAATTTTATTATTTAATTCCTTGTGCATTTACCAGTATATAAATCTAAGTACTTTCTTTAAGAAAATTCTTTATATTTTATTACTCAAACATAACACTACACATAAAAATGAGAAAATGCGTTGAATTCTGTTGCCTTCATACCAACTTTTATTTCTCTATGTGTTTTCTCACAGAGAAATGAAAGCTCACTTCAAAGTGGGAGCAAATAGTTCTTAAATCAGATCTACTTTTGTTTGAAACTGATTTTCTTTTGAAAATGTATTAAAACCTAAAGTATAAATTATACAACCATAAAGCCAACAAAATTTCCTATAAAATAGGCTAATATTTGAATTACCATTGAATTATAATTTAAAAGTTATGAAGAGTTAAACACAGAAAACCGTTGCCATCCGTTCGATTCACAGCGCAGTAAGCAACCGCAGCTTGTGAAAATATGAGAAGAATGTGTAGCTCTGCCGATTCATTGAATAAAAAATACTTTGAGTCATGTTTGAAATGAAAAAACTGAATTATTTGATATGGAATGTGGGAAATATTTTTAAATTGATAGAAGCATTACGGGATAATATATAAAAATGGTTAACATTGTCTTTTTGTCTTTATTATACTTAAGAAGTTACTGTGTGCTAAACATTGAAAGACTTATTTTTTTCATATAACTCAATAGGCAAGCTCAAAGCTCTGATTGCTTTCCAGTGTGATTTGTGGTATGAAGGCAACAGAATTGAACGCATTTTCTCATTTTTATGTGTAGTATTATGTTTGAGTAATAAAATATAAAGAATTTTCTTAAAGAAAGTACTTAGATTTATATACTGGTAAATGCACAAGAAATTAAATAACAAAATTCCTGAATAAAACTTTTAGTACGGAGGCTTATTTACATTGTGCAGAAGATTGAAGTTGAAAGTAATGCATTTTTCCATAAGAACAAATGCTAAGAGAAGTACGAAATCGTACCACTCTAATACTTTTGCAAGTAGCAAAATCGTTTTGTGTCATGGCCTGGAACATAAAGACGGCAATGCCCCAGGTCTTGCGAATCTTCACCACTCGTAATTTTGTTCCTTCTAATTCGACGCTCCAACTCTTCACATATTTTTTTGGCTGTTGTAACTGCTTTTTGCACTAGGGTGTCCCTTTGTCCAATGGTATGATCCGGATCAAAGCAGATTATCGATTGACGTCGGTGTCAAAATCGATTATAAATTTACATGATTTTCTAAATTCATAAGAAATCATCACATTGCCAAAGTTTTGTAGAGTAAAAGCTTCAAAATTTGAACCAAATTTTATTCAGGTTCTATTTTGAAGTTTTTTGAAGAGCATTAATTTCTTGCACTAAGTATTCTGGGCATTAATATTTCCTGTAAGTTAAGCTGGACAGATCACATCTTCTCTCTTGCCAGAGAAGTATCGCAATATCATGGATTTCTGAAAATGTATAAGAAATATTTCAGCCCATTAAATCTAGCCCTCCTCTACAAGCTGATTTAGGACTTGTAGAGGAGAGCTAGATTTGACGGCCTGAAATATTTCTTACACATTTTCAGAAATCCATGACATTGGCAACAGAATAGATGTGATCTGTCCTAAAATGTACTACAATTCCCAAATTTGGGGCGGGGCTGGTCGCACAGCCTTAGATTCATTAGATATTGTCTAGAATAGAGCCGATGTGGCAATAACTTGTCATATCGACTACCTCGAGCACCACTGTAATGTTGGATGACTTTCGCTCCTTTATTGCTACATGCGTGGTCAATGTTTCGATGGAATATATGCCATATCGCCTCTCTCCCCTCATATCTCCTTCCTATCATGTTGTCCTTTGCATGGTACAGTATCCCCTCAGCGTGGCTTAATAATAAAAAGAAAAAGTTTAACATTTCACAACAAATTTGTCGTACTTTTATTTTCACCATAGTTCTTTTTGATTTATCCTTTTCATCAATCATAAAATGAACTAAAATGAATTTGCAGTGAATAAACGTCAGAATATACCATCCCAAGTAACAATGTTTTTTATATAGTAGTAACCGTAAGGTTTCCATTACCAAATTATATAACTTGAGTTATATAGACTAATACTCGAAACCTCTTCCTAACCATTATAAACCCCTTATAGAGCTTAAATGGAGGATTATATAAAGGTTACCGCGACTTGATTTAGGTAACGTTATATAACTAAAGGTTTTATTAAATGAGTAACAAAAATATTCCGATTACCTTAATATAACTTCTTATGTAACCCTTATATAACCCATGCTGCTATCGATTAATTTAGTTTGGTCATATCAGTGGTTGTAGTAATGTTTCGGTTTCCTTTATAAACTTTGTTTATAATGGTGATGGTAACATTTCCACAACGCTTGGAATTTTCTCAGACTTATAGACTTACTTATAGTGATTGAAATGTTAGGGAAATTAATTCTCGTTACCTTTATAAAACAACATAATGCAAATATTTACCAAACCTATCTTAACTTAGAATTTCGATATTTTTTTTTTGTATTGCCTTTTTATAATATAAGGGTTTAATACTTCTGCATCTTAGAATTAAAATTTTTCGGCATGTACGTGGTGAAATTCAGTTTCAATTAAAATTTTACGGTGAATATCAGCATAGATACTCCTAAAAACTACCGACCCCTCCAAAAATAAGTAAAATTTAATAATTTTCATTAAATATTTCTAAATTTAAAATTTTTACTTAGGTGATATTAATTCATAAAAGTAACATTACTTAATTTAGAAATGTTATATACCTAAAATCATGTATTTTCTTCATATAAAAATAACCGACATTTTCTTTTTTATCTGGAATGGACGGATGAAAAAATCGCGGCTTGTACTTAAATGAACAAATTACCATTATAAGACTTCAAGTAGTTTTATATAACTTCTGGCTTTATTATATAAACTGCATGACCCTTATAAAACTTCTAGAAATATTATATAAACTAAATAAACTACCATGCCTCGAAAATGGTCCTTATATACCCTTTAGTCATAATTTGTAACCTTTGGTAATGTTATATATCTTATAGTCACAAAAAAAGAGACGTTAGTGTTCTTATATACCCTTTGGTTATATTGTGTTAAATAAATAAATAATAGTTTTGTAACACTAAAAGTAGCTTGTTTTCATAACGATTACCGTAGTTACTAAAGCGCCACCAAAAAAGTTTACTATGTTTTATAGTGGGTATATGAATTACCGAAAGTTCCCAATTTGTATTAGAGTCACCTAAATTACTGAATTTTGTGCAGTTATATAAGGGTAACCCCGGATACAGCAATAAACACTTATTACCAATAAGTTATATAACGTGGTGATGAAAATAATTATAAAACTTTCGTATATACCTTCTAGTAATAGTTACTCTAAGTTATATAGACCGGTGATTGAAACATTTCCATCACCAACTTATAAAACCTTTACTAACTTACTTCCACGATAACCATTAGTATTCTTAAAAAAACTCTAATATAACTACGTCACCAATTGGTAATATTATAAAACACTTATGTAACCATTCAAATTCTTATATAACCGAGTAACCATTATATACCTCTTATAAATCTACCCATCACCTTCAGTCACCAAAAATTGGAAAAATTGTTACTTGGGATACGCCCATAATACAAAGATTTACAAGGACTAATTTCACAATATTCACGCTGCAAGCCGCGCATATCTTTTCATCCTTCAAAATACTTTCGGCCCTACAGTAAAATTCCGTAATGCTTTTTTGTCCCGAACTATGCGAATGTGGAACAGTCCACCATCTTATGTTTTTACTCCGGTTTACAATCTGCTAAAGTTTAAGTGGCCAGTATCTCCTACAATATCCTCATATCCCCCAATCCTTTCCCTATCTCCTTCCTGCCATGTTGTCCTTTGCATCATAGGGTGTCCATCCAGACAAGAGCAAAGCTAAAGCACCTACATCTATGTACAAACATACATAGATAAAAAAGAAAGAAAAATTGTATATAAATGCAGGTAACTTATTTGAGGACTGTTGAAATATAAAGACCATCGACTTACAAAAGTTTATCTGCACCAGAATGCTGGATTAAATTGTATTTCAATTTAATACTAATTAAAACAAAAAACAAAAAAACAGAAATTTATTTTTACTCAATTTCTATCTTATTATTCCACATAAGAAAATTTAAAATTTATTCCAAAGTAAAACATTTTTCTTCATCAAGTAAAAGGTAAAAGTGTACTGAAAAAGGTTTTTATCTTACCACAGCAAATTACTTATGACAGAAATGGGGTGAATAAATCAAGGTGCTACACAGAAGTATTCTTAGAAGATTTTCCAAGTTTGGCGCCTTGATAAATTGATCATTAAGAGCTTACTTGAAACTTAGGGTGCCGCCTATTATCGTAACTTTACCACCGCGCCATAAATTCTCTGCTATGCCAATTAGTGTGGGACGCGAGTAATTGACAGCAAGCACAACCATTTGTTTGCTTGAATCTTCCTAGTAAATTGAATTATGTTATATTAATTAGAAGGACTGATTCAATGGACGTTTGCTAGAAACGTAGACCGATGTCCCATCATCAGTTGAAAGGGATTATTAATTAAATAAAAAATAAATATCATCATTTTAAATTTCCATTGTTTTTTTTTACTTTTTTGTTCATATATATAACTATTTTCTTATTCTTATCATTTATGAAAAATGTGCTACATTTAAAGTAGAAGCAGGGAATGGAGACAGCTGCTGTCAATTACATAAAAAACAGAGCATTTTTTTCTTCTATTTTTGAATGCTGTGGCGGAACAAGAGACAGGATTTATTATTTATATATCATTTTATTGTTTTTTCTTACATTAATCAATTTCTTTTTCATGTTTTCACATGTCAAATATATTTTGAAACTTCGAGAAACAAAATTATGGCAAAAAAAATTTAGTTTTTTTTAGTTTGGTAGTACTGGACATAAACAGAATTTTTTAGATTTGGTCAGCTCGCAATCTCTTCCTTTGTTTCTGACTCTGTTTTTAATTTGTCAGCGTTCATATAGAGGTTTTAGAAAATATTCTGTTTCTATTGTTGATTTACACTTTTAATGGGTCACGAGCTGATATTTCACTACCCATAAATTTAACATTTCTCATGACAAGGAAGTTCTGTAGATATTCGATTTCGACAAAGTTTTGACGATATTGGCATTACTGATATTATTGTAATTATTGATATTATTGTAATACAAGCATTTTTGTGTTCTGAATCATTCACTTAACATACATACAGGTGGATTCTAATAAGGGTTGATTCAGTTAGGCATCAACATGAACGTATAAAAAAAAATCCAAAAATTAAAAAAAAAACTTAATTTTAATTTTCATAATTTGCGATTACCTTGTGACAAAACTCAGGCTCTATGCCTGACATTTTTTTATTGGCCATGTTTCCAATTTCTTCGGTTTGTTCTCTTCAAATGATCCCAGGGAAAAAAATCGAGAGAAGTGAAGTGGCATAGTCTCGACAGCCAATTGATATTACTGTTTTCTTAAATAACGCGGCTTGGAAATATCTAATGGCACCATTTGTACTCGTTCTCGATTCTCTATAATTGCGTTTTGCTCATCATATTAAAAAAAAAAAATTACAATTATACCTTCAAATAATTACAATCCATTAAACATGATTTTCTTTGAAAACTTCACTTCTTGTTCATCATCCATGATGGGAATCACATTTTGTGCTTCAGCCATTGACAAACCCTATTACTATCAACATGGATGGCTCCAAATCTGAAAAAAAAACACCGACGAAAGAGTTTTCTCCGAGGAACCTCACATGGAAATTGTTATACATCTTGAAAGTCATGCCACGCTTTTTCAGGCAGAAGTCAAGGCCATCCTAGAAGCAGGAAGGTATCTCTTTATCTCTCGGAGGAATCTTCCTCCATAATCGGCATTGCACCTTACACATACCATCTTACTTCTATTATCTCTATTATCTGAGAACTCTAGTGTCAATTCTCACTGGGCACTCTTTGTTCATGGGTCATCTTTACATGATGAGACTTGCTGATGATCTGATATGCAGGGGTTGCGGAGAGCAATCTGAAATGGTGTCTTACTATCTTTAATTTGTCACTGTCCAGCTCTCTCCTGAACTAAGCTGGCAAGGAAGGCGGAGTACCAATAGTTAGCTTTGTAAGAGCGTTCAGTTGCGAGCTATGAGCAATTGCTCATAAGTCCGTAGGGTGAACAACAGGCCTTGTTTTGGCCTAGGTTTCAGGGACCTTTAGAAGCCTCAACCTCTTTTCAATCTATCCATCCATCCATATATGCATCCATTCAGCAAACCGACTATGCTGTTGATGGTCTCTAAGAGTTCATTCTTGGATTATTTGAGTTTTGAAGGGTGGGAATAGAAATTCTTTTTCAATCATCAGCGACTGACATTTAGCTTTGACCATGGTCAGGCAAATCAATCTTTAAAAGAAAATTGTAGTCATGTGAAACCAAATTGGTAGTCAGTTAGAGAGTGTGGTATACTGGATCTACCAAGTGGGAAATAAAGCACTCCAAAAACTATAAAAGAGCGCTCCTATGGAATCATTGAGGACTCGTTTTTCTTACCTCGCTGCCCATTTTTTTTTACACTGCATGTCTGCAGAGGTCAGCACTCCATTTAAACTCTAAATATGTAGGAGTGAAAAGATTTTGGAGTAGATAATTAGAAGCATAGGGGAGCTTTATAGAATATCCATAGTATAGAAAAAGTAGTAACCCTTGAAATAGATTTTCGTAATACGACAATAGTGGAGCTTTCAGAATATCTACAATCTAGACCTTTCATTATTTGCAAAATCACAAAAATTACATAATTTTATTTAAACTCACCGACACAAAGCAGAAGGCTTGAAATTATCAGTTTTTTTAATTACGAAATAATCACAAAAATTACTGTACTTTACAGTTAAGTTTATGAGAGAGTTGAGTAGGTATATGAACCATTCATTTTTATAATCATAATTGGACCAATTTGCTTAAACAGCTTCTACTAGTTTCCTTTAGTCCTAATTGGAAGCGCTTCCTTCTGATCCAAGAGATATCATCAAGATTTTAATTGCTGGAAATATGGAATTTTTCCATTAGAGCTCCTATACAGGGTGTTTCAGATCAAGGTGCCTTCTAGCATTTCTTATTTTGCAATTAAACTTTTCTTGTGTATATCACTAATAAAGAAAAAAAATATTTTTTATTTTTTAGTGCATTTTATTTATTTTAAAAAGTTTTTTAATGTGTTTTATTTTCTAATTTTTAGTCATAAATTCTATACAGTCTCTCGATTCTCGAATTTCGACATTCGACTCTCGACTCTAGAATCTCGACCCTGAACTCTCGACTCTCGAATCTCGACTCTCGAATATCGACTGTCGATTCTCGAATCTCGAATATCGACTCTCGATTCTCGAATCTCGAATCTGGAATCACAAATCTCCAATCTCGACTATCATATCACGACGAACGACACTTGAATCTCGACCCTAGACTCTCGAATCATGAGTCTCGACTCTCGAACCCCGACTTTCGACTCTCTTGACTTACTAATTTCTACTCTGGAATTACGACGCTCGACTCATATCACACACGGGCCAAGTTGCAAAGCCCCAAGAGTGGTAGTTACCACCCCCCAACACCCTCAACATGTAAGAAAATTTTACCCCTTCGGAAAGCTCCTCATTCACTCATTCTAAATCAAAAAGCCCCATGTAAATTCATCCACTTTTACTACCCTAAAACTCTTTCGTCACGAACGGTCCTCTCAGGCGCTCAAACGTTCAAACACAAAGTTTTTCAGTCAGTTGTTTGTAAGTTGATAAAAAGTTATTAAAAAACAACTGACAGATTGCTAATAAAAAACTTTATTTTTATTAGCTTATACAGGCTTTGAAACGCTGCGGAAACTGTGCTGCAATCCGCCGCAGCAATTTGTGTCTATTTCGCTCCAAGCTTCTTCCAGTGAGCATTTAAGGGACTTCAGACTGGTAACGGAAACTTTAATCGGATTCAAATCAGGTGAATATGGTGGCCACTCCTGAAGTAAGATGAATCCTGCATAGTGCTTGCGTGTCCATCCAATTTGGTTTACTGCGATAGAGCTGCTACCCAAATTTTTGGCATTTTGGATGTTCAGTTTTTGCTCGATAGTGAAGAGTTTTTCGTATGTAAAGAGAACTATTTCCAAATCTTGAAGAACGGCGCTGCATCACTCTAGCCTAATTTTCTTCTCCTTTGCCGTCAACTCGCTTTTCGTAGTTTACAGACCTTGCACTTAAGCTTGGTCTTCGTCAAACTTCGAACAGTTTCATGATTCACTTAGCATTTAGCGGTTTTCTTCATCGAGCGTCTTGGATTAAACTTGAACCTTTTATGCATCAACTGTACGACTAGGAACTTTCACAGACTTTGAAAATTCACTACCTAACTATGATTCGCAAGATATAATTTTATTATTTCGCGACGAACTTCTTCGTTATTCATTTAAGCAAGTAATGTTTCCGATTCAACTGATCTACTACAAATGCACACAATAGTAAAGAGACTGCACTCTCACTTGACGTTGAAACGAAAAGAAGAGGTGAAGCTTAACGGTTGTTATAAAGTTTGAAACTTGTGTTACCCTATACATATATAGGACAAAATTTGTTCGTTGGGGAGCGCTCCGACCGTTTCCTGGGTATCGACTTCTTCTTCGCTTACCCTAAAGATCATAATTATATGGATAGATTCAACAGACTTAAAGTCCTGTTCCATTGCACAGCTTAGTTGACTTCAACTTTCGGAGTAGCATGGCGGCGGCTCCAAGCATATGATAAGCGTGCAAAGCTGGACATTTTCTAAGAAGTTCTCTCGAACTCGCCATCTCTAAACACCTGTGGGCAATGAAATATCCAACAATTTTTGTTGGTCCGATCATATTTTTGGTATTTCCAAAAACGCGATAGGCTTCTTGCAAAGATACAAGAAATATTTTATTACATCAGACTTGGCACAAATCTACAAGTCTCCTGTTAGGCCTAAATTAGAATATAATTACCGTATTTGGGCAGGGATGGACGAATCCGCGTTAGACAAAGTTAAAAAAGGCCTTCTGGCTTATTAGCGATTTCATATCAATAGCAACTTTTGATTCCCTAGAGCACCGGCGTAATGTCGAATGTCTATCTGTCTTTTATCGCTACTTCTATGGATATTGCTCTAACGAAATGTCTAGTGTGATCCTTTATAGAGTTCTTACTATGTGTACCACACGAGCTGTAACCCGAGTTTACCCTCACACCATTGAAGTTAAATTCGGCCGTATTGTTAAATTCCGCGAAACCTTCATAAACAGAACAGTACGAATGTGGAATAGTTTGCCATCCTCTGTTTTCCCCTTAGTTATGAGCCGCAACCATTCAAGTGTACTGCACACAATCAGCTCCTTTGCTCAACTCAATAATCCTCAACTCCCTGCCCCTTGCTTTTCTAACGAGGCTGTGTTACGGCATCTTAAGATATCTCCTGAGTTTTGGTAACATCATATAAAAAAGAAAGTAGTCGTACGTAAGTAACATATTCGTATATATACACGTTTTACTGATTCAGTTGTTCTAAGTACATTGGGTTGCCAAATTATTAGAGCCACTCTTAAAAAATCGATTTTTGTGTTTAATTTGAATTGAAACAATATTTTAAAGAAAGTTTATTATATTATATTTATATATATATTATATATTTATTATATAAAGTCATGCTATAATAGTACCGCTTTACATTAGAATGGGATTGAGGTCAGGTGAATTACCGGGCCACTCAAGAACCCTGAATTGGTGTTCCTCTAAATATTTGTTGACTTTTTTTGCTTTATGGCATGGTGCCAAATCATGCACAAAAACGAAATCCCCATCTGGAAACCATGTTTGGGTCTGTGGGAACATTTTTGTCTTCAGGACTTTGATGTATTGATTCTGCCTCATGGTGTTTTCAAGAATGTACAGGCGACCGGTTCCTTCCATGCTGATGTTTGAATACAGTATTATGCTCAATGGTTGCTTCACCCTTTTTACAATACAATCTTCATTGTATTTTTCTCCAGGTCGCCTTCTGACAAATATGGCCTTATCAGTCAATATTTGTACTGATGATTACAACTAAAAAATTAAAACACACCTTTTTCCAGTCATCTGTGGTCCAGTTTTGGTATATTTTTGCCAATGCATTGCATCTTTTCTGTAGTTAAGAGCGGCTTCTTGGCTGTCCGGTGGAATTTAAATTTCATCTCCTGGATCCGTCGGCGAAGAGTTCTATCCGATATGTTAATTCCGGCATGATGAACCTGTTGAGCGTTTAATCTTCTTGGTGATTTACGGTTTTCGACACAGAGATGTCTGATTTTTCTTTCATCACGTGGAGTAGTATGCTTTTTCCGTCCACACTTTTTGGCGCGCTTTGGAGTTAACTCCAAATTTGCATCCTTTTTTTATACGGCCCACCATTGCTCTCGAAACTTTGACTATTGACGAAATCTTCCTCTGGGAATTCGCCGTGTGCATAAGTAACGTTTTAATTTCTGATATTTTAGCTGGAGAAATGTCCTTGACCTTTCCCATGTTCAAATCTCTCTACTTGGTTTTGTTTGTAAGGAAATACAAATTTACGTCACTAAATTTACTCAAACTTTTGTCTGTAATATGTTTAGTAGCCGCCTACTGGTTGCGATAAAGATAACAATCTAGAAAACACTTTGCAAACGCCTGCGGATATTTAGATGTCAAACTACTACTGAACGATAACAGCGTCTAGCCATCTTAGGTATTGCCAGGTCAGCCAATTACTGCAATTAGTGGTATTCCATACATAAAATAGATTGACAAGGCTATGTTCTCATGACAAAAACCCGAAATCGGTATTGAAATAATTGATTTTCCAAAATATTGTCATGCGAATTGAAATAATAATTTTTTTTTCTGATGGCTTTAATAATTTGGCCACCCACTGTAGTTGCAAGCCTAATGCGTCAATGCGTACATGTATTTCAAACGTTTTTTGTGGCACTTACTGGGTATATCCAGAAAATAAGTTGAATAAATCCGTAACAAATAATTTATTGAATATAAAAGTGCAAGTGCTTAGTATTTCTCAAAATGGCACCCTTGGGCGTTAATATACTTTTTCTATCAATTCTGGTAGCTCTGGTAGGCTTCCTGGAATACGTTGAGGAGAACCTCCTTCAGACACCTCATCGCGGCGGCTTTCACGGTATCTGCCGTCTCAAAACGATAACCCTTTAAGCTTCTCTTTATATGTGGAAACAAAAAGAAGTCCGCTGCTGCCATATCGAGACTCTATGGTGGTTGGGACAGCGTTGCCATACCTGCCACATACTGCTTTCGCTTTCGCTAGAGACAGCGTGCTGTCGTGTCAAGTAAAATTGGCTGGTGTTCATTGTGACTGTTTCGGAATCTGATTTCTGTAACTTAACACAAAATTTAATGGTATGTCGCTCTTCAGGGAATCGTGGCATTTTGTTCAGCCAACGCGACGTGTCACTCGAACTTGCTAGCAGGCAACTGGTGAATAGCACTGTGCCTTCCCAAAACCCCCTGCCACTTTTCCACCACTAATCGCAACACTGCAGCCTTCCGGATTGGAAGGAAAAAATCATTCAACTTATTTTCCGGACAGACCCTGTAAATTATAAAAAAAAAGAAGAAAAAGAAAAGTAATTGAATCTTAATTGCTAGTTAACGTTTTTTACTATAAAAAACATAGATTTGAGTCTATACAGGGTGTTTCCTCCATGGTGGTCCATAGAGCATGAGGTGATAGTACTCACCTAAACAAACAAAAAATCGTATGGCAGGGGGGGGGGTTATATCAACCGTTTCGGAGTTACAGAGTGATTAAGAAAAAAAACTAGTTTTTCACAAATCACCCTGTATCTTAAAAACTACAGGGTGTATGGTCACAGCTCTCCCCTCAAGAATTATCGTTGTCTAAACTCAAAATTTCGAATTTTTTTACCTTTTTTTTAATTTGACCTCTATTATTTTTGCAAAAAGGTCGTTAACATAATTTTTTTTTACAAAAACTGTAAACTAGGACTCTCCTCTTTAATGTGACCCATTATACCCTATGTGTTAACTGTAGCCGTTAAACAGTTATTAACTCATAACCTATTCAGGTCACACCGAAATTAGACGATATTTTTTAAAATGACGTGGTAAGGAAACAAATTATCATTGAGAATACGTTTCAAAATAGGTTTGAGAATAGGTTAAGAGCTAATAACTCTTTAACGGATACAGATAGCACATAGAGTATAGTAGGTCAAATTAAAGTGGAGGCTCCACAGTTTACAGTTTTTATAAAAAAAAGTTATGTTAATGACCTTTTTGCAAAAATAATAGAGGTCAAATTAAAAAAAAGGTAAAAAAATTGGAAAGTTTAGACAACCATAATTCTTGAGCGGAGTGGGGTACGGTGCTGGTTGAGCAGTCCTTGGAAAGGCCATGAAGCTCTACATACAATGAGCTCTTAACTGTGACCGTATGCCCTGTACTTTTTAAGATACAGGGTGTTATGTGCAAAACCAGCTTTTTTTCTTAATCACCCTGTAACTCCGAAACGGTTGATATGCCCCCCCCCCTCTGCCATACGATTTTTTGTTTGTTTATATGAGTACTATCACCTCCTGCTCTATGGACCACCATGGAGGAAACACCCGTATAGTATCCACACTGTGTCCAAAGTATGAAGAAATTTAGGATTCCTTTAAAATTTAGATTCACAGAAATTGTTTGCACTTTGTATTATGTTTAGTTATTTAAAGTTAAGTTATTATTGTAAAAATATTTAATGGGAAGATCTGTTGCAAAGCACATCGAAGAAACAAACTTTTATTTTTCAGTAGAAAGGCATCAAAAGTTTTTAATTCAGTTTGTCAAACACATCGGCTTTATTGTCTTCAATTCATTCAGAAAGGTAAAAAAGTGAGCTACCAACATCTAAATATTACGGCTCGTGACTTCAACAAAGCCTGCCATCTTCGGGGAATAAAAATTAACATATGAAAAGAAAAATATTGAATTAAGGTAGAAAAGATGAATTTGGTTCATTGTAAGTAAGACTGGAAATTATTTGATCGCATTAAACTACACCACAACGCCGTTGGGCATTACTCGTATAATATAAAAGATGTGGACAAAAGGAAATTTTCTTATAGAAATTTGCTTTATAACTTGCTCACATTTAAAACTTTTGCCATCATCAGAAGAGAAATTTAAAAATCTTTTGCTTGTTTCTTATTATTTTTAATAATTTCGCAAAAACTTTCTTTCCATTTCAGCAATTTCCATTTGTTCAGGATGAACAGTCAACTGTAATCGCTGAACGTTGTACACGGAGTCGAATTAATTCTGCAATTTTTGTGTCATCCGAGGGTAAAGGATTCGATTCCATAGAGTTCCTTAGGCGACATGGGTCACAGAGTGTACTCTGTCGAAAGGCAAAAAGTGCAGAAAATCTCAATGAAGATGAACGAATGGTAAGTGTTGCATTTAGTGTGGATTTAACAAATGTTTTCAAATGTGTCTCAACTTTAGATACAAACACGTTACTTGTCAGACTCATGAAAGTTTTAACTACTCTTTTTTTTACTGTACGTGTACGTCTGACTGTTAATCGAATTTTAACTTTTTCGTTTTATTATAAGTTTGTGTGAAGAGTTAACCAAAATTCTTTTCCAGTATCACAACTTTTTTAATTAGCTTCTTTTTTACCACGGCCAACCAATTTGCCTGAGGGTAATGAGAGTGAAAGATTTGAAATGTGACATAATTCGTGATAATTAATTTAAGAGACCATTAGTAGAAAAAAAATTCTTTAATAAACTTAAGAAAATTAAATTATAGAAAAAAAATTAAATTAAAGAGACTCTGTCTGTCACGTGTTCAAATCCTAGCCCTTAAAAACAGACACGGTTAGAAGTCGATTTTTTTTTTTTACATTATTGCCACCGTAAACTATTCAGCTCTTATTTTTGCAGTAGCTTCCTAGTTCTCTACCGACTACCGATCAGGTAAATACGATTATTTCTGTTGTTATTGTGGGAATGTTTATATACAGCGAGTCTGTGGTTCCATAAGTTTTTTTGTTTATAAAACCTCGTTTCCACTAATACAAATTTTGCCAACTTGTTCGGTAACATGTTGTGTACTTGTTGGGAGCCGACATGTTGGCTTAAACTTACAAGTGTTTCCATTTAAATAAATTCTCGCCAACTCTACTCCATTGTCTTCCACTAGTTTAGCCAACACAAGAAATGAGCGTTTCCATTGAAATGAAAAACTCACCCAACAAATTCTGCGAGTTTTTACAGCCGACATCGAACAAGTTGCCAACATGTGTCTGTATTTTCATATAGCGTTTCCACGTATATAAAATGTTGCCAACTTGTTTCAAAACTTGTCGGGTAAGAAAATTTGTATTCGTGGAAACGAGGCTTAAGGAGTGCACATTTTTAGTGAAATTCCGCTTTAGTACAAGCCAATTACGAAAAGAATAAATGGAAGTGATACAGATTTTAAGAAAATTGTGTCTAGAGTTTTCGAAAGCCCTATAGATATGTTTTGGTTACTTTCAGATTTTGAAATTTATAGATATCTATACAAATGTATGGAGCAAAAAAAAAATAGGAAAACACCTTGCAGGTTTCTTGTAGCCGAAAATTTTTAATGTGATTCTTTGTACTTCCATTCCACGATCTCAATTGAATGAAATTAATGAATTTTTCTTATATTTTTTGTTATTTTGTTTGCTTTATTTCTCTATATTTAAACCATTATAAGTTTTATGAACTTTTGATGTATATTGGTATTAGTATAATTAGTATTATGTGAAAATTAACTAAATAAATGTTAAAAAGTTAAATGAAGTATGATTTTTAGATTCGACATTTAAATTTAAATATTTTGTTATTTTGTTTATATTATTCATTTTTAAGCAAAATTTAAATAGCGGTCCATGGGACCGCGTGTCTGTGGTAATATGACAGATTTATGTCTGCCCTTAAACTAGAACACGTTAAAAAAAACAAAAACAGAAATACAACGTTAACTCTTTCACTACTATAGGCACATATATGCGCCCACAAAAATATGGTGGTAATTGTCTTCTATGGGGGCTTGATCGAGGATTGTGCTGCTCGCCTGAACAGTGACTTGCAAAATATTTTCATCTGGTCCCTGGAAAACAAGCTCAAGTTAAATCCGCGTAAGTCACAGCCCATTGCTTTTCATTATGGATCTATTCACCCTACAACGCTTCCTACCGTTTCATTGGTCGGTTGCCCCATGCCTTATGTGGATCGAGTTCGAAATCTTGGTGTGATTTTAAATTCTAACATGAGTTGTTGTAACCTCATCAACTTAAACATAACAAAAATATATAGTACTCGCCGCCATCTTTACCTGTCTGCTAGTTTACTATATCTTAAGCTCCATGGCACCTAGTTAGGTCCTTCATTCTGCAGCATTTCACTCATGTCTTTCCCAAGCTCGACTCGCACTGTTCAAGGAAATTGAATGGTGCTTTCTACGACTGTACTAGATTTGGATTGATGAGGTTCGATCATATATCCCACGTTAATTTTAACCTACTGGGCTGCTAGCTTGATGTATATTTGAAGCAAAGAGCTTTAGTGTTCCTATTTAAATTGCTTCGTTCTTCCCAACCGGTCTATTTCAGTGCCTTCTTTCAACCATTAAACTCCACTAGGGGGATAAAACTGCTACTTCCACGGTTCCAAAGATCGATATTCGAAGCGATCTAGCATTGTTCAACTAACTCGAATTTGGAACTCGCTGCCTCATAATATCCAGACAGCCAGCTCGCTCGGCAACTTCAAACCACTCATAAAGTCCTTTCTTGGCCTGTACGCGCAGCTTTTTCTTTATCTGTTTTTATCATTTTATTGTTTTTGCAAATATCTTTTTCAAATATGTTTAATATTATGTTGTATAAATATTATCTTCGATATTTGAATAACTATGTTAGCTTTATTTAAGTTAGGTTTAGTTTTATTTAGTTTCTTGCCATTTTGTTTCCGTACTTGAAAAAAGGTTGTCAATCTTGTAATTTCAGTTCCCATCCCAGGAAATAAATGAATTGAATTGAATATATGCGCTCAGAGACTTTCGAACTTAAACGCTTATAGACTTTGAAGAGAGTAACAGAGTTGCCTCAAATCAATTTTGTACGATAAAACCGACATGTGGAATGCTGTTTCTGGCGTCCAATGGAAATGTCACTTTTTTTTACATTTTAATTTTTAAACCAGCTCAATTTAGTCGTCTTCCAGCACAGAAGAGATCCTATAAAATTTTTAAATATAAACGTTGAGGCATGTTAGTAGAATAAAACCGCATTTGTATCTTGTCCCCTAATCATATATCTAATTAGTTTTTCAAGTTGATAACTAGTTTCGTAGATAACTCGAAAACCAGTCCTTTTTTAGACAGGGAAATTTACCACTTTAAGAAAAAACGTTCAAGACAGTCCACTAAGGCATATGAAACAAAGACCGGACAAAATATATGCAAAATGAAGGAAGGGAAGTGTATATGATCCAAATGCTAAGAAACCACTTTTTAACCGTTAAGACATCCGTATGAAGTTAACAGGACAAAAAAAAATAACCCCGCCACTCGATTATATTCACCACCGTTTTAGTTTCCTTTAATTTTATACCCCGCACGCCCGGCAACCTCTAGGGGGGGGGTACTACCCCTCACTAACGAACCATTCAAGCAAAGATTTTTTTCATCCAACTTTTTATCCCGAACATCAAAAATACAAGTAAAAAACCGGATTGTTCTATTCCCCCTCCACCGAAAGTTACATATGGAGAAATGCACGCAAAATGGCTGTCTACAGCGATATGCTACATCTAATTTTGCTCCGGTCATTCAAAGTGTTTCTGCATTGAGCTATCCCGTACACGAAAATAAATAGAAATGAAGTTATAACTTTAAAGACCGGTTTCACAGTCGAGTTTAAACCAAGGTTTAGTTTAAACCATCCTCCAAGTTTAAACGTAGTTTAAACCAAATCATGTTTCACATTGCATTCATTTAGTAACGTTGGTAGTACTGATTAAATTGTGAACTAAATCAGTTATCGCCACCATTGTGAAGCAGTTTTTCTATGAATCAATCTGTCAATCGGAAAAAGTAAACATCAGAAAGTAAAATATAAAAAATATGTAGTTATATTGACAAATTTTAAATATGCCAACATTCAAAAACGATGTAAATTTTAGCATAAGTGAATTTGAGCTATTGTTTTCCCTAGTGCATAAAAAAAGGTATATAATAGAGCGCAAGAAAACGGACAAGAATGGATTCGAAGACAAAGTGACAAAGTTCTTTACTTAAACGGAACCTACAATAAAAATCAACGTCGTCCCACTAATTAAAATTATTTGGCCGATTTCTAATTACTCTCGGTCGTCGACAGAGTTTTAAATTTAACTCAAAAAAGATTTCTTCATCACTAAAAATGTCTGAATCCATGATAAAATAATTTTCTTAATAGAAACAAGCAATGCTACTGTCAAAATAAAATGTCACACTTTTCAAATACTTTTATCTTGAGTTTAAACCGAGGGATGGCATGGTTTAAATTCTAGTTTAAACCGGGGTTTAAACCAAACTGTGAAACTCACTAAGTATTTGGTTTAAACTCAGACTGTGAAACTGGCCATAAGAGAGATGCCTAGCTAGTTTTTTAGTAATTTCAGATTATAGTATGTCCATAACTAATCTGTTCTTGGTTGGTTTTTTTTTTAAATCCATTATTGAAAGGTACATCTGGAATATTATTGAAATTAATTCCTTTACCCTATAAATGTTGCCCTTAATGAAGGATTTTCGTAGCTGGACAGATATCAGGAGCAATGGGATATTCTGTATAATTGAAAAGCTCTTACTAAATGGGTTTTTATAATCCGTAGAATAGTTTTTTTTTTTAAATAAAAGTGCAAAATTCTATGTTTTTTCTATATATCTTTTTTTGCACTTTGCACAGTCAGTCGGATGTACTTTGAGCGAATATACATCAGATCGCCAAAGCTTTTCCCTGCCTAATTGAAATAATCATTGTTACTGTTTGCTTCAAGGGATGTTGACGAACATAAGAACATTGGAACACATTAGTAACATTCTAAGCCTTGACATGCATAAATACCTTCCGTATTCCTACAGCATAGATCTCAACAATAGCAAAACTGCTTTTGGTTTAACCAAAAAAGTAACAAAGCAATAAAGACGACAGGGTCTGCTTTTTGCGCCTATCAATTGAATTCATGCCGAAAGCTGAAACAAGTCTGCAAGACTGCATGGAACATTGCAAGTCCATTATCCACATACAAAAATTACAGAGCTTGGCAGAGAATCTTGGTAAGCCGCCAAGGTAGCAAAGGTTTCTGGTCTCTCGTTCACCAGTTCATCTATAGGTACCTTCACTACTTAACAATGGTGAAGTGGTTGTTGACTCCCTAGATAAAGCTAATATTTTGTTGCTCGATTCACTTCAAATTCTCGTCTGTCATCCATTGCTGTTTTACATCTCCCATGTGGATGTATACAAGAGCCAATACACATCCGTACAAGGGATGTATTCAATTGTATTAAAGATTCTTAAAGAGACCAACGTCTCCAAAGCCGCAGGTTCTGGTGGTTTCTCGCTCTGTTAATTAAAATCTGAGCCTCATTCTTGGCTAAACTGCTGAAGAAATCATTCCCTACTTGTCTTATTCGATTGTAATTTTTCCAATTTCTTGGAAACTATCCCACGATCAGCCAATTCCCAAAGAGTGTAGCGAGCACTCAAATTATCAACTAATTGCGATCACTTCAATTCTTTCCAAGATTTTTGAATCTGTCTTTAACTCAATTTGCCAATTTCGCTTCCGGACTGAGCTTATTTGGAGTCTTATTGACTTTTCTTATGGAACGTTACAACCGTGATCTCCACAATTTTGGTGAGTCCTAGATATAGGTACATATATCAAAGGCCTTTGATAGAGTCTGGCATCCTGCCCTTTGAGCCAAACTTTTGGATTGATTGTTTTCTATCTGGTCGCCTAATTCGTGTTTTATTAGACGGCGTTGTATATGACTCTCATTCTATAAATGCCTGTATGCCCCAGGGTTCTATTATCTCTCCGTCTCACTTCCTAATTTTCATTAATGATCTGCTTTCATTTACTTTCAATTCCATCCATAGTTTTTCCGATGAAAGTTTCCTTGATTTCGCGTACTGCTTTGACACTTTCACAGATTCCGGGGAGAATGCCACATCTGTCAAACGAACTTTCATGACTAGATAATTGAATAGCGATCTTAATAATCCCCTCACTTGGGGCAAAGCGAATTGCGTCGACTTCAATGCATCTAAGACCAAAGCTGATTCATCGCTTTTGAGACAAGATCACCACTTAACCACTCCCATTTCATTTGATGGAGCGCTAATTTCCGATTCATCATCACTAAGAATTCTTGGCATTAACATTTCCAGCATATCTTCTCTGTTGTTAAAGTAACGCTCCTCTACAAGTCTAAAATCAGACCTATAATAGAATACAATTCTCATTTCTGTGCCGGAGCTAATCGTACAGCCTTAGCTTCATTGGATATTGTCCAAAACAGAGCCTTCAAGCTCATTGGCGATTTGGCAATGTTAGGTGACTTTCGCTCCATGCATGGCCAATATTCCGATGAAATATCTAGTCTGATCTCTTGTAGATTAATTCCTACATATAATACTCGCCCTGCAAGTCGCGCACATCCTTCTCATGTATGTTCATGGCTTTTCCTGTTAGGCCTTTCTGTTACACCCTTGAGAACATTTTGACATACATATATGTGCATATTCACTGCATATTAATTTTAGTTCATTTTGTGGTACATGAAGAGTTTAAATCAAAATGAACTATAGTGAAAACCGAAGTACGACATGGAATGTCAAAATATACGACCGCCCTGAGGGTATGACTTTCTAAATAAAATTATCTAAATTGGTTGGATACGACAAAAGATCAGAAGCAGTACCCAGGTGAGAATATTTCTAATTTTATGCAAATATTTTAGTAAAATCTTTGCCTGAACACGAATGGATTTCTACGAGTAAACTGAAAGTTATTTAGAGAGATTCACTAGATTAACACACCATTCTATTATCGTAGTGATGAAGACAGCGAATTAATTTTTTGTATCCTTTCAAAACTTACATATATTTTTGATTGCCAATGCTTTGAAACCCTTTAAAAAAAATAAAAGAAATCTGGGAATGCAACAACTAATAACTGGCAGAGATTTCGTACAAGTCCTTTGTACTGGATGCATACATTAGAAGAGTTTGACAAAAACATTATGATTCATATAAAGCATAATAATGCTACTGACTAGTAGCATAATCCGGTTCTCTGTGGGTTCTGTTGAAAGGGAATCAGGAACTGAGGGAAGTGACTTATAGGGCCTTCATCAGTCCGATCTAAAAATTTTCACCAACGGCTATCTTACTAATGAGGGAGTCGGTGATGGTGTTTACTTTCTTGAATATGATATTGGGCTGAGTATTTACTTGGATGGCACACCTCTGTATTTCAGGCTAAAGTTTTAGCTATCGCAATGGCAGTGAATACAGCCCTTCATCAGGGAAAAGACATTGCTATTTTCTCGGATAGTCAATCAGCCTTGATGATTCTGAGTGGGCCTCGGATAACATCTAAGTTACTACAGGTCATCTGTGGATAAGCTATATATCCACAACAAGGTGCTCTTGCGTGAGTTCCTGGGCACATGGGATCATCTAGCCAGGTCTGGCTCTGATTCTTCCTTACTTGGACCGGAACCCGCTGTAGGTGTTACCTTCGCGGCTTTTTGAGTCTCTCATCAAATAGGCAGAGATTGGGTTCGGGGGAAAACAATGCAGAACTGTGGTAGGCATCATCATTGAGCGCGCACGCTCATCTTACAAGGATGGGAGTTATTGACAGGCCTGAGTGCCTGTGTCCTGCCTAGAACGAGAGCTTTAGGCAGGCGAAGACTTTCCGGGCCAAGCTGGATAAGCTTGGGTCTGCCCTACTATCTGTGGATGACATGAAAAACTTACTTCACCTAGACCTGATGCGCTTCATTAAGAGGACAGGACAGGAAGGTTTCGGTGAGTGGCTTTCTAGCAGGTTAGCACAATTGGCCGCCTTAGCCTCTGTGCTTGGAATCTCTCGTTCCTCTGCCTTTGAAATAAAAAATAAATAAAATAAAAAAAGTACCATAACCCGAGCTCCGCGGCTGTTTTGAAAAATTGCACGAATGCACGAATGTAGAATAGAAATGTATTTGCGACTAAGTGCCATCTAGTAGGAAGGTTTTTAGGAGATGCTAATATGAAAAATGCTCTTTTAATATTACCTTGTCGTATGGATAAACTGGGGATTAAACTGGCAGAAGTTGACGACACGATTAATTGTCATGGACTTATACAAATAAATCAGACTATTTGTTTAAATTAACGCCGAGTTCTTAAGTTAGTAATATTACTAATCTTTACAAGAACTATACAACTACACTTTACGAACTATAATTAACACCGTAAACAAGGCGAAGAAAATAAGGACATCGAAAAATAGAAGATTTGTACAAGAAATTGTTTTTTTTTTATGTTTTATGCAGCAATCCATCCCAGTTGGAATTGAATGAGAACGGTTGAGAGATGCTTCAAGATCAAAAACCCAATTGAGGAGGTTAATGAAAAAATAAGTAGACGAAAAGAGTAAAACTTCCCAAAAAATTTATCAAGAATCGTCAAGAACAGAGTTTGAAACATACTGAATCTACACTCAGACATTTTTACACAGAATTCGCTTTAATTATCATCAAATATTCCCGTGTGGCGTTAATGAATATAAACTCTACTGCAAGAAATATAAAATTCTGCAACATCTGTTTGAAGGCTACTCGCAAGGAAATTTGAATTTAATCTTCTCTGCAGGATGAAGTAAATTGCGCCCGTTATCTCTTTAAAGAGTTCACACTAGGATTCGTCTTTGAGGACCAATAAAGATTATCTTAAGCGGTCTATGTTTAAGCGGCTTATGCTTTGTGAAGTATCACCTAAATGTATCTCGTATTCTGTGTTTCTACGACACCCACATCGTCTACATTTTGTTTATTCAATGACGACTCCCTTTTATCCATCGCCTGATAAGCTTTTTCCTTTTTTTTTTTACAGTGATTCTTTGTCATCTGTAATCCAGTTCAAGTCAGGAATTTGTACCTAGACCCTGTGAAATATTTGCAATGCTGGCAATATACTTATATATAAAATGTTAATCCCAATGTGATTGCTCTTCAGGTATTCTTCTGTCGTCTAGAGGGGAAGATGTACCAAAATAGAATGAAACAAAAGGTCGAAAATATTTCAGTTAATGCCTTTATCTTGAAAAAAAAAAAAAAAAAAACAAGAAGCTCCTTTATTTACTTTTGGTAGCTTCAGCAGGAATAGAATGACAGACACAGGATCATAAGAGTAGAATAGAAGTATAGAATTTTTGATAGGCAGCCTACTTTAAAAGCAAACGTCACATTATCTTGGTTGGATAAAGAGATTATTGCCCGTCTCGACACTCAAATTACATGTAGCTTATTTTTGAATGGGATTTTATGGAATGCACTAAGGTATCTATTACCGTTCCCGATTTATGTATTAAATATATCTATTGTGAGTTTCCGTTCAATTTCTAGGTTTAGACTGTTAATAAAGTCTAGAACCAATCTGGGACTTAGATTCCACACGTAGTTTGGGGGAGGAAAAGCATGTTCGAGGTGGAGTAATCTCCGATTGGCCAATGCTTCGCAGTTGCAGAGCAGGGGCGCCGAGATTTCATTTGCATCCTGATAAAAGCGGCAGGATGACGCCCATCTTGTATAGGGGATACCTCATACTAGGCAATGGTCTGAGAAGAGCTCTCTAATCAGTTTTAGCCTTTTTCTCCTAAGCAGTAGGAGCTCTTTCGTTTTTCCGCCAGAGGTTTCAATAAACATTTTAGCCTGATGAAGCCCTTGTAGCTTTTCACAATAAAAGAATTTTTGTTTATTCTCACAGCTATTTAGGGTAGCTCTCAGGTAATATTTTGAAGTGCCAAAAAGTGGCTCTGGTCCGTCAAAGGGAGTTTTAGCGGTTCTTTTGGTTAGGCCGTCAGCAATTTCATTGCCTTTACGGCCCTCATGTCCAGGTATCTACATGAGGATAACTTAACTTTGATAATATGTTTAGGGTTTGCAAACATTCCCAGACTATCCTTGACTTGATAATGTAGGACTTAAATGCCTGGAGAGCGGCTTGGCTCTCCGAGAGGATATTAATGGTTGAGTTACTTATGACTTTTTAAATGCAGATATTGGCGCATTCTTCTATGGATAATACCTCGACCTGTCATACGGTAGGGGTAGAGCCCAAGGCTAATGATATATGGCATCTGGAGCTGTATACGCCCAGTCCAACGCCACTGTTCGTTTTGAAATCGTCAGAGAGTATAGAACTGTTATAGATAAAAGAATCTGTATGTTAGTCCGTTTTCGGAAAGACGGACAAGTTTTGTACGACTTCAAGGCCCATTCATACTCTGCAAGTTACTTGTGCAAGTTGAGACTCTATCCACTTCCCTATGCCTCTCGTAGGTCCGACTGCTTACTTGCGAAAGCTCATATGCAAATTTAATTAATAAATTTGATGGAGAACAGAAGAATTTTAAAGACGAATTTTAAGAACTTTTATTTTGAACGATTCTAAATCAAATCATAAATACAATAGCCTCGTCCGGGGTTTGAAACCGGGAACTTCCGCTTACCGGGCGACTGCTCTTAGCACTGAGCTAACGAGACAGATGATTTTCCCTCTTGCATTTATTAATATGTAACTAGTCTACTAACAAGGAGAGGCTCCCTACTCGTCATCACCAATTTCGTCCAAATTCACAGCATATGTTGGGCTTGACTAGAAATGATGTGACACAAGTGGAAACTCCAGGTGGCCAAGCGATGAGCATTGCGCTGATTTACGGGATTCCCCGAACAACTACGCTTATAATGGACAGGAAGAATTAGATTATTTTTTAGTGCATTATAAACGAATATCTAAGCGAGCTCATCATCACCAAGGATTTTGCACGTATTTCAACCGGTACTTTGAGAACTCGTATATTATAGACAAATTTCCATTACTAGCGAGTTGATTATAGGTAAATTCTACTATAGGCCAGACAATGGGTAGGTTCTGACTTACAAAAGGTCAAGGAGAGCTCTAATTTGGTAGATTTATACAGTTTGGTTTCCTCATTAATATTCCGAGTTTGCGACCTTGAGCGACCGCCGCTCGCGCCGGTACCGAAAACCAGTTTTTCGAGAATATCTTTTCCTCAGCGGCACTTAGCTTAAAAATATCTCTTACAAAAATTATCTTTTGTTAAGTTCGGCAAATTTTTACAACTCACAAAATCGCTAACCTTTTCCCGAAATTTCAGTAAATGCCGATTACTTAATACGCAGATACTACCGTTTTTTACTCATTTCCGCAGGAGGTAGAGTGAGAGGCGCCTTTGTTTTTTTGGTATGTGGAGTCCCCCGTAGGCCTAAACCACGATTCGTTATTTACGGATGTCTTTTCTTTCGTTTCGATTCCGTAGTGAACCTGGATTCACTGATATCAATATCTTCTTGGAAACCATTTTTCTCCTCAGCCAAGTTTTCATCTTCGTTGTCTTCTTTGACCTCGTAAGCCAATGTTCACGAAATGAATTTCAGGAGTGCTTTGGGTACCAGATCTGTTGTTGTTTTCATTGCAGTAAGCCCAATCTCGCTTCTTTCCCTACCCTGTTGCTCTGAGCTCTCGTGTATATTATACCAAGCCTGAGCTTGGTGATTGGCCCGAAGGGAATTTTGCCGTACAACTTCTCTAGTAGGCAGTAATTCAGCAAGATTGAATTTACTCACGGATCTTGCGAAATTTTGATAACACAGGAAGTCTAAAATAATGCTGTTTTCTTTGGAAACGCCGTAAAGAGTGAGAAAAAAATTCCCCCGCAGTATCAATGACTTCAGTATCAGCGTTTCGCTCTTTGAATGCTTGCATATGTAGTTCGGCCTAAATATTCGTTCTTTTCAAATGTTTTTATAAACTTAATTTTCCTTCTTTGAAAACAGCAGAAGTAGTATCTCAACCACTAAACTCAACCAAGAACAATTTGTTGACCGCCACTATTTCTTCATACTGTAGACTTTCAGGAGAATAATGTTTTTCAACAATTTTTCCTCTACCTGGTTCGTTAAGGTAAGTATTTGGATGAGTTCTCGCCAGTGCTGTAAGCAGTATTCGAAGATCTATATCTTCTCCTACTAAGAATATGAAATCAAACGATGCACACAGCTTGACTCCGCTGTAAATCGGGAAGTATTCATTTGATTGAAAAATGTTTTCTACAAAAGTTGCAAGAAATTTCATGCTCTATAATTTTTGTAAGAGCCATTTTTAACTTAGGTGGCGCTGAGAAGAAGATATTCTCAAAGAACTGGTTTTCGGTACATTTTTCTACAATGGAGACGCGAGCCACGGTCGCTCAAGATCGCATACTCAGAATATTAATGAGGATATCAAACTGTATAAATTACCAAATTAGAAATCTTCTTGACCTAACCAAAGCCCCCTTTTATGTCTTTAGTGCCTCGACTATTGATTATCTCTATCTGATTATTTCCTACCCATTAGCTCTAAAAAATATTGTTGCATATGAATTAAAAAAAAAAAGTTAAACTTAAATTTTCCTAGATTTTATTCAAATACAAATTTTTTTTAATATAATCTCAATATTTTACAGCGTCGATTCTCTGTTAATCGGCAATGGGGTACAGAAGATAGCAGTCATCCCAGTGAAACCATAGAACTAACAGAGTGTCATGTAGTACCATCAACGACGATTGTAGTTGCCTCTAATCATATACAAGATCCGTCCATAGCTACAACAATGACGACACATTCAACAGTAGTGACTACAGCAAATACAATCGTCGGTAGCATATCCATAGAGACACCACCCCCACATATTCAGAAAGAGCAACAGGAGGAGAAACTAAAACTATTACTACAACAGCAATTTCAACAGCAGCAACAAAAGCAGAACAACTTACAACAACAGCAGCTACCGCAACTACAGCAGCAGCCACCACCACCTCCACCACAACCACAACAGCAACCGCAACCTCAACAACAAAGACGAAGGCCACTATTGACGCGACAAAAATCATCATCAGCTACATACCAAGGCCGGTCGCCATCCATTTCTCCGACGAATAGTGCAATTATACTCAACCAAAGAAATACATCAAGCTCACCAACGAAACAGAAACAATCGCAATTAACAAATTTGCCAACATTGTCTGTTTCAGGTCCTTCACCACCCCACGAAGGAGGAGAGTTCTTGTAACATTTAGCATCGGAGACATTCATTTAAGTTGACTTTTTCTACTATAAAATACACAATCGCTTGGTAATGGTATTGGTATGGCAGCGCTGCTCTAAAACGAACTCTCCAGCTTTATCCGAGTGTAGAAAAATTTCAATTTTAACTTAATGTCTCCGTCCTAGAACTGATGAGAAAAAGAATAGACCAAAACTATATTGTAAAAAATTTAGATTTAGTGAGTAAGCTATAAAAATGTAACGATAAGATTTTTACCAAAGAATCTTTGCGGCCTGATGGTATAACCCACACTGACCAAGGATATTATGCATGTAAGATAGCAAAGATTTAGGTGGAGCAGCCAATCTAGATGTAAGTTTTCTAACTTATATGTATAAAGAACAAATAATCTCGTAATTTTTTAACGAACGTTAACGAAAGGTTAAGTCAATTTAAATTTTTTTATGAATATCGCGTCTATGTATGTAACTAGTTCTATTGAATTATCAAGTGATGTACTTTCGTCTCCTCTGTAAGGATAGCTATATTACAACTATAATTCTTTTTGTAGGTACCCATTATAGCACACCTGTAAAGTACTTAAGTACATTGGAATTTAAATAATAGTACCATTACCAGGACCTGGACTTATTTTTTTTTTTTAAATACAAGTAAAAGTACCGCACTGGACTTAAAAAATTTTCAAGTACAAGTCTCGATACTGATCATTTTTGAAGTACAAGTCCAGGTACTGGTATTGGTACTTATAAGTCCTACATATAAGCTTAAGTGTCATATAAATACCAAAGTATGCACTTACTACAAATACCACTATAACCCGATGTAATCCAGCACGTGTAAATTATTTAAATACTCCTTTTAATAATAGATCTTTAGAAGCATAGACAGAGCTGAAGTACTTCGCGTTATGGCGGTATTTGTAATTAGTGCGTACGATGGTACTAATAGGGTGCTTAAGCTTATATATGGGATTTATAAGTACCAGTGTCTAGGCCTGTACTTCAAAAGTTTTAAGTTCAAGTATCGAGACTCGTACTTGAAAGTTTTTTAAGTACCAGTGTTACTTGTACTTGTACTTAAAAGATTTGAAGTCAAGGTTCTGGTACTGGTGCTGGTATTTGTACTTGGAATTTTACAGGTCTGGGTGCACATATAGTCCTAGCTAACTACATTCTTAACGTTGCACATGTAATATCAATTCACTTTTAACTAAACTATATAGAAACTATCCTAAGCTAGAGATTATTATTAGTGTACACATATACAGAGCATAATTTATGCCGTACATATGAACATTGGTTGAAGCTTTACTGAAATAACTGTACATAAAAATCCTAAAAAAGCAGCTTTATTGTATAGACTAGCAATAAAGCTGTAAAGTTGTTATCATCTGCACAGAAATTATAGTTTTGTGTTAAGCCTGTATTCATTAGAAAAAAGTTATATAATTCTTGGTAAAACTAAGCCTTTGTAATCGAAACGAAAACTGTACATTTAACCTTTGAGAAAGGCCTAAGTCACAATTGGTTTTTTTTTTTTTAATTAGATGATTGATATGTTGGTTTTCTATCATCTTCTGTGATCTTCCAACAATCAGAGATTCACCAGATTATTTTCAATATTTTTTCCACTTGAAATTAATCATTGCATTTAAAACGGATTGGATCTTCTTTGGATCCATCTAGCCACACCCCTCCTACTTCCCCCAACCCAATACGACCAGAAAAAGCATAACATGAGACATGTGCTTATTATTTACCAAACTGAAAAATGTTGTCCTCGGAAATTTAATAGTTATTTGAAATATTCAAAATGTGGGGTGCAGGACGAAACCAATCTGCACCTCACCCTAGTATTAACTCTGCCAATAAACTTTTGATTCACACAGGATTTATGTGCCAATCATATGCAAATCTAAAAATTTGTGACTAAAAATTTAATGGGGTTTTTAAAAATCAGAGGGTGGGTGTGGTATAACATCGTCCTCCACCCCGCCATAGGGAAAATATTGTCAAAATAGTTTTGAGAAACACTCAGTATATATGTGCTAATTCTCTCCCTGATTGAAAGATGTTCGGGGTTACCCCAAACTTAAGGAGGGGTTACATTATGATGGCATACATTTTCTTCCAGAAATTGTGACGGAGATAGTACATCGTATACGGAAATTTATTTATGAGTGACGAGAAAACAAACGCTTTCTGCAGTTTTTGCAGACCTTATTTCGTCAATGCAAGCGTATCTGGGAAATGTTACTCCCATACAAAGCTCTCAAGCATACAAAATTTTATTTTGTAATTGTTACTGACAACCCTATCTATCAATTTTGACTACTGGCAACACGTTTTACTATTATTTTATAGCAAATATTATTAATAAATTATCTGTCAAAATGAAAGAAAATAAAAATTCGTTTATAATTTGTAATTAAATATGGTGAAATTGAAAGTTTTTAAATATTCTTTAATGGAAAGGATTCAAATTATTTCGGAAGTAGTCCCTCATATAGAGACAGGAAGCAGCGCATCCACAGATTCGTTGCAGTGGTCTTTTTCGAAACTTATTTTGACAAATCGATTGTTTGATTGTTTCCAATTTTTGTCATAAAATCAGTGGGGAGTGTACATGTGAAATAGTGCAGTCATTGCTTTGGTAGCATTTAAATTTCAATAATCTATCTCCCTCACAATATCTTGAAAAAATACATGCCATCATAATGTAAATCCTCCTTAACACTACAAATTTCATGCGGTAAAAGTTTGAAATGTGTCACTTGATAACTGACACTTGAACTCGAAAATTTAATAGGGTTTTCAAATTACCAAAAATGAAGATGTAGGACGACTTCGTCTGCTACGCTGCCCTAGTAAAAATCCTATCACAAAAAATATGATTCGCTCAGGATTTATGTGCTAATTCTTTGCCCAATCTAAAATTTTTGTATTCGCAAATTTAATGGTGTTTTTATCGTGGCATTCCACGATATTTTGTCTGGAGTCACGTTTTGTCAGAGTTAAACACGATACGTAACTCCACTTGATTTTACTATATATTTTAATGTATACGTGCATATAAAAAACTCTTTTTACATACATCAACGTTTATATATTCAAATTTTCAAACTTTTCCAGGACAAAATCTGTCAAGTGGATGAAATATGTCCTGTGCACAATGCTCATACAATGTAAAATTGTTTGATATAAAAGTTTTGCTTTAACTTGGTATTTATTTGTGACTACATTAATAATAAAAAAATTAAAAACCATTTAATTTTAATTGTGTTTCTACAAATTTAAATTTACATACCATTTAATATAAATTACCTACACGAATCCTTAGGGGAGCATTCCCTGAGCCAATTACCGTGAATATCCATGATAAAACCGGAGAAAAACTAACAACTTTCACTCCTCCTCTTTCCACTTTCTATTTAAATTGAATTAATTTGAGATTATATTTTATATTATATGTAATTTTAGTTTTAAATTAAAATGTAGTATGTATTAATCTTTTTTTTTTTTATTATTTTTGTCATAAAAAAACACCAAGTTATAACATGACATCTTTATATCAGACAATTCCATATTGCCTGTCCAAAGCCATCTAAATTCTACTTGACAGATTTTGTGGTGAAAAAGTTCGAAAATTTGAACTTTTTTATAAATATAAATGTGGATATAAAAAGAGTGTTAGTTTTGTTTAGTTATTCAAAACACAATATTTAAAGTTAAATTCACAAGTTCTCTTTATTACATTCTACTCTTTACTTTTCCAACCTAACAAACAAAACTCTACTCTAATTATCACTTCAACCTATCGCAATTCAATTAGAACACTTTCTTCTATTTAATACGTTTACCTCACTTTCTGAGGCCAGATCCACTATTAGCGCTGAAAATTGCTGTATTTATTCATTACAATTTGCCGAGAGCCTTCCCGAAGAATTCATCCCAGAAACTGAATCTAAAGTTGTTCACTGTCCGAACCAATAGATGTCGCTTGTCATCTTCAAACCTAAAGTTGTTTATGTCCGTACTTAATTAGTAATTTTGTGTGAAAAATCCATTTCCAATAGGTGACGCTTGCCGTTTTTTGTTGTTGTACGTAACAATATCGTGGAATGCACCCATTTCACCATTAAATTTTCGAATACAAAAATTTTAGATTAAGCAAAACATTAACACATAATTCGCACAAAAATCATAAGTTAATCAAAACTATTTTGACAGTATTTCAACTAAGGCGGGGTGGAAGACGATAAGAAGATGTCGTGATTACCCCCCTTTGTTTTTTTAAGAACCATTAAATATTGGAATACACAATTTTTAGATTTGATAAACAATTAGCACATAATTCGCACACAAATCTTAAGTGAATAAAATTTTTTTTTTGTAGCATTTTTACTAGGGTAGCGTGGCCGACGGAGTCGTTCAACATCCCAATTAGTTTGCTTAAAGGCGCCATTAATTTTTCTAGTATACAACACTTATCAATTGGGCAGAGAATTAGTACCTACTTAAATCTTTAGTGAATCACAGCTATTTTTACAGCATTTTCAGTATGATGGGGTGGGCGATGATGACGTCATCCCGTAACCCGTATTTTGGTTTTTTTAAGACCCCATTAAATTTTTGAGAGCCTTTTCTTACAGTTGCAAGCACTGCCATGACCTCAGATAGTCGCTGCAACGTTATTCTTGAAATGTACGTTTAAAATGACCATATCAATCCCATATTCCAATATGCCAGATGTTTTAACAAAAAGCGAACATAGACATGAAAATAAAAAAGCGGTCGATCTTGCTAGAACCAAAGCCAAAAGTCCGTTTCTACCAATATTTGGCCTACGAAAATACTGTAAATAAGGTTTGCAAGCTAACACCAAAGCTAATAATCGAAAAGGCTTCATTTAACCCATAACCATTCTAGGAGAATATACAATAGATCAACCCTGATCGTGGTATCCGCATAGGATCCTAGTGGTTTTGTCGAATCTACTCTTGACCTAATCTAACCTGTGATATATGTACCAATTTTTCGAGAGTTGTAAAACCTAAAACGTAGCCTCCGACTTACCGATCCCTATTTGGCTGGAACTTTGAGAAAATATCTTCTTTGCTTTTTCGCATAGATCTCAATTATCTTAGACCCCATTTTCGTAAGTCGCATACAAGCAGAAGAGATGAAAGCGATAGTTCTCACCATTAATATTACTCTAACTACTTGTCTTCTATATGGGCTTAACTAACTTGAAAATAGGTTGGTACTAAAAACTGATGCAGATTAACCTAATTGACATATTAATTAATATTTATAGTCGTATTTAAAAATATTTTATAATGATTATCAGTATACCTATAATTCCCAAGTACTTGAGTACCAAAATATAATTATTATATTTATCCAAGTCTGATTCAAATGTGTCCGTTTTTAAATATTAGGTAGACCCTTTACACTACTATTTCAATCAATTTTGATATAATATATCGTATTCACTCCATATTTATCCATAGAATTATTGCATTGAAAAACCGAACCGTGAAAACTTCCCAGACATTATAAGTATCCTCTCAGATAAGTTGATTGCACTTAAGTATTCTGTCTACCAATTTATTACTAAAAGCAACTTTCTTGCTTCATATTTTCTTTATTTTATGTCGAATGCTTGAACATACATATGTTACTCTAACCGACAGCATAGGCAGATCATTATATATTCCCTTTACTTTTTATACTACAAGAACCCGGAGTCATTGAAAAGTGTTGTTTTATCAAAATACATACATACATACATCCACATATTTCTGTAAATAAGAACTTGCAAATTATCTCATCCTTCTTCTGACCATTTCCATTATTTTCAGGTTTTTTCTTCTTCATATTTTAGCTGGATAGAAAAAAGCTGCTCAAATAATATCAAAACGATTGGATGAATGAAGTTGACCATATCCATATGACCTGAATTGGTTTGTTTATCCTTTCTGAAAGCTATATACATATGTACATACATATGTCTGGTAGCCAGACGGAAAAAGTTCCCTATTTCAAAAACAACTGGACCATGATTCAGTATTCAATTACCAATTCTCCAAAGTTTTTCAAATAAATAGCGAGGAAAGGTAGTTTTTCTGAAAAACTCATAGGACTGACCAGATGCTAGCTGCAACAATGAAACAGTTGGTAACCCTTTGGGTATAGAAATTACATATACTAGATGATAGTAAATTGCCAAAAAGGATAATAGGAAGGCAGAATTTTGGATACAAGTTATCGCTCGAAAACTTTTGAGGACCAATTGATATGTAGAAAATATAGTTGTTCCCATTTCTGTTCCTTTATAACTTTAAGATATCGACTAGAAATATATGAGACCAATCAAGAAAATAATAAATTTTCCTTTATCATGTACATACATATACTATATACATACATACATACATATGTGAATCACAAGCATACTTACATAACTACTATAAAGCACTTACTCTGGAATGTATAGTGTAAAATTAAATTTATAATTTGTAAATTATACATTATCTTCTGTTGTCTTATTTAAGTCGACATAATTAGCTTTAAAAAATAACATATAATTACCTACATACATATATTTATATATCCTCAATCATTCTCCTCAAAATTATAATCTCCAAAAGAAAATCGAAGTCTTAATGAAATTCATTCACTTTCTTGCTTTAAGCTAAGGTGCCTTAATCATAAGATCAAGGAACGAATTACTACCTACAAAACTATGTTCGAGTAGAAGTTTTTTATCAGCGTAAATATCGTTCGTTCTTATAAGCCCAAAGAAAATCTGTATTTTTCTGCGTATTACATATGAATGGACTAAATACATGAATATAATTACATATGTATAGTTTTTTATGACTCATACCTTTACTACATAATGATATTGTACATACACGGTACTTAAGAGTTTCATAATTTAAGTAAGACTAGTTAAAAAAAATTAGGTAACTATAGGAAAGACTTTTAAGAAAATATCGTCCATAAGACTCAGTTCTTAATTGCTGTAATCTTATACTATTACGGGACCATTTGGTGTCTTGTAAATAATAAATTAAAAAAAAAATAAAAGAAAATTTATGTAGCCGTATGTGTATGAATTATTTTCAATTTTATCAATAATTCGGTGTAAGATTTTAAGAATAAATAAAATAAACAAATAAAAAAAAAACCAGATTTATGACGTTGTGAGTTTTAATTTTCCTCCTTTTCTAATAAATTAATAACATAACGAATATAATAATTTAATACTTCGTCGCCCCCCCCCCCCACCCCATTTAGCCTTTATTACAGCCTTACATCTATTAGACATCGATTCTGTTAAATTTCGTAATGTACTGGCTGGTATGGACTCCTTAGTATCCCTGATCAGACGTTTCAGTCTTGTAATTGTCTCCGGTCGATTCCTTGCCACCTTTAGTTTCAATATAGCCCAGACATTTTCGATTGGATTGAGATCTGGGCTACATGGAGGGCAGCTTCGATATTGTGATCTTGTAGGTAGGCCTTCACCTGCAAATTGAAAAATAAGCAAAAATTATTATCCCGTTCAAAACTTTTTGCTCCCTGCTGACAGATTAACTAAAAACCTTTAATTTAATAAAGTTTTTACAATGCTACTTACCGTTCTAGCAGTGTAGCATGGAACATTGTCATGCCCGAAGACAAATTCACATGTGTCTCCAAACAGAGTCGTTTATTGTCCCAATCTTTAAGTCGGGTAAAAGGGAGCTTGTTACCAACTATCGTCCTATTGTTAAACGGTCTTGTATTCCCAAACTGTTTGAAGCTTCTTTATATGAATTTTTGTATTTTCATTGTAATGGAGCTCTTAATGCTCATCAGCATGGTTTTATGAAGGGAAGGTCAACAACAACAAACTTGGTTCAGTTTACATCTACCTGTATCGAATCGTTTGAGCGTGGTTGCCAAACTCACTGTATTAATACAGACTTCAGCAAGGCTTTTGACAAGCTTCCTCACTCTGTTTTGTTATTTAAACTGAGATCTTTAGTTTACCAATTTGGCTGTTGAACTGGTTATCATCCTACCTTAAGGATCGCAAACTTAGGATTCAGTTCCGTTCTGCTCTTTCTGAAGAAATAACGGCTTACTCCGGTGTTCCACAGGGTAGTCACTTAGGGCCCCTTCTCTTCATATTATTCATAAATGATGTTTCCTATGTACTTACCAAATCTGATTTGCTAATATACGCAGATGATCTAAAACTATATAAATCTATCGACTCGCATTGCGACTGTCTCAATTTTCAGGATGACCTGGACAGACTTGTTGAATGGTGTGAAAATAGTTCTCTCATTTTAAACGTTGATAATAGTAAGGTAACCATTTTCTCTCGTAAGCGAGTCCCTTCAAATGTTGTCTATGCTATGAATGGGTTATTACTTTCAAAGGTTGATAAAATATGTCACTTGGGAATATTGTTTGACTCGAAACTCACCTTTAATTTTCACATGGATCGCATCGTTAATAGGGCAAACTCAATGTTAGGCTTTGTATAGCGTTGGGCAAAAGAATTAGATGATATCTATATTACTAAACTTCTTTTTACCACTCTTGTTAGACCCATTTTGGAATATGCCAGTCCTGTCTGGTCTCCCTCTTACAAAAATCACTCCGATCGTATTGAGAGCGTGCAGAGGAGATTCTTACTTTTTGCTCTAAGAGGTCTTGAATGGAGGGATAGGCTTCATCTTCCTCATTATTACGAAAGATTAAATTTAATACACCTTCCTACTCTTGAGATTCGTAGAAAAATTTGTGACATTAGCTTTATATTTCAACTTGACATGCTTTTAATGCTTCAGAAAATTAATTTCAATTCACGATCTTGACACTTGCGATCTAATGACTTCATTTATTTGTGTTCTCATCGAACCAACTATGGACTTTGAGCCTATGACTAGAATGTGCTGTACTTTTAATTTGAATTTTCATTTGATAGATTTTAACATTAATAAGACTCAATTAAGAAAAATCCTCAATAATTGCTCTGTACTTTAGCTTAATTTAAGTATTGTGTCCTGGGATCATTGTAGCTAGCATTTAGCGAAATAAATAAATAAATAAACTCGATACCTTCGGGCTCAAGCTGATTCCGTAGAACATCCAGATACACATTCGCTGTGACTTTTTGGTCAATAAGGCACAATCGACCTTTTTCATCTCCATAAAAGCAACCCCACACCATTACACCTTCCATTTTCTTAGGCAAATTCTGCATGCATTCTTCACGCAGTCTTTCTCCACGCCTTCTCCGAACAAACAGTCTGCCATGCAGCTTGAACTTTGATTCGTCGGAGAAGATTACTTTGTCCCACATCTCTTGGGTCGACAAAACGTGCTCCTTAGCCCAAATTAGACGCGTTCGCATCATCTGCTGGGTCAAAAGTGTTTTCCTCATAGAACAGCGGGCTGGAATTGTGGCCTCTTTTAATCTCCGCCTTACAGTACTGGTGGAAATTTCTGTCCCACGTGCTCGATAAAGGCCATGCCGAAGGTCTGTAGAAGTTTTAAATCTATTACGTAGACTTTGGAGCGCCAAGAATCTATCCTCCACGGGTGTTGTCTTCCCCGGCCTACCAGACCCACTTTTACGTTTCGTACTGCCCGTTTCACGAAAGTTTTTTACAATCCATGCAACAGTTCATTGTGCACATCCCAACCTACATAGCTGCTATTTCACGTGTCGACAAATTCTCTCGTGACAATAACAACAAATTACTTTGTAACTCTTCATTAACTTTTTTTCTAATTTCACTGTAACTTCACTTCATCAAGACGTATCAAAACAAAATGCAATATTTGAAAAATTCAGTTGCTGTTTATAGAAACTAGACATCCGTAAGTACCTAATGACTGCAATAAAATTTAAAGCCCTACCCTTATTAAAGGTAACTGAAGGGTTTTCCAATAAGAGGTGTTATTTTAATTAGCCCGCTATTTCGGTAGATGTCACCTTTGGAGCTCTCATTTTTTGACATTTGACAAGTAGGAACTACGCCATTAATAAAAATGGAACGATACACGATTCAAAAATTCACTATAATTATGGTGAAAATGTGGCGGAGATGGTTCGTAAAACTTGAACATTTTTGGGTCGTCGTGAAGCACCTTGTCGGACCGCAATACAGAAATTGGTAAAAAAATTCGAGCTGTCGGGACAAGTTAGTGATGTGAAGAATAAAACCCGTGCACGTCGCTCAAGAACAGCCGAGAATATTCCTGCTGTAGCCGAAAGTGTTGAAGAAAACCCAGGTTTGTCCATTCCTGGTCGTTCTTTGGAATTAGGCATTCCACAAACGTCATTACACCGTATTTTGCATAAAGATTTGGGTCTTAAGGCTTATAAAGTTCAGTTAACACAAGAACTCAAGCCGGCCGATCATGAGGCTGGAGCAACAGTTACGGTGAATGGATTGCGCTATCGACAGATGATTAATGATTTTTTATGGCCGGAATTGGATGGTATTGATCTGGACAACGTTTACTTGTTATGGAATTATTAAAGTGAGCTGACAGATCACTGGACGGGCAGCGTTGACTACAGGGCGGCACGCTAGTTCGCCTCAACTATTGGCGGAGAGTGGGGGGGGGGTTCCACAAAATACCTGCCGCTGCCGTCAGCCATAATCAAAAAAAAATCGTGCCTACCTAACACAACAAGCCGGCACACACTCGGTCCAGAAGGGACCCTTACGTCACTTACCCGTATACACACGAAGGCGCAGATGCTCTGCCTTCCTTGCCTGCCCCATCCTCCCATTTGAATTGGGGGGGGGGGCACAATTGTCCAAAGTTCCTAGTTGACCTGTCTGAAATGTCAGAAGAGCGGACCTATTCGACCATCATTCCGAGGGGGCTCCGGGATAGTGAAGGAGAAGAAATTTAAACTTTACGATTCCATTACGTTATAAATATTTATTAAACACGGATTTTCATATAGAGACAAAGCTATCTTACCTAATGCTGACTGATAATACGGACAGCTCGTATACACGCTCTCTTAAACCAATAGTTTTAATAACAAAGTCATACTATTTCATTTATATCTATACAAGTCACATGAGAAATGCTATTTATTTATATTTTCTTAATTTTTGTCGTTTTTGTTTTCTATTTCTTTCTAGCTAGGTCAAGCCGGGGACTATACCACATCTAATCTTCGAGCTCAAATGATTGCATGGCCTGTTAGATGTCACAAGCAGATTCAAAAGAACTGCCATAGCCAGCCTGAGTTTTGTCTTTTTATTTTGTTACCAGCCAAATTGAAACGCCCTTACTTAGGACATGATACTGGCTCCGACCCCAGTGGGAATGTAATATTTAATGATTTTTCAATATAATGTCCAAATAAATAGCACAATAAAATAATCGAAAGAAAATATACTGATAATTTACTCACGTGTCTTTCAGTCCCTCGAAGGAGCTCCCTGGAGGCGAATACATATATGACAATCAAAATGCTGCAAATTTAGAAAGTTAGGATATTGTTCATTTGATATCTTAATAGTCTTGTCGTAAGAGCCAATCGTTATTCTTTGCATTAGCGAACTTTGTCAACCCGAAAAATGAGTAGCGGTATCATTCTGGCAGTGTCGCCTAGTGCTAAGATTTCATAACCTGATTACATTACAAAGCTAATGCGAATAATGCCCCGCATTAGGTAAACAATCAAAACAAGTCGGGAGTAGCGGATCAAATTAAAAGCCCTATGACTTATTGACGCTTCTCATGTGTTCATGTAAATTCACAATTCTATGCTTGTCTCAACCTTAACGTTTTAACCTCTAAATTCCATACTCTATAAATTGATGTGAAGTTCTGATTCTTTGTTGTACTTTACACAAAAACAAGAAAACTTTCCGGCTCTTAAAATCTCATCTCATGTTATTGACGTTTTTCTTTTTTCAGGATTTATTACTATAAGTTCAGATTGACCTTGCAGTGTCATGAATTCTTATACTGCTTCGAATTTAATTTTTCTTTACATTCTTCTTTCTCTCCTATCATTGAAATCAAAAACGCTATAACAACACAAAAGCAAATCTTTTTAAGAGTTGCTGCACTATTACAAAAATACCTTCAAGCCTTTTCTTTTACGTTTTGCCGGGGGGTCGTCACGACAATTATCATTCAATTATTTTGTTTCTTATATAATAGTAGACAAAGATTGTCATGTCCGACAGTAATCTTATAAACCGTTTCTTAAAAATACTAAATTCCTAGTGTTCTTTCAAAAATTATTACTATCGATTCCTGTCCTTATCTTACTTGCTAATTTTTTTATCATCATTTCTCTTAACATTGTCCCAATATACGTACTAAAAGCAATATTTCAGAAAAAAGAAATTTTAAGTTCCTGCAGAAAGCCTTATTACGTTCCTTCTTTTGTCTTCATCTCCTTTACAGCTACTCAATTGTTCCACTATTCTTTTACCGCCACATGCTCTTCAGGAATATCAATCAGACAGCCTCGTATCGAATTTCCAGAAAAATCCAGAATAATCGACGTTTCCTTTTGTGATATTTAGTTTTCTTCCTCTTCTGGTTGAGTCGAATCCTCATGAATTCTCAACCTCTTCTTTCTTTTCGGCACTTTCTCAAACTTTATACTTTCACTTTGTGCAATAATATAATTTTCATCTATTTCCCGTAAATTAAAAAAAACTTCTTGTGTCTCCCGCTTCAGAGCTCTTCCACACCAAAAAAACTTTTTTGACACCTTCCTCTGCTCTGTCACATCGACGTCTCCCAACGAGAACGAGGAACCGCATTTTTCTCGGTCGGGGTGCGTTCAATTTTTTATGCTTGACGCAGCCGGCCTACACGCTTCAGTACGTGTAGCATATTGCTATATGCAATATGCTACGACCATAACATACTTTCAACAAGACGGCGCTACGTGCCATATAAGCAACGAAACCATTGATCTTTTACGGGAAAAGTTTCCGGACCGTGTTATCTCTCGAAGAGGTGATCACAATTGGCCACCGAGATCTTGTGACTTAACACCTTGCGACTTCTTCCTTTGGGGCCACGTGAAAGAGAAGGTCTACGCCAACAGCCCAGCGTCGATTCAAGACCTCAAAGATGGAATTCGTGAGGCTATCGAGGACATAGGACAGCCACTTTGCGATTTGGTTATGGAAAATTTCATGAAAAGGATATGGTCCTGTGGGCGTGGTCGTGGTGGTCATTTGGCTGATGTTATTTTCCATTATTAACGGCATACATTCCTCTTTATAATGAAATAAAGATCCGATCATTTATCTCAAAAAATGGCATTTTTCTTTGAATATCAAAATAACACCTCTTATTGGAAAACCCTTTATAAATTAAGATTAATTAATCTTTTAGCATTCATTTGGAAGTAATTACAGAGAGACGAAATAAGGTACCTGTTGGTATGTAGATACGTCATTTAATATCCCAATCTTTTTAAAAATTTTACATACCTGGGGGATTTGTGAAAACAAAAATACGAATTAAAAATTTTCCTCATACATTGAGTATGTTGTGAGTTATAAAATTTTCAAAATTTCAAAAAAATGCTGTCCTTGACCTATTTCACGAACTTACAAATTGTAAGTAATTTACAAGTGATTTTTTACAAAAACTGTAGAAAAATTGATATTTTTGGTTTCACAATTTTTCTGTGCTACAAAATTGTATTTGTATTCTAGAATGGAAAATTTTTAAGAATTTTTTATTTGTTGTTTCACCAAAATTGTAATTCACAATTTACAAATTTGTAGAAACAGAGTTTTCTTGTAGATTTCTGTTACACTAATGAGATTGGACAAAATTTTTGCAATATCCGAAAATATTGCATAAGTGACAGGTCCTGTTTAATTTTCTACAATTTTGTTTTACTTAAATTGGTAACATTCATTTCAATAAGAAAATGTCCTAAATACGTGGAAGCCTATGCATCAGTGATAGTACCAAAAGTAACGATTTTGCTTTGATGCTTCGCCGAAAAGTGTATCGGCGATAGTGTTTTAATTAATATTTTGTGGCAAGCAAAAGACTCTAATTTTGAATTACTTTCTACCACAGAAATGGAAGAAAACTTGGAAGATTGTGACGATGAGAATTTAAATAATTTAGATGCAGCTGTATTGAATTATTTTCGTAATAATTTTTCATATAAAAAAAAAAAAAACAAAAAAAGATTTTTTTTTAATTAGTTTCTCCAAGGGCGGCTCCTCATTGGAAGAAAAGTAAGCACTACTTCCCTTGACAAAATGGAAAAATGCAAACATAAAAAACAAATCATTTTGCATTAAAATATTCTCAGAATATTTAAAAAAACAAATTGTAAAATTCAAACCAGTGTACTCCTCTCGCATCACAAGATACAACCTGAAATATTTTATAAGTAACCCCCAATTTACACCTACAAACTAAGAACATAACACCCAACAAAAACCCTAGAGAATACTTCCCAAGCAAAACCCTTGAGAATACTTCACAAGCCATGAAGCAGACTATCTCACTACCGCATGGGAGCTCCAATGGAGTCCTAACATTTTAAAATTTTTGCCGTGTTCTTATGTAAAACTGACAAAAGTTTGTTTTGAATAACACCTCCGCCCTAAGTCACTATTCATGCAGAAAAATGGTGTTTCGATAATCTTAAGTTTGCTTTCTTATCTTCTGAACCAAAATAAAAATTTTGTACCTTTCCTAACAAAATTATTTAAAAAAAATGATCTGAACCAAATGACTACAGTACAGTTTTTCAACTCTTAAGGGAGTTAAAAATTATTTAAGAAATTCCACTGCGGATGATCGCTTAAGTAGCTTAGCACTTTTATCTATTGAAAAAAAGTTATTGAAAAATCTCCTTAGTAATAAATAATATTATAATAAAATAATAAGTCATTTTGCATTGCAAAAAGATAGAAGAATTGAGTTCAAATACTAATTTCTATTATTGTGGCTGTAATTAAATTAGCGCTTTGTTTTGTATTTTGTGCCCGCGGTTTATTATTTGCATGCCTTTTCTTGTTTATTTATTTTATGTTGTCTGTTGCATGATAAGGGTCATGATGAGGAGCAACAGGGAAAGCATAGATAGGATGCGTTTACACTGAAGTGTTCCAGTGCTGCAACTGTTGTTGATTTCATCAAGTACTTGACATGTCCCCACGTGGCGGCCCCATGTAACCAACTACTATAGTTAGGCTAAATGTTGTAAATGTGGGTTTTTCGTGAAGGAGTCTCATTGAGAACTAGAAACCTTCTACCATAAAAAACAATACTGCTCAAGCTACACACTTTTCCGTCCTCCTCTTGGCACCCGCCTTTTTATTTTGTGTTGGCAGTCTAATTAAAGAGCAATACATTTAAAAAATAATTTTGAAAGTAAAAACATATCCTTCGTACATTGTTTCTTTTTCTTCAAGGCTTCAGGGCATTGATTGACAAGAGGAAAGAGCGAGAGATAGTTCCTTAATAATCCCTTGCACTGTTGGAGATTCCTTGCTAATAATATCAATAATAATGTTATCAAGGTCTGTGAAAACAGACTTAGTGCCGCCTGCGGAGTCCGTTTTCAGTCCATCATTTACTTTTAGTTAAAGTAAAGTTAATTAGTTCGCTATTGTTATTAAAGGAAAGACTGATTGTTTCTCTCTTCATATTTTACCGCACAATATCACGAAGGTATTTCACTTTTTTTTTCTTTAAGAATGCCCTGAGAGTTCAAGGGATTCAAAATAATTTTCTGCTCGCTTATTTTTGCTTCATGTGTTAATAAGGCGTTAGTAGATTTTCGAAAAAAATATCCTTTTTAGATAAGCAAGCAACATTTGATTTTGTTTATTCATTTTATTTTTCAATTGCTTCTTTTAATTTGATATTCACAAATTTGTGAAAAAACACTTGTAGGTTAACCTCAGTTACAAATCTTTTTATAGTCTAACCCTGCGCAAAAAGCTTTTATTATTGCCCATATATCAGTGCCATCTTTACTCATGGGCCGAGGCCTAGGGCTCCGCGGCTTATGGGCCTCTAGCCCCTGCGATAGTAGACCAACCGATGATCATTTCTTCAACCTGTAAGGCAACCTATTACAAGCTAGTTTAGAAGTTAGAGTAGACAATTTCTTTGTCACTGTCGCCGTCCGGTCGCCATGGGATAGTTTAGTACGCACAGAGTGAATAAATGTCACCCAAAGAACTCATTCTTTATATCATCATCCATCAATATAAATTTCGAAAAGGCAGCTGTGATATGTGTATTTGTAATAAGGATATGCTTGAAGGAAAATTTCACTTAATGCTTGATGAACTGCGATCCTCACCTGAAAAATTCTCTGGATATTTCCGTATGAGTGATGAAGACTTTGATGATTTATTACAGATTTTGAGACCTGCTATAACTTATCAAAGTACCATTATGCGATCATCAATTGAACACGAGAGAGACTTGCTGTAACTCTCAGGTCAATAAACACTTTTATGGATATTTCTCTACACATTTTAATCTTCAAATTACTATCAGAGTATATTCCTTAAAAGTTTGTTTTTGTTGTATACTGTTGGTCTCATTTGTACTTCTTATATTAATGCTTCATTATTTATATCTTCCTCTCACATTATCATTGTAGCAGACATTTAAAACAAAAAGATGCGTAAGTTTTTCCTACTTCTAAAGCGTCTCCCAAAACAATGACAGTAAAAAAATGTTACCAGTGCATGCACATTCATATAAACGTGAAGGCGTGGTAATAGTTTCGTCGCTCAAAAGTTGCTAGCCGGAGGAACCAAAAAGTTACGTTGATGTCAGGTCACTTCATACGCGTATTAATATTAAAGCCCAATGGAATTGACGGAGGTGGCATATCTTAAAGTGCCCAGGGTCCCATGTCTTAAAGTACCCAGGGTCCCCACATGGCTAAAGACGGCCATGACAGGTATGCAGGATTATTAGTGTATATAAGATGATATAGAAACTTTAGTGATTGACACAGAAGGTATACTTTAAGGGGCAGCCAAGTATTGAGTTGCTATATTGAGATATATGGTCAAAGCGTTGATGTCCAAACATGAATCTTATTCAGTTTATTAAATGCCACCTCTCACTTCCACGAACAGCCAGAATCTAGACTAGGAAAGACTAAGCTTCCATAGGTAAAAAATGAGACAACTAGTGCGCCATATACATTATGCAGGATATAGCATTACTCCAAGATTTTTAACTCGGGGGCATTATTATTTAGGAGAACTGAGGAAATTTAATGGATCCAAACCTCTCCTTTCGAGTAATATATAATTCGATTTTTTTTTGCATCACGGCGCAAGACCACGTTGTACAGACCACTCGTGGATGCGCTCTACATCATTGTTGATTTTCAGGATGCAATCCTCCGATAGGGTAGCTCGGGAAAATTTGGATATCGGCTGCATTCATTTGTATGAACGCGTATAACATCTAGAAATCTGTTAATATATGTACATATATACTAAACAGTAATGGTTCCAGAATAGAGCCTTGTGATACTCTACGGGACAGATACATATATTTCTCACTTGCTGCATTCAAATTGACAAACAACTTTTCATAACTGATGGAGCAAAAGATGAAAATCTAAACTGTACGCCAATTTTTGCAATAATTTACAATGATTAATGCTATCAAAGACTTTTGATAAACGTAAAAATATAAGGCTTCCCATGTTATTTCTATCAAATGCTTCCCGAAAATCTTAACAAAGTCATTTCGTTGCTATGCCTGCGTCGAGATCTAAACTTCCACGTTAATAATAAAACATTATCCTCAATATAGTAAGCATAAGGCAGAGGCATGAATGGAGCAAAATATAAATTGTTCGCAAAAACCTTTTATTCCTTCGAATATACTTACCTTTTCATACAGCTAGGCAAGGAGTAATGTATTAAATTATGCAGAGTAAATATGAAAAACTTCGCTATATCTTGTACACACACATACATATACATACTAAAATGATCACTACGTCTTTGCTTACCTCCAAAGACATCTGCCGGTAGTACAAAAACCGAGAATGGTATGTTTCCTGCCAACGACACATCCTATTGACGGTTTGCTTTTAAGTAAATTCAATAAGAAGAAAATTTCCTTAAGCCTTTCATATTCTGCAAGATGTTTGTTTTATATTGCATACCATAAGTGGTATGGAATGAAAAACAGATGGTGTTGAAAGCTTCAATTTGCTGTCATCAGCATGGAAATCACCCAGAAGAGACGGAACATCCCCCCTAGATGTTTCTATTAATAAGATTTACTTGCGAACTTCATAAACACATTTCTTGAAGTCTGTGGAAAATGTGAGTAATGATTAGTGAATAACAATGGAAAGCCCTCTCTTTGAAATAAATTGAAACAGTACTTCCCAATTTAAATGCTTCCCAGGGTGCATGGACGCTGTACGTATGTATACACATGTCAAATGCATATAACTTCTGTAGATGGAAAGTGTCACGTGGACTAAAAGGAAATATCTATATACATGTGAAAGCTATTGATCGTTTCAATAACTCTCACTGATTTAAGTATCCCGTTTCGAAGGCTCAACGATTTCCTATGCACGTGCTTATTTGATTGCCTCGCACGTGCACCCAATATCAGTGACGTACAACCATTTTGTTCACTAGCATCAAACTTACAATCAAAAACACTCAACGCAATTTCGAAATTGTAATTGAAATCGAGGAGTGAAATTGTAATTAACACTAAAATGCAATAGGTGTCGATAGTAAATTCTGTTAATTGAATTGAATTGCTTAAACTGATTAAGGAGACCAGACGGTACTAGATGAAATATTGTAAATCTTATAGTCTAAGAGCTAGCAATGTTTTCGAGAAATGACTTTAGTTCGCCTAGTTTTTTGATGTGCCTTTCCTTACAGCTTATCAATACTCATGCGGTCAATCTGGCTGGTGAGACGCGTTGCGTTGACTTGTGCGCAATCCGTTTCACATGTAAAAAAAAAAGCAGTTTTCAAAATGATTTTAGTTCGATTTTTGTTTTTTTCATCTGTTTTCATAAGCATCGGACAATATAAATTCACTATTCCCAGACAATTACCTCAATTACCGTGCCAGGCTTTTTTTTCATTACAAAAAACAAAACAAAAATTTATTACGGCTGTAATTTTTGTACGAGCTAGTTTAATTAACAAAGCAAATGAAATTAATTTGCCAGGCGATAATTCGATTGCTCATTAGGTACAGTACATATTTGAGCTTGGTAAAGTGTTTTTTTTTCTCACGATGTTGTTTTGAGAATATTTCATGAACTCAGCAAGATAGCAAAATTTTGACCTATTTATTTTTTGTATAGAATTTCAGGAGCTACAGAAAAGCTTCTGGGCAAAATTGAGTTATCTGGCTCAGATTTGAAGATATTCTTGAAAAAATACTGGAAGAAAAATTCACTATTATACAGATCCGCTATTGAGTTAGAACTTGGATAGATTTCCACGGAAAAATTAATAAAAGCATTTATTTGGAATAAAAAAAAAAATGACAAGTTTTACTTTGAATACATTAAATTCTATAGATGTAGAAGATTTAGAGTGAACATTTCTCCAAAATGTGGTCACGTATTTGACTCTCATTAAATGCTGCCGTAATTCATCTCTGCACGGTGGTAAGCTTGATAGATTGAAATTTCTGCATTTTTACCCAAAACTATTATTGAAATTTTTTGACTCTTACGTATTAGAAAATAAATCAAAACTGAAATCGTTAAATTGTTAATCTGCCGAACTCCACATATATGACAAACAAATCTTCCAATGTGACGAAGGCACTCTTCAGTAATTCTTCATCATCGGTGGCAATATTTTGAAATGCAAGCTAATAATCTTCCGATTCTTCTAGTAATTTGAAAGGCCTCAATTTCCCTTTGCGAAAAAAAGCTGGAGTGCAATCACAACCTGTGGACCCAGTGTTTTGTACAGTTCATTGACGTTGAAGTAGCGTTCATGATTATTCACGCCCATGTAGATCCAAAGTTTTAAAGAAGCATTAAAATCGTCCATGTTACCAAGGAGTATAATGAGAATATCAAAATCTGAGCATCTTATTACAACTTCATCGTCGATGTCAATTTGTCAAATATGGTAGATAATCCTCGAACCTGCTTCTTCATGTTCTTCACATGATAATGACTCTTCCGTTTAATGACTCTATTATTTTCAACCCGATAAAAGAAGCATTTGTTGAATTTTAAGTGAATTATTATATCACCAATATAAGACGCCATATAATCAGTCAACCAGTGGTTGATAAAAAATTTAACTAATGCTTCCTTGAACTGAACATTTTTCAGTTGAGCAGTGAAATTATGAGGACGAATTTGATTTGGTCATATTGAATCCTCGCTAGCCGATTCATCTCGGCGTTTACGTTCACTATCTTTGATTGATGGTGTAAAACATCAACGCCAGTTTCTTTCAGTTGAGATTCAATTTACTTTCAAAGCTTTTCCAAATTTTCCGTTTAACATTTACTTGCATAATTATGTATAGCCGCTACATTTACTCCCCTGTAAGCAGGTTTGCTCGGGAGAGATATTTCTTTGCTTCTTTTACCTCTTCCCTAGATAACCGGTTTGCATACTCCATCAAGAGTACTAGTGTGGGATGGCACATTCCCTATCACACTCAAATCGATCTGGCTATTGATAATCAACCGAATTATCGCCTGGCAAATTAATTTCATGTGGTTCGATAATTAAACTAGCTCGTACAAAAATTACAGCCATAATAAAATAGCAATGAGGTAATTGTCTGGGAATAGTGAATTTATATTGTCTGATACTTATGAAAACAGATGAAAAAAACAAAAATCGAACCAAAATCATTTTCAAAACTGCTTTTTTTACCTGTGAAACGGAATGCCCACAAGTTAACGCAACGCGTCTCACTAGCTAGTGAAAGAGGGGTGATAGCAAAGAATCAGCCGAACTAAAGTTCTTTTTTTCGTGACGTTGCTAGCTCTCGGACTATTACAACATATAAGTAAAGGAAGCGAAGTAAAGTATCGTGTAAAAACCTACCCGTGTAACATTTTTCGATATTGGAGGGCTAATAACGAGAGTCGATACTCTACATGAATTAAAATTCCACCATTTTGTTTTTGACTGCTGAGAGAGTGCTGAACGAATTCCATGTAAACTGCATTTTAGTTACGTGTGTATTCCATATTCAAATTTATAATACGAATTTTCGTCAAGTGGACCTAAATTGTATGGAGACTTTTCCATATAATACAATGCATATTGTAGGTCATATTATTACTTCTATACAATTTATGAAAGTGCTTAACAAAATATCTTAACAAATATTCTGGGTACTCGTTATGCTTCCGATAATATAGAGAAATGTTAAAATTCACACTGCTAAACTTAAACAAATAAAATGTTTATATACTGATGGATCTAATATTCCTTTGAGTATGATCGGACCTGTGTATAAAAGAAAACCTCTGAATTCTAAAGCTTTCATAAAGGAAAGGAACTTTGTACTTCTTTATTTACATTGGAACTCAGAGCATAAGTACTTGTAACAACTTGCCAGACGTTGATTTAATTGCTGAATCATAGTAAAACTCGATAACATGGTTTTCCTAGTCATATTTGAAGTAGCTTCTTGCACAGCTTCATCGACAAGATGCATTTTTTCTAACATAAATTTATTCACCATATTAATAGGAACGAGTAAATTTCTTTTTCAAGTGAATGCTATTGTATGCATGTGATGTATGTATATAGGTTTTTCTCGGAATTTGGGTTTCGGACCTCAGAGAAACACTTCCCAAGCCACGAAACAGACTCCCTCGCTACCACATCAGAGCTCTAACTTAACTTAGTCCTAACTCCTGTTATATTTCGGGGCTTACCTTAGCCGAAGGCATTCACTCTACGCCGTTTCAGGAAGCTATGATTAAGACAACTCGCACACTTTTATTTTATTTATATATATTTTTTTTTTACTTTTGCTTTGTTCACAAACTTTTTCTTTCACAAACTTCCTCTTATGGTTATTTTCACAAAACGTTTATTTTTTTTTTCTTATCGCAACTTCTATTTTCTTTACCTGTTTACAATTAGTGTTCAGCCTACCGCGACGGACGATGGTTGAAATGAAATTTGATGAAATTTGTTGCATCCACAATGTATGCGGCTCGCGACAATTTGCTGAAAAGAGGCTTTTTGGTGAAGACTTGATCGTTTAAATCTTCACCGAGTAAATTTTCTGCGCCCGATATGTATGTAGGTATACATATATGTACATACATATCGTATTTTTATTTTCGACAAATCTTACTGAAGGTAAGATTTGTCGTGGAGATTTTTTCTATTGAAACGACTTGGGTTGAAATTTAAAACTTTTATTTGTCCCAAGTCGTTCCATGGGAAATACTTTTTGTTTTTAACTGAGGAATTTGAATCAATTGCTGATGGCAATTTCTTCGCTTTAAAGAGAGATAAGCCCCTTTTCAGGTAATTTTGGCATGTAACATTCCTAACATTCTAAAATATTTGCAGCGTTCTTATGTAAAACTACTGACATTTAAAATATGGACTGACTACGTCCATAGAAATACACTGCAGAAAGTGGGCTCATTTCTATATAGCGTTCTCTCTCGATCTAAGCACCAACTACTAATTCGCACGTCACATAGAAATGTGACCTAACTCAAAATTTGTCGTTTTTGAGTTAATTACACCATGAAATTGGCATATTTCTATCTGATTGTTTTTGCCGCTGGATAGCGATAGTGTCACTTTTCTGTTACTTAAGAACAGAGATATTCTTCATAGAACAGTGTGTCAGTGTCACTTTTTGACTTGTGACGATCTTTATAACATACGTAAATATGTTTTCGACATTTTAACAGTATTATTTTAAATTGTGTAACTTTTCCACAAAACAGCATTTATTTCTTACAAATTTTATTATGAGTTATGACATTTTTCCACAAAGTTCAAGGTACGGCATTTAATTCTTAAAAATCCTATTTTGAGTTGTGCCACTTAAAAAAAACTTGTAAAAATATTTATTTCGCAACAACGAAACGCGGCACAACTTAAGAGGATGCGGGATTAACAGCTAACCTCGCCAACTGCTGTAACAAAAACTTAAAATTTCTTTTATATAAATCTTCAGAAATATATTTATTAACAAATTTAAGAGTTCAGACTATTTTTAGCAAACAATTACTACGTTAAGCTAGAATTAATTCTATGTACAGCTATTCGTTTTTTCGCTCTCCTGAAAAATTGCATTTTTTTTATATTTTTTTAAATAAGTGGGTTTGTCGAAATAAATGTTTTTAAATTAATTATTTGGGTTAATAGAAATTCGAGAGGTTTCACTTTTCAACTTTCCGCCAATGGATTTTTCAATGTTGGCACCGACGTATGAACTATTTTTGACACAAAAAATTGTACCCGCAGGAAATAGCATATCGAGCAGTCCAAATTACATATGCCAGTGTATAAAACTGAGAAAAATTGGGCTTGAATGACTCCTGCAGTTTGCCCCCTATTCTATTAAAAAAATTAGTTTTTATAAAAAAAAAAAGTATACAAAAAAATGACACATCATCCACACCGCTTAATGCGGATTTCCTAGGTCCTACTGCGATGGCTATGCGAACCGACTGACGGCGCGACGTAGGATGTTTGTTTGTTTTTTGCTCGATTTAATTTGTAAGATGACCCCCTCCCCTTAATTTCAATGCTAGATCCGCGCCTGATGGAAAATAATTGTGTACCTAATGCTTTGAATTATTAATCATCTCATTATTAAGTAAATCAATCATTTCATTCACAAATGTCTTCAAAAATATTTGCAGTTATCTGGTTTGCTGGATCCATAGAAAATCCCGACAGAAAATACTTTTAGTTGCAAATTATAAACGATGCGAAGAACATAACCCAAAAAATATTTTCTCCACTTGCTGATGTAAAGGGTTTTCCAATAAGAGGTGTTATTTTGATATTCAAAGAAAAATGCCATATTTTGAGATAAATGCTCGGACCTTTATTTCATTATAAATTGAAAGGTATGCCGTTAATAATGGAAAATAACATCAGTCAAATGACCACCACGACCACGCCTACAGGACCATATCCTTTTCATGAAATTTTCCATAACCAAATCGCAAAGTGGCTGCCCTATGTCCTCGATAACCTCACGAATTCCATCTTTGAGGTCTTGAATCGACGCTGGGCTGTTGGCGTAGACCTTCTCTTTCACGTGGCCCCAAAGGAAGAAGTCGCAAGGTGTTAAGTCACAAGATCTCGGTGGCCAATTGTGATCACCTCTTCGAGAGATAACACGGTCCGGAAACTTTTCCCGTAAAAGATCAATGGTTTCGTTGCTTGTATGGCACGTAGCGCCGTCTTTTTGAAAGTAAACGTTGTCCAGATCAATACCATCCAATTCCGGCCATAAAAAATCATTAATCATCTGTCGATAGCGCAATCCATTCACCGTAACTGTTGCTCCAGCCTCATTTTCGAAAAAGTAAGGTCCAATGACCCCGCGGGACCATAAACCGCACCAAACAGTCACACGTTGAGGATAGAGAGGCTTTTCAATAATAACTCTTGGGTTTTCCGAGCCCCAGATGCGACAATTTTGCTTGTTGACGAAGCCATCGAGGTGGAAATGGGCCTCATCACTCAAGATGAGTTTTCGATGGAATTCCGGATCATTCTCATGCATTTCAAGGACCCAATCAGCAAAGACTCGACGTTGTTGATTATCGGCCGGCTTGAGTTCTTGTGTTAACTGAACTTTATAAGCCTTAAGACCCAAATCTTTATGCAAAATACGGCGTAGTGACGTTTGTGGAATGCCTAATTCCAAAGAACGACGAGGAATGGACAAACCTGGGTTTTCTTCAACACTTTCGGCTACAGCAGCAATATTCTCGGCTGTTCTTGAGCGACGTGCACGGGTTTTATTCTTCACATCACTAACTTGTCCCGACAGCTCGAATTTTTCTACCAATTTCTGTATTGCGGTCCGACAAGGTGCTTCACGACGACCCAAAAATGTTCGAGTTTTACGAACCGTCTCTGCCACATTTTCACCATTTTTATAGTGAATTTTAATAATTTCAATGCGTTGTTGAATCATGTGTCGTTCCATTTTATATTAGTGGCGTAGTTTCTACTTATCAAATGTAAAAAAAATGACGGCTCCAAAAGTGACATCTACCGAAATATCGGGCTAATTAAAATAACACCTCTTATTGGAAAACCCTTTAGTTGTCCTGTCTACACAAAACGTTTCTAAATTATTAATTTCTTCGATTGTATTTTTTTGTATGAATCCAGTAACGACTTTAAGGACTTTTCAACCTCAAAATGAAGATATTCACCATTTGACAATTTTTTTTATGTATTTGCAGGTGTTAGACGAAGAGCGGATGTACACAATACTTTTCTAGCATCCACTACTATTACTCCAATTACCTTCTTCTTTTAAGAGGAGTCAGTATCAGCAAACGTTTCAATTTAGATACCAGCAAACCTGTAGGTAATAAAATTTACTATACGTAGGTTTGTGTCCTAAAAGTAAGAAAATTCATATAAAATTAGCCTAGACCTAGAACCACAGAGCACATTAGAGACATCTACCGCAAAAGACAGAAACCTAACATTCGACAAAACCATACAATTTAAGATGAAAATTGAAAATTTGTAGTTCTCATTAATTGAAAATTTTTAACGAGAATTAACTCTCCTAAATTTTGTTTGCCCATAATTGTTAAATATGCAATTTTGTTTTGTATTTAAACAACTTTCAAATAAATATTGCAATTTCTTGTCGGTGAAATGTCGAGATAAAAAACAAGTACTTACTATTAAAGTCAAATAATTATAAAAAGCGCCACTGCAAATCAAAAACTCGACGTTATTTACTAGATCTAGGCTTTATCTTTCTAAAACAGTCACAATTTAAAGAAATGAGAATACCTACCCACAGGAATTTGATTTAAAAGACTTCAATTTTTACCATTTTTTACAAGTTTCCGAGGTAATATCTCCATTCCATTACATTTCTTTTAATTTTTGCCGACTACTAGACTTCTTCATTACTTTTAATTTAAGATATAAATCATTGTCCTACTACAAATAGTTTGCCAGAAATTTGCATTGAAAAATGTATGAAACTTGCAAATATTGGTACTGACTCCTCTTAATATTTTCAGTAACTTTGTCAAATGTGTGTGATTTATATTACATGAAGTAGTTCATGCTTGAATTTAATGCAATAGTGAGCTTCGTTCATGTAATGTTCACCTTGATGAATTAGTTCTTCGTTGCAAGTCTCTGCAAATATTATTGGATTGTCTTCATATGGCACAAGTTCTTTAATCATTTCAAGAATCACTTCCAGAAATTCTTCTTCATTTATATTAATATCTACAAATAAAGATATTCAATAAAAACCTATCCTTTAGTTTCATTATACACCTGTATACCTTTATACTTATAACCTTTCTTTTTAAGTTTTTTTTCCATCATTGCAATAAGTGTAATCTTGAAAAATTTCGATATTTGGTCTTTCGTTTGAAGAAATATTTTTACTTTTTTTTTGTAATCTTCACCATATTTAGCCTCCTAGAATTTCACACATTGATCCATTTTTTGATGAGCTAATGCAGCTATACGGGGCATATCACCTGAATTTAATCTGTGGTGATTTTAACATTAATATGTTATCGGATAAGTCAAGCAAAGAACACTTTATTACTCAGTTGGGTTCTATTAACTTGCAAGTTATAAATACGAATCCAACATATTACTATGGTAGTGGCTCAAGCTTGCTTGATTTAGTTATATGTGATAAGCCGGAATTAGTTAAATCTTGTACTGAGTTTCCATTGGCTGGTATTGGTGATCATTTAGCTGTTTTTCTTTCCGTGATATGGCCTTCTATTAAAAGAGCTAAGCATAGGACATTCAGGGCCAGAAGTTTTCGTTCAATTGATGTTGAGAGTCTGCACCAAGAAATGACATCTATTGAATGGGATTATATTTACGCAACGAACAACTCTACTGACCAAGTAGAGTATTTTAATAGCGCTATTTTAAGTCTGTATAATGAATTTGTTCCAGTACGAACTATTACAACTCGTTATTGCTCGTCATGGATAAACAATAATGTTAAATTAATAATAATTGAGCGCAATCTTGCTTATAATTTCTGGAGAAGGTTTGGTGGCTCAGAGCTAGAAAGAAATTATAAAAGATTACGAAACATTACTACAGCTGAGATTTGGAAAGCGAAATCTAGGTATTTTCGTCGAAAGTTGGATCCGTCTTTGCCATTTGGTACTGTCTGGACAAATATAAAAGAAGCCGGAATTATCCCAAAATCTTACGACAGTAGTACCATTGACCTAGATGAACTTAATACTTACTTTGTAAATAGTTCTCGTAACTCTGGCTTGTCTAATGTAAGCATGTTGCCCAATACTGTGAATAATATATCCGCCCAGTTCTCTTTCGGGAATGTCACTATTAATGACACCATATTTGCAATAAAATCGATCAAATCAAATGCAATATTGACGGATGATATTGATTTACGGTTCCTTAAGCTCATCTTGCCTTTTATAATTAGACCAATGTTACATATTTTCAACACGGTCATTACAACATCATCATTTCCGACACAGTGGAAGATTGCAAAGGTTTATCCGATGAAGAAAATAAGTAAAGCCTCTGTGCCACAAGACTTCAGACTTATAAGTATTCTTCCAGTACTATCTAAAGTTCTAGAGAGGTTAGTCTATGAGCAGATTAGGACTTATACGGAGGCTCATTGTCTGATCGCAAAGCAGCAGTGTGGCTTTAGACCTAAGCACAGTACTGCTACTGCTTTATTACATTTCAATGAATCTGTTAGACAAAATATTGAACTGCGAAGAGCCAAAATACTATGCTTATTGGATTTTTCCAAGGCCTTCGATTCTGTCAATTTTCATATTCTTTATCAAAAATTGGTGACTCAGTTCAATTTTAATCAGTCTGCAGCAAACTATATATGGTCATATTTAACTCACCGTAAGCAAGCTACTGTCTTGAATGCGTCCTCGTCAAAGCTGTTACCTCTTCAATCAGGTGTTCCACAAGGGTCAATACTGGGTCCATTCTTATTTATGTTGTATATTAGTGATATCGTGATAGTTCCCAAGTACTCTTCCATCATACTATATGCTGATGACGTACAATTATTCCTGTCGTCATCTAAAACTAATGCGATTCTCACTTTAATGAGGATCTTTCTCTTATATATAACTGGTCACTCAGAAACAAGTTATCATTGAACCCTAATAAAACTCAGAGCATAATTCTTTATATTCAGCCACTTGACGTTTCATCCTTTAAATGTCTTTATCTAAATAGCACTGCTATTGAAGCTTGTGGCTACATGCAGAGTATACCTCATTAAGGCTCTGATTGTCCTTATTATTATTTACGGAGCTTGTGTATACTGCAATATTGATAGCTCAGGTCATAGGAAGCTAAACGTGGTCAATGCTTGCACTAGATATATTTATGGCCTCACGAGATATGATCACGTGTCAGCTGTAACTAAGCAAATTTTTAGATGTAAGTTGGATCACTACTTGGACTACCTGTTATGCGTTATGATGCACAATATAATCAATAATAATTCTGCCGAATTCCTTAAGGATAATATTGAATTTCTGTCATCACAACGTACGCTATTATTGTGGCTTCCTCGCCATTTCTTCCTATATAGTTCTCGCACCTTTTTCATCTATGGAGTCAGAGTCTGGAATAGTCTTCCTGTATATATGTTCGGCACTTCGGAGTCTGCGGGGTGTCAGGATGGAGGCCTTAAGTTATTTTAATAAACTTTGAATGAATACTTAACGCGTAAATAGCCCTTATTGTTTGTTGGTTTTTATTTTTTACTCTTTTTTACTTAGCTTATTATTTTATTAATTCTTATTCTTCCTTATATCATCTTGACATTTTGAGTTTTTTTTTTTGATTTTGTAATTTTATTTTTCAATTTTCTAATTTCTTCTTTTTAACTTTTCTTTCTGTTTTAGTAGTGTTTTTTTTCTGAATTATGTCATTATATGCATTATTTTTGTAAGACCTATGTACAAGAGTATGCACATATTAATGAGTCATACGACTTGTTACAGCCAAATACCAATATGTTCTGAAAAGAAGGACTGCGTTAGTATAAATTCCTTAGAATGCGAACTCTTCTTATCTGTGTGTGCTCGTCCCTTAACTGTTAGCCGTGTAAAAGATTGATTCTGCAAAAGATTTTCTATATTTCAGATCAATTATAACTTGAATGTTCACGCGCGATATCAGATTGGAAAGCCACCTAGTTAAACCACAGGAAACACATTGGGCTCGGGTATTCGAGAGGCTTCGTGAGCGGAATCCTCACCACCTGGAGTTAAAATCCGGAAATAGTAACTGCCTAGTAAGTTTAGCGTCCATTGTGCTGCTACAATATTAATACGTACGCAAGAATGCACCAACTGCTAGAAATTATAATCGTCGATCTCGTATTCCTAGGGATTAACCATTACGTTCGAAGGAAATAGGTCACGTATTATACTATAGCAATAGCTAGAGTTAAGTAAATTGTTGTCAATAGTTATAAATTAATGAATTAAATCCATTTTCTATGGTGTTAGATAGTAAGTAAATATAATGTTCATTAGCGGATAATTCGAAATTAATTGTAAAGTTACTACTACTCTATGGCAGGAGTAAATAATTTATAATCGTAGGAAACAGTACCTATTTGTTTCGCGATAAACTAACGTAAATGTACATGCATACTTACTTCGTTAAAGCTTTCCAAAATTCTTCCCCGAAAAGAAGAAAAAAAAAGAAATATAAATAAATAAAACAAACAAACAAAAAAAAGGGAAAAAAAACACTTCACATTAACACCCACAAGTAAAGAAACAAACAAGCATTTTCCAAAATATAATTACAAAAATCCTAAAAAGAAAAGGGAAAAGAAAAAAAAATATAATATGTGGCCGAACTGATCGTAGCCCAGAGCAAATACAAAAACCCAGTAAAAAAGAAATGTGCTAAATATCATTATTGCCCCGATTTTAAACATAGCCGAAAAGGCCATAATAGGGGGCTATCAGTGGGGGGAAGAGCTTCTGGGAGGTGAAGCGTTCAGTTGGAGGGAGTCATTGGCAAAAAGAAAAAGTACCAATGGTGAATAGCTTCGAGTTTCTTAGTTGTGGTGGAACAGTTAGAAGTTTTTATTTAAAAAAAAAAGAGTTAAAAGGTTAATAGTCTAAACAAAATAAAAGACGATTATTAGATCCGTAAGCAGTTGGGGGGAAGAACTAAAGGAAGAAAAGAACAAAGCAGCTAAAGTGCAGGGAACGAATATTCGCAAGGTCATTTTAAAGTCGTACAACAAAAAGAAAAAAAAAGAACTGAGATCAAAGATAAGTACTGTTTATTTTGTATAGAGTATATTTGTGGACTGGCTAATTTTAACCTTAGGCTTAGTTGATTGAATTTCCTTTTTTTTATATATATACATAATACTATATCCTCGCGGGCTGACTGGCTCGCCCATGTGAAGAAAATTAGTTAAGTGTTGAGTACAACTGTGATTATATTCAGTGTGGAAATAGACCTATAAGGATTTTGGAACTTTTCTTTTTTTTTATTGAAATCAATCTTGAGTTCTCTAGTTTCCCAAATCCACCTAGAGTTCGTGGACTCAAAAACCACGTGGCGCCCTTGAGTGCTCTGGTATCGGCACCTAATTTTATTCCACTCACACCTTCACTCACACGCGCATAAAAAGTGCGTGTAACAGACTGTGCAAATTAATAAAGCAAATTTAATTTAATTTAATTTTAATTTAATATTTAGGTTTAAATATTTTTAATTATTATTATTTATTTTTAATTTTTGAATAAATATTTAATAAAAATCCATCACAGAGCGTAAACTTCACCACTACAATATTTGACAAATAGAGAACATTTTGATCAATATTTGATAATTAGGTACTGAAATTAGGAACTCTAATCTCGGAATATATGAGACAATATTCCTTACTGTACTAAGCATACATGTAGTCGAGAGGATAAGATGTCGGGATTGTAATTGTGGGAACCCACTCAGGCTCAAATCCAAGTGATATGGAGAAAAGTTTGTTAATGTTCTCAGATTCTATAGAAATTGTATAAATGGGATACTATGAAATGGGTGATATTACAAATAGAGACGTATGAATACAGGTTTGTAAAAAAATGGTCAAAATTTATTTCTTGCTATGTAGCCTAAACTAGATTTTTATTGATATTCAGTACTTTGTCCGTACTTAAATAAAGTGAAGAATGTCAGTATCTAGCAATTACAATAAACGATATTAAATAGTACTAAAATCAATTATGCCAGCGATATCTAATGACTATATAAATACGAAATGAGTTCCGATAGACTCCCGCTGGAATTCTGGACTAAGTCTTCGCATGCGTGAATACATTCCGTATTGCTACAGCAGATCTCAGCAACAGCCAAATCGCTCTTGGTTCAACGATAAGTGCAACCAAGAAATAAAAGTGAAAGAGTCTGCACCTATCAATTGCATCCATGTCCAGAACTAAAACAAGTTAAAAAGACTGCACGGAACACCTGTAAGTCCATTATCCAGACAGAAAAATTTCTTTTTGACCAGAGTGTCAGATAAAGAAACTTGGCAAGCCACAAAGGCAGCACTCTGGTCAAAACCATCAAGAAAAACTTCAGCAGTTCCTCTATACCTTCACTACTTAATAATGGTTAAGTGATTGTGGACTCCCTGGATAAAGCTAATATTTTGGCTGCTAGATTCGCTTCAAATTCTCGTTTTGCACCCACTTCACAGACAACTGTTTTCCATCTCCCGTGTGGATGTCTGAAAGAGCCAATACACATCTGTACGAGAGATGTGTTCAAGGTCCTTAAGGGGATCTACGTCTCTAAGGTCGCAGGATCTGATGATTTTTCGCCCCTGCTAGTTAAGAGCTGCACCCCATCGTTGGCTAAGCCTCTGCGCAAACTATTCTACTTGTCTTATTCGACAGGAAAATTCCAACTGCTATTCCCAAGAAAGTTAAGTGTAGCGCTCCCTCAAATTATCGACCAATTGTAATCAGTTCGATTCCTTCAGTTCAAGAGTGGCATACATCAGCACCTCCGCCGCTATCCTCATATTCCCTATCTCCTTCCTGACTTGCTTTGCTTTGCATCATAGGGTATCCCCTGAGCTTGGCTTAATTATATATGTAAAGAAAAAAGAAAAAAGAAAATGGACTAAATCGGGCAACCATTTCTTGTCGTTGTCATTCAAAACTATGGTTTTTTCTATATAAGTATATGGAAACTGCCTGACCATTTACAAAAACCATAAAACATCTCCTACCGCCCAAACGACGTATCTTAGACCAACTATCAAATCCTTAAATAAAGTGCACGACTTTCCGAACATCCTGTCTGCTTGGGTTCATGCTCAATCTGAATAGGATGAGGGATGACTTTTTTCTCCGGAACAATCCTTATTATTGTTATATGGATTACGACTACGTGGAGTCATTTCAAAAGACGATTGGTGATAATGTTGGTCTTATTTTCATATATAAATCGAATAACGAAAACATTCATAAGCAACTGCTGTCATATTCATCTCTCATAAAATAAATTCTTCTTCCGGTTTATATAAATCAATAAATCAGACAAGAGTTTGTACATGCAATGAATGGCATCATAAAATATCTTATTCAAGAAAAATATAGCTCACTGTTTATATGGCAGAAGAGATATTGATTCCTCTCTACCAGACATGCATCCTTTTTCTTAGTGCCACCTATACTTTTACCTATCAAATGTTTTTTAGTGTTGTTCACAAAGGTATGAAAAATATTTCCACTGTATAAGCATACAAAGGAAAATATTCTGAAATTGGAGAAAAAGTTAATATAAAAAAAAAGGAAACAGATGGAAATGTTTTACAGCTTTCTTAGAAAAATGAGTTTCAAATAAGTTTCAGGATGTATAGCGATTCCCTTCCAAGCTCGCAAGTCACAAGGATGTTGGAGTATTTTACTGGCTGACTGACACTTTTATAACAGAGAGTAGCAGAAGTTTTCCAAGTAAATAATTAATTACAGATTGCTAGTGCTTAAAAGATATGCATATATAAAATACAATGAATTTTCTACCTAAGTTTTTACTAATTTTTGAAAATACGAGTATTATGTACAGTTCATGAATTGCATCAAATGCAATTTCGCTGATGCAGTCTAAATTTTACTGAAAGCCTTGTTTTTTTTTTATATTATTAAGCCAAGCTCAGGGGATACCCTATGATGCAAAGCACAGCGTGGCAGGAAGGAGATAGGGAAAGGATTAAGGGATATGAGGAGAGCGGCGGAGGTGCCGATGTATGTCGCCCTTAAGCTTTTGCAGGTTGTATGCCGGAGGAAAGACAGAAGATGGTAGACTGTTCCACATTCGCACAGTTCGGAATAAGAAAGCATCACGGAATTTTAGTGTACGGCCGAAGGTAATTTGAAGGGTAAAACTATGAGCGCGGAATGCAGCGCGAGTATTGCGTGCAGGAACTATTCTACAAGGGATCAGACTAGATATTTCATCAGAACATTGGCCATGCATATAGCGATAAAGGAGCGAAAGGCATCCAACATTGCGACGGTGCTCGAGCGAGTCGATATGACGAGTAATTGCTACATCGCCAATGAGCTTGCAGGCTCTCTTTTGGACAATATCCAATGAAGCTAAGGCTGTGCGACCAGCCCCGGCCCAGATATGGGAATTGTATTCCATTCTAGGTCTGATGTAGGACTTGTAGAGGATCGCTATATTTGATGGGCTGAAATATTTCTTACACCTTTTCAAAAAACCAAGACATTTTGATGCTTCTTTGGCAACCGAGAAGATGTGATCTGTCCAGCTTAACTTACTGGAAATATTAATGCCAAGAATGCTTAGTGACGGTGAATCAGAAATTAATGCACCATCAAACGAAACGGGAGTGGTTAAGTGATGGTCTTGTTTTAATGAGATGAGACAGCTTTGGGTCTTAGATGCATTGAATTCGACGCGATTCACTTTGCCACAAGCGAGAATATTGTCAAGATCGTTATTCAATGATCTTATCATGCAGTCTTGTTTAACACTGCGGCGTTCCCTCTGGAATCCGCAAGGGTGTCAAAGGAGTATGAGAAATCAAGAGTACTGTCATCAGCAAAGCTATGGATAGGATTAAAAGTAAGGGAAAGCAGATCATAAATGAAGATTAGAAATAGAGTCGGAGAAATAACAGAGCCCTGGGGGACACCGGCATTAATAGGAGGAGGATCAGATATAACGCCATCTAATACAACACGTATTTGGCGACTAGGAGGGGAAAGACCAAGTGCTTTGAGTTTGGCTAAAAGGGCTGGATGCCAGACTCTATCAAAGGCCTTTGAAATATCTAGAGCAACGATTTTGGACTCACCAAAATTGTGAAGACTACGATTCCAACGTTCCGGAAGAAAAGTCAGCAAGTCTTCAGATGAGCGTCCGTGCCGGAAGCCGTATTGGCGATCGTTGATGAGCTGATTGGTTTCCAGATACTTCATTAATTTGGAGTTAAGGATAGATTCAAAAACCTTTGAAAGAATCGAAGTAATTGCAATTGGTCGATAATTTGAGAGATCGCTACCCTCTGCTTTCTTGGGAATAGGTTGAACGTGGACTAGTTTCCAAGCAGTTGGAAATTTTCCTGTCGAATAGGACAGGTAGAATAGTTTGCGCAGAGGTTTAGCCAAGGATGAGGCACAGCTTTTAATTAATAGGAGCGAGAAACCATCAGGGCCTGCGGATGTGTATTGGCTCTTGTACACATCCTCACGGGGGATGCACGACAGGTGCCTGTGGAGTGGGTGGAAGAAAAGAATTTGATGCGAATCTAGCAGCCAAAATATTAGCTTTATCCAGGGAGTCAACAACCACTTCACCATTATTAAGTAATGAAGAGGAACTGCTGAAGTTGTTCCTGATGGTTTTGACCAGGGACCAGAAACCTTTACTACCTTTGAGGCTTGCCAAGATTCTTTGTCTAACATTCTGGTCAAAAAGAAATTTTTCTCTCTGGATAATGGACTTGCAGAAGTTCCGTGCAGTCTTGTAGATTCCTTTCAGTTCTGGACAAGGATGCACTTAATAGGCGCGAAAAGCAGACTCTTTCGCTTTTATAGCTTGGTTGCACTTATCGTTAACTAAGAGCGATTTTGCTGTTGTTGTTGCTGTAAGAATACGGAATATATTCACGCATGCCTAGACTTAGTATGTTACTAAGTTATAATGTGCATTCATCAGCATCCCTCGAAGCAAAACAGACTGACCAATCTATATCTCTAAGATACTGATTGAGACTTTCCCAATCAGCGTTCTTATAGTGCCAGAGAAGCCTACTTGTAGGTGGAGAAGTAGGGCGGCGCAGAGTTGAGGTGATAAATTGAGCCGTGATTAGACAGTGGTTTGAATTACCAAGAGAGGGGGCCGACTGAGATGGAATATTTTTCAGGGTGAGATGATAGAAACAAATCTAGTAAATTGGCCCTATCTCCAGCTGCATCAGGGATTCTCGTCGGTGCATCCACTAGCTGATGCAAATTGAAAGATTCACAAAATAGTTCAACGAATCGGCCCGAAGGACTTGTGGTAGAAGAATGTCTGAGCCACGGCATGTTATGGATATTAAAATCGCCTGCCAGGACGATTTCGGAAGAGGGGGAGACAGAAAGCAGATGATCAATATTGTTGGAGATATGGTCAAATGCGGATACCGTGTCGACATCAGACATATTTGGGCTGCGATAAAGGAAGCAAAAGTAGATGATGTGCCTGTGAAGTTTGAACCTAATACAGATGTAATTAAACTCAGGATTGGCAGAAGGTGGAAAATCTTTTAGAATGGTAAACGCCACATCATTCCGAATATATATTGCGATCCCCCTATGTGGAGAAAAAAGAGGCACTAAGCTATAACCAGGGACGTGATATTGATTAGAATCAGCATCAGAAACGACCTTGGTTTCACTTAGCGCAAGAATTGCCGGATTTTTTGATTGAAGGAGGCAGTACACCGAAAAACGATTTGCCCCCAATCCGCGAATGTTGCAAAATTCTAAAATATATATATATGTATGAAATTATGCTACCTAAGTAATTAATTGAGGTTCCTTACTTTATGCTTGTATGATTATGATATGTATTTTATTCAGATGTGTTACTCTGTACATAATGAATTCTTTTCTGAACTCGTATTTGCACACCCACCAGGACTGTGCTGAAATACCATTCCTGTTCGGAGCTATCAAACTTGGAATTGGGAATACTTATGAGTGTTCAGTGTTTTTCTGTGATGTGGTAACATGTGAGGTTAGAAAGAGCTTAATACATAACCAGATCTAGTTAAACAATAAAATATAACCTCAACCGGCTGTCAACAAACTTGAAAAAAATTGGAGGGGGGAGTTGCAACCAGGGATACGAAAACGATAGATTCGGTGGCAGTACTTACCCGGGAATTAGAGAGATAGTACAGGTTGCATGCAAGTATCCCTCCAGCGCGATTTTTAACTTGATAGCAGAAGGCAGTTCAGTTGATGTCTTTTCATCTTGCATGCAAGTCCATTTGAAAAATGGCATTGGGGCGTAAAGTCATGCGTATATTGGAAACTTATAGCAATAAAGGAAGTAGCAGAATGATAAAAACCCAAGAAAAAGTTAAGAGGAAGCTGTTGGTCAGACCAACAACAATAAAAAAAAAGCAACTTCAATTTGCTCCAGGAAAATGTTTATCTTTGACTTTTAATTAAATAATATTGCTAATTAGTTTTTTACAGGGAAGATTTTCGCATTAAATTTTTATGCTGATATGTTCGGTGAAATTATTGCAACAATTATTACTTGAATATCTTAAAACAGCTTGTGACCCTATTTTTTTTTTTTTATATTCTGTCTCTACATAAGTCAAACAAAAAATATATATGTACGTTCCGATTAAGCATTTGAATGAGGTAGACTTAAACAGAGTCTGGCTAAATTCCAGATATTCTTGAATTTGTATTCCTCCTAGCAAATTCTTTACATAATATACAAAAAGTGCTAAAATTCAATATGTCCATAATGTCCATTTTTTCTAAAAAATTTTCTTTGTATTGTATCAAACACACAGGAGATTGTTTATTTTATCTTTGAAGATGCATTCTTTGTTACTTTTAAATAATATATAAAATTTATTTATAAAACCACAAAATAATACTGTGGTTTTATATTTTAGAGTTAAGCCAATTGTTTAGGGAATTCTAGGAATTTATTCTATCGAAACTCAGGGATTTTGCCAAGCGTCTGGTTGCCGTTTACTATATGAGGTTGGCGCTTGGAGGGTATGCAATATTTCTTTTTCGAGTAAAAAAAATGGATTTCCTCTTTTCGGAGCTTATGTGATTATTATCAAAAATACTCTAATATTCATTAAAAGAATTTATCATGTTTTCAGTTTCAATATGTCTAATTTCCTAAGAACTGTCCGTGCTTTCATTTTGATTTTCACACGTTTGCTCGGCTTATAGAACCCATTTTGATTGTTTTACTGATTTTACTGCTATTTTGGAGATTGATTTTTGCTTAAATACCTTTTGTAATTTTCATTGAAACTTTCTCCATTTAGCTTTAGTATTAGCAGCAGTACAGAGTAAAAAAATACAATGATATTTATAAGTATTTCGGTACAGGACATTTATATCATTGGCATTTAGAATGGTGAAATATACTAAATTAGTGTGATAGTTAAGAAACCAGCTAGATAATTTGTTAGATATTTCCAAACTGCTTTAGATCAATAGATAGGAAACATTGCTAAATTGAATGTCAAGCAAAGTATGAATCACGATATTCCAGCAAACTCTGGATCACAATATAATTTTAATTATACCTTCATTAATTTTCTGTAGTTTTGTAAGCAGCAAAAATGATTTTTTACTATAAACAGAAGTTCGAGTTTGAGGAAAGCAAAGTGGTGAGGTAGTACCAGAGCCGTACTTTCTACAACTCTGGTAGTACTTTTGTTGGATGTACTCTCTTTAACCTTATATAAATAGGCAACAATTTTTTTATTTCTACATCATAAATACTTTAAAATCGATAATTTTCATATATCCTTATTTCATAAAGTCGTGCCCTAAAAAAATATTAAATCGTAGAAAATTTTAATCTTGATTTTGTAAGCGCCTAGAATATGCGTTTTCTATACTCTATGCAAAATGATATGAAAATGGTTCCCCATGATGTTTGCATACTAATAAAGCAAGAACGCATTTTGCACAATTGAGGTCGAAGCACACTTACCGGCACAGACAGGCAAAATATTTTTATATGAAACCAAGTTAGCTAATGAATATCAACCGGCAACGGCAGATACCGGCACGTTACGGAAACTTCATTGCCGGTCGCTATCGGTGGTTGGAAAACAGGCCGACATTTGTCGGTTGTTGGTCTAAGCGAAGTGAACATGGGTTCAGATTTTTATAGATTTCTCTCCATATCTTCTTTAATTGATAGTTTTCTTTCGAAAAATGCCGGTGTCAGTCGGTGCCTGTCTGTCCCGGTTCGTGCTGTACCGGTAAGTGTGCATCGATCTAATCAGCATGAAGGATTGAAAAGTAGACTTTCATTTTAATGTGGCAATAGTATGGATATGAACATAAATACATTAACAACGACAAGCCACATCATTTTGTTAATTCCAAAAATTATGGACATCTTTTAAGTTTTTTTTTTTTTTTATTATTACTTAAGCTAGTCGGGAGACTTCTCTCAGAGTTTTTTTATCCCATTATCCTAATTGTCTGTCCAGGTTCCTGCACAAGAAAATTGTACAGATCAAAATTTTTTCATCCGATACGACCTAAAAGTGATTTTGTGAATTTCACAAATTTCAGATTCTTTATAAATTGACTGTAAAAGTCATCATCATTATCATGAGTCAGGAAATTTATAAATTTCTATAGAATCTAAAATCCTGTTTAATCAACTCGTACCACTTTCAGAGATAATTACTTACGAACTTTCATAACATTTTCAAGAAACTAAGAATTTATTATTGGCAAATGCAAGATTGGTGAAATTTTCTTGATTTTTACTCCTAGATCCTATTGAGATCCCAAGTTAAAATTTTAATATGTTTTAGTGAATAATATAAGGTAGAAAATAAAAAATAAATAATAAAATCAAAAGTACGTCTTCCAGGATATTCAAGGATTAAAGATAAAATCCGTATTCTTGATGTCCTTTTTTGCATATATTTTTGAGATGATATTTTTCTTAGATAGCTTGAAATCTCATTTTTCAAATGAGCTATATTTCACTCTCCTAACATGAATAAAAAAATTTATATGAATTTTTAATTAAGGTCAGAGCAGTCAGATTTTTCGGTCGATTTGTTATGGATTAGCCCAGGATTAATTTAGTATCTAGATTAAGTGAGTGGAGTAATTTTAATTGTATATTAAAGTGATCTAGAAATAATTGTATTTATTCATATTTAGAAATAATTGTGTTTAGTCATAAGAAATAATGTAATCAAGTGACATGGACTGAATAAACCACTATATTTTAATCATAATAATCGACGTTCTTATCTACAGTCCCCTTTATTGAAAATCATTACCGCTTCGCTCCGCGCGCGTGTGTGTGCTCCTGCCAGCCTGCCTCTGGGTGTGTGTGTGTGCCTGCCTGCCTGTGTGTGTGCCTTTGCGCTTGGCGCAGAGCGTACTCCTTATATTGATATTAGTGGTTTAAAAACTTAACTTAACTTACATAGATCAGGCAAAATTCATAGATCAGGTAAAGATACGTGATATAACAATGCGTTGACCTTAACCATAGCCGCGCGTTTCCAAAATAATGCGTAATCCCTTAACAATAGGTGTGCGCTTCGCAAACTCCTGCTTGTGCGCTAGGAGAAGTGTTTTTTTATGGCTTGTGCGCTTCGCAAATACACCCGATTTCATCACGTAATTTAATAAAGCCCCTTAAATTTTAAAAACGATTTAAATATTTTGAGCTATAAATGTCCACAGTTGTTAACATTTTACATCCTTTTTTCTATTTCTATTAACAACTTATGCTACCATTAACGAAATCTTGTAATTAATATAAAATTCTTACAAACAAACCCAAATAAAATAAATTAAATCGTGGACACATCGCATCATTGAAAAAATACCAAAAAACTCAAACGGAACAGAAATAGAGTTGAAATTATCCATTAAAATCCTTTTGTTCATGATTTTTCAACGCGATTGTCAAAACTCATAAACGTCAACATTAAAAATATTTTTTTTATGGACATTGACCAAGTTAACCAATAAACCAGAGCTACCCCGGTCAAACAAATTATTATAAAAAATAAAAGAAAAATAGGACCACAGGACGAAGCCATTTCCTGTCATAGTACTAAACTCTACCAACTCCATGACAATTTCTATAGGAAACAAATTTCGTTGATGGCTTATTTACGGTTTATTTTTAATTGCAATTTTATTATCCTAGGCAGAACCAGCAGTAAAAACAGAACAAGAACCTTAAATATGCCCGCCCTCCACCCTATTACTGCTATTTCGAAGCAATTCCATAGTTTACTTCAAAAACCTCATAAACTGAATTTATTTTACCTGTGGGAATATGAGAATATGAGTGCAATAATGATGCCGAGAAGGGTGAGGGTAGAACACTTGTATGAAGGGAGTTCAACCCATATGTGAAGAACCTTCGACCTTTCAGAGCAAACAAATTAAAATTTGCATAGCCAATGGGTATTTATTGCCCTAGTTTTAAATGGAAGCGGATTTTTAATGGAAAATTTCATGGGTTTTCGAAATTATTATATTCCATGCATGTTTTTTGTTTGCTTTTTGTATGAGGACTGCCAATGGCGGTTGCATCTATGTATTATAGACAAAATTAAGGACACACTGTACTACATGTACATTAATTTTATAGCCTACTGTAATATTTTTACTGTTCAATCACTTATGATCAATCATACCTCTTAAATGGCTGCGTAAAAGTTAATTCACAAAATAATTGCAATAAATAATATTCAGCGGCCATTTCTGTTTCCCGAGCAGGTCAATGAACAAACAAGAAAAAAAAGAAACATTGTGAAGGCATTGCCAATTAGAAGAAAATTACGTTTCGGTTTTGAAAAATTTTATTTCGTCCTGCTTTTTTTCTTTTATTTCTATAGGTCTAAGAATTTTGAATATAAACGTTATTTTGAAAAAGCTACTGGTAATATACTCTCAAATAAATCTATTTTGGTGAAGATGTCGCGATTCCGAAGATACAATGAGAAATTTTGAAGGATATCTATCCGGAATAGTAATATATAGATAGATAGATGATAGGTGTGTTCTTTTGTGTCCTCAGCACAGGGCAGAATAAAAGATTCACAAAAGAACGCCTCATACATTTTCATATAAGATTTATAAATGAAGCGAACAGTGCAAATAGTTCGCTTCAATAGATAGAACAATTTGTTCCCTCCAGTATATGGGAGTTCTAGAGCAAGGTACACAAAAGAACACAGCTGATGTTTATTTAATTCATACATACATATATACCTAAGTATTACAGTAACGCATGCAATAAGTATTTCAATTCATTCCACATACAGGGTGTCCCGGAAGGGTACCGCCAAACTACACCCATAGAATCTTGACAGAAAAAGGAACAGAAAACTCCAACATGACATATGTCCTATCTTGCGTAGTTTTGGAGTTATTAAGGAAAAACTGATTTTTCTTAGAATCCGCTCCGTAACTTACAGTTTACCCTATAACTGGGTAAATACTTTGCGGAAATAAATCGCACCTAGTCATTTTTTTAGAGCAACAAATTAACTTTTAAACTGTTTATTAAAAATTTTGCAAGGTGATATGCCTTCCTTTATTTTTGACTTAGAATGTGTCGTCGTGCCTTTATAACAAAATAAATCCCAATTTGAAAGTAATAATTCTTGGAAATTTCTTATAAGAATGGGATGCGCAAGTATGGGAAAAACTTCTTCATTTGATGACCTTTTAAATTCCCGAAACAATCATTGACCTAAAATCAACGGTTTCAAAATCCCAAAGCAAAGTACGCTTCAGGTAACAAACTAATTTCTGAGTTAGCCTTGGTTTTCTTGTCATTTTAATATTTTCTTCCTGGTTCATATCGTGGCTAAAATTGACTGCCATTAGTATTTTTTCAAGATGCCAAGTTTTTCTTTTGAGGAATACACAGATATCCAATACATTTACGGTTTCTGCGATGGAAATGCAAGGAGGGCATGTGAGGAGTACAGAAGAAGGTTTCCCAATAGGAGACAGCCAGATCGCTCGGTTTTCGCCAACATACATCGGCATCTAAGAGAAGCGGGAGCATTTTCACATTATGAAGGCAGATCTCGTATGTCTTCAAGCCTAAACAGAGAGGAAGAAGTTCATCGAATCATAGAGGAGGATCCAACGATTAGTATTCGGCGCATTTCGTCCATGACGGCATTCCCTAGGTCATCTGTCGCCCGCATAATTAAAAGTGCACGTTCGCATCCTTACCACTACCAAAGGGTCCAGGAGTTGTTACCGCGGGACTACAGCAAGCGAATGGAGTTTTATCGTTGGATACTTCGTGAAAGCCGAAGAAGCATCGGCTTTATCAAGAAGATACTCTGGACAGACGAAGCGAGCTTCACAAGAGCCGGTCTATTCAATCAACATAACCGTCACATTTGGAGTGCCGAAAATCTTAGAGCAGTACTAGAGACTGCGTTCCAATACGATTTCAGGATAAATGTCTGGGCAGGAATCATCGGAAACCATTTTATTGGACCTTATATTCTACCTACCACACTTAATTCAGATATTTACCTAGATTTTCTCCAAAATGAACTGCCGACTCTTCTGGAAGAAGTTCCTTTAAGTACTCGGATCAACATGTGGCTTCAACATGATGGTGCTCCTGCACACTCAGGACGAAACGTACGCGAATATCTACACCAGACATTCCCCCACGGATTGGACACTTTGGATCAGTTCCGTGGCCAGTCAGATCTCCGTATTTAAATCCTCTTGATTTCTATTTCTGGGGTTGCTTAAAAGAGAAGGTTTTCTCCACGCCATTGTCAACGTCGGCAGAACTTCACCAAAAAATATTAGAAATTTCGAACGATTTGAAAAGTAACACTTCTGCATTAAATTTAGTTCGCCGATCAGTTTTACGTAGGTGTAGGATGTGTCTTCGAGCCAATAGGGGATATTTCGAACATTTATTGTAGAAAGTAAGTAAGCTAGATTTAATTATTCAAATAATATCATTTAAGATTAATAAATTAATGTATTTGATAAGAGTGTTGTTAATAAATTGAAATAAACTGTTTGTTTCTAATAATCATTAATTTTAATAATCCTTTAATGCGTTTATCTAATCATTAATTTTACTTAAAATAATAGTTAAATCAGATTTTACATGATTCCAAGAAAAAAAATTACTACAGAGTAAGGTTTCAGAGCAATAAACCAAAGTTAGTAGAATATGGGTGGCAGAAGTTTCGGCTACCTGAGGCGTACTTTGCTTTGGGATTTTGAAACCGTTGATTTTAGGTAAATGATTGTTTCGGGAATTTAAAAGGTCATAAAATGAAGAAGTTTTTCCCATACTTGCGCATCCCATTCTTATAAGAAATTTCCAAGAATTATTACTTTCAAATTGGGATTTATTTTGTTATAAAGGCACGACGACACATTCTAAGTCAAAAATAAAGGAAGGCATATCACCTTGCAAAATTTTTAATAAACAGTTTAAAAGTTAATTTGTTGCTCTAAAAAAATTACTAGGTGCGATTTATTTCCGCAAAGTATTTACCCAGTTATAGGGTAAACTGTAAGTTACGGAGCGGATTCTAAGAAAAATCAGTTTTTCCTTAATAACTCCAAAACTACGCAAGATAGGACATATGTCATGTTGGACTTTTCTGCTCCTTTTTCTGTCAAGATTCTATGGGTGCAGTATGGCGGTACCCTTCCGGGACACCCCGGTCCCATAATTAATAATTCAATTTTATAAAGTTATTCATTTTTCTTTTAAATTCATCAATATTTTTCTCTAACTTAACATCTAGTGGAAGATTGTTGTAAAATATATTTGTAATCTTTTGTACATAAGGAATAACGCCACCGTAACGGCCAAAAAAAAGGTTTTCTAAAGAATTTTTTTCTCGCGAAATTAAAAAAACCTTTTAAGGGTATTATCGGGCATACATTGAACTTTATTGATAAATTTTTTAACAGCGAAAAAAAAACAAAATGGCGGCTCCGCAGCCATCTTTCCGGGACATGTTTTGCTTGCTGACAGGGCTCCGCGGGGCGCAGCACCACTGGTGCACATTTGAATCTAGACCAACAAAAAAAAAAAAAAAACAACATTAATCTAGTGGCTTATAGCTAGAGAATGCTGTACGGATTTTTAATTTTTATAGATTTGGCGTGCATTTGAAAAAAAAGTGTGATTTTTGACGAAAAAAAACAAACGACAGGATTTTTGTTAATAAAAAATCAACAAATAAAGTTATTGAAAATCCCGTACGGAATTCTCTAGATAATGTTAATGTTCACATCTGGTCAAAATTTCAAGTCGAAAATAAGAAAATTGTTCGAGTTATGCTGCGTGCCATTTTGAAAAACCGTGTTTCGAGAAAAACGCGTTTAAGGTTTTGAGAATAGTTTTTTATTGGAAAATATGAAAAAAATGAAGGTAAAAATAAAAGTATTCCGATAAACAAGTTAAAGTTGCAAATGTCAAAAAGGTCAGTTGTTTTCAATTCGGCTTTTTCAGTCAGCTTTAGAAGAAAGCTGGCGATAAAGCTGGCTGAAAAGCTCCAATTGTATTTCAGGCTACAGGTAGTCGTTTCGGAGCAAGTTTGACGTACTTGGTGGCGACCTCCATTTTCCTTTTTTTTCTTATTCTAGAATGAATATTGTTATATGCATACTATAATGTATTTGTTGAGGTTTTTCTCAGAATTTGAGCCAACTATGAATGATCCAAAACCCTCGAGAAAAACTTCCTAAGCCACGAAACAGACTCCCTCACTAGTCCTAACTTCTAACATTCTAAACTATTTGCAGCGTTTTTATGTAAAACCACTGACATATATAATATGGACTGATTACGTCCATAGAAATACACTGCGTGTGGGCTCTCTTCTTTTTCGATCTAACTACCAAATATCAACTGAGAGACAAATAAGTAAGTGAGTTCGTCAAAATAAATGTTTTTAATTTAATTATTTGAGTTAATTAGTGATAAAAAGTGTTTTACCAAAGGCGATATATTCATAGATACTCAACAGTAATTCGAAAGGTTTTATTAAAATCACTTTTCAACTTCGCGCCAATGTTTTTTTCAATTTTTCCACCGATGTAAGAACTATTTTTGGCACAAAAAATTTTACCCGCATGAAATAGCATACCGAGCATAAAGATGAAAAAAGTTTGGTTCGAATGACTCCTGCAATTTGCACCCTAAACTAAATTATATTAAAAATTGACGCATCATACACACCCGCTTAATTCGGAAAACTACCTAGTATCTCACTACAGTACTGAGGTGGCTATACTAAGCGACTTATGGCGTCGGACAACCCAGATAGACAAATGGTATCACTTTTGAAGGATCAGATGTAAAAGTGATTCAAAAACGACTTTTACATCTGATAAACTAATAATTCATATCAATTCCAAGTATCGTTTTTTCGAGTATACGTAGTATGCGAACGGCTTTCTAATATGTATTGCTAATGCCCATGTATGCGATGGTTGAATCCCAAGGTCGCTTCTTTTCTGATACTTTTTCGATCCTACGTTTGACATGTAGTGCGACGTGCGTGCATAAAATGATTTTTTTATGTTTTTTTTGTTTTTTTTGAGATCCGACTGGTGCTTGGTGAGTGTAGTTCTATAATTGTCGGTAACTGACGTCGGAAATTTAAGTTTGGAAAGCGGTTTAAAAAAGCAAATAATTTCAAAAAAAAATATTCCGTCTACAATTAAAATAAACATTGGTATTGATGGACTACCCCTATCAAAATCGTCAACTCTTTGCCTGTGACCTATATCCGACTCTCTTCATAATTGTAGCATATTCGGCTTGAAAGAAACCCGACAAAAAGACGTTCGGTGAATTTAAATATATGAATTTATGTATCTATGGTAAAATGTTTTTAATTTCTTATTTTGTTTATATTGTAATCGAAAGTATTACCCTTTGGTTGGAAGGAATACGAGGAGGTAGTCTGTGCAGTATTAAGAGCTGCAAAAGTACAAATTTACAAAAAGGAATTCAATGAGAAGAAAAAAGTATTATGGTCATAGCGTATTGCCTATAGCAATATGCTACACGTACTGAAGCGTGTAGGCCGGCTGCGTCAAACATAAAAAAATGAACACACCCCGACCGAGAGTAATACTTCCTCACGCTCAGGTGCCATGGTGACATGACTGAAAGGTAAGAAGATGCAAACGATCTGCCATTTCGTAAAAGTGCAAGAATGGGAAAAGTCCCAGACAATTTTTATCGAAAGTTCTAGCCGGCATCCAGTCCAAAAGAGTAGTAATTTTTACATAAATTTCGTTCGGCTAAGTTAAATCTCTAAACAATTTTAGAAATTTCCGAAGGGGTGCGAAAGGAAAAAAAAATCATTACGCGTTCGTCGAAAATTCGCCGTACACCACGAGAAAATTTCCAGGAGTAAAGAGAAAATAAACTAAATCCACCGCGGAAGCAAAATATGGAAGAGAATCCTACGTGGTGCTGTGCGAGCCTTTGTAACATGCATCATCAAAGCCAAGAAGAGAGCGCTGCTTACTTCTAGCTGGAATTCAAACTCTATAAGTAGCTCAAATTACTAATCGTGCTTAACGATCCTTTTGTCGGCAATAGAGAGGAAAGCTACAAGTATATATAGGTAGTTCATCAGGTACAAACAGTAAGTACATTCCTCGATTAAATGTTCTTAACCGACCGTCTGAATCAAGTACAACACCACCACCGGAAGAATTACTACCAGAAACATGGAGTGTGTATGATGTTTCACATTTTTACGTGTTAATGACAGCACGCCACAGTGCGATACATCCAGTCGCCATAAAATTAATGGCAAACGTATATTACAACTTTCTGAGGATGAACGTATAACATTACCTGTTTTACGCAAGCATATTAGATGTTCCTGGTTTCCATCTCAGCCCGTTCAATCACAACTAGAAGCTTGAATGTTCTGTATGTCAGATAGTAAGGCCACACAGTATGTATAAGTGATCGAATTATTATGCTTATTAACGTGAAAATATCCAATTTATATTAAATGCTAAGTAACAGGGACTGACAAGTAAGATTCTAGAACAATGTTCGAGTATTAACTTGCTTTTTCTTAAAAGAAAAAGCTTTAGCCCTAACTTTTAATAACGTCTTACTTCAAATCTGAATTGGCTTAATTTTGTAATGTCATTGCTTTTCGTAGTTAAGATATTATTAGGTTTTCGTAGATTTATTTTTTTTTTTTGGGTACATGATAATCCTGTTGGAGTTAGTTTGATTAATACCTTATGGAAGATTTGAGCAAAAAAATTTTACGTCACGCTACTAATCAAGTTTAGTTGCAACAAAACAAAAAAAGAACAGAAACGAAAACAAAAGGAAAAACTCAGGTTAGATATTGTAATAAGTCTATATTTCTTCATGAAGTATATTACCAAGATGAGGTAACAATCGAAGAATCCCAATGAATTCCGCATCAGAGTTGCAGCGGGAAACATTGCTTTTTTTGAAATATATATGAGTGCCACTGGGCCTCCTTAATTTTTTTTAAACAGCGGGTGTTGAAGCGCTTCATCAGGCCGTGGAGAAATGTGAGTATTTTTTTGATGTGCAAAATTTTTTTCTTATATATATATAACTCAGTTCATTGAGATCGTGGAGATATTCGATTGATCGTAATGATTAAACGCCTATACGTCTTTATTTGCATTGTGGTAAATAACGATAGACCATTTAGTAAGACCATGAACTTCACATTTTCGTTTTGCTTCCTTTAATAAAACAAAGACTCGAGATTTAGGTATTTAACACTCAGTTAAAGATGCACTAAGGCAATGTTAATGAAAGGATTAATTTAGTTAGTTTGGATTCTGAAGGCATATAATAAAAGAAAATTATGTTGGTACTCTCGAACTTAGCACATCTCTTTATTAAATTTTTTTGTATATGTAAACTAAAAGAAAAAAAGGAAAGAAACAAAACAAAAGTCTAGAAATTATATGCACTTATACGCAATTTAGTAATAACTCATTACCATACGTATATATAGTTTTGCTGATAGGCTTAATTGGAGCCTTTAGTTCATATATGCCATGCTCATATTGTTGTAATGATAGGCTTACCGTAGTTCAATTACTATATACATGTATACTCCGCTTAATATTAGTTTAATACTACACACTTTTATAGTTCTTTGATTTCTTGAGATACTAACCCGTGTATCTTCTTAATGTACCTCCCGCGAAATGAAGCGAATTTTGTTGTACGAAATTATAACGTAAAAATAGAGATCTAGGACTGTTTATTTCTTCCTTCAAATCCTGGACCCCTCTCATCCGAAGGTCGTATAGGTCTGCTTTAATCTTCAGGTCAATAAGTGACTTTGGACGATTGTGCCACCCAAAGTCAATGGGAGGATGGGGTTTGGCCAATAAGGCATGCAGGTAAGTGACGTAAAGTTCCCTTCAGGACTGAGTGAGTGCGAGGCTTTCGTATGTAGGCACGAAAATCTTTCTTTTGATTATGGTTGGTGACAAGCGGCAGGTTATTTCGGGAACTCCCCCACACTCTCCGTCACCCTTAGCCGAGGTGCTAGCGTGCCGCCCTGTACTAACGCTGTCATCGAGTGATCTGTCAGCTCATGCGGGTAGTTTGGACTTCACGTCCTGACCATTCACTCTCAACATACTTCCATAACAAAAGCCGTAGCAACTACTCAGTGAATTAAAATTTCAATTTCTTACATAAAAAACCAGATTTTCTGTCGTTTTTAAATTTTTGGTTTTAGAACGAATTTTTATTTTTTTTTTCTTATTCTATATGGAATAATTAACGTGCCATACAAGCAACGAAACCATTGATCTTTTACGGGAAAAGTTTCCGGGAAAAGTTTCGAAGAGGTGATCACAATTGGCCACCGAGATCTTGTGACTTAACACCTTGCGACTTCTTTCTTTGGGGCCACGTGAAAGAGAATGGAAAATTTCATGAAAAGGATATGGTCCTGTAGGCGTGGTCGTGGTGGTCATTTGGCTGATGTTATTTTTCATTATTAACGGCATACCTTCCTCTTTATAATTAAATAAAGATCTGATCATTTATCTCAAAAACTTGCATTTTTCTTTGAATATCAAAATAACACCTCTTATTGGAAAACCCTTTACTTACGCTGAAGTATTCAGGCCTTCGATACTTGTACTTGTACTTAAGTACATTTTCTTTGGTACTTGCCCAGCTCTGGTGGTGACCATGGTATAAAGACTACTAGTCTTTATACCATGGTGGTGATTCTTAAGCCTAGTACCGAGTTCGAGTAAAACAGTACGGAGTTCGAGTAAAAAGCAAAAATTTTACATGCTGGTAAAATTTTGACATTTGACAAAGCAGGCTGTAATTCAAATTTTAATTCAAAATTTATTTATCACCAACCGCGGCATAAGTGGCACGTAAATAAACTTTAATTGAAGTAGTAAGTGCATTTCTGGAATATTATAAGTTTTATAATAGTACAAAAGTTATAAAGTAGTTCATTTAGTTTTTCCCATGGATTTCCTTGACGATGATAATACTACCGAATTGGAGTATTTTAAAAAGGAGGTGATGACCAGATCAGCAAAATTGCGCCCAACTCCAGTATATTGGATTGTGATCCTTCGACGGGTAGCGATCTTTTTTTTTAAGGATAGAAATACTCCTTTAAGGAAAAGAAGTGGTCGGAAAATAGTTTCGACGGAGCAGAAAAGAATGCTTGTCAGTTTGGTCCAGAAAAAACTAGCTATATGGAAAATAAATGAAAAGTTACATCATAATGGCCACGTAGTGGCAGCTCGTTGTGATTATGGGTGAAACAGGTAAAATCTACCTATATTTATTGTTATTTCCATTGAATAAAATATATATTTTGAATCAGTTGAGAGTTGTAAAGCAATGTGGAATTCATTAAAAATAGTATGCGCTACCACACCCGTGGTAAAGAGCTTTCACGATTTGGAAGTGCTGCCGATACTGACTTTTACGACGATGAGGATTCAGTGCTTGTTAACGAAGATCCTGTAGATTGAGAGTTTAATGACTTCATGTCTTTTTTTTTAGCCTTCAATTAGAGCGTAAGCTAAGATGTATAGTTTTCTCATATCAACATTGTCATAACAAATTACTGAACTTTTTCAACTTACTTGTCAAGCAGAGATACCCTTCCAGCAGCAGAAGTAACGGAAACTTCCGGTGATGATATTAGCAAATACTCCTTTGTGAAATATTCTTTATAGAACTAAAAACTTACATATTTTAACATTTATTTTTCAACTTATAGCACACCCATAGCGAAGAACTACGAAATATAAGGACACTCTTGCTGCAAATACATATTTCCACTATTTCGACAAATATTTCTGAGCTGCTGACTTTGACGTGCGCTTCGTCGTCAGCGTAGCCAATACGGTACGGGGACGGAATATATATTCGTGCGTTCACTACTCTTCTGGTCAACACGATTAACGTACGCTTATCTGCAGAGTAGCCGACACGGGGGTACGGGATGGTATGCGTGCGACTTAACTTTCTTGTATTCCCAGACGTGAAAAATAAAATAAAATAATAAAATATATAAAGAAAACAAATTAGTTATTTTAAATCACTAAATCTTTATTCTATTCTTTAGATATTCTTCACTACACAAACAAATGTTCTTGAGAACAATTCTTTCTTTTTTACATTCGCTTTTCTCTTAAGAGAAAAACCCGATCGAGATTCTTTTTAAAACTGCACGATTTAAGATCCGAGAAAAGACTAAACTTTTCACCTAAAAGCAAAAGCTGTTTTTTCTCATGAAAGTTCATTTTAGAAAAGTATGATATGGTGAGGATCCGCTGCCGTCTGGGAATTTGCTGACTCCATGGGAATGTCTTTATTTTCCGTTCTCTTGGAGAATATCATTTTACGTTTTTTACTTGAAAAAGAATTTTTGTTATGTAAAGCAGACGACAACGTAACTTGCGCTTACTAATTCTCGGGCCAACACGATTAACGTGCGCTTGCCGATGACCTAGCCAACACGACTGGACGGGAGATGTGTCTGGTCGAGCTGCTGGAAAACAACTAACCAATCTATCGGTGCTGACTGAATTTTATATCCAGTCTTCTGGTAGTCTACTGGTGGGGGTCAACTCTTCTTACTTTGGAGTTGTATCCTCGCGGGCAGATATTTTCCTTGATCGGTGATTGTGGTTCTGACTTGTGTCTACTTGCACTCTCGGTGATCGACTGAGTGATCTCGCTACTGGCGGCCGGCAATTTATAGGCAGTCTGGTGGTTGGTGTCGGGTGTAGAATATTTGCTTCTACTATCACGCCACCAGCACGTGACACCACTGAACTGCTGATCAGTAGTGTGCTCTTCTCTCGGCGGCTGGCTTACTTTGTTGCGGCTGCTGCTAGCTGATTCATGTTTTCTGGTGTCAAGCTGGAAGGTATGTAACTTCGTTACAAAGTGCCTACAGCCCATATACACTCAAGGATAAAACGTTTGGCGATGAATCATCGGTGAACATTGTAAAATATTGTTGATATATTTGGTCTCCCACTTCCCAATGCAATCGTAATCAGTGATAAGATAACCATATAGCTTTTCCCGAGCACTATTTCTCGACTGTTTGTTTCTAATTATGCCTTTCGTCATAAGCTTCATATACAAGTGTATATGGATATTTGTATTATTACACTTTTACAACCATAAAAATCGGCTTACTGCATGAACTTCAATTTTGATTGACGAAACACTAGCTGGCCATTTGTTTTTAATTGATAGCAGTATTATAAAATTGAAATTATTATCGAAAATTTCAGAACTAAGAGTATTGCGACAAAATCTGATCAAAATATCTTGTGCTAAAGAAAAAATATGGCCAAGTGCAACTTTCTTTTTGATTAACCCTTGCTCACTCAAATTTCATTTGTTGACAGAAGTTTTGATAAGCGCAACTAATATCTTTTGTCTTCTCTTTATTCTAAGGTTCTGTGCCCCTTTTTTTTTGTCTTTTCATTTTCAAAACGGTCTTCAAGGACGAATATTTTATTTACATATATATTTTGCCCTGAAAATTTTTTTTTAGATCATCTTTCAGGGTACTGCCACTTTTAAAGCATTTTCGTTCAACCTTTAAATATTCTCGTTGTTGGAGGTTTTGTACATTTCTCTGATACAAGCAATTCATCTCATTCCATTTTTATCAGATTGAATTATCGTAAATTTTTTATTTGTTACTGTTAAAATTTTATGAATTCTGTCACTCTCTACGTCCAAAAGGACACCTTACATGCAATCTCAATTTAGAAGGTTTTCCTTCTAACCAACTTTTAACCTTTATAAAAAAATGTGAATATAAAGCAAAATGTTTCCATCCCTTAACATACCTGGTAGTGATGGTAGTATACATAGGAACATGAAATCATAATTTATAACCGCAAAAAGGAAAGCCTACGTAAACTTCGTCCACGGTAAAAGAGATCCCCTTTGCATACAGAATGAGTTATAGAGAGCTTTTCTGTGATGAAAGGTACAAAAATGCCATCCATGATGAAGGTTGCCGGAAAAAATTATGAGAACGGCTTCAGCTAAGTGAACTGGTCTCGCACGTTTATGAAGCCATTCGCATCCTTTTAATGAAGCAATATTCTTTGAGCTAATGAAGTTTCTCAACTTTTGCTAAGGAGCAGTTCTCATCTTAGAAGTTTCTCACTTAGGCCTCATTTGCAATTCCTCGATCTAATTAGATTCACCCCCGTAGGGTTTCTTATTGATTCCAGCTGATTCAAAATTAATTTATTGTGAGGCATGCTAAATTTTTTTTCTTTCGGTCCAATTAATTAAATATGCTATGGATGCCCGGATATTGGAGTACAAAATTAGTAGCAATCTGAACATCTACAGACTGTAATCAGATAATCTGTAACTGTGTGCTATAAGTGTAGTGTGCTTTAGATTTTGGCTTGGTGCGGTGTGTATTTTTTATGTTAGTGGCTTGTCTTCTTTTATGGGTAGGTAATACAATATCCGTAATAAGGACATGTAGTTCGGAATGTAGCACTGGGGGCAACTAGGTTACCTACATAGAAACAAATTAAATTCATTCATTTTTAATCTTTTCGTTTAACAATTAAACTAGGTGAAAAGGTGGGTGTATGAGACTATGCGAGTTTTGGAAGTTATGGGAAGATGTCCCCGTTACCTGAATTATGGAAACTTGAGCAAGATAAGGACTAATTTCAACTGTTTGTTGATAATTACATACTGAATAAAACATTTTGTGGAGAGATTGCATTAGTAGGATTGAACTCAATCCAAAATCAAATCCAGTTTTAATACGTTAAATAAACACACTAAATGCATGAAATGCGGTAATACCGTCAGCATAACCTGAATTATGTCTTTTCTTTGAGGTATTTTAAAAAATAAAACTTCAGACTTTTTCTTCTAAGGAAATATATAAAGTAAATCATTTCACAAAAAAGTTTTCCAACCTCTTTTTTGTTGTTGTTGTTTTCCTTCTTCATTTCCAGTGGAAGCGTAGACCTCTGCTTCACAGTTTATAGAATAGTATATTTTCCCTATGCCCACAATGTGGCTATCTTATTAATAGACCCGACATCTGTTTCTTATAAGAGCACAGCGCCATTTTGGGGAGCTGCTGGTTTTCGTTCCACATGTTTTGGGGTTGACGTCTCTACTTATAGTGAAATCTTTCGTATGATGTGATGAACGACAAAAATTTTCTCTGTCTTCCCTAGACCCACTCCCAGTAGTTTTTGTTGTTGATAGGAGTGTCCCTAAAATAAGGTAAGAGTATGTTTGCTAATTCAATTTCTACAGCTCGCAAGTTTGAATCATGGAAGAAAGCTCCTCACATCTATGTTGAGTAACTTTTTGGGTGGCTACTAATAAAATTTGATACTAACAGTTTTTCCATGTGCTGTCAGAAACTCAAAGACCCATCTCCCTGAGAATAACTGGGTGTCTGCGCAATATGCCGATGGCAACACTGGAGGTGATGCTTGATTTATTGCGGCTAGATTTTCACTGCAGGAGCGACAATTAATGCTGTAAGGCTCAAAGCGGGAGGTTGTAGGACGGAAACGGGTTCTGGGCATTTTAATAAATGTAGACCATAACATAGATGACTGCAGTGTTTGCAGGGAAGAAAAATAATATCAAATACCTTTCAAAGCAATGGTGCCCACCAGAAGGGATTGGGATGGGAGGAGATGGTGGCAACATCTGATATCTCTATTTTTACGGATGGATGCAACACGAGTGCAGGCACAGGGGCCTCCAGAGACTGCCAATTGCACGAGTCATACAGGCTGTCCGACAAATGCAGTGCCTATTAGGCAGAGCTTGCAGCGATTTACCAGATCACACATTTAGTATATATATGCAAAGAATCCGCACGGCACATCTGCATATACACTGAGAGACAAGCAGCCCTTAAAGTGCTGGATGCTATGCTTGTTAAATTAAAATTGGTGCAAGACCAGCCTTAATGAATTGACTACACGGCATAAGGTGACCCTTTGCTAGGTACCTAGCCACAGAGAAATTTCAGACAACGATATGGCTGATTAATGGCTAAAAAGGGCTCTGAAATGGATAGCTTCGCAGAGATAGTTTATATGAGGATCCCAACTGGAGCTTTAATAGAGAAGATCATCAGGAGCGACTACCAAAAACCAAACTTCTGGTGGATCAACAGAGAAACCTGACGTATGACGAAGGATAGGAATAGGACAATAGAACTCCTTAATAACAGTAGAATAAATACCAGGAATCTATTAGGTGTCATTTCGATCACTGGGCCACAGGATAACATGCTAGAAGATTGGAAATAGTGGCGAATGTTTCCTGCAGGTGCTATATGGATTCGGAGGAAATCGAATCAGTCCAACACGAATTTTGCGAGTGCTCCGCTCTGATAAATAAAAGTGGAAGGCTATTAAGTAGCTACTTCACTTCAAGCCTGAAGGAGCTGCAAAGGAAAGAGTTCAGATGCATGCTGAGTTTCCAAAGGGAAACAGGATGGATCTAGAGTGATTTTGAAGATTACCCTACGAAGACATGGGGCACACTGGACTCTCTGGTCGTCTAAGTGAAGTAGGCTAGGTACTTCTAGCGGCATCCCTCCTACCTAATCCAACCTCATCGTTTTACCAGTAGTATAGTTAAAAATTCATAACTCAGCAAATTCTTCTATGGCAACGCTTCGAAGACATTGACCGATTTCGCCCCGTTTCTAATATATGTAGATTGAAAAAATGGCATGAGAACGGAGGGTACTAAATATCATAGCTTTCGACACCATCTCAGCACAATGTCAAAATGTACAGGGAGTGTTTCAGAGGTCATATGTATACGTATAAAATGAACAGGGTAATAGATCTCGCGAGAAATGAAAGAAAATTGTAGCAGAAGTGGGGAGAATATTTTTATCGTCCTTGATCCGTAGTAGCTAAAAGTTTTTACACGGTTTAAGGTAACTAATTTTACATTTGGATAAATATTTTTAATATTTTTCGCATATTGTTGTCAAGTAAAAACTGTTTTAAGGGTTAATCGAATGAATTTTCCAACATGAATAATTTATAAAAATATTTTTTATTTTTATTTAAAATTAAAATATCTGGGAAAACTGGACTTTTTGTTTTTTCTATTTTCTGAATTCAGTTTAGTGGAACGTTTGCAGGAAATACATTTTTAACGGGAGACTGACTTTATAAGCACGTTTCAACTTTAATCCAAAAAGCATTTTTGTGAGGGCACGACTTTAATTTAAATTATTCTTTTTCTCCTCTGTTCATAGTTGCCAACTAGAATATAAAGCAAACTGAGTTAGACAAATAATTTTTTTCAACGTTGATACTCATTGAAGATTCTTACTACTTTCTTGCACCTTTATGCACCTTTAACCTAGAATGAAATTCAACTCTCATATTTTTGCAGGGGACAAAACGTAGTGCTCCAGACAGAAAAGTTCGTAGCTACTAAAAGCGTACAATATTTCGTCTTCATCCACTATTCAATCTGTAGTCATTTGGATATTTATCATGGCGCCTTTTTTATTTAATTTCTTTAAAATACTCCCACCTATTTCACGTTCCCAGGAGCAGAATTAAGATTATGTAAAAGGTGGTACAGTAAATAAAGAGAAAAATCTCCACTCTAATTTATTCAAAAATGAATTGTCCTCCGGGGAAAATACAGGTGAACAGCAAAGCCAAACTTAACTTTCATGTCAAGAATCGCAATTAATTGGTGCAAGCAACCTTTTTTTTTGGGAAGGATGATTATTTTGACGGTTTAGGAAGAAATAGCTCATTAATCTGGGTGGATCCAAAGAATCAAGAATCAACACGGTGCCATTAGAAAGTATTTAACAACTGCTGCGATGTTATTACATTATCTCATAGTATTCCTGAAGTGGACCTGGTTGTTAAGAGCTCATCTCCCTATAGAGCAATGACTTTCGGGTAGTGTAAGTGTATACCTCCAATTTACCACCACTTCTGATGCGGGATTTACTTTGGAGCCTTGGACTGCTTTGCTTGTTGAAATCCTCTATTTAAATTAATTTGCATTTGAAAAGCTCTAGTCTGTCGGTACGGGTAATTTCTTGGCAAGAGCGAACTCTGCTGGAGACAATTATTAGATGAAGGGCATTTGTTGAATTATTTATGCATTCTTGGCAGGATTTAGGTTGCCAGAAGACACATATTTTATGCAGGTTGCTGAAGTAGGCTTTAGTTATGCTGAAAGATACACAGTACGATGCGTATACATTCGATCTGCATTTTTAAAAAGCACTTATTATGTATATTCTACCAAAAATTGGATTAGATATAATATTCAGGAACCTACTGCCGTTAGTTGGGAAGGATCGTTGAGATGCTTTGCTTTTTCATGCAAATAGGTAGTTCGTGTATAGTTGGACAATAGCTTCAGTACTGACTTTTACCTAGTAGGTATGGGAGTCAAGTATCGTGTAAATTTTTAGTTTAGTACAAAATTGTTCTGAAATATAAATTTTATGCAGTAAGGATGCCATCAGAGCCGGACTGGTAGTACGGGCCATCGGGCGCTAGCGCAATGGGCCGGTGGTCCTTGGGCTGGTGGGCTCTACATTAACGCGACGCGACCACACGTATTTACCACGTATTCTGGACGAATGTTGCGACTGCGGTGGGAGGAGAGCTATTGAAATTGAAAAAGTACTTTATTTTATAACCTAAAAGCCTAATACAATAAAGCTATTTAGATAATTACTCAGAAATGTCCTACAACTTATAAACACTGTCAGGATGCGGAGGCAAGTGGGTGTTTCCTAGATAGCATTATATTTGGCAAATTTGGCTTTCTCGTGGCTCTAAAAGCATTCATTTTTTTCTAAAGCGGTTTACATTATATTTTGCATCATATCATTTTTATTTCGAAAAAACGCAAGGAAAATGTGTTTTTTATCAGAAGGGTTCAACAAGGCCTTTAAAGGTTTGATATTCCTATGTTTACTTTTAAAACAAATTCGAAATTGAAGAGCAAATATAAAACAGTTTTTAAATTTTGTTTGCATTTTCTAATTGTAAAAAAAAAAGTAATTTTATTTCATGTAAATCAATTTTGAAGTAGAGTATATACATGGTCATGGTATATTAGAGTCAGCCTTTACTTATGACAAATTCCCAGTGTCAGAAAGTGCCCAAATATTAGAAACAGTCTGAATTTTTCCACATTTGGTGAAGACGTGGCATTGGTTTTGATACTACATTGGGCCATGTAAGTAAGTGAAGGAGCGAATGAATTTCTAAGCAGTTAGAAAACGATTCCAAAAACTAAGAATAGGGGAAAAGGATTAAGAGTTCACTTCTTTCTTCAGTTTCTTCACACAGAGCCATAATAACTCGTTTTGGCGTCTAAGTAAAACATATAAATTTGCGCCCCTGATCCATAAAATTCGCAACGTAACCTTATATAATTTTAACCATAGTGATATGGTCTATCAATTGACTGTACTAAGTTGAGCAACAATTGATCATGTGAAAAATAGTAAATAATATTTATTGCACATAAAATTATTAATTGATATTAATTTTTTGCGAGTAAAGTACATTTCAAAACATTGAGGTGAATCAATTTGATAGAAATATTTGAAAGATTTTATAGATGAACTTTTCTAGCTTTTTTCGCCACGAATTAGTTTATAATATTCTCAAAATGACAAGCTTTCGTGACATTTCTTTTTCGGTTTACAAAACAGCCACATTTGGCAATCTTTCTTGACTCATTGTAGATCATAGTAAATTTTTTATGAACTTCAATTTTTTGAAATTTCATTCACATGAAGCTATTGTCATTAGTATTGTCACAAAAACTCTGAATGCGATTTCGACATTTAGATAGGACTGTTGGAGGCTATAGTCGTGAGTTTATTGAAGCAAATCCAAAACCGGTTTTTCTCAGACTATCAGCATAGATTTTGCTAATAAAATCGCCAGAAAGGAATCTACAATCTTCTGAAACTTGTTCCAACATTTCATAGCTCCTTGTCAGTTAGAATAAAAGAACATCAATCGATTCAAAAATTGGTGTACGAAGCTCTTGTTTTGTTGCAATATTGACATCAGTAATCATTTTGTGATTCAAAAAGTTCTTTTTTCTTGTTTCTTTAGCGTTTGCTGGTATAACAATATCTTTAGAAAATGTTGGCAAATATTTCTTCCATGTCAGGATCACGAACCAACCTCAGCCTTGTCAAGCAGGTAAATTCAAATCGAGGCAAAACATTTATTTAACAGTTAAAACTCAAAAATAATTATATTTGTCAAAGCCAAATGTTATTAATGTTATTTTTTTTTCACCCGCAAATTTTTTTTTAACGGGCGACGCCCCTTTGGCTCAACGTCTGCTTCACTTGCCTTACTCTTGTTACAGCTGTGTAAGTAAAATTGTTGGTCTCTCGGATCCTGCTTCCATAGAGAAACCCTGTTTTATTATACCCTAGGTGAAATCTAAAGGGTATAATAAGTTTGCCATTCCATTTGTAACACCTCGAAATAATGATGGGCAGACCAAAATGGATTGGACACCCATGCATAATAATAAAAGTTATTTTGAATTTTGCATGTCCGTCCGTCTGTCCGTCTGTGCGTACGATAACTCGAGAAAGCGTATATTTAGAGAGCTGAAATTTTGTACACGGACTTAAAAAAAAAGTAAAATTAAGTTCGAAAATGAGATAAATTGGGGAACTCCTTCGTGGGGTTGCCATACAAAACATTCGTTTTTCACTATTTATTTGCACACTACCTGAGAACGCATTGACATAGAGAGCTGAAATTTGGTACATGGTATTCTCATAATACTAGCAAATAAAATTTTAAAAATGGACTAAATCGGGCAACCCGTTCTTGGTGTTGCCATATAAAAACATAGGTTTTTTACATATACTGTGAAAACGATCATCCTAGACATTTTTAATGTACTAAAAACTTCTTCAGAATACGAAATCCTATAAAATTGCTTATAATAATTTTTTCTGTCCGACGAACCGTTCTAGAAATATATGCGAAAAACCACTTCAAAAATCAAACTTGCATAGATGGGTGACCATACGAAATTTTACACGAGCATTCATCTAGGGTATCATAAGAATTGGTCTTAGACCAATTCTAGCTTTTTTACTTGTTTAGTTTTAATTTGAAGTGTTAAACGGACAAACACTCTTACACATATTCTGTGCATACATATTTCCTGTATAAATTTCTTCTTTCTTTCTTCTTATTTAGCATGTAATTCAATATTCATAGTAAACGTTGTCTTGATCTCCTTGTGCTCAGCCTAATAATTTTGGTTGTTTGCCTCTTATAAAAAAGTCATTTTTGAAGACCCTTGGGGGCTGGCTTGTCATTATTTGCCCGGGCCGATTTGATGACCCAGTGCGGCCCTGGATGCCATTGTACTCATAGCAGTCCTCTTATTCTCAGTAAAGTGCTATAGGTAATTTTAATTGCTTAATATTATCTAATCTTTCCAAGGATTTGGATGAGGATGTCTCCAAGGTGGGGTTCTGTTAACTCGACTATGATCTTTAGATGTAGATGATCTCCGAACATAGTTCGCAACTGTTGTCAGACAATGGGACAATCGTTCTACTCACGAAAAAAGGAAGTTTTACTTACAAGCACCATCTGTTGAAGGAACAGTAGTCAAATTCTTTAAGGAGGTTACCTGCGTACCTGCCTAACTGCAGCTTTAGAGGCTATACTCACCGGACCTTCGTCATCTGTATTTGAATGTTAGAAAGGAGGCCATCCTCAGTGCAATAATACTGCAAGGGGCAAATCTCCTAAGCATATGTAATCCACATAAAAATCATCCAAGGATTTGATTGTTACCCAATCTCAGAAACTATGCCGAAACACTATTCGATATTATCTTAGGAGGCCATCAACAGTTGCATAATGGTAACTTATCTTTGGAAAAGGATCCTTTAAATGGTCCACGGAAGGAACCATAATGGACAGTAGAGCAGGCTTGGGTAAAAATGGGCCGAAATACAGTCTCACTGTGAGTGCTATTCTACAATTCCTCTTTATATTGTATTAGCATCTAATTTAAAGCTATTTCACATGACTGGCCCTTACGAAATCCTAATTTCTGCTTTACCAACAGTTAATTTTTTTTTAAACTTTCCTCTACCCACCTATAAACAACGTTCTTATGGCTCATTTCATTTGTTGAATTTTGAATTGTCAAATTCAATCTTCTTAAATTTCTGTTGAATTTGAAAACGTTACGTTTGCAATACATAAAACGTAAGACCACAGACATTCGAACAGGTACTTATTTACAAAACCTATCACTATTATATCCAGGCTCAGAATTTACTTTGGATACTACGATAGTTATTGATAGAGAAACGTTCGTATTTTCGATTCATTCATAAAACACAACTGACAGAAAGAAGGTAGTCATCTGATTGTCTATGAATTTACAATAAATCGTTGATTTACATATGGCTCGAAGGAAAAATAAGAAAAATTTATGAAATCTTCAATAATCCCATTTTCTCAAGAGAATATCTCCGAATTATCTCCAAATTCGTTGCTATATCTATGCTCCGTCTATTTAAGGATCAATGATTTTACAAGAAAATTCAAAATGAATTTTTACCTTAAATCTTTCTAAAAAAAAGAAGTAACGAACAAATTTACATACACAATTGATATGCCTTATAGGGATGTGTTTTAAGTCATCATTTTTAGTCATGAATTGTGTATCTGAAGGAATTCAGATGAAATTGGGAAGCAAGACGTAAAGTACCAGTATTTCTGAAATATCTTACAACCGTGTAATAAGATATTCCCGAAATGGATTCCTTTTTTCCACAAGATTTTATGCGACGAATTTCTTTCGAGAATTCCAACTCAGAACTTTTATGTGAACTTAATATAACTCAGATATATCTACTTCCGACTCCCTCAATTACGTGAGTAAAATTCGGTAGTGATTGTGATATATGTATGTATAAATCCATACATGTATATCACCACCAAAAATTGGACATGATGACTTTTCTATTGTACCACTATGTTACCGTTAAATATTTATGTAATAACACTTATCAGGCACAGAGCGATATAAATCTTGCTGGTTTCGTTTTACTCTGGTTTTTTATGAACATTTTTGTTCAGACCTCAAAAGTACTGAACTACTACAAAATAAAAGTATTATTAAGATGGTAATGAATCAAAATGACTTTTGTTTAAACATATTTTATTGTTTTTCTTAAGGATTAAAACAAAATTTGTGCTTAGTTTCTTTTTGTTGTAGGCTTCAAGTTTATGGGACTGGGTTTTTTTGAAGCAAGGTAAATAATATAACTCATCGCATGTTTCATAATAACGAAAGATACTCTGGATATTGACCAAATGCTGAATCCTAGGAACAAGGCTATTCCACCGCCAAATGAGACTGGAACCAAAAAACAGTTTTAAACGGTAGGTAATAAATATTGTGTTTCATAGAAGACATACCTAAAAAGTCCTCAAAACTAAATAAAACATTCCTTCGAATTCGTGTTGTTGGAGGAAGTACTTCTAATTTAAAAATGAATTTCTTTTCTTGAGTGTTGTCATAGTCAGGCGTCCTGTGGAAAAAATTGTATTAGAAAATATTTAAAAAAATTTATATTTTAGAAATTCCAAAATAATTAAAATTATACAGTTACAATTATGTTGACGTACATATTATATCATCCGTTTTTACTACTTTTATACGCTTTTCTCTTGGCATTTTGCTCTCTTTATTTTCCTTTCATTTTACAGTAAAACGTAATAGCGGAAAAGATTTCAATTATTTTCGTTTACTTCCATCTTTAAATTTAGATTTGTAAATTCATCATATAAATAAATATCGATGGAACGATACTCACAGCACGAAATACCATCTTTAAATAAATCAAGTAGAAGATCAACATGAAAACCGTGATCTTGTTTCTTTAAAGGCTGGATCTCCTCTTAGTCCAAAGTCTCAATATTCCCTTCTTCAACCTATCTTAATAAAGACTCTAAGAGTTAACGTCTTATGTTTCATTTATTCGCCCACGCCAAATATTCCTGTCTAATATTCAGCGATCATTTGTAGAAAATTAAATAGGAACAACCGAAAACGGAAGAGCTACGAAAAGTCGAAGAATTATGAATAAAAAAATTCAAATTAAGTTCATAAACGGCCTCCAAAATGTAAGAGCTTGCCGAGAAAGTCAAAAGAGGTTACAGGAAAGGGGAATATTACTTAATCAGTAGACTCAAAAGGAACCTCTCTAAAATCAGAGTCCTGGGCAGTGAAAAGATAGAGCGTCGCAGATGCATATTTTAATCAACAGCGATTGTAATGCTCACTATATGCAAGGAGGTAACACAGATTTGAACTATTAGACAGTGAGTGTCTTTTAGATTTTCTAACTTACAATGGCAGATTGATTAATAATTCCTTGAGATGTTCCATAAATAGGACTAAGACACTTTGAAAATTACTAATAAAGGACCATTCAATTGATATGGAAGCAAGATCCATCCTACACCAATAATTCTAAAAAAAAAAAAAAAAAAAAAAACGGTTTAGTCTAAGACACGCCTGAATAAATGATAATTCTCCAATGATATTAAAGGAAATGAAAGACGTGTCTTTACTTCTGAAAAGATAAGATATTGACCATAATATACTGTCTTGTTTCGGTATATACTGTATACAGAGTAATTCCAAATAATACAAAATTTTATAGCGTGTGGCATGTAGGTACCTAATTTAAAAAGGGAAATTATAAAAATCAGCCCTTATTATAACTAGTGTTTCCATTTCCTTCTTAGTCCGCTTATCACCGAGAATTTTGCAAATCCACTTGTTTTTCGGAAAACTTTCCGTTATCAATCCACAAATTTTATTGGCTATCTAGAGAGATATCTTATTGGGTACTCCAAGCAAATCTACGACCCGCACTTCAAAAGTTATAAAATTCTTTTAAAAAGCTTATGTAGAGTGCAAAGATATACTACGAATTTTTATAGACCAAAAAACGAATAGTGCCATTTAACAGATTTCGAGGAAAAAAACAAAACGAAAATATTTCTGCAACTACAGTGTAGATGCTTAAAACAGGGAATTAAATAGTTCCCTATTCCCCATTACCTGAACCCCACACCAATTGCGATGGGATCCAGCTGCACGAAGGTGTTTCTTTTCGATTATGGTATATTTTATTTCATACCTTTCTCTTATTTCATGTTTCATATAAAGGGATCGCAGTAGCAAGAACTCCAATTTTAATAACGTGAAAGTAATCCATATCCATTCAATCCAAAAAATAGTAGATTTGGAGGTCCTAGTCATAACTAGCCTGGAACTCATATTTACAAACTGTTGCAGGATCCAAAGTCAGGCACCGTTACCAGTGCCGTATATATGTCTCTCAAAAGGGAAGTTCGAAATTTTCAAAGATCATCCAATAAATACATTATTAGATTTAAAACATTTCGGAGTCCTTTCGAGTCCTTTTCTGTTAAAGTTTTGTTTTGTAATGTTATCCTAACTACGAAATCAAATAAAGTAACATGTAATTTGCCCGTATGAGCGATCAATGGGCTGCTTAGGGGTTATGTCCCTAATTTGTACCAATTTCGCTAAGTTTTGTAATTTTGTATTCTGTTTTTGTCACATTGTATAAAAAACTTGTGGAAGCCCGTCGGCGTTGCCCTGCTGTAATATAGATACCTAGATGAGTGGGGGTGGGGGTGGGGTTGCTAGAGATGCATTATATCAAAGTTATCATCTGAAACGATCGCGCGATTCCGTACTGTAGGGTTTCACTCTGTGCCTGTGTATTTGTGTGTGTGTGTGTGTGTGTGTGCGCGTGTGTGTGTGTGTGTGTGTGAGTGTGGGTGCATATATTCATATATGTGGGAGAGTGTAGCTTTCTACGACGGCGCGCTTTCAGACAGTGCCCAAATATATATAAAACATGAAATTTTTGTATGGCAACCCTACCAAGGAGTTGTTCGATTGGTCCCATTTTCGAATTGTATTTCAATTTTCATGAAAACGCCGTATGTAAAATTTGGGCTCTCCGCGTCGACGCGCTCTCTGGCAGTTTCCAAAAATATAGCGAAAAACCCAAAAAAAACTTATGGCAACAACAAGAACGGGTTGCCAGATTTAGAGTATTTGTATGGCAACCTACGAAGGAGTTGCCCGATTAAGTCATTTTTAAACTTGTATTTACAATTTTTATGAAAACGCCGTGTACAAAATTTCAGCTTTCAACGTCGACGCGTTCTGAGGCAGTTTTTTAGGTCTCGACAACAGCGCATTTTATCCTATCTTTCAAGCTGGAACCAACCAAACACATCCACAAAATTACATTAAAATCTGTTGTGCGGTTTCGGAGATTAAGGTGTATGAACACAGTAGCAGGTGATTTTTATATATTATGATAGTAATCCTGAGGTGTAAATAGTTAAAAAATATACAATTGAAATCGGGAAAAATTCAATATAATAACTACAAACACTTCGCCGAGGCTCAAATTTGGTGGGAGTCACAAAGTGGAAAAAAGCTAATGGCAAGCAAGTTAATGTTATTGAACCCATTTTGGTAATTACAACGTACAAGGCAATGGTGTACTTCTTCCAATACATGAGGTCTGTTCGCGTACTCATTTTTGACACAATGTGCCATACTGAAATATTACGAACTTACACTAGTTTTAAAAACTAAATATATTACAGCTTTCTTTGGTATGTAATCATAATTTTCAAAAATTAGATGACTTTTTATATGGATGGAATAGTCGCTGGGCGCTGCCACATTTGTAAATTTATTTAATCTCGTATGGCATTCACTGCATAGTTTGGAGTGAGTGCAGTGAGTTGACTTACTTCCGTTTCTACAGCCTCTTTTCTTCACTAAAATCTAAATCACGCGCTAAATTTTAAACTAGACTCAATTGTCAAATGTCATTCCACACTTCTTCTTCTTCTTGTTTTTAAGGAAATTTCAGGAAAACAGTTTTCATTCTTTCATACTTCTTATATATTTATACTACCATACGAGTAAGATTTTACGCTGAAAATTTTTCCACGAGAAGTACGCGAACAAACCTATTAATGAAAGAAAACATTTAGTCGACTCTTTCGAAATGTACTAAAATGAAAGGAAAACCTCTATAAGTAATTGTGGGGTTAAAGCCCCTGGACACCCCCGCCTCTTATATACGGGTTTGAGCGTTACCAAATCGGCCCAAAATCCATTGCAAAGTCGGGCGACGTAAATTAAGCTATACGCACAACTCAAATAGCACTCAGTGCAATATGTAAACAAAGCAAATAACTTCAGCAAGAGGTTACCTGTAAATAATCAGGATCTAATGGAAAAAGAAAATTCTTAAGTAATAGCAAATTATAGATACAGATGACAGTAAAAGATCGTAAAAATTTTTATTTGATTAACAGAATCAGGAGGGGTAGAATATTGGTTACATCTCGTATCGAAGAGATGATTTTGTCTAGTATGTCATAACAGCTGAGCTTGGATCTAATATGCGCTTGAAAACGTTTACATTTTCAGAAGTTGAATTACAAAAAAAACTTAAACTCAACTAAATGTTAATAAAACCGGAACAGGAAATGTTCGCAAGAGCAAATAAGCTAGTAAGTCGTACTATGGATAATATAAGTGTTAACGATATTAGTAACAGTAGTAAGGTAGTATTAAAATTGACCTAATTGAAGTTTCTATCTTGATACAAGAGTATAATCCGCACAAATTAGATAATTTAATTAATTTACCGGCAGCAGAATGGCCAGAGAATATTAATAGTCTGCAAAATAGATATGAGTGAGATCCTTGTACCTACAACATCTGTGAAATATATCAGAGCAATCCGAAATTTAAACTTACCTTCAAATATTAATGAATTGGAAGCTCATTATTCATAACCATTCCTCCAATGACAATCAAGGAAATTAGGGAATTAGGGAAATTTAAATGTGAAATTATTTTAAGTTGAAAATAATTAATTATATCACTTACAAAGCATCCTGTTTGTATTTCAAAAATTAAAATTAAAATTAAGATTTCGAAAAATCAAACTCATACGATATTGATGAAAATAGTGAAATCTAAAATGGAAATAAATTTTTCAGCTACGTCTGTATCTGTACCATATACAAGCGCTATTCATCGAATAAGGACCACTCACTAATTATCTAATTGTTTCTATACCTGCTGCGCTATAAAATGCGGTTCTTCTCAAGTAAAATCCTTTTGTATTTTTGATGTTAGAATATCGAACAAAATACAAGGTATAAAGAAAATCTGGCTACCTATCGTCTTCCTATTGTTTTTACCTGCGAAATTTGTTCGAAGGAGGCCAACAGAGCGACATAATGAAGATTGTCATGATGACCGTTAAGCACCGAAAACCAGCCAAAGTGATATGGTTATATATCTCCGGCAAGGGACCTGGACCGCTACTCTTTATCCAGGGGACAATGAATAAGGCCCACTACGAACAAGTAATCCAGACAACTTCACTACCGCATTTTAATTCCCTGAATACCCCTGATATATCCTATACTTTAATGCATGATGGTGTGTCCTGTCATCGCACTGGATCTATTCAAAACCTGTTAAATTCTCATAATATCCCGATTCTTCCTTGGCCAGTAATTTTCCCGGCCTTAATCCTATAGAGAATGTCTGGAGTCACTAAAATCTCAAGTTTATTTCTCCCCTAATCAAAAGACTGATAGGATGGTGTATAAAAAATATACCATGGGCCGGATTCACTAACTCGGAGAGTTGTAGAGTTTTGGAGATGAGAGCTCTTTTGCCACTTAACTCTCCACTCGGAATTCTGTAGCCCGGGGAATTTGTATTGAGTGAAATTTACCAAACTCTCTATTGCACTCGGCAAAACTCTCGGCTGAGTTGTTTGTGAAGAAGTAAGAAAAATATTTCTCAACTGACAGTATTGTTTGCTTTTATTGTCCTTTGTGAGGGTACCAATGTACCTAGAATTTTCAAATTGAATTAAGGATTCACTGCATATCCTGGCTATGCTTACAAAAACAAATTAAGGACATCCTTGCAAGACTTACAGAGAAATAAGGATTTTGGTGTCGCAATGTACCCACTAAAAATTGTAATACACGCGAAAATGGTCAATTTGGTCGTTTTCCAGTACAGAAGAGATGCTATAAAAACTTTAAATATGCACATTAAAGCTTGTATGTAGGATAAAATCGCATCTATATTTTGTCCCCTAATTAGATATGTAATTAGTTTTTGAGTCAGCTAATTATTTTTGGAAATAACTGCAAAAGAAAAACGGCCATTTTTTCATCTTAGGAAGGACTAAGATGAAAAAATGGCCGGTTTTCGGTACAAAAATGGACATATTTTTCAACTCATCATTATGAAGAACTGGTGTGTCGTGGAAATTCACTTTCCATGACAAATATGTTCACAACAGGGTACTAATCAATGTGAAACAAAGAACGGAAGAAATATATTCCAAATATAGGAACTGGGGTGTATATGACCCAAGTGCAAAAATCCGTCTTTCAGCGGTAAAAGTCAGTTATAAAGTTAAAATGATTAAAAAAAAACTACACCACTCAACTACCGGCTTCTCCCTTTTTAATTTGACACCAAACATGACGTGTTTTGGAAACCCCCAATGCGGGGTGGTACGACCACTCCATCCCCAAAAGACCTTCCCCCAGAAATTGTTCACCTATATTTTTATACTCTAGATCCTAAATACGAAGGAAAAACCCTAATGCTATACGACTCTCCCACGCAGAGTTAGCCATCCTTCAATATTGCGATACTTCTCACGTTTTCCCTAACTCCCCAAGTATGTTAGAGAATCGCGAATGGAGAGTTAGGGAATTTTAATCGGGGAAAACGAAAATCCTCATGTCTCAAACTCCCAAACTCTCCGAATTACATAATCCGGCCCCAGATAGGAAAAGAACCAGTTATTAGTTCTAAGGGTGGCCATACTAAATATTGACATGTACAGGGTGGGCCAACTTGGACTGACTGATTTGAAATGCTTATAATAATTTTATTTTTAAAGTTTTTTTTTTTTATTTTTTTTTTGTAGTCTTAAATAGACCCATTAACTGCCAACGGGAGAATGGACACCATCTAAAGGATGTCATTTTTCATACTTAGCTTAAAAAAAATTTATAATTTATACTTTCATTTAAAAATAAATAAAATAAAAAACTTTAAAAATAAAAAAATTATAAGCATTTCAAATCAGTCAGTCCAAGTTGGCCCACCCTGTACAAGGACAAAATATAATTATATACAATTCATATTAATAAATAAACGACTAATCTAAAAATATTAATTTTCGTTACATAACGTTTCTTATATTATGCGATTTTAATAAAAAAAAAAAAGACAAAGCTTTGGGAAAATCTTAGTGCCCTTAATTCGATGAACATGGTATGTACTCAATCAAAAAAAAAAAAAAAACAATTGGAATCGATATCTCCAGCAGCAAAATTATGATTAGGTGTATAACCACCATCAGCATTTAAATAAACACCAACAGGAGCAAACACTAGTAAAAGTAATAGCAGGAAATTTTGCGAAGAATAGAAAAAACTCCATCGATTACTTAATTAATATATAAAAATGTTCCACCGTTTACGGATATGTATACATAACCTTTCAACTTAATGCAAAAAACAAACGGTTCAATTTGGATTAGACGTTGTCGAAAATTACAATGTTTTCGAATTCAAATTTTGAAGAGCATAAAAATTCCTGAACCGAAAATTTAAATATTTTTTTTTTAGAATTTTTTTTTTATTATTATTATTCAAATCCCTTTCGAAAATGTAACGTACTTTTCTACAACATCCGCATTTTAACATTGCCTTTAATTATATATTTTCTATTTCTTACTCTGTGGTCTTGTCTATTCTGTTCATAGTATATTCACTGCTGACACATTTCTGTGGGCATTTACAAGGGTTGAAAGTAATTACTGGCCAACTGAAATCCTGCAGACATGCCATTCCTGTGGCTGTACAAAATGGACCTTCTGAAAATAAACAAATATAATAAAAAAAAAATTGTTTTATTTTTTTTTCTCTATATAAAATTTTAAAATTAATTACATCATATCGTAGAAATAAGAAAGTTTCTACGATCATATCCTTCAAAATTTCAAATTTAAAATGTAACAAGCATGTAAAAAAGTACCCTTTAGTATGCCAAAAATAACATCCTATGCTATGAGATTAACGTGTCAAGCGTTGAGAAAATAAATTGACAACAGCCTCAGAAATAAATCTTGTTTATTGCAATTAGGGAATCGTGAGAGTTTTGCCTCAGGTCCATTGTTGCTTCCATCCTTAGAAAATTTCATGCAATTCGAATTAATTTTGCTCAAGGTATGTTGCAGGCAAGTTTTTGCTGTAACCCTGGCAACACTTAAGGTGGACTAATCATGTTGCACTTTTATAAAAGGTAATAAATGAGGGAGGCTATTTTTCGAGATTTATGACTGACGAAAAAAATGTTTCAGCAACAAATCGCCAATATTTTCCATTATGTGCGAGCGTTTTCAAAACCGAGTTACACCAAATGAGTGCCTGTAATGATACGAATAAAACAAAAGAAATATGGTCGTCCTGTGAACAGTCTGAACTGAGTTAGGTCACTTAAGGTTCACAATTTCAAAAAAATCGAGAATCGCCAATAACTTCGAAAATAGTGCGAACTCGAAAAAAAGTTATATAACATTTTCGATAGCAAATGGCCTGTACTTTCAACGCTTAAAATTTTTTACCATCTTGACGGGACAACCTGTATATTACGTGAAATCTATTATTTTATAAATAAATTGGGAAAAAAAAATATCTCCAAAATATTAGCATAGATATCGACTTCTTCTGATATATGAGAAGCGCTCATAGCTCAAAGCTTAATTACTTACTGATGACGCACCAGTTTGGATTATGTCATCCGCTCTCTCTAACTTATACAATTTTAATACCGATTTTAACCATGAATCGGATATACTTGAAGATATTTGCGTTTGATTTTATTCCGCAAAATTATCAGCTACGCACCTTTAAATATTGCTCAAGAAGAATATTCTGTAATTATTTTTTAGACTACCAGAACGAGCTTAACACAAGCTCGCTGCATGGACACGTTTAATAAATAAACGGTCAACAATACAAGCGTTTCATCACTTAGTCGGTGTTAGTATTAGTCGTCAACAACAAAATGCTCAGTCAAATTATTAACAGCAATGCACATGCGATTAATAGGTTCATACATGCCAATGTTAGACCTTGAGGAGTTGCCATGCAATAGAGGTAGCCTTCTTAAATTTTTTGTCAAGTAACAACGGGGAATCAACATTCGCATTTAAGAGTTGGTGAACAAAAGCTACATCGGCAACCATGCGACGTTTCTCAAGTGAGTGCATGTTAGCGACCTTCATAGGGTTGAATAATTAATGAATTATTCCAGGGTAGGTGCATGAGAGCAAATCGTAAAAAGTTTCTCTGAACAGACTCGATGCGCTCGATGTGTGTACCGTAAAAAGGAGACCAGACCTGGCTAGTGTATACAAGTAGTGGTCTCAGAAATCAAGTGTACAAACGCAATGTTAGGGTAGGATTCGAAAACTGTCGGGACCAACGTTTTATAAAACCCAGCATAGAACTACTCTTTAATACCGCGCAGTTTATATGGGAAATAAAATTTAATCTGTGGTCACATTTGACACACAAGTCATAGACAGAGTACACACGGCGAATCGAGGAATCCGAGAACTCTTAATCATAAGTGATTGGTGTCTGATTCCTATGGAAAGTCATAACCTCACATTTGTCGATATTGAGTACTAAATTATTGTTCTCGCAACAATTGTAAAATTTTTCAAGGTCAACCTGTACCTGTTCACGATCGTGAACAAATTTAATCTGAGCGAAAAGCTTAATGTCGTCAGCATAAATCAAGACCTTGCAGTACCTCACAACAGAAGCAATGTCGTCTATAGACAGAATAAAGAACATTGGGCCCAAATAACTCCCTTGAGGTACGCCAGACGAAGCCTTCAAGACTCTAGAGATGGAATGGCGAAATAAGATTTGGTATGTTCTGTTATCTAAATAAGACTCTGTCCATTTTAAAAATGTTGGGGGAAACCAATACTTTTCCTTTTTAAGAAGTCTCACGTAGTAAGATAACTTGTCGAACGCTGTCTGTATAAATACTGTTTGATAGCCTTTTGCCAACCCGCCAATGGTATCTGAGACAAATTCCAGCAAGTTGGTACTTGTAGACCTGCCTGAAATAAACCCATGTTGGTTTGAAGACAGCAAATTCTTACAGGAAGTTGATAGTTGACAGTAAATGATAGATTCGAATAATTTGGGAATGCAAGATAATTTTGCAATAGGCCCATAGTTAGAACTTTCATCTTTACTACCTTTTTTGTGGATAGGTATGATAAAAGAGTCTTTCAATTGAAGCTCAATCCCGAGTTCACACTTCAAACCCTATGGAAGAATCTAGCAAAAGCTGTACTTGCCCAAATGCATATTTATGTCTAATGATCTTAAAACCGATCTCCCCATATTCCCTGAACACCAGTTTCTGGCTGCTTTTTAGAGCAGTATAAATTTTCTTATATAACAAATCTGGTCCTCAGAAAATGATAACTAATTTCATATCCACTGCTAAGCTTTTGACGATCCTTGAATATTTTTAGAGTTGTAGTTAAGAATAAATTATACAGCATGGCTTTATGGCGGAAGATCTACATGTTCAAATTTGGTTTACAATCTCGATGGAATTGGAAACGGGTTACAGATCGATTGCATCTACACCGACATGATCGTGTGAATATTGATCTGTTGTTGCCCGAAAATTTTTATCTGTTCTAAGTTAGATATCTTCTTATCTTACAAACCAATCACAATACGTCAAGGTTGGAATTGTACTCTTCATACATTTACCGCCGGAATTTCTCAAGGTAGTCATTTAAGTCACCTACTTTTTATAATTTTCATTAATTATGTAGTGAGCATTTTCCCTTTTACACAGGGTCTTTTAATTATATGTATGCTGACGATCTCTAGTTATTTGTTTTCTACACAGGAGGATTGATTGAAACTTCAATCTGGAAGTTGGCAAGTTACAGGATTGGTGCACAACAAATAAATTAGAATAAAATGTGGATAAGTATAAGTATCATTTTCGATAGAAAACTGTGCTCATCCTCACACGCGTGAACTACATATATACTGATATATACTTATAAGATATTTAATGGCTACAGTATCTTATTGCAGAATCGAGTATCTAAAAAGAAATTTCATTCAATATGCTCTTAGAGGCCTTTTCCGCTATGATAAAATGCCATCTAATAATTCTAGTTGGCAATTTCTACATCTACAAAATACTTAATTTGATTGTGATATAACAGTACTATTGCGTAAATGAGACGCATGAAAAAACTCTCAGTACCCATGTTTTCTGCAATTTTATCTGTAGTATGAAAGTAGGACTTCAAGCTATAATTTCATATACAAATTATCCAACTACGGCCGCACACTAATCTTTATCAGCTTGTATCGTCAACATCTAATAGTTACCTTTACATCCACTGAAATTATGCATTTTGAATGTTTAAAAATGTTAACTAAAAGTCATTCTTATTCCTTATTTCATACAAGAGCCACTTGGGCACATTACACGTTACTTATATGTTTACATACGAACTTTTAAGTTTGCCTCATGCTTCTACATGATCTCAAGACAAAAAATTCACCCGGGGTTTAAACTAAAACATTTGATTGCAAACCGAGTCAAGTCTGTAATTTTCACCTAGCATCATACTAAAATGACAGATAAATAAACCTCAATTTACGAACGCACACATTAAATTTGATTCGAATCAACTCTCCTCATCCGTCCTGACAGTCTGGTTTCATTGCTACTGCCGACCGAAATGAACACATTTAAGCGATCATCAGATGGAGAGTCTTGTTAAAAATTAAGAATTCGAAAGTCTTGTTATATATAATGATATCAGTAGATTATTATTAGTGAATTGTTGAATATAACTTAGTTTGTTAAAAAATGGTCATTGTTTTACTTAAAAACAAGCCAACTAAGTCTACAAGCCTCATGTATAGAGTAATTTACCATAGGCAAAAAAGGCATTAAAAGTATATCCTAAATAGTCTCAAACGCAAATCAGCAGATAGCCACAGTGTCCTTAACGCATCATAAGCATTATCTAATGTAGATTTTATATGATCGCAGCATCTCAAACGATTATTCACTTTATCAAGCATAAGTAATATAAAAGTCAGAGTTAGAGTTGAAGATAACAAGAAGTTGATTTTTAATTGACACATTTCTACACGATTATTATTTATTCTTTATTTAGTCGTCAATTAGTCCACGGGGTGTACATGAGCACAATTGTACATCATCTGCATATAGATGCAACTGAACATCACGTCTGATATCACATAAATCGTTTATATAGAGATTAAATAGAAGAGGTCCTAAGACTGACCCCTGAGTAATGCCATAGGACAAGTGCAAAAGCTCTATATATTTTCAAGAAGATAGTGAACATTTTTATAAATTGCTAGAATTTTTCAAACCCCTCAAGAAGTGAATCGGCAAATATGGAAGTTGCTAAAAATGCTTAATCCTAAAGTATTCTAAATGTAAACAAGTTCCTTTACGATTGCTATAAAAAATATTTCTTACTTTACTTACTCAGCTTATAATCTATACAAAAACAAAAAAACTTAGTTGGCACTTACCAGAAAAAGGATAAAAAAATGGCACACAGTCGCACAATGACAAGGCCATATCAATGCGACATTTCATCAAACAAATCGCTTTACTAAAAATCTTGAAAATATCAAAAGATTATATTTCACCTGTTTTGAACTTTCTGTAATACAAACCGGCAGATTATCGTAGGCTTCATCAGGAAACACACACTTCCTTTGACTCGGTGATAGATCTCGCAAGGAATTGCTTGCCCTTAAAGTAGAAATACTAACAATTGTAATTGAAAGAGATAATAGCATAAAGAAAAGTACACAGTTTCCACGACTCGGTAATATACTTTGATCTCATTCAACATCTCCATGTCAGTAGCTTCCAGCTCCATTGAGTAAGCTTCGTAAGGTGTATGAATGACGGCCTGAAAGTTTAAGATATTTTTTTTTATAAAATAAGGGATCTGACCTCCAAAATTTATTTAATAAGGACCAAACTCAAATATTATATGACTTTTTCAAGCTCATCAAATGCATTGAATTGATATACCTCACTACATAAAAATTTGGGGACACAACCCAAAGCAATTACATTGTCAATTTCTTTACCACAACATCGTTGTCAGGAACATAAAGTTTGATGAAACACTGGCGTCTTCTATTAACACAAGTGGCAGGTTTCCTGAGTGAGCCTTCTTTAGTTTGGCTACATTTATACAAAGAAAAACAAAACAGAAGATTGAAACTTCCAATATAGTGAAAACCCATTACAATTACCTGTTATTAAATATGTCTGGGATAAGAGAATTTATACTGTAACATAGTCCCCTTTCAGTCATTAATAGCTGCACGTCTATAGGTATGTCGCTATCAAAAACGGTTACTTCTTGCTTAAGAGTTTTAGCAATTTGAAAAACTTCAACTAAATCTAACTCTGCAATTCGCTCATCAGTAGAGTAATGCGCAAGATTTTCGTAGCTTTCCACCGTAGTATTTATAACAGTGGATAAAAAATCGTAAAAATAAGTATAGTCATCATCGATTACGGTTATATTCCATTTCCTGTAAATTGCATAAACCAGCAAAATTGTAAGAAATACTCTCAAGTGATCAATTGACACACACAAACAAAAAAGTACTTACCTCAGAAGGAATTCGTTTGCCAAAGTTTTGTCTATACGATTCCTATAGCAAAGTGTTACCGCTGGCAAAATACTATTCCAAGCCCTATAATCTCTTTCCAAAGACATCACTGTTGGGTTACCTTCGTACCGTTGAAATTGAAACCAACTGATATAGCCAGCTCCTAACAATGCCATAACGACCATCATGGACCAAAATATCCTGGGGATAGACAATTTTTGAACATCAAAAAATAAATAAAAGAAAAAGACCAGGATACCTCTCGAAAGGATGAAGACTACCATTAAAAGTATGCTTCAGACCATGAATACCACTTTCCAATGAAACATCCTTGAAGCACAGCACTATTTTCCGGCTGAACATTCTAAAACATTCAGTCAACTTCATTGCAGAAGTGCTGAAATGAAAATAATAGTAAATGGAGCCCCGCACCATTCACCTGGAAATGCAATTTTTATGGATCCACTCTTAGGTCTAGGAATGCTCGTTTTTATTGTTCATTAACTCCCATGTGCATGTAGCTATATAGCTGATGGCACTTAAAATGGCTTTTTACAGTCCTTAATAGGTTTTGACTCCTCTTCGCTCTTATCATCGAAATTACATTAAAAGCAACCAATATTTTACTACACTGTAATTGTCGGTGTAAAACGACTGATTTTATCGTTTCTTTGTATTCGGGGATTTAATGGGATAAAAGTGGATTGATGAAAAAACTGAAATAAATCGCATGGAGCTTAAGAGGCAACTATAAGAATTCATTAGAATTTTTCTTTTCCTTGAAATGGTAGCAATTATTCCCTGGGCTCACTAATGTAAGTAAATAAAATGTGGCAAATGGAAACACAAATTTGAAACATATTGAGGGCAAAACGTATTAAACTTGGTTAAAGAGCGTTAAACGGATACAGTCTATCGTCATTCTCATTAGAGTCTATTTTTATTTCTATGTTAGCCTAAAGGATAAAATTTCTAGTATTTTGTACTTACTTTTGGCTCACTTTTTCGTTAATTTATTGTATAATTATATTTTTTCAGCCATTCCACACGAAACGATCCAAATGGGATTGTTTTGGCCCCGACGAAATCCAATTTGAATGAAACTTTCACAGTTTCAATGGAGTACCAAAATATCTTTTTACCCATATTTTTTTGATCTCCTCTACCCACGCCCCCACACAATTTCAATTTCAATTTATTTATACTGCTTGGCTGTACAACAAGACTTACAATCTTTTTGTTTGCGCAATTAATTTTAATAACAACAAAATACTAATTTTAGTTGAGTTTCAATGTAATCCAAAATATGAATTAAAGCTAAGTGACTACGTTACTAACTAATGGAAAAAATATAACAATGCAAAGGTAAATGGCGAGAGCCAGAGGTGGAAGGAAGGATAGGAGCAGCATCACACATGTAAACTATAATCGTTGGGATATATTAAAAAATGTTTTTAAACTATTTCTGCATCGGCTGGCTGAGGTCGTCCGTTGAATGTCAGGCAGGTAGAGAGTTCCAGATATTTGTTGCATGGACAACGTAAAGGCTGAACTACGTTGACGGGCGTAGGACCACGAAAGCACAAATTCAAATGGATGCAACTATATTAAACTTTACGTGATTATGCAAAGTTTCGTTAAAATTTCGTTCACTTGTGGTTCCACGGTTATTCGTGGCTAACTTCAGTCATAAAATTGTTAATTGTGTTATGGTATTTTTTTAAAAAAACGCGTACTTGATAGTTCACTTTTTAATTATGGATATTCCTAACAGTTTACAATTCTAACTAAATTAATTATTAATAACTAGCTATACAGATAACATGTGCAGCCCGCGCCGATATACACCCGAATGTCTGTTTCAGTTTCCCAGGTATTTCATTAGGTGACATTCGAGTAAAACGATGTGGGGTGTCATTGCCAGATATAACATTTCCTCCTCACTTAATTGCACGTAGATGGGTCAAACCTAACAACTGGTCGTCGATCTCTCTCTGACCGTCGGAGTGGTGTTGCTGCTGCATCTACCGATGCTGATGCTTTCGGCGATCCTCTATTATTAACAGGTGAATTGCGACTACTTCGGCTGCTTTGAACAGCGCTGGTTAATCTTCTGGCTTGAGATTCTTTTCTACAATATGGTATTCTCAGCTTCTTCAAAAATTGGCTCATACATGTCTTCTGACCTCAATTTCTTCCTAGACACATTTCATTATCGATATGGCATCCTTCAATCCAGTGCTTCGACCCTGTAAAGCCACATCAGCCGGTTGCAGAAGACATAATATTCTTTTTGCAACTATCTTTGCCAATCGAACTTCCCACTTTTTGCAATATCATCACCGTTGCATTTTCCATTTATCATTTTATCTGGAGTATTCAAAATCAGAGAATAATTTTCATATTCGACTCTTGTAACGGCCAAATGTCCTGATGAAAGCTGTTCAAGTAGTCGACCAATCGTGTTACCTTCATACATGGCAGGAAGAGGTTGGAGGTAAGCAACTTAAACATAGCCGATTAGTAGCTGACTGGTCAATCTTGCCGATCATACAGATTCACCGCTATGACCTTTATGATGGCGTCACAAAATTCCGAATAAGTTGGAAATTTTTAACGTAGGGCATTACCATTTTAAGGTAGGGCATTGCCCCTCTATGCCCTACCCTAGCTACGGCCCTGGGTATACTTGAGACGTAATGGCAAAAGTTAAAGTTAATTATAACTGGATTATAAAAAAAAATGTTTTTATCGTGGTACTTTCATGTAGGTAAGAGAGGCTGAATCCTACAGCAATTCTGGCTCAGTGATTTCCAAGATGAAATTAAATATTTTGTCCAATGCACGATAAACTTAATTTGAAAGCCACCCCATGAATTTTACTGAGAGCTCACACTTCACTTTTTCCTTCACAATGCGGGAGCTCTGAACTCTCTGGAAAATTGCTGCTCTTCTTCATACTAATGTACATGAAAATTCGGTTCAGCTTTAATGGACAATTTTAGCTTATCTCCCTTCAGATAAAAGACATTTAGTTGATGAAAATATATTTTCCATTAGGAAGTTTTGTGGTCTTGACGAAGTAATTTTTTAATTTTTTTTTTTTAATCAATTTATTTCGGGAGCAATAAATTTTATGGTTATAGGACCAAAGAAAATAAATAATACAAAGGAAAATCAAAATCAATTGATATAAACCGCAAGCTATGAACTTTGCGAATTCATCATGGATAAGTACAAAACAATAGTCCTGTCCTCATAATGAAATTATCCGGGTTTTGGTGAAAAATGATTTTTAATTAATTTTCTATAATAGCAGGAAGACAGATTCAAAAAATGTTAATACTTTTTACAAGTTTGATAAACTTACAGAGCTTACAGTACTTATTCCATGTAGTACAAATATCTCGGATTATTGACTTATCATCAAATGGACTAAATTTTGATATTTATACGGTCGTCACAACATCCATGATAATTTAGGTGCGATTATATGGTGACATATAGAACGAACTTTAATGTGGAGCTAGCATACAGGGTGTTTCCCACTAGGAGGTCAATAGAGCGGGAGGTGATAATACTCATCTAGACGAACCAAAAATTGTATGGCAGGGGGGGGGGCATATCAAGCGTTTAGAAGTTACAGGGTGATTAAGAAAAAAAGCTAGTTTTTTACAAAACACCCTGTATCTTAAAAACTAGAGGGCGTACGGTCACAGCTAAGAGCTCATTGTATGCAGAACTTCATGGCCTTTTAGCCCCATACCCCCCCATATTTTTGCAACAAGGTCGTTAACATAATTTTTTTTTATAAAAACTGTAAACTCTAGACCTTCCTCTTTAAGTTGAGCTATTACACGCAATGTACTATCTGAAGCCCTTTAAGAGTTATTAGCTCTAAACTTATTCTTAAACCTATTTTCAAACCTATCCTCAACGATAATTTGTTCCCTTGGCACGTCATTTTAAAAAATATCATCTAATTTCGGTGTGACCTGAATAGGTTATGAGTTAATAACTGTTTAACGGCTACAGTTAACACATATGGTGTAATAGGTCACATTAAAGAGAGTCTACAGCTTACAGTTTTTATTAAAAAACAGTAATGTTAACGACCTTGTTGCAAAAATAATAGAGGTTAAATTAAAAAAAGGTAAGAAAATCCGAAATTTTTAGTTTAGACAACCATAATTCTTTATGGGGGGGTATGGGGCTAATTGAGCAGTCGTTGAAAAGGCCATGAAGTTCTGCATACAATGAGCTCTTAACTGTGACCGTACGTCGTGTAGTTTTTAAGATACAGAATGTTTTGTAAAAAACTAGCTTTTTTTCTTAATCCTCCTGTAACTCCTAAACGGTTATATGCCCCCCCCCCCCACTGCCATACAATTTTTGGTTTGTCTAGATGAGTACTATCACCTCCCGCTCTATTGAGCTCCTAGTGGGAAACACCCTGTATACAGATAATGTGGTTTGGTTTCATGCGCACAGAAACTGAAACTCTGCTGAATCTAACACATATGCACAAGGTGGTAATCAGTGTTTCGGCAGTCACTGCTCATATCTGTAGGATAGGCTCGGTAGGTCTTTCAGAGAAGGAGCATGACAAGAGATGTTGTGGAGGAAATTCTTTAGCTTCTACTGCTATCGGATCGTATAGCAGAAATCCTCTAGGATAGCACTTTCTATCTTGAATTAAAGTAATGATTTTAAGATTTTTTTTACTTATTGTCAATGAGAATGTATGACAGTATGAATTTTAAATGTTGTTTATAAGCAACATTAGGATATAAGCCAACAATATCGTATTTTATTTTTAGTATAGAAAAAAATGAGTTATAAAAAAAATATAAAAGCAAAAGATATTCCATATCTTATAACAATTTTTAGAATAAAGTTAAAAATATTCTGTAATGTAGAAATTCAACATTATAAAAACATTGTGCAATGTAATTACATATTTTACAAAATAAAAAAAAAGGTATATAATATTTCAAATCTCTTCGGTGTTTTAAAAATCTTAGGAATAATTAATTGTGTATCTGAACATGTATATGTACACAAATGAATATTTTCTATAAAATCGCTTTTTTCACTTTTTCTTGTTCGGAGCAACCAAGTTGCTTTCTACGCTATTTTCAAGCTCACAGAGCTACTTTAGAACGCTTTCGAAGTCACTATAGCGTGTTGTTCTGAACAGACTCATTTTACATATGAGAAACGGCTAAATTTAGTCGATTCGTCGATATTTTTTTGGCGTTTTTTTGTAGTCGATTTTTTCTACAATTAGTCGGATTAGTCTATTCATCGATAAGAGAAGTTGAGAATAGAATATCTGTTATTGGGCAATGGTAGGTACATAACTTATATGTATCAACATATCATTACGTTCAGCATTGCGGAGCTTGAATCAAGGTAAAGGTAAACATATGATATATGTTTGTTTATTTCCCATGATGCAAGACCCGGCACTGTGAGGTACATGACGGTCAACTTTTTCAAGTGCATGTGCATTGTGTACTTGAAAATAGGTTGCAACATTTTATGACTTACTCGAATTTGTTTTAATTGTAATGCGACTGCATTTTAACATATGGGGAATGCTTGTTCTTTGAACAAATGAGGTTCTACCGAAATCTTTGGGTAAGCGAAACTAATGTGGGAAAATGTCGCATATTTTTTATGTGGAAGTATTTGCTCTTAGAAAGTGATTTCGAAATCACTGTAGGTGTTTTCACTACCGCTGAGATGATTTCGTTTGACATGTGCTACACTTAAATACCAAATTGGCATGTAAAATAATTAATTACATAAACAAGGCTTTTGTAATTAAAATGATATATTGTCATATAAATGTCAGCAACTATTAATATATATTTAATTTAATTTTAAATTTCTTCCTTACAAATTTATTGACAAATGTAGTATACAACAAATGTCAAATGATACAGTTTGAGAAAAAGTGGAAACCGAAAATAGGCGCGTTCGGGCAAATTTTCGTGATTTCCGACGAGATTTCATTGAAATTACGCAAAAATGAGATGATTTTGATTTAGTTTTTTGTACTCGAAATTACGTGATTTCGTCAAAATCATGTTGAAACAGCGAAATTACGTGATTTTGATGCAGTGAAAACGCCCTATAAGTATACATTTGGATGTTTTAAAATTGTTTTAAAGGTTGTTCCTTTGTTTAGAATATCTTCCAAAGAATTTAGAAATTCTCTTCCGTGGGAACTGAAATTTGGATTTAGAGATTTGGGTATTTTATTAGATATTTGAATTACGATAAATGGTTTAATAGAGTACTGGCGTTTTTAGGAGTTTTTATGTCTACTGGGGGCTTTGGAGAAGGTGATTACATGGTGAGCAAAGCAAATCAACTTCAAGACCAGGTCATTTCAATACCTTCTTCTTCTTGACGGTTAGATGGCTCTGCAACTTCCTGAAAAATTGGCTTTTTGAATAGCACCATAAATTATTATTTTTTTTTTTTTATATATATATTTTAGATAGCATATACAATACACTTTCTTATCTATCCCCAGCACCATATTCAGAATTTTCTCACGATTAACTAAATTGTGATTAACAATTTGAAATATATTACTGCTATTTTCGTATCGTTCGCAAGCACTACACTTCCACTTTATTGTACCTTTTTTTCTGCACAACATAATTTTTATCATTGCACGTTTTTTTAACCACACCCGTAGATCTTTAATTTTAATTTGTTTTTTTAGAAAATGAGATAAACTTCACGATAATTTTTTGATTTTAAAAATAATAATTTGTTACGAATAAAATATTTCGTTCACTTGATTTATTTATTTCACAGCTCTCATTTATCACACTCGTTTGAGTAACATGACATTGCGCCGAAGAATGTCATTGGCTCAACTTTACCGGCATCTTACAGTTGATAACTGGAAAAAAGTTAAATAGTTTTTTTATTCAACTTTTAGAAATAAATGAAATTTTTTAAACCCATAGGTGATATTCAGTAATGAATGCCGCTTAGAGGCAGTGACGGAATCTGCCCAATATGAGAGAAGAAGACCAGGAGAGAGATATAAAAACGACTGCATAGTAAAAACTGTCAAACATCCACCGGGAATAATGATTTGGAACTTCATCAGCCAAGAGATGGCCCTGATCCAAAATATTTTTGTTGAAGGAGCGATGCGCCAGGGCCAATATAAATTAGCCCTTTCCGATGTCCTGCTTCCATATATCAATTCTCTACAATACACTATATAATCTTACAGTAATGTGTAAAAACGATTTAATTAATACAAAAAAAAAAGCAATGTCTTTTACAATCAATTTTTCATATACAGGGTGTTCCGGGAATTATGGGACAAACTAAAACAGATGAAAGTAGAGCTTATCTGGGATCGAAAACGTCGTTTCACATTTTTCCAATTGATGCTTTGCTTTCAAGATTTTCGCATTTTTCTTACTTTTCGCAAAAAACGTGATTTTTTGATCATTTATTTTGTTATTTTTTTTTTTTTTTTTTTTTATTTACTTGAATTTTATAACTAATTACTTTTTCAAAAATGGACACTTGGTGCATTCTAATAATAAATAAAAAATTTCCCAGAAGCTATTATTTCTAAAGTAATTCGAGTTTAAATTGAAGTATATAATAGTGTTAAACAAACTTTGAATTAATTCAAAGGTAAATTACATGGAATTTCGTCATAAAAAATTTTTTGTTAGGTATCTCTAAAAACTACCTCAACTTGTACCCTTTCTAATAGTGTCAACCATCCTATGTTTAATTTCTACCTTTTCCCTAAAACTAGCCTCTTTTCATATAAAGATATGTTTTGGGGTTATATGACCCGGTATTCTACTTTATCTTATAGAAAAACTTATTTGGTTTTTTTAAGCCATCATTTATTTTAGAGATCCAATATTTCGGTCTTTGGTGTAGACCATTATCAAGGCTGACAAAAAGGGGGAAAACAAATCAAAAATTAATTGATTCAAAATTAACAATTTGTTTTTATTACCTTGAGAAACTTGGTGTTTCAGGAAGAACATTTATTTGTGGGTTGTTTATAACCTCATGTCAAAAATATTTAAAATTTAAACTTTAAAGACTTAAAACTTTAAAACCTTTTTAGCAATTTCTTAAGGAAATTAAACACAAATTTATAAGTTGACTAGAACGATAAAAAAAATAAAAAAGGTAAAAACACGCACTCCAAAAAAAGAAAATATCACAGTAATTAACATTGATGTCACACATTTTATGAGATACAATTGACGATAAAAATAAATAACGATTAAGAACTAAAGACTGAGGACTGAGAGAAACTAACAATTCTAACTTGTGCTATTTCGGTAGATGTCACTTTTGGAGCTGTCATTTTTTGACATTTGACAAGTAGAAACTACCCCATTAATAAAAATGGAACGATACACTATTCAACTACGCATTGAAATTATTAAAATTCACTATAAAAATGGTGAAAATGTGGCAGAGACGGTTCGTAAAACTGGAACATTTTTGGGTCGTCGTGAAGCACCTTGTCGGACCGCAATACAGAAATTGGTACAAAAATTCGGGCTGTCGGGACAAGTTGCTGTAGCCGAAAGTGTTGAAGAAAACCCAGGTTTGTCCATTCCTCGTCGTTCTTTGGAATTAGGCATTCCACAAACGTCATTACACCGTATTTTGCGTAAAGATTTGGGTCTTAAGGCTTATAAAGTTCAGTTAACACAAGAACTCAAGCCGGCCGATCATCAACAACGTCGAGTCTTTGCTGATTGGGTCCTTGAAATGCATGAAAATGATCCGGAATTCCATCGAAAACTCATCTTGAGTGATGAGGGCCATTTCCACCTCGATGGCTTCATCAACAAGCAAAATTGTCGCATCTGGGGCTCGGAAAACCCAAGATTTATTGTTGAAAAGCCTCTCTATCCTCAACGTGTGACTGTTTGGTGCGGTTTATGGTCCCGCGGGGTCATTGGACCATACTTTTTCGAAAATGAGGCTGGAGCAACAGTTACGGTGAATAGATTGCGCTATCGACATAGATTAATGATTTTTTATGGCCGGAATTGGATGGTATTGATCTGGACAACGTTTACTTTCAACAAGACGGCGCTACGTGCCATACAAGCAACGAAACCATTGATCTTTTACGGGAAAAGTTTCCGGACCGTGTTATCTCTCGAAGAGGTGATCACAATTGGCCACCGAGATCTTGTGACTTAACACCTTGCGACTTCTTCCTTTGGGGCCACGTGAAAGAGAAGGTCTACGCCAACAGCCCAGCGTCGATTCAAGACCTCAAAGATGGAATTCGTGAGGTTATCGAGGACATAAGGCAGCCACTTTGCGATTTGATTATGGAAAATTTCATGAAAAGGATATGGTCCTGTAGGCGTGGTCGCGGTGGTCATTTGGCTGCTGTTATTTTCCATACCTTCCTCTTTATAATGAAATAAAGATCCGATCATTTATCTCAAAAATGGCATTTTTCTTTGAATATCAAAATAACACCTCTTATTGGAAAACCCTTTACGTCGCGCTAGTGGGAAAAGAATCGTTATCATGTTGAGTGTGCACATGAATTGATTAAATTTTTGTATTGCGGGTGAATGTATTGCGTATCAATCTTGAAATTTGTTGCATTGGGCTTATTTGATTGTATGTAGGGGGCTTCTATGTTTTTCATTTTCCTCCAGTTTTGCTCTTTATCTAGGATTTTTTGATTTTCAAAGTCGAACGTGTGTGAGTTTTTAATTGCATGCGCTAAACAGGCTGTGTTGTAGTTGCGTTCATCTTTTTGTTGGTTACTGTCATTTCGCGTGAACTTAGATGTCCTATTATAATCATTTAAATGTTCCCGCATACCTATTTTTATGTCTCTCCCTGTCTCTCCAATGTAGACCTTGCTGCAATTGTTTGTTTGGCACTTGACTTCATATATAGCACCCTTTATTAGTTTTGCAATTTTTGTTTTAGTATCTGAGTAGAAGATTAGTCTTAATTGGTTTTGAGGCTGGAGCCCCAATCTAATGTTGGTATTGTTATTTTTTAGGGTGGATATGATTTTATTACTTATGTGTGGTATGTATGTAAGTTTTTGTATATAGGTATTTGTGTATTTCGGTTATGTGTATTGTCGGTTGTTTGTTAATGTTACTTTGAGCGTATTTGACATGTTTAATGATTTTATTAATGATGCTATTGGGATAGTTGTTGGAGGACAAAATCCGATGGATCCGGCTATAGTTATTATTGTGGTAATTTGCATTACTCGGAGCGATTACCCTTTTAGCAAAAGAAAGTGTCACGGTAAATTTCATTCTGTGGGGGTGGGCCGATAAGAAATTTAATAGCCGCCCTGATGCCACAGGTTTACTCTACCAATCTGTTAGGATTCAATTGTTTACTCTGCATAGCATCATGTCCAAGAAAGGAATGCTTTGTAAGATGGGATTTTCTTCTTCATTTTATGCGGTCATGCTTGTTATTAAAAATTCTTAGAGTTTCATCTATGGCATGCGTAGGTAACACTGTTATGATGTCATCCACATATTTTTTGATGAAAGACAGTATTTTTACCCGACAAAAATTCTTTTATGACGAAATTCCATGTAATTTACCCTTGAATTAATTCAAAGTTTGTTTAACATTATTTTATATGCTTCAATTGAAACTCGAATTACTTTGAAAATAATAGCTTCTGGGAAATTTTTTATTTATTATTAGAATGCACCAAGTGTCCATTTAAGAAAAATGATTAGTTATAAAATTCAAGTAAATAAAAGAAAAAAACAAAAACAAATTAATGATCAAAAAATCACGTTTTTTGCGAAAAATGCGAAAATCTTGAAAGCAAAGCATCAATTGGAAAAATGTGAAATGACGTTTTCGATCCCAAATAAACTCTACTTTCATCTGGAGGGTAATTCTGATCTTTTGTCGTACTTTAATGTCAAAATATACGCGTAAATGAATTGAGCTTTTCTACTGATTTTTTCGTATTTTTATTCAGTTAAGCATGCCTTGCATTACGTAGAATGAACTGAAACAGACACTTCACATAACAAATTCAAAAATATTTTTCCATTTTAAGCACTTGTATTGTTTTAAGTTGGTATAGAAAATCCATTTATTATCGTATACAATTTTTGTCACAACCTCGGAAGGAGTTGACTAATTTTTCATACTTTCAGGCGTGTATTACATTAATTCATTTCAAATTCATTTTAGTTTATTTTGTGGTTGATGAAAAGGATAAATCAAGATGAATATGGTGAATATAAAAGTACGACAAATTTGAGGTTAAATGTCAAAATATGTGAATAAAATATACGCCTAAGCTACGACAAAGAGATCAGAATCACCCCCTGTTTTAGTTTGGCCCATAGTTCCCGGAATTTTATTTTTTATTTATTTTTTTATCTTTATGTGCTTGGTTTCCCTTTTCTTTGTTTTTGTTTATTAATTGTTTGATTTTAGTTTGAAGCACATGATATCGTAGTTGATTTAGGATATAGATGTTCTTTTTTTTACGCCTCAATACTTACTTTTTCCTTCTTTTTTAATGTACTTATATATAAGATATAATATCTTGTGTACAGAAATAAATAAATGATAATTCTAATTCTAATTCTAACACCCTGTATATAAAACATTTTCTTAATATTGAAAGTGCATCTAATTCATTGAACATGTAGGTACTGTATATAAAAGTGTCATAATAAAAATATGAATAATAGTATTCAGAATTTTATATCACAAAGCCTACAACAAAGAAGATAGCAGTCCAAAAATTATATTATAAAAATAAAATAGTTCTATACAAAAGAAAATAAAAGAAAGAAGATTCAATAAACATAACAAATATATATAAAAAAAAAATCTTCAACAACAGTAAAATAAGAATTTGGTTTTATTATTCATTTTATTTAATTATATTCTAAATGATTAAACAAATAAATTTTTTTTTTTCATATACACACCAAAATCTGGGGCCTCAAAAAAATTGACGCCCAAGGAATTAAATTGATATTCGAAGATGAACAAAAAGGATTCAACTTTTAAACAAGAAACCCACTCCCCAACATCAATAACGCCCCCTACACGAAGTATAACGTCGAATATAATATAATTGATGGTGTTTTGATGATCCTTAATTTTAAGATTTTAACCATTAAAAGATCACATGGCGCCCAACTCCTTTGCTCTTCTCAAGTTTTTTTCCCATCCTTCTTCTGAGTAACCTGTGTACCTTCGGAATACTGCATCATACTTGTTTACCGAATAACATTTAAAAGCAAAACAAAAAAACAGGAATAGGGACAAAAGAAAAACTTTCATTTCATAACGCAATAAAATTTGGAATATTTTTAGTTTAAATAAATGAACTTCATGCAGGATTTTGTTTTACACTTTTATTCACTATTGAATTCTCGTTTTGCTTTTCATACAAACTTTTTGTAACATTATTAAACACAAATCCTAGTTTGGATTTTATAAAGAGTTCTCGCTTTCGTCTGATAAATATTCGCGTTTTTTTTTTATATAACAAATAAAAACAGTAGTAGGTACTTATTCCAAATTCTAAAACAGACTGTCATAACAAAAAAAATCCTTTTAAATACAATTTACAAATCTGTCCTACTCTAAAACACAATTTTACATACGTAACAGGTTATAACGAAATGAATTATTTAAACGAAATAATTTAGCTGTGAAGGAGTGCCATAGGAATCGGAGGAATAAATAAACATAAATACGTGAAAAGTATATATAAGTCGCCACAAAATGCAAAATTTCTGGACCGAAAATTCAAATCTTTTTTAAGGATTTTTCGAATTAGCCTACAGCATCCTGTTGAATTACTTAAGGCAGAATTATGTGGGGCATCTACATAAAAGATTTCACTATAAATGCCGGGTAACTGTAATCCTGCAGGCATACCATTCCTGTTACCGTATAAAAAGGTCAAAGATTAATATAATACCACTAACACTAATAAACAAACCTAAAATAATATTTTAATAAAACCTTTTGTTTCATTTTTCTTGATACTATTGAATCGTTCGAAAGGATTTCTCAAGAATTATACTTTGTAATCTTAGATTAGGTTAAGTTAGGTAATAGAGATGGTACTAGAGATAACTAGCCTGCCCCACTAACACCCCCAGCGGGTCCATTGTGCCTCTTGACCTCATGTGATAACCTTTTTGACACCACCCTAGATCCATCCTACTTAATTAGAAATATGTCTAAGCTCTTTACTGTGTAGCTCCCCGAGATCTGAAAAGAAGTGGCTAGTAGGTAAGAGACTAGGTCTTTTGCTCATCAGAGCAGGGCACTCGCAAAATACCTGTTGGACGGATTCGATTTCTTCCGAATCTTTACAGCTCGTGTAGAAGTCGTTGGCTGCTTTCCCCAGTTCACTAGCATTGTCTCCAATGCCAATGACCCGTAATGATAGGCACCCCTGAAGATCTGCTCTTTTAAAGCTTCGATTGGAATCTTTGCATAAGCTACTCTTGCGGAGCTATCTATTTCAGAGCCCTTTTTGGCCAACTCATCAGTCGTCTCAATGCCTGGGATATCCCTATTGTCAGATATCTATCATAGGGTCATCTTGTATCATGTAGTTAATTCCTCATTTCTGGCCTTGCATAACTGCATCCATCAGTGTATATGCAAATGTTTCGTGCGGACTCACTGCATATAGATACCAATAGTGTCGCCTGGTAAATGGCTGCAAGCTCTGCCTAAAAGGTACTACATTTATCCGGCAATCTATAAGATTCGTGCCACTGCCAGTCTCTGGAGTACACTCTAGCCCCTGTGCCCGTACTCGTCCTTGGATACAGACGTACAGATAGAAATATCGGATGTTACCACCGTCTTCTTCCCATCCTAATCACTCCTGGTGGACATTATTGAATTGACACCCCCACCAAAAATTAGGGAAAGATATTTGATAGTCAGTTTTTTCCATGCAAACACTGCAGTCTATCTTCTGGAGTATATTGGAACGCCCAAAACCCCACGCTCTTAGCCTAACAGCACTAATTGTGGCTACACTCTTGCAGTGGAAATCCAGCGGCAATAAATCAAGCATGATTTCAGTGCCGCCATGAACGTGGTGCACAGATACCCAGTTATTCCCATGTAACAGCCCTCTGGGTTTTTGAGAGCACATCCAGGTTACACATTTCCTCTGCAGTACCGTCCACCAGACCGTGAAACCGTAGTAGAGGATTGGGTTGCAACCTTATGTTTCAAACTTATGATGGAGCTTATAATTTATTCCGTAGAAGCATTTTTTTTTGTTCTAGAAATTACAAATCCCAATCCCTTTGACTCTGAAAATGTTTAGAGAAAGTTTCTTATAATACGCCTTAAAGTTGTTTTAAATTTATAAACACAATTGTAATGCTATTGGGAAACCGTAAAATATATGAAGCAGCACATGAAAATTGGTTTCCCTGAAATATGTAAATACGACGATTTTGTTTCAATATTTATCTGGGAGAAATTTCTTGCAACATTTTCTCCATATTTGAATAAATCATGAACTAAAAGGGTACCCTTAGCAGACCGGATAATAATTGAATTGTTTTAGATAAATCTACCCTTTCCTTGGAATATTGCTCGCATACTTATAATTCTATGAAAATAACGTTTCCAGCGTTGAGATTTTATATTACTTGAAATAGATTTTTTTATAAATAAATTGAAACAAAAGTATCTCCAAGTATTAGCATAGCTATACATAGTTATCAACTTCTTCTGATATATAAGAAGGGCTCATAGCTCAAAGCTTAGTAACTTACTGATGATGGATTATGACATTCACACTCTCTAATCCATGCAATTTCAATGCCGATTTCAACCGTGAATCATATAGTCTTGAACAGCTTTCCGATTGATTTGATTTCGAACAATTACCAGGTAAAGGACCTTTAATTATTACAATCAGATAAAATTGGTGATGTGCAATGTTCGAACTCTCCTATGGAATGATAACTTCCCCATACATCCTGAGCACCAGCTTCTGGCTGCTTTTTAGAGTAGTAGAAATTTTCTTATATCGCAAGTCTGGTCCTCAGAAAATGATAACCAATTTCATACCAAAACCGAAGCTTTTTCCGATCCCTGATACCTGAATATCTTGAGAGTTGTTATGGTCGCAGGGTGCTACAATAAGCAGTATGCTGCACCTACAACACTGACAGCTAGCACATGTTCCGCCCACACTGCGATTGTGCTGCCATTTTCTCCACGGTTGTATATTAGACATCTCATGGTTAGCGACTTGTTAAAAAAAAAAAAAGTTCTGAAAAGGAGAAGAAGAATTTGCTAGCGAGTTAAGACCATTGAATAAATAATTAACAAGGAAACGAAATATCGGGTAAAAACCTAAACCACTCGGCGAAGTGTATTAGTGTGCTGTATTTGTATTCGTTTCGTCATTGTAGTAATGAAATCTTGAGATTTTGAACGGGGACATTTTTTTTTAATCAAAATTGCCATGTAAAATAAACAAATTTTTAGAGCCCCCTTATTTTCAGATAATATTTCCTGGCGTTGCCTTTGTATGACTGACATAATTTAGGCAGCAATTACAATTTCATAAAATAAGGAAATGTCAGAAATGTTGAACTGACGCACGATAGGCAGTAGGCACTCTTGTAATTTCCCCCCCCCCCCGACCATAGGTCATATTGTCATTGAATTGCTTAAACACTACACTGTACTCGCACGGTGTCCCGCTCCCTTATTGGTTATGAACATGAAATCTAATAAAAGTGTAGTAGCATCCATGACTAGTTACAATTTGATCTTTGTGAATAATTCACGTCTTAGTTAGTTGCTTTGTGTACTTACCCCTTGGTAGACTTAAGTTAGAATACCGACCGGACTTGCGTTAGTTTGTTTTCTTTCTTTCATTTCTTTACAGGACTCTATTTGCTCCAGAAGGCCTTCGTGGAGGGAAGTTTCAAGCTCATCAAATGCGTTGAATTGATATACCTCACTACATAAAAATTTGGGGACACTACTCAAAGCAATTACATTGTCAATTTCTTTACCACAACATCGCTGTCAGGAACATAAAGTTTGATGAAACACTGACGTCTTCTATTAACATAAGTGGCAGGTTTCCTGAGTGAGCCTTCTTTAGTTTGGCTAAATTTATACAAAGAAAAACAAAACAGAAGATAGAAACTTCCAATATAGTGGAAACCCATTACTATTACCTGTTATTAAATATATCTGGAATAAGGGAATTTATACTGTAACATAATCCCCTTTCAGTCATTAAGAACTGCACGTCTATAGGTATTCGTTATCAAAAACGGTTACTTCTTGCTTAAGAGTTTTAGCAATTTGAAAAACTTCAACTAAATCTAACTCTGCAATTCGCTCATCGGTAGAGTATTGCGCAAGATTTTCGTGGTTTTCCACTGTGGTATTTATAACAGCTGATAGAAAAAATAAGTATAGTCATCATCAGTTATGGTTATATTCCGTTTCCTGTAAATTGCACAAACAAACAAAACTATAAGAGATACTCTCAAGTGCTCAATTGACACACACAAACAAAAGTCCCAACCTCAAAAGGAATTCGTTTGCCAAAGTTTTGTCTACGCGATTCCTATAGCAAATTGTTACTGCTGGCAAAATACTATTCCAAGCCCTATAATCTCATTCCAAAGACATCACTGTAGGGTTACCTTCGTACCGTTGAAATTGAAACCAACTGATATAGCCAGCTCCTAACAATGCCATAACGACCATCATGGACCAAAATATCCTGGGGATAGACAATTTTTGAACATCAAAAAATAAATAAAAGAAAAAGACCAGGATACCTCTCGAAAAGATGAAGACTACCATTAAAAGTATGCTTCAGACCATGAATCCCACTTTCCAATGAAACATCCTTGAAGCACAGCACTATCTTCCGGCTGGAAATTCTAAAACATTCAGTCAACTTCATTGCGGAAGTGCTGAAATAAAAATAGTAAATGGAGCCCCGCACCATTCACCTGGAACTGCAATTTTTATGGATCCACTCTTAGGTCTAGAAATGCTCGTTTTTATTGTTCATTAACTCCCATGTGCACGTAGCTATATAACTGAGGGCACTTAAAGTGGCTTTTTACAGTCCTTAATAGGTTTCGACTCCTCTTCGCTCTTATCATCGGAATTACATTAAAAGCAACCAATATTTTACTACATTGTAATTGTCGGTGTAAAACGACTGATTTTATCATTTCTTTGTGTTCGTGGATTTAATGGGATAAAAGTGGATTGATGAAAAAGCTGAAATAAATCGCATGGAGCTTAAGGGACAACTATAAGAATTCATTAGAATTTTTCTTTTCTTTGAAATGGTAGCAATTATTCCCTGGCTCATTAATGTGACTAAATAAAATGTGACAAATGGAAACACATTGAGGGCAAAACGTATTATACTTGATATATGTGGATCCGACCCCCTCCGATTTCGATGAAACTTTCAGAATTAGTCAAGTATTAAAAAATATTGGACCCGTATTTTTTTGCTTAGTCTCCCGACCACAGGTTTTGGATACAAGGTAATTCAAATTTTAATGTTTTCACTGTGGACGTGTTTCTTAATTTGCTGATTACTTGGCATCAGGTTATTCGATTCATTTGTGCGATATTTCAAATTAAAGGTATTAAATGGGGCTTTCAAAACAAATTAAAAGAATATAAAGAAAAATTAAAAATATTTAAAAAAAAATCACAATTTTTATTAATTTTGGATTTTTGGACCTCCTCCGGAAGAGAAACTGCCCTGAAACAAAGCCTAATGCTACTGTTATTTACAAGTAGAAAAATAAAATTATATATTTTATGAAATAATAATAAAACAGAGCTATTATTATAATATTTTTTAAACACATATTTCAATAAGTATCTAAAAACAATAAAATAAAATCATTTTTTCGGAGTAAATTCTAAAAGCTTCATATGAAATTTTGCAGAGACGCTAATAAAAAAATTGTATCTCCTGAGCTAAGAGCTGAGCATCCCCTAATTTTTGATATGTTATGTATTAGTGTTAGAGCATTTAAAAAAAATATTTTTTTCTTTGTCTTCCGGGTGGGGTCAAAAATCAAAAATTAATAAAAATTGTCCTTTTTTTTCTATATAGATTCTTTTTTTTTTTATTTTTTTATTTTTTTCTAATTGGAAATATCGTACAAAGGAATCGAATAACCTGATCCCAAGTAATCAGCAAATTAAGAAACACGTCCACAGTGAAAACATTTAAATTTGAGTCAACATGTATCCAAGACCTGAACTCTGCAGGCTAACAAAAATAATATGGGTCCAATATGTTTTAATGCTTAACTAATTTTGGAAGTTTCATCAAAATTGGAGCAGATCGGATCCAAAAATTGAAAATTTTAATCGTTTCGGTATGATTTTTTGTATGTAGAGCCTTCTAGCTTTAGCTATAATACATATCTTTACCGTTCAGCACAAGGCGACCCACAAAACTTCAAAATTAAAAATTAAAGAAACAAAACAATTTAAGAACAATATTTTGCAGAAAATGAAAAACAAATTGACTTATCTTTTCCATTCTCTTCGAGACCTCAGCTATTCCAAATCTTTGGTTTCAATAACTTACTTTCTGTACGGTGCCTCCTTTTGATATTTTTTTTATACATTTTCAGGGTCTCGAATTTCAATTTTTTACAACCAACTTGCTCGGAAATCTCCGCACGCTATCCTATAGTCTGCCCATCAGAAAAAAACTTTTTTCATGCCGGAAATCGGATAGTCGTTTTCCTATAGCGCCTAATTCTAAGAATATTCCCCGTATTTTCCTATTACTTCGAAATACTCAATTTAATTAATTACTTATGAAGAAGTTACAATTATCTTTCATTCCCGAAATTGTTGCCCAAAAATTTTAAGTATATGTGAAACAGAGCAGTAAAGTATTTAATTATTGTGATTAGTAGTTTCTGATTAATGCTAGCCTCCAGTATAATCATTTGTAAATAGTTAAAAATCAGTCTTGTATCACATTTTCTGCAGTCACTGTAAAAATTTCCTTATTAGTATTGATGTACATAATGCTATTACTCTAACATGATTTGTGTGTATTCACTTCTTCTTTTTGGCATCTATAGAGATTGTTTTATGTATTTATTCAGTTGAATTTGCTTAGTACCGCTACCTCTTATTATTGTGAAAAATTTGGAATGTTCATTCTCTAACTAGAAGCGGCAATAAATAGTTGGATTGTTAAGTACTCGGTGTTGTTTTTTTTTTGTACCTTTACTGGTTTATTTCGCAAAGTTAATCGCACAAATTCTTAAAAACTATTAAGAATCAACAGTGATAGTTAATTATCATATAATTACAATTACTGCATAATTGGAATTGCAATTGAAAGTTTGTAAATAATGGCAATGGTAATTGAAATTTTTCAATTACATATGTTTTTCAATTATATCATTTGTAATTATACCTATAATTATTTGCACATTACTTCAAATAAGCTGTTTAAAATATGTACAAACTAAATATATATAATATAAATATATATAAATTTTTTTACATGCAGCATAAATTATTCTAACTCGCTCGAGGATTCACTGAAGCCCAAGTGTTAAGTTATGAGTATTTTCTACTCAATCTCTAACTAAATTAGCCTCATTTGTAAACATTATTTTTGATAAAATTTTTTGCTCTTATTGAATTATCTGTCTTGTAGGTTAGCACTCTTAGAGCGCTTATAGGGCAGCACTTTTTGAGCGCTTGTAGGCTAGCACCCCTGAAGCACTTACCGGGAATACAGAGGAAATCAAGATAAAGGCTTTACTAAAAATTTTATTTTTATACTGAATGCGTTCTGTTTAATTTTTAATTTATGCGAATTACAAGGGCATATTACATAAGGAAAAAACCAATATGCCTAGACACATACCGGAGATTAATTTAAACGGCTTATCTATAACAAATCACGAAGAAATAGCAAATAAATTTAACATCTACTTCAATGGGATTGGTGCCAATGTACAAAACACTATTCCAACCGTAAGTCCAACATTAAACAATATGACGCTGACCTCAATTTTTTTAATGCCAACAAGTACAGAAGAAGTGGAAAATGTCGTTAATAACCTTAAAAAGAAGACAGCCCCAGGTAAGGATGGCATCACGATCGAAGACATAACAGATGTAATTGATTTAATCAGTCAACCACTTGCGCAAGTGATAAATACAGCAATCAGCAGTGGTATATTCCCAGATTGCCTAAAAACAACTGTAATCACACCTGTTCTCAAAGGAGGTAATCCTACAGAAATGAACAATTATAGACCTATAGCCCTAATAAGCAATTTAGGCAAAATATACGAAAAAATTATGGAAATCAGGATTAGGAAATTTATTAAGGAAAATGGAGGCATAGACAGAAAGCAATTTGGCTTTCAATCCAAAAGTAATACAGAATTAGCTACAGCGGAAACACTCAACAAAATTAATGACTACCTGGACGAGGGTTATTATGTGGGAGCAGTTTTTATCGACTTAACAAAAGCTTTTGATACAGTTCATCACGGATTGTTGTTGGATTTTTTGTGCACACTAGGAATTCGAGGTGTAGCAAAAAACTTATTAAAAAGTTATCTATCCGGACGGCAAATCCAAACAAGAGTAAATGATATATTAAGTGATACTCTAGTATCTACATGCGGAGTACCCCAAGGTTCAGTATTGGCACCATTACTATATCTGCTGTACATAAACAATTTACAATATGCTAAGCTACGTGGACAATACAATATTTTCGCAGATGACACTAATATAATATACAAAGCAAAAAAGATGGAAGATTTAGAATTTATGATGAATGATGATTTAAAATTATTTAAAACATGGACAGATGGAAATAAACTCAAAATAAATGAGGTAAAAACCAAATACATGATTTTTAAACAAAAAAATAAACCAGATACAAACATCAACATTAAAATAGGCCCAATTGGCATACAAAGAACCCCAGAAACAAATTACTTAGGCTTACAAATCGATGAAAAGTTAAACTGGAAAAAACACGTTGACAAACTAGTAAAAAAACTTACACCGTTGATTGGTGTATTAAAAAGAAATATTAAACTACAAAGACCAGTAGCGAATTTAATTTATAATGCACATATCCTGAGCCGCATTCGATATAATGTTATAAATTGGTCACAATGTTCGCAAAGGTTAAAAACAGATGTTAACATTTTAATAAATAGAGCTCTAAAAGCTCTGTATGGCCTGCCGTGGGACTCCGCCTCAAATCTAATCTATGAACAAACGAAGCAATTTACGCTGAAACAAATCATACAAATAGAAAAAGCAAAGTTCATGTACAATATACTAAGGAAAAACATAAGGACAAATATAGTAGTTGAACTACACTCGGATATGCACAATCACATGACAAGAAACATGAACAACATCGCCCAAAACCAATCAAGAACTGAAAGAAATCGACAGGGCCTATTAACCACTGCTGGACAATTATACAACGGACTGCCGAACAACATCAAATCGTCACCATCACTAAAAATTTTTGTAAAAAACTTAAAGAATTATTTGTCATAACTCCCTATTGTTAAATCTTTTGATATTTACTAAAATATGATACCTTTTTTTATAATCTAGATCTAAACTATCTATCTATTGTTACCATTTAATTTATTTTTTTATGAAATTAGTAATTTGAATACATATTGTATTATATTTAGATTCCCCAACTCTCATACCAGCTAAGCTGTCTGAGTGGGGTTAAATTACAATAAGAAAAATATACCATTCAAACGATGAAATTATCAAAATATATGTGAACTGAATAGTCAATAAATAAATAATAAATAAATAATGTTTTCACTAAACAAAAATTACAATATTCTTATATTATATTATTACACAATTTTAATTAACCGCACACTTTAACTGACTAGTAAAAAATGAAATTTCTGCTGCGCTTTCAGATGCATATGAATCATCTTTTCACAACAAAAAACAAATAAGACTAAACTCAGGAAAGAGAACTGCTTCCGCAAAAATTCCTTTAGCTATGGTAAAAGAGCCCTTCGGAGAAGATATTTTCTGAATACACTGTAAAAAATGTGAACAATTGTTGCCACAAAGCTTAGGTATTTTTCCCTAAAATGTAGGGAATTTTCATTTTTATTCACTACATTTTATTTAGGGTAAAATACCTAAGCTTTATGCCAACAATTGTGCACATTTTTTGCAGTGTATATTATAGAAGCGCTTCTCCTGACAAGAGCTTGACATATTCCACGCTAGGATGTTTTTTGTTATATCTGTGCAGATATGTAGATTCTACAACTTACAAATTGTGGCACGTCACATAGAAAAGTGACCCAAGTCAAAATACACAACTTTTCAGGAGAGCGAAAAACGAAACACTATAAAATTAATTCTAGCTTAACGTAGTAATTGTTTGCTAAAAATATTCTCTACTCTTAAATTTGTTAGTAAATTTATTTCTGAAGATTTATATTAAAGAATTTTTAAATTTTTGTTACCGCAGTTGGCCAGGCTAGCTGTTAATCCCGCATCCTCTTAAGTTGTGTCGCTTTTCTTTCTTACTAAATACATATTTTTAAAAGTTTTTTTTTTTTAAGTGACACTACTCAAAATACAATTTTTAAGAATTAAATTCCGTATTTTGAGTTATGTGGAAAAATATCAAAATTCAAAAAAGAATTTGTAAGAATTAAATGCCGTTTTTTTGGAAAAGTGACACAACTTAAAATAATAGTGTTAAACTGTCGAAAACATTTTTACGTTTGTAATGAAGATCGTCACAACTCAAAAAGTAAAACTATTCTATGAAGAATATCTTTGTTCTTAAGTAAAAGAAAAGTGACACTAACGCTATCTAGCGGCAAAAAAATCAGATAGAAATATGCCGATATCACCAAACGATAGAATCGAAACTTGCGAATCTCATGGTTTAATTAACTCAAAAACGACAAATTTTGAGTAAGGTCACTTTTCTATGCGATGTGCGCTGTGTTCAAGACAAATATCACTGGAGAAACAATGAATTTATAGTGATAGAGACTATGAATGGTTTTTATACGCATGCATTTTTAAGAAACAAAAAAAAACACATGTTTCCATCGTCTCTTCGAAGTCAACTGCACGAAAGCAGTAAGCATTTTTAGTAAAAAAAAAATATTTTCCTATAAATATGGAACAAATACAATTATTATAATATTCTCTCCAATATCGAAAGCTTTTCTTTACTCATAACACTTACACTCAAAAACATCATCAGTCAATAAAAAAAATATTCTAATTTCAAGATTTATGATTCACGAAGGCAACATTTTCCTTACGATTTTTCCGCATCGTAAGCAAGCGTAACAAAGCTGTTTCCATTAAAATTAATGGAAATTACTTCAAAGGAGCCCTCCAGCTCTACTCTTCACGGCTATACTTATCTTTTCACGTCAGCTAACACCGCCCTAATTGTGAAATTGTGTAATAAAAATTAACGAGAGCTAGAAGAATACGAGTAGGTAGATACTCCTCTCTCTAAGTTTTAACCTTGGTTTTCATATTCTACACAAACATTGCCGTAAATGGCATAACTATAGTATGGGAATAATTTGTCAACACAAAGGTGTAGTGTCTGTATTTGATTAGTACCGGAGGTTGGCCCTTAATGCTAATAAAGGTGTATAGAGAACTTACTTCCATCAAATGCAGTAAGAGTGCACTTATACGTTTCATTTAAATGGTAGCAAAATTACGAAATTACAAGCTCAATGTTGGTGAGTTTTGAAGGACTTTAATATATCCTATATAGGATATCCTTACGAGTGCTTTTTAGTAGGTACGTGTAATAAGTGTTACAAATAGGAAAATAGTTGTATTTTGTACATTTATTTGTATTTGTATTTTATTGGAAAGCTTGTAATTAAGTTTAACGAATCAATAATTAAATTCTTAAATTTATATACAAACACCTTTCTATTTTTCATTCTTGTGGTAGACTATTAAATGTTTTGTTTCCTTGTTTTTTTACCAGCTCTAATCACAAACAGATATCGACGGCTGTGCTAACAAAGTGATGTATACACAGCAAACAATTTGGCGAACGTCCGCAACAGCGAAACTTAAGCGACAATAAAGCTGTACAATGTGAAACATTAGAGTACATGCGACAGGGCTAAAAATTATTTATGTTATCGAAGCGATATAAAAGCGAAACGAACACGAATTATGTTTTCTTTTATTTATCTTACATAAACACGTTCATGTGCCCTGTTTTGTACCCGAACTTCTGTCTGAGAATTTTACAGTTTCAAGATTTTCGGTTTTATTTTTCCATCTGAATTTGCATTTCAGTGTAAACAGATCAGAAATTTGTCGTGTTCACAGACTTCAATATATATAGACTGCTGACAGCTCGCAAAACGTGAAACCAGCATAAAATATGCTTTTTATGTTGTGAGCGATTTGTGCTGCCACAAAATAAGTAAAATATTTCCAGAAGGAAAATTGTTATATATAAAAGGAAATTATTTATTGCAATTAATATGTTATTAGCTTGATAATTTAGAGTAATATTTCAAGCTAATAACAAAACTTGTGTAGTTTAATATTTATTTTTAATACGGAATTGGTTTTTATTAATTTAAAAAGAAATCTTAAAGAAGATTAAATGCATTACACCCATGAAAAAAAATATATATAAAAATATGAATATTAAAAATTTGCGTATCCAGACCACCTCCCATTGAAATATGCTCCTATAAGGTATGTAGGAATGAATGATATTAGACCAAGCATTATTCAGGTATTTGGATTAGTGCATAGATACTTGACGATAAGATAGGTAATTCGACTTTCTACCTGGGATGTAAAAGTGGCGGCTTTATTCTGGCTATAGCGACTAAAATTTATAATAAAGCCAAACAATGGTTGAGGTATTCTGACATAAGGATATAACTATTTCGCTCCTTTACTTAGGAAATTATAATGCATTCGACGACGACAATTTTAGAAAGCTAAACCTATTCCGGTACTCATTTATTAAATTTTTATGATGCCAGGACTGCCGCTGCTCAAGAAAAATTAAGAATCTTACAGTACCTCTGCTTACCTTCGTTTTTCTGACTATACCTAATGATATAATAATCGATAAAGGTTGACAATATCGTTGCTCAGAAGAATGTTTTTTCCTCTTATTCAAAAAGTTTAAAAAGTAATATTAATAACTTTAAAACTGTATGCCCACCACAAAAATTGTTGGAGCTCTTAATTTTATTTTTAAAAAAAGTACACAGACTGCAGAGAATTTTCGCAATATTTATTTCTCAAGTTTGAAAGGAATTACATGAAATAAAAATTCGTGGAGAAACATATAAACTTTGGAGATTTTTATACACGTCCAGGTAAGATTCTTACTTTTCTTATAAAATATAAAATTTATTACGCATTGAATGTAGTTATAATTATACATATCAAGCGTTGTTTAAAATTTGGAACGAGAAAAGCGTAAATACTTAAATATTTTCTGAATATTTAGCAACAACTTAATTAAGAACTGCGTACAGAATTAATTTTTAAAATAAAATTGAAAATTTCCCTTCATTTTTGTTAATCATGGTAGTCCTAATTATGTAATATCCCGCAACATGACAGTAATTCGGGATGTTTTGTTCCCCATAGCTATGTGGGCTTAAAAAATTTTGTATGAAAAAGGCCTGCTCTTAGATCATATAACAAAAAGGATAGACTATGAGGAAGAAAAACTGAAGCATATCGATGTTTTCGTTTTAGTCATGGAAGTAGTAAACTACGATATTTTCACACCGGGCGAATAATTTAGTGGTTGAAACTTTATTAAGTATTGGAGAAATTCAATAGAAGAGATCCCATTATATCACAACATTTTTAAATTAATTTTTAAGTTTATAATTTTATAATATTTTTATAACTTCTTGCATTTTTACTAGTTTTTCTAGTTCCCCGTTTATTTTCTGATAACATTTTTTGGTGTTGCTTTTGTATGGCTACTGTAACTTAAGGCGACAATGACAATTCAATTATAAACAAGCAAACCGGCATTGGAAAATGTTAAATTTTTTTACCACGGCTGTTTATTTTTATAAATATTTCCCTCTAATTTTATTTAAAACACTATAATTTATTATTAAAATAATTATGCTTGCCTGCAAAATAGTTTCCTAAGAGAATATCACTGGTTGTTTCTGCAGCACAGCACAGTGCACTTCATCGCGATAATTCAAGACTCAGGAGTCTCGATTATATAAAATCCCATTCACAAAACAATATTTCACTATTGTACCACACTACTATTAAGTAAAAATCACTTTTAATTAGTTATTTACTACAAAATCGCTAAATCAAACCCGAACTTCTTGTCATAAAATCTGAAATGTCAGAAATAAATTAGAATTGTCGAACTGAGGAATAACAAGGCGATACCCCTTTTGTCATTTCCCCTCCGTAAGGAAGAAAAAATGCTTATCACACGTATACGAGTATTACACATCCTTTTCGTTATATGATCTAAGGGCCTGCTACTAGCAGTCTGTATTACTGAAGTATGTGGTCGTGTTTGTGTTTCTATTAGTGAATTGTAAGAGGTGATCAATTAAAATTACATTTAATTAACATTAAGGGTAAAATGAGAGTATGCGTTTATAGGAGACTGGATTAGATAGGTGGGAACCTACAAGCATATACGTTAATAAATTATATTCATCGTGTGTCCCCACTGATATCGCTAATGATTGAGAAATAATTTGATTTGCGAATCGCTAAATTTATCATTACCACAGTAAATTAATATCACTTTGGATACATTTAAATTTATCACATTTTGTAGAAAAAGAAAGGCAAAGTGAATCCAAAGTATACCACCAATTTGATACAATATTCTGTCAACGTTTGCTCCCGCTCGAGGTTTCGCTTTCATATCTCATTTGAATTCATTATCGAAATTTATGTTCAACTTTGTGATATTTTTGCGAAATGATTTGTATCCGAAACCCCTCCACAAGGGGAAGATCCAATCTTTCCACACGAGCCAACAACATCGAAATCGAAGACAATAACGGAAAGGTTCAGCCTTCAAAGAACACCAACTTTGTTAATGTCTCTTTCAATCACGCCAAACGGGTCATGAGAAAAGCTAACCACGCTTACTCCCTACTCAACCCTATTATCAGAAGGAGAAATGGTCTCCCGAAAGAATACAAAGCTGCTTATATATAAACAGCTTATCTGTCCAATTATCTGATATTGCTTCCCCATCTGGCACACCATTTCGCCATCATATAAGAAGCAAGAAAGAAAGATCCTACGGGCATGTACAGGAGTGTACAGGAAACCTGACGGACACTACTTTCCTAACACCTTTTTGTACGACAGTGCAAATATTACTCCAATTGAGGACTACCTCCTAACTATCGCGCTCAAACAACTTGAGAAGATCTCTCAACTTCCAAACCCCCTCATTACTCAGCTTTCAACGCAACTCCAAGTTGAAAACTTCCATTATTTATCACGTCTTTACCTTATTCACTCGGAAACGAGAAACATTTATTACCTGGGCGAAAGATTTACTTTCTTCACTAGCACAGGAAGCCACCATCGTGGATAGGACACCATCTTGGCGCTGCTCGACCATCATGGGACTTATCATCGCTGGACCAGCCACATGTTTAGTTATCTTATAACAACACTGGCTAGATGCATTGCGAATCGGGTCTTATTTAATGCTTCCAAAAACAATGTTTTCTGTTATCAGTCAAACGTACCTTAATATCCCCTCAACCCATTTCCATTGATGGAAAAGATATCTCAAACTCGCCGCCATTTGTAAACATTTTAGGCATTCAACAATCTTAGTTGGTCCGATTATATTTTTGGTATTGCCAAAAACGCAATGAAACTGGAGTTCTTGCAAACATGCAAGAAATATTTTACTCAATCAGACTTGACGCAAATCGGTAAGTTTCATATCAGGCCTATAAATAAGAATATAATCCCAAAATTTGGACAGGGGATGTACGCACTTCATTGTCCCCGTTAGACAAAGTCCAAAAGAAAGCCTTTCGGCTTATTAGCGATGGCAAATCTGTAGCACAACTATTGATTCCCTAGAACACTAGCGTCATGCCAATGTCTATCTCTCTTTAATCGCTACTTCTATGGCTATCGCTCTGAGAAATCTCTAGCCTGATCCCTTATAGAACTCTTGCTATGCGCACCAGACGAGCTGTAACTCACCCTCGCACGCTTGAACTGAAACTCGGCTGTACTATGAAATTCCGCGAATCCTTCATAAGTAGAGCTGTGCGAATGTGGAACAGTTTGTCATCCTCTGTTTTCCCCCTCAGCTATGTGTCGCAAACATTCAAGCGTAATTCGCACCGTCGCCTCATTGGCTCGATTCTCTATCTCTCTTCCTTTTCAGCCAAGGCTGTGCTACGGCAATATAGGGTATTCCAAGAGCTTTGGCAACATGATCAAACATGCATGTTGTCATCGAAATCACTGACGAATAGCGCAAATAAAAATGGGCTCAGAAAGCATCCTGACTTGAGTCCTGCAGTGGTGCAAAAATTTTCTGATAATCTGTTTGCACCACACACTGATCTTGTATAGGTCCTGTAAAAATTTTATGAATTTAGTACAGACCAGAAGATGATAGAGCTTCTCGAAGGGTGCTTGTACAGAATGCTACTTTAAAATCCATGAAGAAACGTAGACTTTTCTTTCTTTTTCCAGTTTGATTTTATAAAGGTTAAATAGGTTGATGTCGATCATTAAGTCTAGTCTAGTCTAAAACCATTTTAAGATTCTTTCCATATGCCATGACTTTGTTCCTATTATAACCGTCCATATTTAATAAATCCTGAATTATATTTACTTCAACTGTGAAAATTCTTTACTTTATTTCAAAGCAAGGAAAAATAACTTTCTACCATCAAAAGTGTTTCTAAATTAATAACGTTCCTTACAAATCCTCAAAATGCTTGTAAAAATTTAAAGATGATTTTATTTCGTTACTTTACACAACTTTTAAAATATCCCTGAAACTCGTTAACATAAATTTACATTTTTTCGCAAGTCTTTAAAATTCAATTGAGAAACCACAACCCAAACACACAACTCAAAAATATCCAGATTGAAAGTTTTTATGGTTGCAACAGCTGCAAAATAAAAGCTGCGAATAAAAGGTGCGGGATGTCGGGATGTATAAATCTGTAGTGTAAGCCCACAGTTATTTATAACTACATGGATTTGCCTAAAATAAACATTTATTATTCTTCGTCGGACAATGGAAGTTGAACGTGAAAGTGCATTGAGGATTTGAAAATGCTTTTGTGAATTTAAGCTAAAGCCTTTGTTATTTCCCACTATAAATTTCTATGTTTAACAAATGAAAAATTTGACTTCGGAAAATCGTACTAGATACATACTTACGGTAATAAAATTACATAAAATACTGGAAAAAATTAAAAGTTAGTAAAGTAAGGTAATTTACTCGGAGTGTAACTTTCATGAGGGAGTTTGAGACTTTTCATTTTAATCTATAAGAAAAATTAAAGTAAAATCGATTTTGACAACTTGAATTCTGATAGAGTAATAAAAATGTATGTACGAAGAAAGAAAGTTCTTTTTGTGCGCGTTTAGAAACTCCAGGTGTACTCCAAAGGAAAGCTTTCTTCTGCGGATCATGTTAATGTTGAAATGAGGCTAATCAGGGGAAAAACCAACCAGACCTTCAATTGTGCTTCGGGATTAATCGCAGAATGATGATTATGATAATAAAACTAAGCTAAATAGAAATTGGTTTTATTATACTTTTTCTTTTACCTTGTGTTAATTTGAGGTATAGTTACAATTCCTGCACACTTTAAAAATAAAGTACATTAAAACAATGTTAGATAGTTATATACAGGGTGTCCCGTAAGCGGTATAATATCCAAAGGCTACGGACCGGTCATGCTCAGGCGAGCAAAAATCTGTTTGGTGAGGGGGGAGGGAAGCCTAACGGTTTCCGCGATAACGGGACTTAAAGATACTTGGGTATGTTTTTATAGATTACCCTGTAACTTCTGAACGTTACACCCTATCATGATGGTTGAACCTTTCCAAAGGTCTATAATTTCTTTTCCATCCTCTTCTCCATTTTGAAGTTATTGCTCAAAACTTAAAATTTTGGAATTTTTATTCGTTTTTTTTTTCTTTAACTATTATTTTTATCAAAAAACATGTCATCACTACCAATTTTTTATATTGGATATAAGAAGCCCAAAATCTTAGCTTTAAAATAACTTATCATACTCTGTATCGAAAATGTAACACTTTCTGCGTTTTTTGCTCTTTTTCTTAAGCATCTCCAAATGAAATGGCTGAAAAGAACTCAATAAGTGCCAGAAAGTAGGCAATTATATTTTGGAAATGACCGTTTTCAGTCATTTTTGTTGGAAATGCTTAATAAAAGTGCAAAAAACGCAGAAAAGGTTAGATTTTGGGTACAGAGTGTGATAGGTAATTTTAAGGCTAAGATTTTGGGCTTCTTAGTTTGATAAAAAAAACGAGTGTATACTGTTTAGAAGTTACAGGGTGATTTTTAAAAACATACCGAAATATCTTAAAGTCTTTTTATCTCGAAAACCGTTTTAACATCCCCCGCCCACCCATTCAATTTTTTGCTCGTCTTAATATGACCTATCCGTAGCCTTCGAATATGACACCACTTATGGGACACCCTGCATATATTTTTTTATATTATAAGTCAAGCTCAGGGGACACCCTATGATGCAAAGCATCAGGGATAAGGAAAGGAATTAGGGAACATGACGAGAGGTACTGATGTATGTCACCCTTAAGCTTTCGCAGATTGTATGCCAGAGGAGAGACAGAAAATGTTAGACCGTTCCACATTCGCACAGTTTGAGATAAAAACTAATCACGGCCGAAAATAATTTGAAGGGTAAAATGATGTACGTGGAATGCAACGCGAGTAGTACATGCAGAACTCATTCTACAAGAGATCAGACTAGGTACATCATCAGAACATTAACATGTAGCGATAAAGGAGCGAAGGGCATCCCAACATTGCGGTGGTGCTCGAGTGAGTCGATATGACAAGTTATTGCCAAATAATCAATGGGCTTGAAGGCTCTCTTCTGGACAATATCCAATGAAGCTAAGACTATACGACGTCTTTATTCAATGATCTAATCATGCAATCTCGATAAATAGATGTAGCATTCCCTCTGGAGTACGTAAGTGTGTTAAAGGAAGTGAAATCAAGCGTATTGTCATCGGCAAAATTATGTATGGGATTAAAATTAAGGGAAAGCAGAATATTAATAAAAATTTACATAGAGGTAGAGAGATAACATAGCCCTGTGGTACACCGGCATTTAAAGGGTGAGGTTCTGACTAAACGCCATTTAATACCGTATAAGCCGACCAGATAAAATACTTTTAATCTATAACCAATAGGAGGGGAAAGACCAAGTACTTTAATTTTGACTGAAATAGTGGAATGACAGACTCTATCAAATATCTACAGCAACGATTTTGGACTCACCAATATTGCTATGGTTCCATCGCTTTGTAAGAAAAATCAACAAGACAGTCCGGAAGCTATATTGGCGATCTTTGATGATAGATTCAAAAGCTTTTGAAAGAATCCAAGTGATTGCAATTAGTTGATAATTTGAGAGATCGCTACCCTCTCCTTTCTTGGTAATAGGTTGAATGTGAGCTAATTTCTAAAAAGTTGGAAATTTTAGATAGATAGTATAATTTGCGCAAGATCTTAGCCAAGGATGAGACGCAACTGTTAATTAACAGGGGCGGGAAACCATCAGGACCTGCAGCTTTGAAGGCGTTGATCTACTCAAGGACCTTGGACACATCTCTCGTACCGATGTGTATTGCCTCTTGTACACATAGTGCCATAGAAATGTACTTATATTTCCATGTACTTATATTTCCATGTACTTATATTTCCATCCGGCACAGGATTGTGGTAGTGAATTGAGAAGCAACTGAGATGGAATATTTCTCGGGGTGAGATGTTAGAAACAAATCTAGTAAATTAGCTTTATCTCCAGCTGCATAAGGAATTCGCATGGATGCATCTACTAGCTGTTGCAAATTAAAAAATTCACAGAAAAGTTCAACGAATCGGCCCGGCTCGTTTTGTGGTAGGAAAATGCCTGGGCTGCGGTATGTTATGGGTATTAAAATCATCTGCAGGACGATTTTGGAAGACACAGAAAGCAAATGGTCAATATTGTAGGAGAAATTGTCAAATACGCATACCGTGTCTTCATAAGGTGTATTTTGGCTGCTGAGATAAAGGAAACAGAAGTAAATGATTTGCCTGTGGGGTTTGAACCTAATCCAGATGTAATTAAACCTTAGATTGACGAAACGAATATATATGCACTTGCACTGAGCACGGACCGACAGATGGAAAAAAATTAACATTACCGGTACAAATGACAATGACAATGATATTAAAAATAAAATTGCACTGAACAGAACTACTGGGCAACGACCAGGCACTCAACTCAAGAGAAAACTATGAATTTTATAAAATTTACTTGTGTATATATACATGAAACTATACCAATTATAACACTTTGGCGCCTGTCGACACTCTTTCTTATTATGGGATCATCTTAAAATATTACGAATATCATTTGTTCATCAAGTCAAATAAAACGTGCGCCATTATTGAGAAAATAAGCAATTTTCAATCACATAAATATAAGCCACCAATGAGCTATAAAGGATGAAAGATCCTCTTTAGAACAAGTGCATAGGTTTAATCCTACGCTATCCTTTAAAGAACTTATGAACAGCTAGATATCCATTCGAATACTCCATCCTACTTAATTACATGCATATAATATAATTTTGCTACTGCCTTGTTTTTTTTTAACATTATTAGTCTAAGAAAGGCTAAATAAATGGCTACTTTGGGTAACGTTTAGCTACAGGGGACATACCTAATGTTTTGGCTATGCTAGTGTCACGATGGAATGGATATGGGGAAAAGTTATTGTAAGGAAACTGAATTGGTTTTTAATGAATTTAATTTACTTCGAAATAACTAGACGGCGTTTTAATAACCGAGAAAACAATTAACAGTGTCACGTACTGAAAACCCATGAATACTTGATGACGGTGAAGGCCTTCTGCAATGCCAAAAGTAATCTCAAAATCACGGTGAATTTTTTCCTTTTATTATTTAGCGCTGCCAGGTAACTTAAAAGCTCGGCCTTTCCTGACATGGAACAGTCTCTGTTCCATCTGCTACGTAGATCTAGTTGACGAGGATGTCGCCTTCGGTAACTTAAAAGCTCGGCCATTCCTGACATGGAACAGTCTCTGCTCCATCTGCTACGTAGATCTCGTTGTCGAGGATGTCGCCTTCGGTGTCGGAAGATTTTTTCTTCGCTGGTTGCGTGCGTCTTATTGTGGGTATAGTCCACACCAAGGTTTCTGCTGAAAAGACTGAATGGAATTTTCGTTCTTTTCCGGGTGCACCTTCGACATCTTCTATAACGTAACGATCCTTACCCAGGCTTCTTAAGATTATGTAAGACCCTTGGTAATGTAGTTCAAGTTTATGGGATTCTCCAGTAACGGTCGGTACGGCCTCTACAATGGCGAGGTCCCCCTCATGATAAACTGTCGACGTTTTGAGACGAGCATCGAAGCGCTCTGCGGCGATTTTGCGAGCAGCTTTCTCTCGTTTATCACTCATGATCAGAGTTATTATGTTGGCTAACGGGTCGTTCTAGATCACGTAGGTTGACGTCGAAGAACCACACAAAGAACAGCCCCACTGACAGGAACATTCAACGAGCCCAGCTGACCGACAAAAGACACACAGCCATGTTTCAAGCAAACACATCACGTCCAGACTTGCACCCACGGATAACACAAGAAGCTGGATTGTATTTGATCGGAGTCCAGTTACGCTCTCATAGTAAAACGAAATCTTTCTAAATATTTTTTGACAATGAAACTGACTTAGTCTGAGCTATGGGAGCTTATACTCGCACTATTGTGTTAAGAGACATCACAGTTGTAAAATAATCCTCAGGAATCAAAACCCTGAATGATGCGGAAAAAGTGCGCCTGTATGCACTGTTTGCTGAGTTAAGAGAGAAATCTCGTTCCGGGGAATGCTCGAATGTAATGAAACATATGACAAACAATATCTTATTCAGATATGTTCGATTGAATCCCAATTATTAAAACATTCTTCGGCAGTCTTGCAGTTCTCAACGTACCAGTCCCAACAGAAACCGCAACTATGTCCTCAGCTCTCACAGAAGAAATATATAGTGTTATATATAAATAACATTGATACGAACGTCGCTTTAGTTCTATATTTAAAATACAATATTTCAAATATAACTCCTTTTTCTTTTACTCTACTTCTCCTTTTATAAAATTCACAAACAATTATCAATCAACGCTACTTTCATTACCACTAGTAATGTACTTCAACTTATTGCAATCCAAGACTTTCTTGTATTTATTCGCTTTCACTTGCATTCACTTAGTCCAGTCATTATAGACTTTTGAAAATACAAGTGATCCGAGAAAAAAAGCTTAACTTGAAATTGTCGACCAAGATTTCCTATGAGCTTTCTCCGCAATCTTGAAAAGAAGGTGTAAATTTTGTGTTTTTGCGATAAAGTTCGGCACAGACTGGCATCGGCCGGCTCCGGCATTTTTCGAACACATATACCTAACGACATAAAATGAAAAGAAAATTTTCAGGTAAGGCAGGTATCGCGAAAAAACTATAGAAAAGTGTTAACTTCGCAACTACACCAGCAACCGATAAATGCCAGTCTGGTTTCTAGCCACCGATAGCGACTGGCAATGAAGTTTCTGTTTCTTGCCGGCATCTTCTGGTGCCAGCTGATATACTAGCTAGTCACTGACATGTTATAAGTAAACTGACTATGATCTCATTGTCAATACTACCAACTGTCGTAAACGCGATATATTTAAGTTATTTGGGTATTTACTTATAAGCATGTCATTAGTATTTAGCGAATCTACCACAAAAGTATTTGTATTGTTAAATTTTAATTATGAACCGAAGGAAGTGTTTTTACAAGGGTGTTTTGGTAGAAAAGTTTTGATTACCAAGTTGCTAGTTCTGGAAATGCCCCTGAACTGCAAGCAATTTCTCGTTCCCAATCGTTACAGTTCAGTGAGAAAGTATTCCCTCACGGAAAGAGACTGGAATATATTTGCTTTCATGCATTTTTGGTTCAGTGAGCAGTCCATTCCCAACTAGCATTTTATAGTGACAAATGGTAATTGGAACGTGATAAACGCTCAATATAGTCCCTCTATAGTGTTGTTAACTACCACTTTTGTTATCACAACATGTCCCAATCTTGGTCTATACACCATTTTGGGGAATGATTATGAGTGAATGAAACGTTCCATTTTGATGACAGTAACGTTATTTTCACTATCATTTTCACTATGAAGTGATTAATTTTAGTTGATATCACGTTACAAGGATGTGACATTCACGTTTAAAGATAATGAATTTCATTTAAAAATAGCACTATGCATACAAAAAATGTGATGACAATACGTGTAATATAAAGTGGTATTAGATATAAGATATTGCAAGTGATATTTCTGCGGAAATGTATAACACTAATTCACTAAAACATCTAAATTAACATGACTTTGGTTTTAATTTTCTGTAATGCAGGTATACATATATTATATGCATTAGGGAATTCTAATTCAATATTGTGCACTATTTACCCAAATGAATTATAAACGCTTCAAATTTTACTAATGAAATAATATGTTTTAAATCGAAAAATAACAAGGCGCCTCAAAATTAAGTTATTGTTAGTAAATTATTGGGAAATTCTTAAATTTTAATTTTTTATTTCGACGTTTTTTCAGCCAAAGTAATGTTAGGATTAACTTAAAAGTACCTCCAAAAACTTCTTCTTGTCTATTTTCAATATTATAAACGCCTAACATTATGAAATAGAAGCAATATTTTCAAACAAATTTATGTATCCAATATGCTGGCAATTATTTCTAGAAAAATATGGCCGTTTTTTAAGAAATTTCACTATGCGGGGCTCCACACTATATTTAAGTGATAATAACGGACTAATCACCTAATCAAAAATTATTTTTTTACTGTAGTGATAAGATCGTGAGTTTTCCAACGAATCATCCCCATATAGTGATTAACATTAAAATTGATGGAAATGGCAACAATAATAGCATATCTAAACTTCTACTATCACCCTGTGGATCTGGAATGATGAAATTGGAACTATTAAGTGACATTTAATTTGATAGATTCTTGTCATGTTACAGATTGTGTTGAATGCGGCCGATGAATATTTTTCTTTTCAAAACTACATAAATAAAACAACAAAATGCCTTTTGAAGTTGTTGCAATCGAATAAAAAAGTGGAATTGTTTACACGGTCGTGCCATATCAATGGGAAAAAGGTATGATATTCAAATTCAAATTAGTTCTTTATTGTTGTTAGTACCTCTATATCTGTTATTGTACGAAAAAAAGAATAGTTGAAAGTGTTCCAGACAAAATTTAGGATGAGTCTGTTTGTATTTTGAAATATGGAAATATAAACACTTTCGCTGATGCTCTAGAAATTGAGAAAAATTATCGGCAGCGAGCAGTACGGAGTCAGAGGAAAAGTAATAAGTTCTCCTTAATCTGGTAATGGATTGTATGTATTATCTTGTCTTCATTCACGGTATAATTGGGCAAATGAAACGAAGTAAGCGAGTGTGTAGAATTAGAGGATATATGTACCTTATCTCCTCTAATTCTACACACTCGCAGTTGATAATTATAATAATTTTAGGCATAAAAACAACTTTGAATTGTCTTACGATGATCACTGTCAACTTGATTTCTCAAGTCTTCGTTTGTTCTTAGTGGGCAGTCAGTTTGAGGAAAATTCATTTTTCTTTGAAGAACTGAAAATTCGCCAATAGTTGTACATCGCATACACCCATTATAATGCATTAAAACTAACAACACCTTTAATAAAGCATCTAGCCACTGTATCACAAACAAAAAATTTTACTGAAATGGTTATATTATTTCCATTTATTTCCAGTCCATTTTGTAAAACATCATTAAGTTCGTTCATAAAAGGAGTAAGAAATTGCTGTAAAGGTGGCTTATAATTCCCACAATAAATACCAATAACTATAGGTTCCAATTTGTTCTCAGCAATCCTGAATAAAGTCGGCCAAAATTCTGTTTTTGAACTGTTTAAAATTGGCAGTCCATCAATATTAAAAATGAGAGATAACCTTATGGATTCGTTCAGATCATGAAACATTTAGCACAAACACTTTTTGAGAGCGTTGTGCCAATATGAGCCTATGTAATGATCACATTTTAAATAAACAATGAGAAAAAAAAACGGTATATTTATTTCCCTTTACTAGAAATCGAAGGATTTATTGGTACAATATTTACTGAAGTCGGGGTGTGGAGGAAAGTTCGGGAGTGTCGTGGAACATCTATTTTAACTATCGTTCTTAATATTTTTAATAAATCATTTACTGCAGCATTTGAAGTTTTGAAACACAAAGCCCATTTTCTTAACTCTTGAAGCAAGCAGACTATTTGGCCCTTCATGTCATCCTTTTCATATCCAACATTATTTCCATTTTCGTCACTTTCTTCATTATCCGAATTGAACAATGCTTGGCTTTCAAAATTTGAGATAGTGTTTTGAAGGAAATTTTCATCTGTAAATTCTCTTAATTGTACAGTGTCGAGAGTTTGATCCAAATTTCGATTACTCTTTATATATTCAAGAGCTAATCGGACTTTTCGATAAAAAGTAGTTGAATGACGAAATGGTTTCTTTCTATTTATTTTATTTCTGCCCATTTTATTTAATTAAACAATGAAGTAAGCATATAAATATTTCACACCACAAGCTGTTACCTCAATTGACACATATGGCAATCAGCAGTATCAGTTTTTGTCACTTCTTGGTTTCAAAACTGTAGTGCAAGGCACTCCTTTGTGGCGTACAAATTTACAGGCAACATATAGTTCTCTGTTTAACCATGACCGGCACGTCGCTATGATTATCTTAACAAACCTTTAGAGATTGTCGGTTTAGAGTGCCAAATATGATGGCGAGAACGTCGCAATCACTAATAAAAGCACTATATATAACTATAAAAAAAAGTTTCACTTTATAAGGATTTTCCATTGTGAAATTTAAGTGTTTATCACTATGAAATTTACACTATAAAGTGGAATTACCCCGAGGTGAATTTTTATAGTTATAAAAACGTGTTGATCACTAATAAATATCACCAAGAAGAATAGATTTGTTTTGGCCCTTAGTACTGATTATTATAAGGAATAAGCACGTGTTTATCATCAGTATTACCCACTTTATAGAGGTTTCCTCTTATGAGTGAATATAACGATTGATTGACACCTTATGACGTCGAGTTTTAACCATGAGGTGAAAATTCTAGTCGTTATCACGAAACTTGCACTGAGCTTTAGTGACAAAACTAATTTTTCACTACTCTAAGGATTAAATGCTAGTTGGGTTTACATACATATTAGTGTAGCTAACAAACTTGTTTTCATAGAAAATTATTTTGTCTAGCTGTACGAGTTCGTGCTGTGCCGGCACAGACAAGCAAAATATTTTTATATGAAACCCAGTCAGCTAATTCACATCAACCGGTACCGGCAGATACCAACACCTAACGGAAACTTCATTACCGATCGCTATTGGTGGCTAGAAACCAGACCGGCATTTGTCGGATCCTAGTCTAGTTGCGAAGTTAACATGGGATCACTTTTCTATAGCTACTGAAATATGCCGGAATATTGTGCTTCTCTTCATTGGTTAAGAAAAACCGAATAAATCCCCCAATGCTTACAGCATAAAAGTAATGAAAAACTGATGTTTCCCTCCTGAAAGAGCAGGTTTTTCAGTTTTGGTAGCGCTACGTGTCCTGCTCTTACATACGCAAATAAATCATTAAAAACGCGACAGTGGTTTAAATGTGTTAATGTTTACTCCTGATTTTTTTTCTATCCTTTTTCACTGGACCTGGAAGACTTCGGTTCAGCCCCCCCCCCCCCCCCTCAATTTTAAGTACTTTTGTGCTATCACAGTTGGCATTTGAATCAGAAATATTGGTTGCTCCGTTCTCGGAAAACGATTTTTTGGAAATGACTTTTTATCGTAAAATCACGAAATTTCTAACCCCCTGGCGGAGGAGTGTAGCGTGGTAGGTGGAAACAAAAAAATATGGGTGAGTTAATTTGATATTCCATAAAAAATGGTGAAAGTTTCATATAAATCGGCACATCATTAATAAAGAGCGCTATAATAAATTCGGTCAAGAAATTTTTCTATTTATTTCCTAAAGAAAAATTGACATTAAGTCTAGAAATTTTTTACAGTTTGGATATGACAAAATACGTATACTTGTAGCATAAGAATTTATACGGCATCTAATGCTTAACTTTATGTAGGTGGAGCCCCTTCATCGACACTGTGCTCAAGAACGTATACTATCAAGCTTCTCAGAGGAACTAATAATATTCATGATTCTAGATAATTATGTATGTAAATCGGTAAAACTTCAGCTGCGTTATTACTTTAGTTTAGAATGCATATAATAGGTTATTCTGCCACGTGCACGGAATTTATGTGCATAGATTACATCAAACGATTCAATTGTGGCATAAATTTATTTATCATTAAGAGGAAGATATCAAACCAAAATAATTAAGTCGTTTTAATTGGATTTCTCAAAAAGTATAGTATTAAATTTCCCACACAACAATATTCTTATCAACAATCTTCGCCTAATTTTCTGCATATTGCATAGTGCGGTAAACACTACAAATATGCAATTCCATTAGTTTGTTTGAAGTTTCGAAGCTGAAGTTCCTTTACATTAAAATAAGTACCTACCTACAATTGTACACAAGATGTACGTAAAACAATTTTTATTCCTTCATTTGTCACTTTAAAATTGATTTACCTAACCCTGGCAAAATCACCTTTCCTTCCATGAATTATTCCACAAACTTCAAAATTGCCAACAGATATAATTGTATTGGTACTTATTTCTCAAGGAATTAGTGACATAAATGGATTTCCAGTCCAGAAAATTAACGACATCTATTTGTCAATTGAGATCTGAAGTTTTTCTGTTCGAATTTCTTTTCTCTAGAATACTGCTTGAATAAATTGGCACAGGAAAAAATTCCTTGAGCATTCCTTGACTTTTTTATACCCTAGATAAAATTTATAGAGTAAGTAGGTATACTAAGTTTGTCATTCCATTTGTAACGTACAGAAATAATGATGGAAGAGCAAAATCGATTGAACATCCATGCATAAAATCAAAACATTATTTTGATTTTTGCATGTCTGTCTGTCTATCTGCCTGTCTGTCCGTCTGTCGGTCCTCCGGTCCTCACGATAACTGGAGAACGCGTTCACTTACTGTGGTAAATGCAATGGATGGGGGGGGGGGGGGGAGGTCCTGGGCGCGACCCCCTGAAAAGTTAAAGTAAAAATATTGAGTTATTTATTTTATATTCTTTTTATTTATAAAATTCAACTAGAAAAAATTATACAAAATATTTTTATTCCAAAACTTAAAAAAATAAAAGTTGATTTCAATGAATATTATTGTATGCATTTGATGTATGTGTATAGGTTTTTCTCAGTTTGGGACCCCAACTTTGGGTGATGCAAAACTCTCGAGAAAAACTTCCCAAGCCACGAAACAGACTCCCTCACTACCCATCAGGGCACTAACTTAGTCCTAACTTCTAATATTCTTAAATATTTGTAGCGTTATTACGTAAAACCACTGACTTGTATAATATGGACCGACTACGTCCATAGAAATACACTGCAGAAATTGGGTTCACTTCTATATAGCGTTCTATTTCGGTCTAGGCACCAAGCACCAATTGAGAGAGAACTTTAAACAACAAATAAATAAGTGCGTCCGTCGAAATAAATATTTTTAAATTAATTATTTGAGTTAACTAGTGATAAAAAGTGTTTTACCAAAGGCATAGATACTCAACAGAAATTCACAAGGTTTTATTAAAATCAATTTTCAACTTCCCGCCAATTGTTTTTCCAATGTTGGCACCGACATAAGAACTATTTTTGACACACAAAATTGTACCAGCATGAAAAAACATATCGAGCAGTCCATATTATAGATGCAAGTGTGTAAAACTGAGAAAAGTTTGGTTTGAATGACTCCTGCAGTTTGCACCCTAAACTACTATTCTATTAAAAAATGACTTTTTGTAAAAAAACTTATATTAAACAAATGAAAAACCTAGAATTGGTCTAAGACCAATTCTTATGATATCCTAGATGAATGCCCGTATGAAATTTCGTATTGTCACCCTTCTGTGCAAGTTTGATTTTTGAAGTGGTTTTTCGCATATATTTCTAGAACGGTTTGTCGGACAGAAAAAATGGTTATAACCAATTTTATAGGATTTCGTATTCTGAAGCAGTTTCTAGTACCATAAAAATGTCTTGGACTGATCGTTTTCACAGCATACGTAAAAAACCTAAATTTTTATATGGCAACACCAAGAATAATTTGCCCGATTAAGTCCATTTTTAACAGTTTATTTGCTAGTATAATGAGAACACTATGTACCAAATTTCAGTTCTCTATATCGATGCGTTCTTAGGCAGTGTCCAAACATATAGTGGAAAACGAGAGTTTTGTATGGCAACCCCACGAAGGATTTGCGCGATTTGTCTCATTTTCGAACTTAATATTTCTTTTTTTTTTTTCAAAGTCCGTGTACAAAATTTCAGCTCTCCAAGTGTATGCGTTCTCGAGTTATCATGCGCACAGACGGACAGACGGACGGACGGACAGACGGACGGACATGTACAAATCAAAATAACTTTTAATATTATGCATCGGTGTCCAATCCATTTCGCTCTACGATTATTATTTCGATGTGTTACAGACGGAATGACAAACTTAGTATACCCTATAGATTTCATCTAAGGTATGAAAATAGTATATCATCCACACCGCTTAATGCGAAAACCTTCCTAGTAGCTCACTACAGTACTGCGGTGGCTAAACTAAGCGCCTTACGGCGCCGGGCAAGTGCGCCCCAATTTTTTTTTTTTTAATTTAATTTGAGAATGACGCCCCTTTCCTAATTTCAATGATAGATCCGCGCTTGTTCACTTAGGCAACTCAAAAGATACTGTAAATTGATGAAAATTTATTTTAAGTTTCCAACTAGTCAGTAAATTTGTAGGGGTTGTGGAGAAATACCCTTGCTTATATAATTACGTGCTCCCGAAATATTCCCAAAAGGATTTAACGGAAAAAGCATGGAATAAAGTGGCGAAAATTAATAATTTAACAGATATGTTGGATTTTATTTATTTGGTTATTTGTATATTATTAGGAACACATGGACATCCTATAGAATGCTAAAAACTTAGAATCCGTTTGATGTAATTCTTTGCCGCGACAATTTCTATTCCTTTCGATGTAGGGATGAATCCAAAATCTTCTTTGCTTACGTCTACAGTATCGATAATAATAATAGAGGACGAACTCCTCTTCGTCACTTGAATCACTCAACATTATATTAATTAAACACTTCAAAATCTTGAGACTTGGCTTGCTGCTGAAGCAAAGTGATTTGAGCTCCATCGTTTATGTAGCTCCGTGTGCGAATCATCAGTTTCTAACCATTTTGCTACTTGGATCACCAACCAGTTTGTCAGAACTGAGTTACTCCGTGTGCGAAGGGCCTTAGAGAACTGAAATTATTCATATGGGTTTTTAAACAAAACTCGTAGATTTAAGTTCAAACATGGGCCCAATCGGAAAACGCCTTCGTAGGGTTGCCATATAAAAATTTAGCTTTTTTAAGTATACTGTAAAAAATGTTAGTCCTAGATGTTTTTATTAAATTTCAAATCCTGTGAAATTGGTCATAATCATATTTGCTGTCCAACGAACCGTTCTAGAAATAAATGCCAAAAACCACTTGAACCATCAAACTTGTACATAGAGATGGCCATACGATATTACATACGGGCATTCATCTTCTTACACCAATTGTTGCTATATTTTACTTGTTTTACGTAGTTTTTGTATAGTAACAGATATTCCTCTGATCTACCATACCGCCCTTTATTACACAATGGCAATGAGGTGATTTTTAGTAACGACAACACATTTCGCATCTCAATCACCTTTGCAAATGGCAATGTTTAAAAAATTGGACGCCCTGTATAAAAAGAAATGGGTCCCTAAAGGAGTGTCATTATCGTAACATTAGAATTATATTTGTTTCTCGTCCACTATGCGAAATATTGTCCTTTCAAGATCTGAAACTTTTCTATATCAAACGTCAATAGCCACTCACACCAGTCCCTTTTTATGTACATCTTAACATACATACATGTGTAGAACCACATTCGAGCGATTTTATTCAAAACCAATTATCCCACGAACATTGAATTCATCTCCATCTGAAATTGGAAATTGAAGGAAAGTTTCTACTAACTACCAATCGGAACTGCTGTACCCTTCTGTTCATTCATAGCAAAATAGTGCCATCCATAATGTTACAATCGATGGGATCTGAGGCTATTCACTGACTTTATTAGTAGCATAATCATAAAACTTTCAGCCATAAGATAAAACGACACATAAGAAATAATTTTATTATAAATTTGTTATACGAATGCATGCCGGTCTCAGCTGTTTTCTCCCCAGAATTAATGATATTTATACGACCCAAGTGGGATGCTTACAATCTAAGGCTGCTACATACCTACAAATGCATAACAGATCATTTATAAATATTTTATAGGATTTTACTATAAAAACCGAACGGCAGTGCAGTAAATTTCCTAATCTCCACATGTTTATTTTTCTCATGCATACATTATGCTCGTCTTTATTGCCAATATGTAATTACCGCTGGAAAGAGAAGTGGAACAACATAATACCAACCGTTCCGCCTCTAATTTCTTCACTGTACGGATATTAACAAGGTAAAAAAAACTTGCATTTATGAGAAATATCCTCTTTCTTCGAGTTGAATGGAGTACCGAAAAAAAAAATAAACTGAAAACGAAGTAGGCATGTAATTACAGACCGGACAGGTATTGTGAATAAGTGGAAAAAAGAAAATTTCACCTTTAAAATTTCCTGGTTGTTGTGGCTTACAGAATGTGGCCACAAAGTGCTTCCCGTGAGGCACAAAGCTTTCCGACATGCAATTTCCACGTTTTTCTTTGCATCGGAGTAGGTTATTTTTCAGCGCTACGGATGTATGTATGGGATGTATGTATATGCAATATCCTGACGTTGATGACTATGAGTTCAGATTAGGATCACGGTAAAGGATTTTGAACCGCGAGTTGTGTTAATGGATTTTTTGCAATTATATTTGAAAATTTACGTGAAGCAATGTATTTATAGTCAACGCTTTTTTTCTGTTCTGAAATTTAATGCGGATTGCGAAGGAAGTGATTAGAGTTATAAATTTTGAATTAAACATGAAATATGGCTTGACACTAATTTACACTTATTACCTACGTACGTAGTTGGTATGTTTTTTACATGTATCTTCACGACAATTTGGATATTATTAGCGAAATAAACATTCGTTAAAGCAATATGTTTCCAATTATTATCATAAATTGATATTCTTATGCGCGCCATTTTTTTTAAGGCAGGCGACGAGAGATCCCAAGCACGGATGCCAGAGCGGCCCATTGTGCTGTCCTGCTAAAATCTTCCTGTCCTCTTAATGAAGCGCATCAGGTCTTGGAGAGAAAGGTTTTTCAACTCCTCTGCGGATAGGAGGGCAGCGACTAGAGTGTCCAGCCTGTTCCAGGCATGACAGCCACTCAGGGCTATCAACAGCTCACATCCTTGTTAGATGTATGTGAAGCGAGCTATGGCCAGTTATGATGCCAACTACAGTTCTACATTTTTTTTCTTCCTAGTACCATGAGAAAATCCGAGATATACCTATTGCGCCCATCAAGAAGCAGTTTTGTGCACCTGAAAGTATTCAAGTCCTCCCATCTCTGCTGATGCTTCCTATGAACATACGCTTTGATGAGAGAACCGACACTCGAGGTGCCAACGCCTACGTTGGGTTCTGGTTCGCGGTATGGAGAATTAGATCCAAGCCTTAGCTAAAAGGCCAGCCCTTTCATTCCCCAGGAACCCACTGAAGGGACACCATGTTGTGGATACACAACTTATCCACAGACGACCTGTAATTTAGATGTTATCCGAGGATCAGTTAGAGCCATCAAGGCTGCCTGACAATCAGAAAGAATAGCTATGTCCTTTCCCTTGATCTCCATATCAAGGACTATCTTCGCTAATATTGCGATGTCAAAGACTTTAGCCTGGAAAACAGTGCTGTGTCTTCCAAGTGAGTACTCCATCCCAATGACAGGTTCAGGAAAGTAAGCGCCCGCCCCGGTTCGGTAATGCACTTCCCTCAGACTACGATTCAATTCCAGGAAAACTCAAAGAGAAGCGACGCCCGAAACGAAGCTCTGAAACCATCACATCAAATATTATGCTAGCCAGAGGATTTTCCAGATGCAGACCACACTCCAAAAAATGTCGAGAAGAGCCAGTGCAGACGGTTTCCCCACATCCCAATGAGCGCAATCTCCACACAGCCCTTTTGGTATCTGCCTGAATGAAAAGATCCATGAGTGGTAGATTAAATACGGCCTCCAGCCAATAGTAGCCGTAGATCGCATGGAGCCCATAATTCCCAAGCAGGCAAGTTTTTATGGGCTCGCCAACTTCCGAATCGCAGCCCGCACTATGCCCCATGTGCAGCCAAAGGTTCTCCTGTATTTATCGAAGACCCTCATAGCCATATTAAATTTTTCCTCTGCTTGCAATCCCCATGTCAGCTTCGAGTCAATATATGTAGCCTTATCAGGCTTCGGAACAAAAGCAACCCTCACCTTCCTCTATACCTCGGGAACATATCCAAAAGCGATACATGCCCTGAAAATGGAATTAATGTACGGAGCCAGCACAACGCTTTCTGCCTTAAGACGGACAGGCAAAAGACCGCCTGAACCCGGGGCTTTGAAAGCCGAGAAGGTTGAATTTCCCAGTCACCACCAGTACCACCAGTGAAGTGAGGTAGGGGATGTTCGCCAAACAACTGTAGGTCTTCAGCCTACAGTGTGGAAAATTCGTCGCAGAAATAACCCTGCAAGCTTCTCCATTCAATGGTGTAAAGGAGCCATCTGGACTCCTCAGAACACTCAGCATGGCCGACGGGTCACTCCTAAGAGCTTTGAGCAGCCTAACCGGTTCACGATAGACGTCAAACTCTTCGTAAAAATCTACAAAGGCCTGTTTTTTTGATTTTCTAACAAGCCTTTTGCTGTTACTCTGAGTCTCGCGGTAGATCGGTTAGTCACCCTATGATCCAGTCCTCCTGGCCTTATTAAAAATCCTTCTTGAAGTCTTACGGAGTTTGCCGTTCCAACACGGAATAGGCTTCCTTCATATGTGCGTCCTATTAATTGGCAATAAAATGCTGAGCTTTCGAATAATAAAATATATTAACATAATTTTATTTAACATAATTTTATTTATATAATATGAACTTCTAAATTATCTGAAATTTTGACGATAGACATACACATTGACTTAAGGTTATTATGATTATTTGAAAATCGGTTAGATACTGCGGTCAAAAGTGACATAAAGTTCTTATAAAATTATGAATCATTCGCATGAAATTTATTAGTAAATAATTGTTTTTGTGTTGTAGAAGATGGAAATGAATGGACATCCGTTTTTAATATCTATACTCTTCTTCGCTTCGACGGTCCTGGTTCACAGTCTTCCTGCTGGGAATACTTAACAACACTTTGAAGAGAACGTCACAATTATGTTCGACGGTTATCCAAATGACATGAGTATCGTAGTAACCAAAAATTCGAAAAGAGTACGACGTTTGAGAAAGAACCAATAGCCAGAATTTAGATTTGTTTCAACTACAGCTCCAAAAGTTAGCCAAGAGACATTTCTTGCAACAGACACAAACAAAGATAACTTTATACAAATGCTTCGCCGTTATTTTGCAAAACTCGAAATCAAAGTTGAAGAGGCTTTTGAGAATGCAGATACTCTTATCGTAACGACGGTAATTGAAAGTATACTTCCTAAAACCAGCAAAAGGAAATACACCCGCAAAACTGTACTCTCCGACTAGCTTGAAACATGATAAGTCCGTTCTCGACAACATACTTTTCCTTTATGCTTTTAGCGGTTGCGATACCACATCGTCTTTTTTCAATATTGGCAAATCAAAGATCATTAACACTCTCGAAAAGCATCTGGAGCTACTTTCATTGGCGGAATTATTCAAACAAGGAAAATTCGATCCGGAGATTCTGACTCCACAGGAGAACAATTCCTCATAGCCATATATGGCGACAATAAGCAAAAATAATCTTCAAATGTTTTACGATTCCACCACTTCGCTAAATCAGTGATTAAAAATAAGTTGAACCACCTCGCACTACTACGACCAACGAAAAACTTAGTATGTTAGCATATATTCCATACATATCAGCAATTGCATACGTGGCTAACATTTTACAAGGATCCCCAGAAATGGGGTTGGCGACAAACAAATCATGGACTTGAACAAGTTATCAGCACAGCTGAACCCAGCCCAACTGAGCTTTTAAAGCTCATGTCATGTAAGTGCAAGGGAAAATGTGAAGCTGCCTATGGGTACAGCAAAGCAGAGATTGCTTGTTCCATTATTTGTTTCAATTGCAGTGGGCAAATATGCAACAACGTTGCCAAAGTCGATATCCTACTCAACGAGGATGAGGAGGATGTTTCGACCATAGATGAATCATCTTATACGGTTCAAGAATTTCCACAATTCGATAAGTATTCCGAGCACGAGGACTATGAATTAGGATCGTCGACACGAAGAAGAGTATAGATTTTAAAAACGGACCTCCATTCATTTCCATCTTCTAAAACCAAAAAATAATTATTTACTACTAAATTTCATGCGGGTAATTAATAATTTTGTTGTCTTACTTATTTATATTGAGTAGTAGGGTTATTTATGTTAGGAATTATAATTGTCCATAAAAGGTATTCACCTTAAATTAGCTATAAAATAAATTAGTATCACAGAAGTAGTATTACAGTCGTATATAAATTGAAATAAAATGAAATCTGTCATTATTGAATTAATTAAATCTGTGATAAAATTGCATTTAAATAGGTACATTATTTTTAACCCAGACTGTAGCAGGAATTTATATGCAGTTGTAGGTACATAGCATAAATAATTGTGCTCAATTAGCAGCTTCAAGGCAGGCAGAGTTTAGATTTGATAGAGGTCAGTTGTCGGTCAGGAAGTGTAAATGAGAATTGTAGCAAGAAAGACTAATAAAATTTATAACGTTTCGTCGGTTATACATATATCGATTGTTTTATTTATTGCAGTCTCTTCATTTTCATTTCTTCCAAGTAAAATAGTTGAAGAGAAGTCAAAAACTCTTGGCTAAACATATATTGTACTTTAATAATTTCCTCTACAGTCTCTTAATTTTTTTTTCTTTCTGACCACCTCACAATGTGGCGAGCTAAAAGTCGTAATTTTTGTCTAAAAAAAAAAAGAATATGATTTCGGAATATGTACGATATCACACATTTAATGCGGAATGTTAGTGTTGGGCGTTTACGCTGACAGTATGTATATACTTTTACAATAATACAAAAGTTGTTCGATATACAGGGTGTTTCCCCTTAGGAGGTCCATAGAGCGGGAGGTGATAGTACTCACCTAGACGAACCAAAAATTGTATGGCAGGGGGGAGGGGGGGGGGGGCAATATCAACCGTTTAGGAGTTACATGGTGATTCATAAAAAAAGCTAGGTTTTCATAAAACACCCTGTATCTTAAAAACTGCAGGGCGTATGGTCACAGTTAAGGGCTCACTGTATGCAGAACTGGCCTTTCCAACGACAGCTCAACCAGCCCCGTACCCCTCTCTCCTCAGAAGTTATGAAGGTCTAAACTAAAAATTTCGGATTTTCTTTCCTTTTTTTTTATTTGACCTCTATTATTTTTGCAAAAAGGTCATTAACATAACTTTTTTTATAAAAACTGTAAACTGTGGAGCTGTGGAACTGTAAAAGAAGTGTAGCAGTCCTTTTTAAGGTGAAAAATTGGCCGTTTTTGGTACAAAAATTGACATATTTTCATCTCATCATTGCGAAGAACTGGTAAGTCCTGGAAATTCACTTCCCATGACAGAAATGTTCACAACGGAGTACTAATGGATGTGAAACAAAGAACGGAAGAAATATATGCAAAATATGGAAACTGGGGTGTATATGACCGTAGTGTTAAAAAATAGTTTTTCGGCGGTCAAAAGTCAGCTATCACGTTAAAACGATCAAAGACAAACTACACATTCGATTACCATCTCCTCCCTCTTTAATTTGGTACCAAACGTGACGTAGTTTGAGCAACCCCCTATGAGGGGTGGTACGACCCCCAACCCCCAAAACACCCTGCTCCAAAAATTGTTCACCTATATTTTTGTACTCTAAACCCTTAATCTATCAAAAAAATTCCAATACTCTACAGCCCTCCCACATAAAGTTAGGCGCCCGTGAATATTGCGATAGCAAAATTTACCGCCGAGGCCGCTCAAATCTGCAAATTACCGTTAATCGAAATAAAATACAGCCTATAATGCCCATGCATGGCTAATTACCAAAGTGAATTCTTACTTTTTTTTATTTGGCTTAGAGATCCTGAGCTTACCCCTGCGAATTATTGCAGCTCCTGATATTGTCTTATTTTTTTTTAATTTCCCTTAATCAGCTCCCATTTCTACCCCGCACTCTCCCCGCCCCTTTTCCTAAGCCTATCTTGTACGCGCTGAGCTCCCATTTTTTTTTTGATACCACATACATTCTCCTTCTACTCTCCATTCTCTCGTTATCCCGGAAAAACTCGAGAAAACCTACCCTCCTACATCCCTCAAAAACTACCCCAACAAAAGAGAAATTTAAATTTATTTCGACAGTGGAAGGTAATAGGCAGATGTACCTCACATATGAAAAAAAGTCCAACCCTCTACAACAAAAATTGATACCCTTAATCGTCCCAGGAGATTCGCACTTTTTCACATTTCTTACGTTTTCCCTAATTCTCCAACCATGTTAGTGAATTGGGATTGGAGAATTAGGGAATTAAGAATTCTAAGAAAACGCAATTCTCATCTCCCAAATTCCCAAATTCTCCGTGCTACAGAATCCGGCCCCAGGATCAAAAAGGTATCGTGAGAAATGAAGCAAAAAATTATTTGGAGAAGATGAGAAGCCTCAAAGCCGCTTTATTTGCCTTCTTTTGGAACGATATCTTGGAGCGAATTAATGCTACGAACAAGCTAGTGCAAGATCCGAAAATGATTTTTGAATCTGAATGCGTTCATTGGAATTATTGAAATTGTTTGTTTAATCGAAAAGAGATCAGCTTGATAAATATGAAGATGCAGCTACAAAAATATCAAACTCTGATATACAGTAGAATGAGAAATGTGAGACTAAGTCCGCTCAGTTATATGAAAGTACAAAACGCTAACCTATCGACAAAAGAAAAATTTACTGTGTCAGTTTTTACCCCAGGATAGTCAGTGAGATCTGTGACTAAAAGATTGCATGCATACGACACAATACGTTTACGATTTTGATTTCTTAATCATTTCAAAGAAATGAAAATTGCAAATTTATACGCTGTAGCGGAGGAATTGGTCAAAATGCGTAAAGACGATTTATTACCAAGTTTTGGTAATTGAGTTGGTTCAATTCGCATCATTGATCGCAATGTACAAAAACAATTACAAAAAAGATCAATCTAAGGACCTCTTCTATTATAAAAATACGCTACATTTTTAAACGTTGAAATTACGTTATGTTGGTGTTGATGATATCGAACTGCGCTGGACTGGAGAGCGCTCATTTTCGAAAATGAAGATTATAAAAATCATGCTTCGAACTGCGATGACACAGACAGAACCGCCTGTTAAAGTTATCCCTACTTAGAAAGAAGAAAGAAAGATTTCACATAAATTATTATTGACGATTTTTCGTGGAAAAAAGCTCGCAAAGTTCCATTCGCCTAGTAATATTATTTATTTTTTTGGGCATGAAACAAATTATTAAAAAAGTGTAAAAAAGTATTTTTTTCTTCTTGTGTCAAAATAATTCTGAGCCTCTGTTTGGGAAATAGAATTAGGAAAAATGGAATTCTCCCAATTTTTGTACTGTTTCTTACTGGGTTGGTGCAATTTTCCGATGGAATGAACTTTAAGGATGCATTTGCTCTTATTATTGGGTTGATAGTCGTAATATTGGGAATATTTGGCTTACTTATGGAAATACACAAATACTGTGGCCAGGAAGATATTAACCCTTAAGTAGACGCACGGAAAAAAATTAATTGTGAATAGTACATTTTCCAAATGTTTCTGGACATTGGTTAGATAAACATAATATGTGTATTCAAAATAATCGAAATCGTACCTCCAACATTGCTTTTCCCATATTCAATATTTTGGCAATATATTTTAAATGTATATAACAAATGTATTCAAAATAATGAAAATGTTATCACAACACTAAATTATTTATTATAACACATTTCTTTTAAATCTTATTTTACCACAAATTTGTACATTATACACAGTTTTGGTAAATTGTACTCAATATGAGAAAAATAATAAAAAATATTTAACTTGAATTTGCAAATTTACAATATTACGTCATTGTCTCATTTAATATACCAACAATAAAGATTTCAGTAGAGATTATGTTAAAAATGGCATACTATATATAACTTCTTATCGGAAATATACCAATAAAAAAGCCCACAAAATTCCTTTTGCAAAATAAATTCATTTTTATACAGAAAACTATATATAACTGAATTCATATTGAAAAATAAAAAAATTTAAATGTTAAAGTACACTGAGGGCCTTGTCAGAATCTAAGTCTTCGTCTTTGATTTCGATAACCAGAGACGTTACACAACAAGTTCAGTTATTATAAGAATGAGACGAAGACGAAGCTAACCTGTCTGAATTCATTTTTTTATCTTAATTTCGCACCAGTAAGCAAACATAACCTCACAATGTTGTCTATTTGAATAAGTTAACCAGCCAAGTAAGCCAGCAATGTCTCGCTCGAATAATAAAATCGACGATGCCTCGTCTTGATCACGTAACCAAAGGGTAGGCTAGCAATGCCTCGCTCCAATATAATATCAACAATGCCTCGAAAATACAAGGTATGTGGCGGCTTAACGACGTGTTGCGATCTAACTTGGACAACCCTACCACATTTGAAAGGTTTGCGATGTGTACAGCGAAAAAGCCACTTTGCGAACTAAACGGGGTGTGAAAGAGTAAGCCCCGATTTTAAGATAGGGAAATAAAAATAACGAAAATCATACTCATGTCAGATTTTGTAAATACAAGTTTGTTTTGTGCCATATATTATAACGATTATTATAATTGCAGAACATCCAGCAATCAAAAGCTTTTGATTCTTTACACGTCTTATAGCAGATTCATGTTCATGTCCGTTCCAGTTAGCGGCTCATTTAGTTTCTTTCCAGGCCCCCCTTGGTAGCAGCACTGGCTCAACCCGTTTATTTACGCTGCTAAGAATTTGGCACGATAACGTGTCTTTGAAGACATCGCCAGCTAATACCATCGGCATCAGACGTATATGAAACATTAAACGGATTCATCTTTCGTTGGCTGATTATGGAAGCTCGTAGCGCTGGACAACTAACGTTAACGAGCAGTCATAGTGATTAGTTTAACATAGGCTCAGCTGGTCTTTGTCATTATTTTCAGGTGTGACAAGTTCACTATCGTCCTGGAACATACTAGACGGAGAGGGAGAATTGAAATCGACAGGCTGGAGACACTGCTGAGCTCACGGAGAAACCAACTGTGTATTAGAGCACAACATCTATATTCTTTAGATTTGTAGGTCAGTTTTCAGGCATAAGTGCGTGTCCTTCTGACACGACTGTCCTCATCCCGGTGGACCATTATAGGTTATAATCAAAGCCTCGTCCCTCCGGAGACGACAAGATAATTGGAGTGTACTGGGGCCAAATCACGTAACTCGATATCGAGTGAAAACTATCGTCCGTCACTAATTTTTAGATTATGTAGCTCGATAGGTCGACTACCTTATGTCGAATGCTCGATAAAGACAGTTCGATATGACTTTTGATATCGAATTATTGTTTTTACTTGACGAGCTGTTAGTTCTGACCGCAGATTTTGCACAAATTAACCGGGAAGTACGAAAATGTAAGTTTAAATTTATAATTTTGATTGTTGTGCCAGCGATTACTGTAATAATTTTTAAGGTCTCAACAAACTACGTAGGTATAACAAAACATGTTGATAAAATTCATGGAAAAATATTCGCTTGTGGCAACAAACAGTTTGCAAAATACCGGCAATGGAAAAAAAAAGTTATGGATAAAACTTGCAAACATTTTAAATAGTAGTGGACCACCTATAAAAACAATAAAAGCTTGGCAAAAAGTATGTTGTATATTTTCATTTATTTATTTATTTTTTTTTAATATGGCTTTCAGGTATGGACTGATTATAAATACAACTTAAAAAGAAAATTGGCTAAAAATAAGAAGAGTATATTTAAAACTGGCGGAGGTCCATGTGAAATAATCCCAATTTCCGCGATTGAAGAGAGAGCAACAGCTGCAGCACATATAGAGCCTCATGTTAGTGGCATACCAAATGTTAAATCATTTGGTGCAGAAATTGAAGAAGACAGTATGCCCTCATCGGATTGAATGCATACCATAAACCAAATCCCCGCTATTGTCGCATCTCTATCTCCTACAGAAGAAATAGAAGAAATGTTAGCTCAATTTGAAAATGAAGTGCAACCTTCTATTGAATCTGGAAATGTTCCCACCGAGCGAGTAGAACCACCCAGAAGTTCTAGCGAGTGTAGAGAAGCGATCACCGATAGGTTTCTTCCGACAACAATTTCAGGAACACGGAGAAACAGTACCACAAATAGAGTTCAACGATCAGAATTAGTGAACAGAAAAGAAGAGGAAATAGTTAAATTAATAGGAGAAGAGATTAAAAATCAAAAGGAGTTTCAGACTAAGCTACTTAATATTCTAACAGAGAGAAATCAATTAGAAAGTAAAAGAATCTCCATTATGGAAACGCAAGCAACAGACGAAATCGAATACCGAAAGCTCAAGGTGAAGAAAATGGAATTAGAAATTGAAAAGTTAACAATGGAAATTAAATTACTGGATAAACAACATTAATTCCAAAGATTGAATGGCCTGTAACAAATATGCGTTAAAAATATATTCCTCAAGTAAGAGGAAAGCTGTATGTGAAATATGTAGTAAAAATCCTTCTTATAGATTTATATTTGTTTATTGTTTTGAATAACTATTTGTTTTTGTTATAGCTGTAAAAAAAAAAAAACTAGAGTACAAAATAGTGGAAAATGAAAACTAGTAAGAAGTCAATTGTTTTTGTTATTTTAAAAATTCAATAAATGACTACTTTCAATTCTGATACATCTCGCAAAGATTTTCGTTTTCGTCGAAGGTTAATAAACTCTGTATCTTCACTATCGTTGTCAAGTAGAAATTTATGTGACAAAAGCATTTTACTTGAACAAATTGTAGAATAACTGCACTAATAACAATAATTATGCACAAATTTTAATGCAAATGACAGGCCGTCTGAAGAATTAGCATTGTATATGCAGCGGTTGCTCGATAGACCAAACGACATTCGATGAATCGTTTTACATGAAGCAAAAATGTACTGTCGAGCTGACGATATCGTTTTCATTCATCAAGCATACGATTATCGAGGGTCGAATTACATGATTTCGCCCCAGAAATCTCAAGACTCAGCTCACTATAAGCTAAAGGCCTACTGCACACTGATATAGCAGATATCAGCTAAAGTCGTTCAACGACTACCAGCTTCCAATTAATTGGCAGGCCTGAGCTAACAATTCCTTAAAGGCTAATTCCACCAAAGCTAATCTCTGTACAAGCCACATTCCACCATTAGTGGACGAAATTACATCACCGCACATTTAAGGAGAATACCTTGTATTCTCTGTACCAGGCTTCTACCTGATGTAAAGAAGCCCTCAAGGTTTTCTTAGAAATATACAGGAAATGTAATTGAACAGAAAAAATATCGAAAATGTTCAGCTTAAAACGTGTTGTAAATGCAACTTCCAAATTGAGTAATATTTACTATATCTCCTTGTTACACGTGAACATTTGTTGAAAATGCTAACAAGTTGTAGTATCTACAATTTGATTATACTTCGATTAAAGGAGCACTAATTGAACAGTAGTAGTGATAAAAGTGATTTTATATGCTAACATAGTTTGTTGTTGTTATGTTTTAGTTACAGGCTTCTGTTTAGTATCAAACGCTTAGAAGTGCAGTCGTCAAATTAATTGACGTCATCGTTTAAAGTGATCTTGTCATGCAAAGTAAGCTCTATAACAAAAATATAATAAATATAAAAATGTTCTACAATATAAAATAAGCCGTACAAAATAAAAAATACAAAGTAAATGTAATAGTAATTGTCGTGCAAAAATAAGTAGTAAGTATCAAAATGGAAACAATTATAGGAGAAAATTTCGTGGTTGAACTTCTGAAAATGTGGGGAGTGGAATAATTAACTCAATAAATTTAAAGCTGTGTATAATTTAGTTAGAAGGATTAAAAAATATATGTATATATGCAACTTAATTTTAATAAATCTTTTTATAAAACTCATGTCTGTATTACATACATATGTGCAAAATGAATATTAATGTTTTATTATACATTTGTTCAATTAAAGAATAAAATGTGTTTTTTGTTTTTTTTTTACAGTGAAAAACGTGTTGTCTCTTGTACATTGTAGCATTTTATTAAATTTTATTTCAGCATACCCTACAACCGAATTGAGTAATGGTACTGAGTGTAATATTCCATTCACATCGAAGCTCGTAAGACCCGAAAAAAGAAAAGCCGTTGAATGTTATCAAATAAATAAAATAATATACATCGCTTTCGTAAATGTTACAATGAAGGTGTATCATATACAAATTTTTATTGTTTGTGAGTTGTGTCATTAACAAGGGATATATTTTTTTTTAACATATCAATGTTCGATTGATTTACAATATGGATGTACTATTAACATAGCATTGATATAAAAAACATTTAACTGAAATGTTACTCAAACAACGAATATATTTTTGTAATAATTCAGGTGTAAATAAAACATTTAATAAAAAACCAGGAGATATGAAGATAACACATTAAACCATGGTTAGTTGATATTTAACCAGAGAAGTGTTAGCGATTACCGTCGTCGTTGTATACGTTTACAATTCTTATTTACGCGTACTATCAAAATCACACAACTCAGTGCATTAGGTCAGCAATGACCGCATTCAATACAACCTGAAGCACCCTATTGTATGTCCCTCTTCAATTTACTCCCTTTCCAGGTTTAGACTGTTAATAAAGTCCAGTACCATTCTGGGATTACGATTCCATACGTAGTTTGGTGGAGGTAAGGCATGTTCAAAGTGGAGTAATCTCCGCCTGGCCAATGTCTCCGAGTTGCAGAGTAGGTGCTTTGAGGGTTCATGTGCATCCTTACAGAAGGCGCCGCATGAAGTCTTATTGTTAGCCAATCACATCTTGTTTAGGTGATACAGACTTAAGGATAGGTTTAATATTGTTCCTGTTTTGTTTGAAAAAGTTTGTTTTATATGTTGTCGATCTATACCCAAGAAGCAAATTGAAGTGAAAAGATCGTCATATAACCGTTTTATCACTTTGGTGGCATACACCCTACAGTTGCATATTCATGTATATAACGTGTCATATACGATGTAATGACGTGTATTGAACTGTTATTGGACGGTTTTTTAATAACTTCGGTGAAAATGTAACCTATAAATCATGGTAAAAGAACTAGTGGTATTAATGTTACTATGACGTTTTTCAGTAACTTATGTGAAACAATAACCAATTCGCCACAGTAAAGAAACTATCAACATAAAGGTGGCTGTGTCGTTTTTTAACTCTTTCGGTGTAAATGTAACAACGTTTTTTTTTTTTTTTTGAAAGATGTTTAAAGGTTTGAATTAGGCCTTGATTATAGCATCTGCCACAGTTGAGCAATGGAATCAATTACCAAGCAAACAACGACAAAACTCTTGAGGTTAAATTGATCTAAATAAAAACCCTGGCGTCCATCTTCATATAACACTTCGTTGAGGAATGCGCAAGATACGGGAAAAAGGCTAAAACTAGTGAGACTGATATAATAGTCTTTTGTAGTAAGCTTCTATGTTCGCGCACAACAACGCTTAAGGTTCATATGGTTACAGAAATATAAATAAATTAAAACAGAAAATATCTAAGAGTATTATTATTTATAAAGGGTTTTCCAATAACAGGTATTATTTTAATTAGCCTGCTATTTCGGTAGATGTCACTTTTGGAGCTGTCATTTTTTGACATTTGCAAGTAGAAACTACGCCATTAATAAAAATGGAACGATACACGATTCAACAACGCATTGAAATTATTGTCGGACCGCAATACAGAAATTGGTAGAAAAATTCGAGCTGTTGAGTCTTTGCTGATTGGGTCCTTGAAATGCATGAACATGATCCGGAATTCCAGCGAAAACTCATCTTGAGTGATGAGGCCCATTTCCACCTCGATGGCTTCGTCAACAGGCAAAATTGTCGCATCTGGTGCTCGGAAAACCCAAGAGTTATTGTTGAAAAGCCTCTCTATCCTCAACGTGTGACTGTTTCGTGCGGTTTATGGTCCCGCCAGTTCATTGGACCTTACTTTTTCGAAAATGAGGTTGGAGCAACAGTTACGTTGAATGGATTGCGCTATCGACAGATAATTAATGATTTTTTATGGCCGGAATTGGATGGTATTGATCTGGACAACGTTTACTTACAAGCAACGAAACCATTGATATTTTACGGGAAAAGTTTCCGGACCGTGTTATCTCTCGAAGAGGTGATCACAATTGACCACCGAGATCTTGTGACTTAACAGCTTGCGACTTCTTCCTTTGGGGCCACGTGAAAGAGAAGGTCTACGCCAACAGCCCAGCGTCGATTCAAGACCTCAAAGATGGAATTCGTGAGGCTATCGAGGACATAGGGCAGCCACTTTGCGATTTGGTTATGGAAAATTTCATGAAAAGGATATGGTCCTGTAGGCGTGGTCGTGTTGGTCATTTGGCTGATGTTATTTTCCATTATTAACGGCATACTTTCCTCTTTATGAAATAAAGATCCGATCTCAAAAAGGGGCATTTTTCTTTGAATATCAAAATAACAAATCTTATTGGAAAGCCCGTTAGTAGATTTACTGGCATCATTTTATGTTAATTATAATTTTAAACAATATTATAGGCTTAAGGTTAATATGCTAACAACATACTATAATTAAATAAATCAATACAGCAAAAAATCAAGTATTATAAAATAAATCATTTTCAACAGGATACTAAATACATATAGTTGAATCAAGACAATAAAAATCTAAGTATTTTATTTAGGGGTTACCCGTGAGGAATTTGCAAAAGTAATTTTTTACGCTTGGTCTACGTTGGTAGAAGGTTGATTTGAAGTGGATGTGCTTGTCCATGTAGTATCTTCTCGTATCCTAATGATATAAATAAATATGCATAAACAAATTTGTCGAAATATTAACAAGCAAAAACAGAACTGTTTACCGTTTTTAGAATGCTTTAAGTATTCTTTGAAGAACAGTGTCCCGTCGTTATCGGTAAATTTACTATGCAAATGTCTAACAACTCCTAAAAGTAGCTGCACCATTTCCTGAAAACCTACAAAACTGCGTTTAGTTGCTGTCCACGATACCTGCTTTAATAGTTCATCATCAAGCAGAAAAATGCACAAAGTTGGCAACATTTTATTTGCATTAATATCTCCAAACGTTAGAAGTTTTGTTTTTTCTATAGGTCAATTTGACTTGCGCTCGATTCGGAATTCGAACTTGAAGCAATATTTTCGTTTAAACTAGTTTAATTTTTATAAGAATATTTTACAAGCCCCAAATAATTTACACTGCTATCTTTAGTATTTGAAATTATTTGACTTTTATGTATTTTTTCATTATTAAGAATTGCTTTAACTTGCTCCTGTTAAATGTTTATCGACTTAAAAGTATGCATCTTTTTGATTTCTTTTTTTCACCAAACAAATGACATTAATTTAATTCATTTTTTTTTTTTTTTTTTAGATTTTCTATATATTATATTATTTCACCACTATATTACTCAATTTACTACTATTATATTTAATTTATCACATAATTTGAAAAACTAAATTTCAGGTTATTTTTCTTGCATGGAGTACATGCTGCTCTACCGGTACCGTCTACAGTTAAGTACATTATGCGCCTTTTATTTGCATGTTTCCGCAAGTTCGGGTACTTTGAGGTCAATATGGAACTTAAAATTCACCAAAAGTGTTTTCCAGGGTACAGAGGAACCATTTATCCCTCGAAAAATAATTTTTTGGTCACTTGTCGCTGCTCTGAGATTATGCAACCAAGAGTGTTTTCTAGGGTACAACGAAATCATTTCTCCCTTGGAAAATAAACTTTTTTGTCACTTGTCGTTGCTTTGAGGTCACTACGGAACTTCAAATTCACCAGCAGTGCTTTCTTGAAAACAGTAGGGGCTTTCTCAATTTTGAAGATTCATTTTTTTTTAATTTTGTGTAAATATGGGAAAAATATGACTGAATTTCGCAATACTATTTCAAGCTAGTAACGAAGATACCCATTTTTCACTTGCAGTCAGAACTTAAAATATCCAAACCAGTTATTTTTAAGGCATATTGAAACCTAAATGTCTGTTTTCATACGCTACGAGGTTTTTCTGACACTAAAATTGGCTGCGTTTTCTGAATGAGTGACAAAGTACCTGAGAAGTTACCAGTTTTTGAAAGAAATGCTGGTTATTTTGTAACCGCGGTCACAGATTGCTACTTGGGTACCCTACCCACCCTTCATGAAGATAGCCGTGGCCATGGTCATTTAATAAATAATTTTTGGTTTTTGCATTTGTATTTAATATATATCGAACTTCCACCACAGTTTAGTTTTAATTAATATACTCCAATTCCTTATTTCATTTTTCTCCCCTACCACTGCTTCACCTTTTATCATAGAGATAGAATATAATCCAAGCTTGGCTGAATACATATAAGTATATATATATGTATATATAAATCGCTACTACTTAACTTTCTCTTTCTACTTACTTCAATAAAGAAAAACCAAAACCGTCCTCAGCTCTACTTTATTAATCTTTAAAGAGAACACCAAGGACTTTCCTTTATGAACTTTCCAAGTTCATGTTGAAAAGGTTTCCGATTATCTTATCAAAATAGGGTGCACAGCATCAAGGAAAACAAGATTATGTGAGAATCCTAAATAATAAAATAATTTTTAACAACAAACTGGGTTGGATAAGAAAACCACAAAGAAACCTTCTAAAACCCTTAACTGACCTAGGTTTTATCAAATGGGGCATAAAATTGCTTCGAAATGTTTAAAATTTATTAAATTTGTCACCTGCTAAGAATCTTATACTACTATACTATTACTACTACTACTACTACTACTACTACTACTACCACTACTATTACTGCAGGACAAGAGCTAAAATAATTTGCTTAGAAGAGAATTTGTAGTGTGGTTTAAGACAATGGTGGAGCGCTTAGAGGAAATCCATCATGGGACCCTAATGGCTGTATAAAGTTTGATTGTAACGTAATCTGCTGAGAAGACGATTTCCATTGCTTTCGACCAGAGGTCAGGACTTCCTTGCAAATGCAACCTTACATATATAACGAAAGTAAGTAGCAAAACGAAATAAACATATGGAAATACTCCATCTTGTCGTTTTTTGAAACTGGAACATTCAATGACAAGCTTATCGAAATCCTGATTACGTCCTGTGACATTAACCTTTATGGACGGAAGCTGTATACATATATGTAGCCACAACGTTAACTTGTTATCCGGTCTACTGTGCACTTGCCATCCATTTGTACATGTTTGTTTGTATGTATGCATATTGATCCATTTTCTAGAATTAGAGGGCCCGTGCTCAAGGACGTGGATTATCGATTCCACCTGAACATGTGAATTCCGAATATACTCGTATCTTACTCTAATAGCTTCAGCTGTACTATGGAATGTCAGAATAAAACTGACATGTAACATTTGTTGTTCTTTGAGTTTTCTGGGTAGTGGAGGAAGAGGGCTGTCGTGGGTTTCGTGACGCTACCCATGAACATTATCTACTATGGAACCCAACTAACCAGTATTTGTGGGTGAATTTTCTGAATGAGCAACGATTTATCCAATATCTTCAGGTAAACCCATCAAATCCAGCGAAATTTCAATTAATATTCTGGGAAACATTTTATAAGGACACAAGGGAGCACAGCAGTACTTGAAGACATTAAAGGGCGAATTTCCTTTAATTATCATGTTACCGAAAATGTAAAAGATAAAATTGATGTGCCCATAAAATATTGCCTTGTTTCTACTGATTTTCCATTCATTGTGGTTTTAGATAGCTTGCCACAATTGTGGGTTGTCACGAAGGATACATTCCAGGAAATTCCCCTGCGACAAAAAGTTTACTTTTTCACTTTCTTTTCCTAACGAATGATAATAGAAAGTAGACGAAAGAGTGACATTTTCGGGAGTCCCTAGATAAATTCCTTAAATTAAGATAATTGGATTCTCATAAAATTGTTTTCCGTAGGTATATATGAATGTATGTAGATCTACATCAGAAATATTGTCCAATTATACATGTAGGTATATGTGTACGTAGTGTAGATTCCTCTTGGGGGCATTTGGGAATAAAATACGTGTCCTCCGCCAAATGAATAATTGATTTCCGAATGGTTTTTTTTAATGGTGGCACTTTATTATTTTTGCATAAAAGAGGGCAATTATAGGCTAGACGGTAGCTCCTAAATTTTGTCATCATTCGCAATTTATTCTGACCTCGAATTCAGTGTCATACTGTCATTTTGCCAATTCGTAATTGGTAGGCTGGACTGGACAGTTAAAATCCAGAAGCACCATAAAATACATATTTATGAATTCTAGTGCTATATGTAGAAATACTTCTAGTAATGCATGTCTCTCCATAGTCTAACAGATAAATTCAATTAAATAATTGCATCTCTGTTGAATACGTTTTGCAAGTGAAATAGGTTTTCAATTTTTGTTATGAATGATTGACGAACTTAAATATATCTGTTTGAATGATGATTTTACAACAGAGCCAAATTTTCTGATCGGTATAGGATTTATACTTTAGTATCACAGTTGTTTTTCAATCTCCGTATTGATTATTATTATTATTCCCGAGACAGGAAACTAGCCCCTATCATCACTTCAGCCAATTAGGATCCTAATTTATGGAGGCCACTCAAGGTTTAGGCCCTCGAAAAAAATGATAACGTGTTTTCCAATAAGAGGTGTTATTTTTATATTCAAAGAAAAATGCCAGTTTTTGAGATAAATGATCAGATCTTTATTTCATTATAAAGAGGAAGGTATGCCGTTAATAATGGCAAATAACAACAGCCAAATGACCACCACGACCACGCCTACAGGACCATATCCTTTTCATGAAATTTTCCATAACCAAATCGCAAAGTGGCTGCCCTATGTCCTCGATAGCATCACGAATTCCATCTTTGAGGTCTTGAATCGAGGCTGAGCTGTTGGCGTAGACCTTCTCTTTCACGTGGCCCCAAAGTAAGAAGTCGCAAGGTGTTAAGCCACAAGATCTCGGTGGCCAATTGTGATCACCTCTTCGAGAGATAACACGGTCCGGAAACTTTTCCCTTAAAAGATCAATGGTTTCGTTGCTTGTATGGCACGTAGCGCCGTCTTGTTGAAAGTAAACGTTGTCCAGATCAATGCCATCCAATTCCGGTCATAAAAAATCATTAATCATCTGTCGATAGCTCAATCCATTCACCGTAACTGTTGCTCCAGCCTCATTTTCGAAAAAGTAAGGTCCAATGACCCCGCGGGACCATAAACCGCACCAAACAGTCACACGTTGAGGATAGAGAGGCTTTTCAACAATAACTCTTGGGTTTTCCGAGCCCCAGATGCGACAATTTTGCTTGTTGACGAAGCCATCGAGGTGAAAATGGGCCTCATAACTCAAGATGAGTTTTCGATGGAATTCCGGATCGTTTTCATGCATTTCAAGGACCCAATCAGCAAAGACTCGACGTTGTTGATGATCGGCCGGCTTGAGTTCTTGTGTTAACTGAACTTTATAAGCCTTAAGACCCAAATCTTTATGCAAAATACGATGTAATGACGTTTGTGGAATGCCTAATTCCAAAGAACGACGAGGAATGGAAAAACCTGAGTTTTCTTCAACACTTTCGGCTACAGCAGCAATATTCTCGGCTGTTCTTGAGCGACGTGCACGAGTTTTATTCTTCACACTACTAACTTGTCCCGACAGCTCGAATTTTTCTACCAATTTCTGTATTGTGGTCGCACAAGGTGCTTCACGACGACCCAAAAATGTTCGAGTTTTACGAACCGTCTCTGCCACATTTTCATCATTTTTATAGTGAATTTTAATAATTTCAATGCGTTGTTGAATCGTATATCGTTCCATTTTTATTAATGGCGTAGTCTCTACTTGTCAAATGTCACAAAATGACAGCTCCAAAAGTGACATCTACCGAAATAGCGGGCTAATTAAAATAACACCTCTTATTGGAAAACCCTTTAGTTCTCTTTTGTGACCAGCCCTACCTTCTGGTGATGAGATCGCAATTTCTAAATGTTTCAGTGACCAAAATCTTCACAATTCTAGAGAACATGCTCAGCCATTTCGTTTTCTTCCATACCGCAACGAAACTTCGGTCTTCTACTGATCTTTCGATATGTTTTCTAAAGAGTTACTACCCAAGCAATCAAGCCAGTTGTTAGCCCCAGGTCAGGTTTGAACCTGACCTAATCCAAAGTTTTGAGTTGTGTTAAGAATTAATTTTTTGGATGGCTGCAGAAAATTACGGGCACAATATATTTCGTTTTGTATCCTTACTTAGTAAATTGCCCTCAACACCTTTATGTCCTTCCATCCACATCAATATATAATCGCTTTGGTTTTAGATAGTTACTTAAAGGAAGTGAAACAATCTTAAATTAGCTAAGACTCAAAAATGTAGGGGACTAACGGTATCCAAAATGGAATTGATCACTACATGTTTTAAGAATTTCTCAAGGTTTTCTCAGTGGCCAGCTCGATTACCTGATCTCTGTTTTGCACAATTAAGTTGTGTTATATAAGTGAGAGTGCCCTTTTTCTTTAGATGTAAATCTAACGAAGGGAGCTTCACTATTGTGGCTGTATTCGAACAGGCATGAATACCATCAGCTACTCTCAAAAAAGTCGTTGCAAGATTTTCTTCACAATAAATTTCTCGTATTTTTTTTTCACCATACTCATTTTGATTGAAAAGAGGCTACAACTTACATGGTTTATATTGCTGCGGTCCAACGCAGGGGCACCTCCGAGGATGACCTGCTGAGCCCCTGTCAAAAAAACTTAGTTCGGCAGTATTTATGACTACTATTAACAAAAAAAATGCTAGTACTATGTTGATGTAAATCTATGTCATCCTTATGTGTCTCGAAATCCAAAATAGTTAGAGGATGTGTACCAAAAGCCAGCCAGCAAGAAGTGTATGCCTCGACCGTCAGCCGTGAGTGAGGTAGAGATCACTGCCCAAAAGTTCAAAGCGGATTTAGTGAAGCCTTCACTACTGCGTTCTTGAGCGACTTTATCGTGACCACAGTATCAACGATGCATATATTTATGAATTCAGTTATGTCTGTGTTGACCACTTCACAAGCAATAAGAAATACTATTTCTTCTGAGCTCTTTCTCACCCCCACGGTTTCACAATGTGATAGTAAATTAATAAAAATTATTTTTTTCACTCCAAATCACTCGTTATGTCTAGTAACTCGCTCTATAGACAGAAATACTACTTCCTTGAAAATTTCTCCGAAAGTCTTCCAACTAGTTCGGTGGTAGCGATACACAACCTTTGTGAACTATGCGGATATACCTAGGAGTGCTCCTATGTCCCGTACTCAGTGTGACATCCAGTCAGTGAAGATGAAATAAGTTCTGGACAATGATATACGAAGAAATTCGAGGTGGACTCTAGGTCTATCCTTAAAGCGTCACGGAGAATTGACAGAAGCGATAGAGCTTCTGTATAATATTTTACAGTCACGCTGTCGTCCTAATAGATCGCTATGCTTCGAATACAGGTGGGGTGGCAGAAGTTTTCGCAGGATTTCTTTAAAATCTCCTTCTCTCCACTTGCAATGAGTATTAAGGATGATGCACTTAGATCAGATGCTTCGTATTTTCGCCCAAATTTTTGTGTTTGCCCTTCCGATTATTAGTAATTTCTTTTTACTACTTTCTAAACGCGAACCTCTTTTTCACCGCTAAATTTTTGACAGCCCTCCTTCCTTGTCACCGAACTTCCTATCTGGAAGTGCCCCTGCGTGTCATTTAGGTGGCATTCGGTTAGCCGAATTGGTCGTACCGTTCCCATAGGCAATAGCTTACATGATTCAGCATGCTGCTCCGTGTGTCTTCGACCGTAACAGTTGATTTGTCGTTGTCATGACGTTTTGCTATGTTAATTTCAAAGCTCGGATTTCACTCTGCGCTGTATTATGAACACCTTCGTTCTGGACTCAAAGCTCACTCTACTCTACTTTGCTCCCTTCTACAATGAGTGAGTGCAGTATAAAGGTTGAAAGGAGAAGGAATTTTATTTTATTAGCAAAAATGTTTCCACTCAAAAATATCTCCAACTGGGTATGATGCTTCTGATAGTAAATTGAACTGGGTTTTTGCTTCATAGTTATTTAATTACCCTCGTGTATCTATAGTGAATGCAAAAATGCACTTGTACCATTTTGAACAGTTTTGCTCATGCTCAGTTGCTAAAATCTCTGCAACAGAAGTATGAACAAGGGGTTTAAGCGGTAAGCCGTAAGGCATAGCCAAACTAATAACACACATAAGTAATACCCAGATATTGAAGAAGATAGGATAGTCAGTTCATGCCCCGTATGTAGTGACATCTTCGAGGTTTTATGTACTTTTTTTTTTTGTTAAAGTATTTGCTAAAGCTTTTGAATATCTTGACAAAACTTCTATATAGTTTTCACAATTTTTTCTTACTTTTCAACCGCAGGATGAAACCAAATTGTTCAACTGGCCTGAAGCCTGGTTAATGTTTGGAGATTTTGCCTTTGCTAAAAGCTAAGGCTAGTTGATATATATGTACATCAAGACTGGTTTCAAAATCTACGTATTACTTATCTGTGCTAATAACATACAAAGGGAAGTAGAACAACCAGAAACGCCTTGCTAGAATATGTAATTCGACCGATGTAGGGAAGCCCGTAATTTTTTCTTCTAAAGAAAAAATTTCAATAAATTTCTAAGACAAAATTGAGGGCTTCCTACATCAGATCGAAGCATCGTTGATTTTATTTTGGAACGAGGCATTTCTGACTTACCCTTTTGTTACGTCTGCAAAAGTAGCGCCTCTACAATACAACAAGTAACTAAGTCAAACTTCTTTTCACAATCACTAGGTAGTCTTAATTTTCTCGTTAGTTGGAGACCCCTGTAAATCGGGGAATTTTAAATGGTAAAGCGCATATCTGACCTTTAGTATGGATGCATAATTGCATTAATTCAAGCGAAGCTTCAGCAAGCTATGCAAATGATAGTTTTCGAATTATAAATTTTCATTTTCAATTTTGCTTTAATTTGTCACTGTATATATATTTTATATTTCTAGCGACTACCAGTTGGCGCTGTTATCAGGGGATAAACAATACCGCAAAATTTGGATATTTGTATAAGTAGGCTAATTTAAATACCCAGTTAAATTTATCCTATGTGTATCACAGGTATAAAACTGTAAGAAGCCCAAGTAGTTACTTACTTATGGAAATAAAACAGAAACTGAATGCAAACAATCGTTCGTCCAAAATCCAATGCTGAAAAAATGAAAAAATAACTACGAAAAATCAGTGATATGATAATAATCTACCAACTTGCAGAAAAGATTTATTGAAATTAAGCAAAATAATTATATTCTGTTATTTATATTGACTTGATGAAATAAATGTTTCCATTAAAACTTTTTAAAAGTATAATTACTAAATTTCATCAAAAAGGAGCCTTCACATTGTCATGTACAGCTTCCTTAAAAAGAAAGCACTTTTCAAACTCTAAAAGTCTCCAACCATCAGAGCACATATGTTTTCAAATCTTTTGTCAAAATATCAACTTTAAATTGAAATTCACCAAAAGTTTCCACAAGGAACGGGTAAACTTTAAAGTGATTCCATGCCAACGTCGCATTTATTAAAATACTTCCCAGAAACTCTGTCAGCAAATATAAGATATGGTTGAGGGCTATAAACATGTCTCACCCGCATAGAATAAAATCCTCCCCTATTTAAAGCACATCAATCAATCAATTGCGGTAGAATCATCGTGGTTTCTTCAACCTTTAGAAAAGTTTTGTAAATTCAAGAAACAATTCCCATAATTTTGAAATAATTGAAGGTTTTTTCTGAATAACTTATCCACCTTGGCTGGCAGGAAGTTGCACACTAACAATGCAAACAATTCCAGCAAAGTCCAAAAACGATTCCTACTCCTAGGCACTATAAGAAAGCATGAGTTGAATTCAGCTTTTTCGAGACTCGAAATTTTAAGCTTTTTTAGGAAAGCATCAAACATGCGCGAATTACGAGCTCCTAATGTAAATCGAGCAGGAAAGTAAGACAGACAGTATATTAGCCATACGTTCATGGACTCAAGTATGATTCCAGAGGGGAAGGTTAAGGCTGTTCAACGAGGCTAGACACGAATGTATATAGTATACAAAATCTGTTAATTTATGTTTACATAAATCCTACAGCTTTAAAATTGTTGTGTATATACACCTGGCGAAATGAAACAGCTCTTGACGACAATTGCGACGACATTACTTGTTTACTTCATTACAGTTGCCCAGAAAAACTGCTTTTACTAAAAGGTAGGTAGATGTGCACCTACAAATATCCGAGTTGAGTGGCAACATTTCCGTAGTTAATGGGGTTTCATTGAACTTCTTTAATTAAATTGGAAGGGATAATTAATTGTTTTTGTCGGTGGAAATAATTTAATCAGAGAAGTAAAAGCTTGTTACGACTCCAGCTCTTTGCTGGTGCTCCTCTCGCATATAAAGGTTGTTTATTTAGGAGTATATTAGGGAAACAAGTTTTTGGTGCATTTAACAGAGATTGGAAGCACTTTCAAAGTAGATGGATATTTGAATGCACTTGAAATTGAGATTTTAGGACAGTTTAGTATCCATTTCGTTTTCTTTGTTATTAATTTCATATAATTTAATGAATTGTTACGCCCACAAAATCAGTTTGAGTGCATCCTTAATGCTGTATGCATGTCATTTACAAGAATTGTTATGCCCCTGGACAATTCTTAATTCTAGAACCACTAATTGTGTAATTTCAACTTTTTGGGCGACAAGGCTATGGTCTATGAAACTTCGATGGTCCAACGTCGATCATTTTGTCACAATCTAGGTTTTTTGTTTTTTTTTTACGTGAACAGGCGAAGTCACTGAAAGAACAAAGCATGTCAGATCAAAAAATATATATATTAAACCAACAATATTGGCTTTTGAAGTTGCATCAAAAGTAAAAATATTTGTTCTAAACTCCTCGTCGTGTTTAATATTAATGCGTCCTTTACCAAATAAAATAAATTTAGATCGAATATTTAAGTCACACTATGGGATAAAAGTCATAGTGTTTTGAATAAACATAATTGTATATTCGAACCAAATATATCTTTGTTTGAATCGCAAAGAGAAGCTGTTAACATAAACATAAGGATGTTCAAATTAAATAGGCGTAATTGTTGCCTCAAAAATAATCATGGTCAGTATAAAGTTAAGAATATTTAATTTAAAAGTATTTCTGTTTGAATTAAATGTTCATGCTTGTTTCTTCAACTACCACTCGTTCATGAGTCAACTACGTGGAAGTTTGGTTCAAAATTTTAATTATTTTAATATAAACATTTATTTGTTTGTTATTTGCAGGAAAGTGAGACGTATGTATATATGAACTTATTTTTTTGCAATCATTGTCGTAAACTTCTCAAATGACTTAGCAGAGTATGCTACAAAGTTTCACTGACATCAAGAAGTTCTTAAGTTTAACTAGAAAATAACATAAATTAAGCTGAAAAAGAATCTTTAGGTATAACTAGATATATTCAATATAAAATTCTTTAACAGATTTGGTAGAATTTGTCCTTTATTAAAAAAATATATATAATTCAATTCATTAAAAATAGATACATTTATTCATTACGCTTCAATTATACACATTTATTTCTTATATAGGATTGACCAGATGAAAGTGTATAAATATGGATTGGTGGGCTATCAAAAATTTCGATCGGAAGGATATTTTTTTCTCTTTTAATAGATCCTGTTTTATATGAAAGTAAATGCTCGTCAAAACTAATTAAGTCAATTTCAGGTACTACTAAATATACTTCCATTGAAGAATTCAAACAAATAATTTTTTTGCTATCGCAGCAACTTTTGGTTTCATTTTCATGACCTGTGTGACAATTACTTAAATGTCTTTTGAATGCCTTTCGGTTTGAAAAAACCTGATTACATTTAAATTGAATGCACTTATAGGTATCAATAAAAGCTAAATGATGGCACTGATGTAAGCAATCAAAAAAGGAACGGATTTGAATTTTTTACTACACTTGTAGCAAGCATATATGATGAATTCACTTTTAAAACTAAGTACGTTAATTTTTAAGATGCTGGTAAATAAGATATCAGTCCAGACACTTTCGGCAAACTTTTATCACTCTTGGTAGTAAACTTAAAGAAGTATAATTGAATAAATTGTCAAGCTCCGAAGCAATATTTTGGATACTCTAAATTAAAAACTTGAAATATTATGAAACATATATCCAAGGACGACAAAAGAGTTGGAAATTTCAATTTCTTCCAATCAATATAAATATAAAACTCGTGAATTTCTTCTATTGTTTTACCAACTATAGCTATAAGTTAAAGGGTTTCTTTTTGGTTAAAATATTTACTTCGCTGGTCTTGAATTTCTACCTCAAAGTTGTTGATGCAATGAAGATGTAGCACAAATGGCATCCTTAATAGTAACTTTCCTATTTTTCTTGTGGTTTACATCCAATTCTCTTTCTTTATTTCCCTGTTTTCGGTTAGTCTCTAGTTCCTTATTCACTCGATTAAAAGGAACAATTATTGCATTAATTAGCATATCGGTAATACAGTCCCGACCGTCTGAAAGTAAACTGTGAGTTAAAAATGTTACAGTCTTGTTTCCATGTCTATTTACTTTTATCTGCGCAGTCCTCTAACTTGGCGAGTAGTTTAAGGCTCTCTCCATCATGAATGTTTTGTCTATAGTAGGGTGTAATTTTTCTTTCAAACTCTTCCCAATTTTTTAAAAGCTCTGCGTCTTTGTTAGGATGAATATAGTAAAAATCAACATCAATCTGGAAGTAAGCTTTAATGATTTTTTGAGATCTAGGAATATTTGTTAAATTACCAGAGTTACTGCGAAGCTAGGTTGTACAAATAGTGGCCACTTTTCAAGAATTTCATATGCTGCATAGGCTTTAAAGATTTGCTTACGTCGAAATATGAAAGACTGTATCCACTTGTTTAAAACTTCGATACTTTGTACATCTGTACTATGATGCTGTAACCAAATTTGCAATGCTTGTGCTATTGTTTCATCGACTTCTGTGATTTCCTCTTCTGTTACATCAGCACTTTCTATGTGAGAAGAACTGGAACCCTGACTTGCATCAATTTGTTACGCACGTTATAGTAGCGGTCGTGCAGTTTACCACTCGGATGGGACTTAGTTTTACTTCTTGGAACGTAGTATGTTTGCTAAAAATTTTACAACTGTAACATATTTCGAAAAACTTGCATATCTTTCTTTAGCAATACTTACAATATTTTCAGACGGAAAGCACTGTACAATATTGGCAGCAAGTTTCTTTAATTCCTGTATGGAAAGTTTTCCATTACAGGTTATTGCCCAGTTAATTATGATATTCATTTGATTACGAAAAACACGCCACCTAATTTATTAAAAGCTAAGGAACAACTTTACTTACTGCTTCCTTCCTCCAAATCTTCAATTTTTCTCTAAATTCTGCTGCTGCTCCTAAATAGGTAGTATCAGTAAAGATTTTTTCGATATCACCACGATCTAGATATTGTAATCGGCTGTATCCAATTCCATTATCTATTAACATATAGTTTAGTTATTTAAAAAACTAAGAACACCATATTTTTTACTTTTACTTGCTTACTTTTTAAATGATTAAATATTTCTTCTAATCACCACTCCTTTAAAAGTTCGAACAATTTTGTTTCATCTTCACAGTAGCTTATCACTGTAATTGTTTGTTCACTTTGCACATCGTCATCAAAAATGTTAACAGGACTTCCATCAATATCCAGTATTATATTTGCACTTAAACTCATTTTTTTTTAACTACTTTCACTCTTAATCCTTATCCTTAATCGATTTAAGACACGAACGCGCACAATGCTCAGTTAAAAATGAGCTTGGCATTGAAAACGTTTCAAAGAAAAACATGATATTTCATCATTTAATAAATCTAGTTCTGTTTTTCTTTTGAAACAAAAAATTGACTGTTTGAAATCAAGACCGAAAATATTTCTTATAAATGCGCGACATTTAAAACCATGATACATTGCAGGGATAAATATTTGAATTAAATGCACATTTGTTTGAATCAAAGTTATACAGGTTAAATACATTTTTCAAATATGCTCACGTTTACAGTATTTAGAAGAAAATATTTGAAGTAATTATAAAGTTGTTGATGCAATAAAAAATTTAGTTAAATTGAATAAAAATTGTGTGATATAAACATAAATTGACTTGCGTTTATATTAAAACTTTAATTTATTCAATCTAAATGAGAACATTTCTCTCAGTTTAAATACACTCGTGTTCCGTGATTTGTTAATTTGATAATGACAGTAACATAAAACGAAAACGTAAGCACTATGAGTATTTAGGAAAATCAACGTAATTGTCGTAACCACTATGAGTATTTAGGAGAATCGACGTAATCATTTTACTACTTGCTATTTCCAATAGTCACAGTTGGAGTCGTATCCCAAATCGTAAATAAGAAGAAGAAGAATCAATTGCTAACACAGTTTAACTTTCCTTCTCTTTTTCTTAAGATTAACTTCTCATTCTAATTAAGATTTAGTGTCATAAGTAGCTAAAATTGCATTCCTAAATTACTAGCGCTAATATATACTTGGATCTTTTTGACTGCCCATAAATATTGTTGAAATTGTAAATATCTTATACCTTTTGGATTTTCAGATATTTTTTTAAATTTGATTTATATTTGTCTAAAATAATTACAAATTATATTTAAGTAATTAAAAATTAAACATTAATAACCTAGACATACAGCCCGATCTAATGTATCATTAGTAATAACTATTCCTTAAAATGCCGTGTGTCCCATAGTTACGTCATTATGGCTTGAAAATCAGATGATAATGAAGTACCTACACTAATGAACTGTTTTCTTCCTTCATTACAGCTGTAATGAGGAATAATGTGCTAGATTTGGCATATAATATAAATGTGGAGCTCCGATGTGCATCTGCCGATTTCAAAAGTAAGAAGAAGAAATCCAAAGAAATGCAAATCACAAACTATATTGTCAATATTCTTTTTAATATAGAGTTTTTATCATTTCTAAATTATTAAATTGAAAATTAAAATAAATAAATACAAAATTAATCCCGTTAGTTCGATCCATATCGCTTCTTTAATGTCATAAGTATATCAAAACCAGTTTGACAGTACAAATTAATTAAATTAATTAAAGAAATGGCTGTGTGTCTGCAATTTATAATGAATCATTATAGACTAATGACTCATTATTTATTTCTTCATTAAGAGCGCTGTGTGTCTATGGCAAGCAATCTTAATTGAATTTGAAAATCATCAAATTTTTGGGGGTATTTTGTGTTGCATGTGAGGCAGCCTTCACAAAATTCCAGCCTAGATTATTAATCTCTCTGGCATCCAAGCGACCTCTGTTGGCTTTTAGGTAGCAGTAGTGGCCACCAGCTAACAGAAGTTTATGACGAATCAGGAGGATCGGACTAGAAATATGCCGGAAGAAGAAGGAGAAAGGACCTGACCTGTATTTTTGAGTGTTGGCATTTTTTCTGAAATTGAGAAGACTAGGACATCCATTAATTTGTATTTAAGTTTATTTTATAACTTCAAATGGTGTTAATATAATGACCAAATTAAAAATCATTTTGATTTACCGAGGATTGAGAGGAAGAAAAGCCAACTTGCCAACTGACTTTCCAGCTCTAACAGCAGTTAAGTAGTATAATTGGATTGGAATATTCGAACATCTTCAAATTCAAATTCATTTATTCCTGGTGACAGTACATACAAGATTTATAATCTTTTTTAAGTACAATATTATATATTGTTGCGGTCGAAATGCTCCTCTCAAATTATTGCTAGTAAAATCATAAGAATGGCTTTTAATATTTATACTTCGTAGATCAATATAAGATTGGATTTGAATTTAATGTGATTATCGTAAAATGAAAAAATCACAGATAATATCCACAAATCAGAAAAGACTCCACAGTGAATAGAATAATTACAACAAAAAAAAACAAAAACGAGACTGCACAGTCCTCGAAAACATTATTGAAACTAAATCCTAAAATCCATACAATTTTAATCACAAGTAGGTATAATCCAAAAACACAAATTTTGAATTTTTTGAATTTTTCCATATGAATACTGAAATAACTATTAACCTTTGAACTACATCACATGCACTACCACTTCCATTACATTTCGATTACTCAGTAGAGGGAAATTCATTACTAAGACTTGACAAAACAATGTTTGACTCAAAATTTTCTTTTGAGGATCATATACTCTCCATTGTGAGCAAGGCTAAAACTAACTTATTCAAGCTAAAGATATTAAAAAGAGCAAGTTAACAATTTGAAAACAAGAAAGAAGAAAAATAAGAGATGAAGAAATAACAGAAAAGCAAAACTTAGAGAAAGATAACAAAAATAATTATAATTAATTTTTTAATTAAATTTTCTTGAATTTATCTGATTTCATTCACTCGATTTACTTGATTAAATTTAATTGATTTCCATAGGTAAAATGGGATAATAGAAGAGCTTTTACGAGTTGCAAGCGGATCTTTGTTGATAGTAATCCTGCAGATAGCCACAGTCTGCGTAATCCCTCATAGATTTTAGAGAGCATCAATTTGACGTGATCACAACAACTTAACTGTCCATTTAGCTTGACCCCAAGATTGGTGACCGAATTCACAAAACGCAGCGGGAGTTGTCAAGGAAAATGTGTGGGATATCACGTATTTCGTAGATAGCAAGACAGTGCGACTTACTAGGGTTTAATGAAAGCCCGTTGTTGGTCGAACAAGTGTAAATACGGGAAAGATCATCATTAATGCGAGCAGCACAATCATCTATAAGACCAATAGGCCTACTTAGGTATACTTGTACATCATCAGCATAGAGATGAAGCTGAACATCTTGAATTACCTTTGGCAAGTCATTAATAAACATAGAAAATAACAGCGGGCTCAACACTGATGAATAATCTAACATCTCCTTTAACTTTCGAGTGGCAAACAACGTTGCTAATCTGTTCGGCTCGTATCTTTTAAATGATAAATTTTGTGCATTTGACATTCGCGAGTGGTGGCGACAGTCTTCAAACTTTTGTTCAGTGTTCAGCATATACCATTTTACCATAGTTGCGCCCCCTCCCAAGAATCCTGGATCCGCCACTGCTTACTCTTATTCGAATTAAATCACTAAATCGAGTTTTTTGCACTTCATTTTGCACCTCGATTTTTCATAGAAAACCTTTCTTTTAACTCGAGATGTCTTATCTCCCAAACCTCTCTAAGTCGAACTAATTGTCTAAGTTTCAAATTTCCTTGGACAACATTGAACGTCTTTCAATAATAAACTAAATAAGAAAAAGAGTTATAATTAGTTAAATAAAGTGAAAACCCAAAGTTTTATATGAACAACATCAAGACGGGGTTACCCGATTTAACTTCTTTTTAGAATTATTATTTACTATTTTTATGAAAACACTGTGTACAAAATTTCAGTTCTTTACGACAACGCGTTCTCAGACAGTGTTCGAATATATAGTGAGAAACGCAATTTTTGTATGGGAACACTACAAAGAAGTTGCACCATTTTCGAACTTAAGTTTATTTGTTTTTAGAAGCCCGTGTGTACAATTACAGCACTCTAAGTTAATGCGTTCTCGAGTTATCGTGAGGACGTAAGGACGGACGGCCAGACAGTCGGACGGACAAACAGACTTACGGACATACAAAAATCCAAATAACTTCGAATATTATGCGTGGGTATCCAACCAATTTTACTCTACCAGCATTATTTTTTTGTGCGTTATAAACGGAATGACAATCATAGTGTATACCATATGATTTCATTTAGGATATAAAAAGGATTTTCAAAAGAAACAATAAAAATTACCGATTTTTTTAGTTCATAATATGTGAAAGAAAAAATGTATAGAAACAATGTTCAAACAATTAACAAAGTCAGAACATTTTTAATGAAATCTCGAAATTCCCCCCATCCCCTTGACATGAATGGTTTCCATTGGCAATTACGATTTCGACTTAGAGAGGCTTGACTGTGTATTGTGTTATTCGTTTCTAGCGTTTAGAGAAATCATCATACAAAGAGTGTTTTACCGGCCAATAATCGTCGGCGGTAGCATCACACACATATTGTGTGATCGGCCATTGAAGTGTTAAGAACTACAGCTATAATTATAATAATTTGTACAGTAGGCAATAAGTCTATTCTTCCAATTTTTCCATGATCAATCCTTTGCACTTGCAGGATGAAAGTATATTTAGAATACCTAATCGTCCCACTTTCTCAGCCTTCCGACTTGACCTAATTACCAACCACGCTACGAAAAGTAAATTGAGCTCCCATAAGAGGGGAATACATGAAGTCCCAGACAACAGATACGAAGTTGACAGCATTTACATTTTTTGAAATTCGTTTATAATTTCAGGATTATTGCATCCAGAAAAAGACATCGAAGTTTATTCTCTCTCTCTCTCTCTCTCTCTCTCCTCCTCTCTCTCTCTCTCTCTCTCTCTCTCTCTCTCTCTCTCTCTCTCTCTCTCTCTCTCATCTCTCTCTCTCTCTCTCTCTCTCTCTCTCTCTCTCTCTCTCTCTCTCTCTCTCTCTCTCTCTCTCTCTCTCTCTCTCTCTCTCTCTCTCTCTCTCTCTCTCTATCTATCTATCTCTCTATGTTTCCTTGCTAGTGTTCTCACTACAGCTACAATTTGACATCCTATTTTGTTTAACTCCAAGTAAGGCATCTTTTGTTGTTTTTAATCTTCAGGAAAGCTCCAGTATGAATTTCATAGAAAAGATTTTATAAACGGCGACGAAAACAATTGAACTTTGTAGTACATACATAATGTTATGCTATCCAATTACTCTTACAGTTCGTCCAGCAACAAAAATTAATAACCAAACATTCGCCAGCTTTAATGTTAAATATTTTCATTATTTACCATGAAAACACTTGCGCTTGTATGTCTGTATGCATAATTAATAGCTTTCAGTGCGAAGAGAATGATTACCTTGAAATTCTCATAGTAAAGCTAAACAAAATGTGGTTCCCCGTGTATTATCCACCCGAAACTCAACTAAGCTCACAATGTTTTGTTAGCTTAAGATAAATTTTCCTAAAATTCTGAGAAAATCTTTCTATTGTTGAAGCGAAGAAATGTCCAATTAGAGGATATTATGAGGATATTATGTATGCAACCTTAGGATAAAAAGGAGTCATATATATAATTTACAAAAGCCTTAATGAAGGCGTTCGTTGCTTTAAATAAATATTTGGGGAGCAATAAGGACTCAAGATTCGCAATTAATTTCGTTTACAAGTTGAGCGCCTTAGGTTGGTGAAATATTTAATATGTGCGATATGTTACATTTAGCCAGTTACCATGCCACGTATACATGCAAAGCTGACATTGGGTTCCGTTTTTCATCCATATGAATATAACTTCTCCGGGGATGACAGAATGTATTGAAAACAAATCCAATGCTGTTGAAGTAAGAGATAAATATAACCTTAACATTTTGTCTTATTTTTCTTAATTATTACGTTAAATGTTAAGGGAAAATATATTGCTAGAGGAAAAGTAGATTTTGATGCTTTGTGCAATTACGTAATATCAAAATGTTGTACAAAGTCAATTATTGAATATCACAAAAGAAGCGGACTCACTGGCTCACGATACCCTAATAATAATACAAGCAATTGTTAAATAAATGCTTAATACCTACACTTTATACCTGTGATACATATATGGGTTAAATTTCACTGGGCATTTAAATTAACCTACTTTCACTCCATGTATCTCATCAAATACCCTGAGTATTCTAAAAAATACTCCGAAAACGAGTAATTTCGGGATATTCAAATCCTCACAACTTGCTGCGTAATTCCCATTAACCTGTTAACAGCGCAAAGTGGTAGTCACTAGAAATATAAAATTTGTTTAAACACATATTCAGGGATAGACAGTGACAAATCAACACAAAAATGGAAGTGATAATTCGAAAATTATAATTTGCATTGCCTGCTGACGCTTCGCTTTAATTAATGTAATTAAACATCCATACTAAACGTCAGATATGCGCGATACCATTCAAAATACCCCAATTTATGTGTATCAGGGATCTACAATTAACTAAATAAATTCAATTATCCTGAAGAAAATACCCAGTTAAATTTACCATATGTGTATAATAAGCATTACAACCACAGTCTTCACTAAACATTCTGGTCCTTCCAGCCGGATTTTAAGATAGATTCGAACAAAATAGTTTAGATTAGATAATTTTAAAAATATTATCAAATACGAAAATCAGTTTTAAGTGACATTGCTCTGAATTATTTGGATTTCAGACTTTTATGTAAATAGCTATACACATAATACATATGTACCTACATATACACCGAGCAGTAAAAGAATGATACCAAACATAACGAAATATGTAAGTATGAGTAAGTCTATTCCATTTATTCTTTTTTTTTCTATTTCTTTTTTTTAATATTATTAAGCCAAGCTCAGGGGATACCCTATGGTGCAAAGCACAGCATGGCAGGAAGGAGATAGGAAAAGGATTAGGGGACATGAGGAAAGTAGAGGAAGTGCCGATGTATGTCACTCTTGAATCTTCGCAGATTGTAAGCCCGAGGAAAAACAGTTTCTGGTAAACTTATTAAATTTTACATGTATGATGAATCTGTTAAAAACCAAAGCTCAAACTCGTGTTAAATTACTTTTAAATGTAAATCGAACTGATGAATTGATTTATTATGGAACTGTTGGTCAACTTGAGCAACTTATTAGGAAATTCACAAGCAGTTATTTTAGAAGACAGCTTTCACTGATTTGAAGGATATATACTCGGACTTTAACTATATTGAGATATACATACACAAGATCTGATTTTTAAATACTACTCTATGTATATGAACTGGTCAAGCTACTCGGAATTCGTCATAAAGATACATGGGCCTCCTAGTATGTATTAAATTGAATAAAAACTTTAATTTCTTGCGTTTTAAATAAAATTCAATTGAGCATCCCAGTAATGACAACCTAAGGAGTCAAACTTTGGGTAAATTAAACCGTCGTAAGTAAACTGGGGCAACAAAAGAGTTTTAACCAATCTCAAACCTAAGTTCGTAGGTAAGATATTTGCAAATATTTAGCCAAAGTTTTTCCAAGCCAACATAAACTTTACCCAGCAAACCCTTAACGTAATCACAACACTTTAGTCGACAATTGAACTTCACTCCCATAGATTAGATATCAAGTCACAAAAGGTAACATGACGATATTGAGCATAACTTGGGATATATCATCAAAGTCAGGAGATGAGCTGTACAAAGCCCAACCCTGTAACTTATTAAGATTGAGATAAATCTCAATTGACCATCTGTGAATTGTAGTAAGATCATCATTGATTCTGCAAATACAGCCCTCAATAAACCCAAGAGGTATACTCAAGTACAAGTGAACATCATCGGCATATAGATGTAATCATACATTATATACGATATCACCGATATCATAAATGTACAGACTAAAGAGGAGCGGTTCTAACACTGATCCTTGCGGGATCCCCTGAAACAAAGCTAACAAGGAGGAAAGAATACCATTAACATTTATCTGTTGAAAACGGGTTATGAGGAAACTTAATGATGAGCTTATAGAATTTCAAACGAATACTCGTTTAATGGTTTTTCGAAATCCTTGGAGACAATACAAGAAATAAAACGACCGAAAATAAACCTACCTCATTTATTGGCATCCATTCCGATTGGCCAACGTTTCACGATACCTGTTCTGTATTAATTCACACCATCGGTAGGCTGGCAAATAACATAGAAAATGTATTATTTTAACTTGGCTCTATCCAATCAAAGTATATGTAACTATTACTTCCATTATTTTTGGAACATTGCATAAGTGATGCGGGTCTTTTATTGCGTGCTTTAAAAGTCGAAAAGTTGGAGATAAATTGTCTGCATATCCTTTGCTATAAAGGCCGATATTAAATTCATTTATTCTTTATATTCCAAGTACAAGTTTTGACTAGTGAAGTTCGATTTTTACAGTTATTTTTTAAAAATTAAAATGACAAAGGAACATTATCGGCTCATTCTTTTTTATGAGTTCAATAAAGGCAACAACATAATGCAAAGGGCGATCAATATTCAAGCAGTGGGTATCAGACAAAAAGCACAAATCGGTGTCAACGGTGGTTCCAGGAATTTCAAACCGGTGCAGCTAAGAAGACGAGCTTTATACTGGAAGACATATCAAGCTCAGCAAGGGTGTCCTGCCAAACCCTGATAGCATAAAATCCCATCGTAACTGTTGACAAAAAAGAAGAGATGCTTGAATTTTTCTCATTCAATCATTCATCGTCATTTGCATGTCATCAGAAAAGTCAGCAAATTGAGCCAATTGTTTACACCGATGCTAAAGAGTAAATGTGTCCTGTCATGTCTCAGGAATAAACACTTTTTGCACCGAATGGTGACTGGTAACAAGAAATTTGTGTTCTACAAAAATGCCAAGAGCCGAAAACAATGGGTAAAGAAAAAAGACACACCCGTACCCCAGCACACCCTAAAGAAAGAATTCATCTATATAAGCTTTTGTTATTTGTTTGCTGAGATAAGAAATTTTTAATCCACTTTGAACTTTTTAACCAAAACTAAATGATAACAAAAAACAAGGTGCATGCCATTTTATAGTAACTTTATGGACGACTATTTAGATCTGAAATACTTACTATATGTGAAAAACACCTTGACTCACTTCACTCATTACAAATAAAAGAATCCTTTAAAATTGTAAATTCAACTTTTACGTCTATTTATTGAAAGGAGGGCATTACATAGGGATTATTTGTAATTGATTGATTATCTTAATATATAAAAATCCAGTATCGCTGTGTTTGTACACGCTAATCTCCGAAACCGAAAAACCGATTTCAATGAAATTTTGAGAATGTGTTTAATTGGTTCCAGCTTGAGAGATACGACAGTTTTGCACACGATAGATGACACTGCTGTCGAGACGTTAACAACTGCCTGACAACGCGTTGATGTGGAAAACTGAAATTTTGTACACGGCGTTTTTATAAAATAGAAAATACATGTTCAAAAATGGACTAAATCCGGCAAACTCCTTCGTAGGGTTGCCATACAAGCATTTCGTTTTTTAGTATATATTTGGACACAGTCTGACAACAAGTGTATGTAGACTGCTGAAATTTGGAACGCGGTGTTTTTATAGAAATAACAAATAAAATTTGAAAAACAGACTAAACCGGGCAACACCAAGAAGGGTTGCCATACAAATTTTTGGTTTTTCACTATATATTTGGAAACTGACGGAGAACGCGTTGACGTGGATAGCTCAAATTATATGCAGGGCATTTTAAAAAAAAATGCAAATTTGGGTTCAAAAATGGAACAAATCAGGCGACTATTTCGTAGGGTTGCCATACCAAAATGTTTTTTTTTTTAACTATATATTTGGGCACTGTCTGGGAACGGGTGGACGTGAAGAACTAAAATTTGGTACATGGCGTTTTCATAGCAATAGTAAATAAAATTACAAAATTGGTCGAAATCGGGCGACCCCTTCTTGATGTTGCCATACAAGACTTTAGTTTTTCACTATGTATTTGGTCACTGTTTCACTCATCGAAGTAGAAAACTGAAAGTTTGTACACGGGCTTTTTTTCAAAAAAGTGTAAATTAAGTTCAAATATGGGACAAATTGGGCAACTCCTTCGTATGGTTGCACAAATTTACAAAAATTTCGTACATGGTATTTCCATAGCAATGGTAAATAATATTTTAAAAATGAACTAAATCGGGTTATCCTTTCTTGGTGTTGCCATACAAAACATTGGTTTTCACTATATACTTGGAAACTGCCTGAGAAGGCGTCGATGTGAAGAGCTCATATTTTGTACACGGCGTTTTCAAAAAATTGTAAACACAGTTTCAAAAGTTCAGCAAAATGGGCAACCCTTTCTACGTGTTGCTATATAAAACTTTAGTTTTTAACTGCCTACCGCGTCGACGTAGAGAGCTGAATTGTTGAACATGTGCCTGTTTTAAAAAATAGGAAATTTAAGCTCAAAAAGGGACCAATCGGGCAACTCGTTCGTAAGGTTGCCATACAAAAATTACATGTTTTACTAAATATTTGGGCACCGCTTAAGAACGCGTCGACGTTGAGAGCAACACTCCATCCCATATGAATGTATGCACGCACACTCACACACACACACACACACACACACGAGCACACTGCCACACACCCACACACATATAGAAACCCTAGAGTACGGAATCGCGCGATCGAGACAGGTAATATCTTAGATATTATGCATCTATGACCACCCCACACCCACCAATCTTGGAATCTATATTATCGCCGGGCAACGCCGACGGGCTCCTTCTAGTATAATACAAAAAAACATGGCAGAATATATTTTCTTCCATAAGTAGTCACACACCAAATCAAGAATATCATTCTGAAAACTTCCAAAAGACTAAAGACAATTTGCGCCTACAAGTCTTCTCGAACAATTGACTTACAAACTTCTTGACAGGAAAACTAATACCAAATAATTATACCAGCATCTGAAGATTTCCTAACAACCTTAATGAGCCTGTCAAACTCACTGCTAATATAATGAGTTCAATAGTCTCCGAGAACACAATCCCTTAATTAACTGAGTGCCTTCTCTAAAGGTCAAGAGACTGCAATAAAATACGGTGTGATGTTGTAAAACGTTTACAAGCAAAAAAACACAAGGAATGCTTTGGAAATCGATTTAACACCCCTGAGAGGCGTAACATATTCCACCCTTCAATTCCAAGATAAATTGCGGATAATTGACTCTATAACTCTGAATAGATATTAGCTAGAACAGTGAAAGCTTTCTTTCATTGAACACTCTGAGTTGGGCACCTCCAACCTCTTTATTAAGTCCCTTTCAGACAGAAACGATACAACTCGTAACATTTAATCTTTGATAATACTCTGCTGGAAGAATTCCTATGTAAGATAAATTGAGATGCTGATAGAATTGCCTTATTAAGCTCAGACGAGTAATTGAGTTCCATGTTCGGAATTACATAGAACCATCTGGAGCTTTCTCATCAGAACTTTTGCATTTACTTGATAAATTATTATAAGGATGCATTTCATGTGGTGCGTCACCTAAAATAAAGGACACGGTATTGAATTTTCGGTGGGTGGAGGATTTTTTTATGATAATAGGAGATCTGTGAAGGAAAAAATCTAAAATGTAACATAAAGTGCAGTGCTATGAAGTTCCTGTCACTTAATTAGAGTAATTATTTCAAATTATCTGAAATTAGATCTGGTGCGATAATTAAAAATAAATTTAAAATTCCCTGCATATACATATTTATTTAATTTTGTACAAAAACAAATGTATATTCTTCATTTTTCTGCAGTTGGATCTACTACCTTTCCTGTAAAGAGAAGAGCTCCAGTATATTCATCCTCAAGGAAAAATGCAAATGGATGATTTGCTAAGAACACTTCAGTTCCCATCTTAAAGTCAATCTTAACATCTAAAAATATACAATTAGCATCATAACGAATTTTTAATCATGTTTTAATTGTTATACCAGTGGCAGCATAGAGTTCTGCTCCTTTTTCATCAATAACAACTCCAGCTTTTTGGATAACATCAGAAATTGGGTAGCTACCACCTAAGCCAGGCAATTCACTACGAAAAGTAAAGATGTCCGAAATACCAAGCTGCAAAGTATTATTAATATAATATACTCCACCTAATATATAAAATTTATACATACCGATGAAATAACATCTTTCAAATTTGATGTAGTTTCAAATTTGAATTTCGGGATATAAACATTAACGATTTCCTTCTTGAATTGATTTTGAAGATATTGTATTTGGCCTAGTTTAATTCGGCTAATAACTTCATCTAATTGGTCAGGATTATCAGGTAAAATGAATGTCATAGCATATTTGCCTCCCTATAAATATTTTAAATAAAATAAATTAATAATAAAAAATATAATAAAATGAACAAGTTCTATTACCTTATAAGGCATGCGCAACAGACTAGCCTTCAAGTCCGATGAACTTAAGTAATAAAACTCTTCACCGAGTATCGACATTAATGGAGTTTTCACAGACTTTTCTGAAGAGACTCGGAAATCTGTCGGTTGAGTTAGCTGTTGGGTGAATGGTACCGCCCATTTTCCATTAAAATATATTGCATTCGTTAAAATAGCAAGGCAATCGTTGACATTGTCTAAAATAAAAAAAGAAGCTTTATGACATTTGTTTCTAAATCATGGCATCCCCACGCATAGTATACATTAGAAGCCATTTTGATTTTTACGTGTCCAACCATTTGCTATAATCTATCTGTCCGCATGATAACTCGAAAAAAACATTGGCTCAGAGAACTTAAATTTTATATTGAGGAATCTTATGAAAAAAAGTAAAGCCAAGTCCATAGAATGGTAAATATTGGAAAATTTCCTCGTAGGGTTGCCATAGAGAAATTTCTTTTCTCACTATTTATTTTTTATTTCAAATACACAGGTGTTTCTATGTTTACAGCCAATCATCTACTAAGGCGGTGATGGTGTTGAGCTCAATGTGTCAAAATTCATAAAAAAAAACCCTACTTAACTCGAGTGAGGTGCCTTATCTGAAAACATTCATAATTTTAAGCAGTCCAGTAAAGATTTTGTTAAAAAAAACAATTTTAAAAAAAGTGTGGCATTCCTTTTCATTCTAAAAACGATTTCTTTCCAAATTCTCATGTTCGAACCTACTGGGCTACTGTTACCCACCACTGCTTTTGTCATTTAATGCTGCTTTTTGTTATCCTCCACCCCAAGGCTATGGCAATAAATAAATAAAAATCACAGCATTTTCTATAAAAGCTCGCAGAATGTCTCGCCAAGAACTGACAGAAGGCATAATGGGCGAAGCGTAGAATGCGTTGAATGTTCTTAGGCGAAAACCGTCCGAAAAAATTCATGACACCCAAAATGTCTTTAGGTGTAACCCAAAATGTCTTGGCGTATCACCTTTGACACCCGTATCATACGTTCGGCATCACTGTACTAGGATATTGCCAAAATTATAGTATTAGGTCAATTGTAACTTCTTTTTTAGTTTTATATTTATATTTTCTACTATGTGGAACCTTCCTTCCTTACTTATTGCACTCAAAGTTGTTCCTTCTCTTCGGATATCACTTCTCGTTTTTATTTACTCAATATTACTTTGGCTCCCAGTTAGTTATAGTTCATAATCTATATAAATCTTCTAGGCGTAATTGCTTATCTGATTATTTTTCATTACCGAATTTGCTTTCCTTATTACTGATTAGAACGATTCAAGAGATTAATGTTATCCTTGAATTATGCCATATGTAGAGATTTCCTCTTTGAAGTATATTTGATTCGGCCCTCTGTTATCTCTAAATAGATTGGGGCTTGTTATTTATCCTGTATGCAGAGGATGCGAAGAGGAATCCGAAACGATCATTCACTTTCAATGTCACTGTCTGGTTTTCTCCGGAACACGTTTCAGACTACTTGAATTGCACCTCCTGGAAGAACTGCATGAATTGAGCAACAAGGGTTGGGGACCAATATTAAACTTTGTAAGAGCATCCGGCTAGGACTTATGAGCATTTGTTCATAAGTTTGGAGGGAGAACAATTGGTCTTGTTGTGACCTACGTTCCAGAGAGCCTCTGGGACTTCAACCTCATTTCAATCCATTCATGCATTATCTTTTGTTGTATTTCTTGTTTTACTGATGAGTCACACATTCAGCGGCTAAACTAAGTAAACTAATTAAATCGGATGGTCTCTACAAGAGTTGGATGGAAGGACTGCAGGCTAAAAGAAGACCTACATCCTACCACCAGCTTCCTACCTACTTCGTCTGAAGCAGTGATGATTCATCCCCTTCTACTTAGATTATTAATGCCGAGGAGGTGATATTCACGTTTTTAATGTCATATACAGAGTGTTTCCTCCATTGTGGTCCATAGAGGCAGAAGATTATAGTACTTACGTAGACAAATAAAAAATTGTATAGCAGGGAGGGGGGGGGGGGGTGAACCATTTCGGAGTTACATGGTGATTAAGAACATATGCTAGTTTTTCACAAAAAGCAGGGTGTATGGTCCCCGTTAAGAGCTCATTGTATGTAGAACCTCATGGCCTTTCCAACGACTGCTCAACCAGCCCCATATCCCTCTCCTCTAAGGACTTATGAAGGTCTAAACTAAAAATTTCGGGCTTTCTTACCACCAGAAAGGTGATTAATATAACTTTTTTTATAAAAACTGAAACCTGTGAATTCTCTTCTTTAATTCGACCTAGTACACCTATGTATACGCTAACTGTAGCCCTTAAAGAGTTATTAGCTCATAACCTATTCAGGTCATACTGAAATTAGAATATATTTTTTTAAATGACGTGTTGTCAATCATAGAAGGAACAAATTATCTTTGTGAATAGTTTGAAAATCCGTTGGAAAGCCCATGAAGCTCTGCATACAATGAGTTCTTGGCGGTGACCGTACACCCTGTACCTACTTTTGAAGATACAGCGTATTCTGTGCAAAACTAAAGCATATTTTCTTAGTCATCCTGTAACTCCGAAACGGTTGATATGCCCCCCCCCCTGCCATTCAATTTTTTGTTTGGCTAGATGAGTAGTATCACCTTCTCCTCTATGGACCACCATTGAGGAAACACCGTGTATGCTGTTAGTGTTGCACGATGCCTTCCATTCTGAAATTTGAAAGGACATCATTTAAGGAGAGGAAAGTTTTTCGTAGGGTAACGGGATCCTCTATTTCTTTAATGGTCTGGAGTAAGGTTTGATTGGTGCATCAACCGTGCATGGGGAGAGGCCATTAAAGTCGCATTTTATGAATCACCTTATTTAACTTCAGAATGATTCGTGATAAGAGATGCTTATTAAGATTTTTACATAGATATTCCTTAGACAGTTTGGTTTATAACTAGTTTTTCTCCTCCCCTTCGAATTTATAGTTCATTCAACAAAGTAGAAATTCCAAAATCTTAACTCAATTATTTTTTTTACATTTAACAGTAATTTGTTTAATAAAACTTTCCATGAACCTCAAATTGTCACTTTAATTTTAAAAACCCAAAGCAGTCGATTTAGAATGACTTTCAATCGTACTCTGAACTGAACCTAAAATGCAATACTTCTAGAATTTTTGGCATTGCTATTTGCATTTTTTTTGCCTTTTGCATCGAAATCAAACAACAAACGGAAATAAATGCCTTAGGGTAGGCAATTTTGTCTTCTGAATAAGCTTGTCAAGACATTTTCGTTGGATATGTTTACGTAAAGGAGTAGAAAATACATAAAGGATTGTCATCATTTTCGATACAGACTGTGATAATTCATTTTGAACTGAAGGCTGCATACTTGTTCAGTTCGAAATGAAAATCTGATATTTTTTGTCGTATTTTGTGAATAAAGATAGAAATAAAAAAATAATAAGAATCGAATTTTTTAATATGTTACACCCGAATTACGAAATTGAATACTGGAGGACTCTCCGGCGGCGAAAAAAAAGTCTGCGCTGTTAAGGTGATAGGTGTATAGGAGGAAATCATGCATTCTTGAAGGAAATTTGTTGATTGAAGAGATGAACTTGCAATTACTAAGATCATATTGGTATATCCTCCTTGAAAAAAAATGAGTGGGTACTGCAGTAACGTAGCATGAATGAAATATGATGGCCATATGCTCGAATTAAGTGCTCACACGGCAAGATAACTATATATACATATATATAGTACCTACTTGCCTCTGCGACATAAAATATGAGATTTTTTATGGTTACTGTAGTAGGGTATAAGTGGCAACATGGTCATTATACAAAGAATTTAAGTGCTCATGAAAGTCAGAAATAATAAAATCTGAAACATAGCCCGTTGGGCCGGGGGCGAAGGGTGTTGTAGTTGATGAAGTTGATTAATAATGTAAATCAAGTATGTATGATAGTAGTGGTTATATATCAAGTATGCATGGTCAGCTATAAGATTACTGGCGTGATTTCGGTAATCTCTAGCCTCTTCAGACTTTAATCCGGGCATAGCTTAACCTTCGCGTGGTCCCCGCTGACAGCGCCTATTAAGGTTTGTGTTTGCCTGTACAGAATACATGCAATCTTTTTAAACGTTGCTAATAAGATCTTAGGCCCGAATAGAGTAATCAGTCTCGTTTATAAAAGGATATCTACATATAAAAATACCACTGGGAGTACAAAACCATACCAATTGGGTAGCCGACATTGCTAACTTGGTACCACGGTGCTGAGGAGTCCTGGATAGTTCTCTGTAATAGACAATTATTAGAGTAGAACTATTCACCTCAACATGGAGTAGGCCCCTTTTTGGGAGCAATGTGGTGATGTGGTAGCCCATATGCGGGCAAAAATATGGTGTCTGAGTCTGCGTGACTTAGGCGAACAGAGAAGTATGTCCTTTGTATAATTGTATACTGCGTCCGAGCATCTGAAGGATGGTCGGATGCTTGGATATTAGGCTTTCGTCGTAAAATTGTGCTAAATCAACCGGGTACCGTTATACAGAGATTGGCAAAAATTTAGATGGGTGTCGCATCGATCAGTAAGTCCAATGTCAAGCATGCACTAACATAAACTGGTAGGTACTAATCGAGGCAGAATATAATATACTCTGCCTCATGAGGGTGCTGATTGTCGCATTGTAACTAATCCGCATTGAAGCTAACAGCTAGGTGCTCACGTAAACCTCCGACAGATTTCTAGACATAATCTCCAATTATTATCTTTCGATTCTTAGTACCTTGGATACTAACAACATGTGTATGATAAATTGAACGTTGCTATGACAGGTGTTTGCCTAGTACATAAGAGTTTTTGTTTGCACATCTGATATGAAGCGAAGTGTAGTGTGGGTATGTCTCCTATGTGTGTGGTCACGACGACAGAAATTTCAAGATATCTCTAATAAAATCTTTGCAAAAAAGATAGCCTTTTTTTTTTATATTATTAAGACAAGCTCAAGGGACATTTTATAATGTAAACCACAGCATGGCGGGAAGCACTCAGGGAAAGGAATTAAGGAACGTGATGAGAGTGGCAGATGTGCTGATGTGTGTCACCATTAAACTTTCCATATTCGCGCAGTTCAAGAGAAAAAAGTTTGTTAACCAGGGCTTTCTTACCTCCAATAGCCATTGTATCTCTTAGTATCCTTTAGAGGGTTGCTGGTGGTATAACCCAGCAAAATTAAGTTTTGTAATCAACAAAAATGTAGGAAGGCGGCAAGCGATTTCGGCATCGATTTTGTCCTGAGCCTCGCAACACTCGAGGTGTCTAGCAAATTCTTATTGGAGTTGAACTATGGTAGTTTTATCTTCATTCAAATTCGTTATCTAGGCTAGTTGAGATAATGTGCTTCTAAATTTGTTTAAATCCAACGATAAAGCATTAGACAGAATTACTTCCATTTATTACTGATGAAATATTCTATTTTCGACCTAAACTCAGCCAATAGTAAGACGCTTTTTGCTCTTGAAATGTTGTTCCAAAAAACTTGGATTATATAATTCTTGTTATGCCTCATCACTTATGTATCAATGTAAAATTACAGTCTTCCGGAATTTCGGGTAGATACCGCTGGTATTAATTATACATATCAGAAATTGCTGGCCAGTTTAGTTGAGCTCAGATTTCTTTGAAAACCTGATCATAATTTTATGTACCTTTTGTAGAACATATAGAAAATTAATCTAAGAAGATACATCAACGTCATTTGATTTATGCAAAGGTTTCTTGTTATGTCAAACAGTGAGATCGGGTTTTTAATGCTGTGCCTTACGAACTGGACCACCCTCAAGGTAATATCTACTCTAATTGTCTTGTAAGTCATTAATTGATATCGCTGTAAGAGTTCGTGTAAAGTTTTGTCTATGCTTTAGCCAACAGCGCATACTGCGATTCTTCCCCACGTGCCTGTATTTCGACATTCTTAACATTCTTTATGTGGATAAGTATTTCGTTAAAAATTGTTGTCAAGTATTGAGTCAAAATATTGCATGCGGTAGGTGAATTGTTTAGCATCTTTTTGAATTGTCAATCATGAAGAATACCTTAAATATTTGCAAAAAAATTTCTGATTTTTGACTAATATTGGTTCAAAGATGAAATGGAAATGGAATGAAGAAACTCAATATATTTTGGTTCTCTCTCAGAAACGTCTAACTTTTTGCCCTTGTTATATGGCCATTGTGCGATTCATAATGTTTTGATCTTTTAAATTTCGTCATTTGAATTTACCTATGTAGTTAATTGGACTTGGGTATTACAAATTGATATGACGAAAACAAAAAACAATGTCGAGCACCAATGCCTACAGATATTGATAGATGTTGGACAAGGAACACTCGTTAATTTTCCCAGAGTAATGAATAGTAAGAATTACGTCGATAAGTATATTTCAGCGGAGAGTTCTAAGTTCGTCAATATGATGAAGTGCGACATTGAGATAATAATTATCAACAGATTACATATTATTATTATTCGGTGGTCGCGAGACAGGACATCCGTATCTGATATTCTGAAATTATCGGCATACTCCCAATAATTTAAATTAATTTAAATAAACTTCCACACGTTATCCTTTTGCCCTACTCCCTACACTAAAGTACAGTCACAGTGTATGAAGGTCGATGAAAATTCCAAGTATACCATGAAATCGGTGGAATTTGATTATTTCGTATTTGTTTTTGACGGTATATGACTGGGGCAAGCGCCACAATAAGTTAAAATCTCATGAAAAAAAAAACAAAATCATTTATAGATGCATACCTGGAGTTACGAGCTCTTTTATATGTCCATTGGTCATCTCAGCAGCCCAAGTATTGATAGCTTCAGCAACTTCTATCGTTTTTGTAAAGTCAACACGCGAAACGTTTGTATTATAAAGATTTTTAGCAAGTTGTACGAAATTTGGAGCTGGATTTAAAACTTCGTCCAAGTATATCTGGCTGCCCATACTAAGTTCACAATCCTCATCCTTTTCCTGTGTACATATAAAAACAAAAAAAATATATATGATAGTGGAAATAAAATACAAATAAAAAATAATAATTTACTTACTGATATTGATTTAAGAATGTTCTTGTAAAAAATATGAACGGCAGGACCTGGTGAAATACCTTGTAGCACCGAACCTAATTGCTTTTTACAATTAGCCACTGCGGCTTCTGATAGAATTGACATGAGCAACTTTATAGAGAAAGGAGATAGGACGATATTTTTTCCTTTATTTTCAGCTGAAATAGATTGAAATAGTCTCCAGTCAAATTCATCGTGTTTTCTATCTCTAAGAGGATAAAATTCATTTTCATCTTCCAATGGGAATACGAAATTCTGTGCATTGACCAATGAAGTGCACACTATCGCAACGAGAATTCCATCTGAAATTTACAATTCTTTAATGTTGTAAATCTTTTATTTTATGTGGTTATGTGTTAAAAGAAAAAATTATATTGTTGCCTCACGTACAAAGTTGAGCCATGTCGCCGGCAATGTCGTATGTAAAGAACTACTCAGACATCTGAAAAAATCGGTGGTTTTATACATATTATTCGGAATTTTTACGCGCAGGTTTATGTGTAAACACAGAATAAATGTGAATGTACACAGGTGAGTAATTTTGTACTTTTTTTTTCACTAATATTTTTTCACTTTTGTTGCTGTTCAAAAGCATTGTGATAAACCAAAATTTAATTAATGACGAAAATGTTATTGTTATAATTTTTGTCGATAGTAGGTTTTTTATTTGTTTTATTTTCTGTTGACTTCTTGTAGGAATATATAAATATATTTGTTTTTCTTAGTGATTTTCTTATATAAATTGAAAATACAACACGTGTAGATCTGGAGATGACAAGCATTCTAGAATGTGTTAGTTTGGCAATCGGATTTTCCCCGAAAGATTGGACCAGATATATTAGAAGAGTCAGTGCGTACATATGTCTTTTGTTTTCAGCTTATGACATGACATAGTACTACATACCATACATAATACATAATACATACTAGTAACACGTTTTTGGTTAGACAGTAGAGAACTATACCCAAATATCTAGAAACTGTGTTCTTTTGATTCTGTGCAGTGCACTGCAAAATACAGGAAATTGCGTATTGAATTGTAGGATGCATAGATGTAGAAAAGGTTTCGAAAGTATAGAGATATAGGGCTGCCGTTTCACTTTTTCAAAATGTAGCATAAATTGTATCCAAAATGGAGAATTCGAAATTAAATGGAGCACGCTGTAAAAATGCGTCATACTGCCCGGCATACTATTAAATTGCAAATTATTATTCATACATAAAAAACGCAGGGTTTCAATTGGGCTCAAAAAAAATCTTAGAACAAATAAAATAAAATATTATTCAAATATAACACTAAAACAAAAAGTAAATAAAATACAAATGTTTTTAATTATTGAAAATCGATTTTTTTTCCATATAGATTCCACAATTTGAAACGACTAAACTAAATTAAAAATCTTTTAATTTTATTATCAAATCATTAATGTCATACTCTTAGAAATTAACATAAAATTTATATGAAGCAAATGGAATATTACATAAAGCTATATGTAGGTACTTTTTATTCATTTAAATAATAATAATAATAAACTCCTTTGCAGAAGTTTTTAAACTACATATATCATATAGATCTTCATCGTCTGTAGTAGGTATATGTTTAAAAACGCATTAGATGGACTCCAAGAGGAAGCATCTAGGCTCTCCAACAGTTCCTTGCCGCAATCATAACATTTACTGTTTCCGTTTGAAGAGGATTTCTCTTTTTTTCACCCTAGATTAAATCTATAGGGTATACTAAGTTTGTCATTCCGTCATTAACACCTCGAAATAATAATGGTAGAGCAAAATTGATTGGACACCCACACATAATATTAAAAGTTATTTTGATTTTTGCATGTCCGTCCGTCTGTCCAAGATGCTACGTCACAGCAATATAAGCGGAAATGAAAAGGCAGACGACCTCGTTTATCTTGGAGTAGTTCCGGTTACACCAAAATACCTTACCTCTAATAATGTGGGCTGAACCGAGACGGCCAAAACAGACATTTCTGGTTAGATGATTTCATATAGTTTCAACGACTAAATTAGGTGCCCGCTCTAAAAATATCGCAGTTTCCATGACGAACGAAACGAACATATCAATGCGGTTCCACTACATGAAGAGAAATGCTTAAGATTTTCTTCCTCATAGCCTATCCTTTTTGATAGGAGACAGAATCAAACTTCTGTGGAATTTTTATTTACAAACAGAACTAAACTTCTGTGTTTCATAAGGAAGCAGAATTAAACTTTTGTGTTTATGATGGGAAAACTTCAAATTAAACTCTGGGATGAAGGAATGTTCAGATTAAACTCTAAACCAAGAATGGAGATTTTTGTTGCGGCTCGTTGCCCTTTTATACACACCGTGGCCTGTACTGTTCTCTTTTTTACAAGATGTTCTATGTTTGTAAGGCTCGGTCTTTCCAGTTATTTGATTTCAGTGATGAAAGTGAACATCTGGCTAGAGCCATGAGAACGTCAATTTTTTGACATGCACAATGTGAATATGTGAATATAAGTAGGATTTGATAAGTTTGTTTTGTTTTTTACATTCTTATTTGTAATAATAATAAGTTTTCTATATTTCAGGTGACAAATGTAGTTGGAGGTGCATTGAGACGTCGCTGGATAAGAAGGAGGAAATTCCCTGATATTAGATAAGGGTTTTGACAACTTAGCTTAAGAGGAGTCAGTACCAAGATTTGCAAGTTTCATACATTTTTCAAAGCGAATTTCTGACAAACTATTTGTAGCAGAATAATGATTTATACCTTGAATGAGAGATAACGAAGAGCTCTAGTGAATAACGTCGGGAAAAATAAAAAAAAAAGGAATTGGAATGGAGATATTAGCTCGGAAACTTCTAAAAAATGGTAAAAATCGAATCAAATTCCTGTTAGTAGGTATTCTCATTTCTTTAGATTGTGATTATTTTAGAAAGATAAAGCCTAAATCTAGTGAATAACGTCAATCAATTTTTTTTCATTTTTCGTTGGGTTTTTTCAATTATTTGTCTCTAATAGTACTTGTTTTTTTTTTCCGATATTTCACCGACGATAAATTTCAATATTTCGTTGAAAATTGTTGAAATACAAAGTAAAACAATTATGTCCAAAAATTATTTAGAAGAGTGAATTCTCGTTAAAATTTTTAATTTATTTGAACTGCATATATTCATTTTTCGTCTTAAATTGTATAATTTTATCGCATGTTGGGTTTCTGTCTTTTACGCTAGATGTCTCTAATGTTGTCTTTGATCTAGGTCTAGGCTAATTTTATATGAATTTTCTCACTTTCAGGACACAAACCTACGTATAGTAAATTTTATTGCCTACATGCACGCTGGTTTCTAAATTACAATTTTTGCTGAGTACTGACTCCTCTTAAAGTTTATATTCTTTGTTTTTGTTTTGCTGTTACAGGATGGGATTGAACTACTGTTTAGTTCAATAATAACAATATAAATGATATTCTTAAATTACGTTTTATTTAAAATAAAAATGATTGAATTTTAAAGCCCAATTTAATTAGTTTTAAAATAACTTAATACGTTAACCCTTTGAAAACATTTCTTTGTTTTAATATTTTATTACATTTGAATTCGCTCGTTAAAGCATTTATACTTCGATGCTCAAAAGTTTTGAAACATTCATACAATATTCATGCTTCGAACGGTTTAACTCTAAGCTTCGAATATTTTGAGCCTGCGATCCAGCTACTTCGAAGCTTATCTACAGTAAATTTTGTTAAATATCTGTTTTTGGAAATTGTTTTTTTTTTACTGTTTTGTGCATTCTAGACTTTTGGAAATGTGTATAATCTTAAAAATATTGTGTTGTCTTCAGAACTAAATGTACATAAGTACATATTTTCAGTTTTAAATCGTTCGATTAACCAGATTTAACTCCAACTAACATGTAAAGATAAAAAAACAAATTTCTAAATTTTCTTCAAAAATCCATAATCCTCTATCTCCAAGATACCGAATTGGACAATAAATTGCCCCATTTGTTTGCGATATTGAATTTCTAAATATTTATCTAAAATTCATAATCCTCAACCCACATAGAAGCTTCAAAGCTTTAAATTCGAAGTTCGAGGCTTCGATATTCGAATATTCTTCCGAAGCTTCGATAACAATTCAAAGCTTCGAAAATCAACAGTCCTAATCCAAAACACAAACCATATTAGGTATCAAAATACTTTTTAATATAATGTTTTTTTCATGTCAAAATCATTAAATTTAAAAATAAAATAAATAAAAGCAAAGTTTAGTGCGTCGATTCGATCCATCTCGTTTTTTCACTGTCATAAGTATGTCGAAACCATTTTGACACTACAACTTAATTAAAGAAATAGCTGTGCGGTTGTAGTTGCTTAATGAATCATTAGCGTCTAACGAGTCATTAATTAATTATTCATTAAGAGCTCTGTGTGTCTAATAAGTACCTAAGCCATATAATTCAATTTGACAGTACAGTTAGTCATAGCTTCTATAACTATTTACTTTAGATTTTCTAAGAAATCAATCATTAAGGAAAAGACTATGCTTCCCTCCCTGATTTATGCAAATACAGCCCAATCGGTGTGTTTAATTTGTTTTGACTTTGCAATAACTTAGTTTTGTCCTTCATTGAAAACTCACTTCATACACAACACAACTATTCATATTCTCTTCGCGCCAACTAAGTGGTAACCTTCTAACTCTACTAAGTCACACTGCCAAAAGGATTAATTTCCATAAGACACAAATAATCCTTGAACTTCGTAAACTCGTAAACTTCAACCCTGAAACCATCTAGTAACTAAGTATTCATAACCTTTACGTAGGAACTATGTATCTTAGCCCAAAAATATGAAACTTGTTATTTAACATAGTGCCCGCCCAGCACCTAAGTAAGTGTTTTAGAAAAGAACAAGTTCAAATATTCATTTTGCCACACGTTTACAGGGCAGAAAATTTCGAGAAATGCATGCCAATGCTACCTGCCTATTTTGTACTTGAGGTAAGCCAGATTGATTTTAATAATTGCTTCCGACTCAACACTTTATAAGCCTTTGGATGGTGGATGGAAATTATCAAAAATTTGCATATCGTATTTGACCGTTGCAGTCTGCAGTTATAGCGCCCCTGACGTGTTCAGAATAAGTGACCGCCACGCCGTGGTTGAAATTTACACATACCCCCTCTCACATACATATTACGTATGTACATAAAGATTTACATAATAACGTGCCTGACAAGAAGGAACATGGAAGTAATGGCAGGACAGGGACTCTTGCTGCTGGGCTCCTAGAAAATAATTTCAAAATAAGCTTTCAAAGGTTGTTGAAGAGATTTGTTTGTACTTGAAGTAGGAAACACTCTTCACTTTGTACCGTACACAACTTCCATAAATTGAAATGAAACTGAGGAGTGACGATGTGTGTTGACTTAAATAGGAATGCTTTCTCTATGGAGTCCGGCAAAAATTTTCCACTTTAAAATGAAGCAAACTAAATCAGACGAGGTTGGTTGTGGGTGTTATGAAGTGAAGTAAATATATATATGGAGTACTCTTTATACCATGGGTGAAGTCTGTGTGAAGAATGTTTCCCTGGTTTCAGTGTTACCTTAAATTGCGTTGGTCAAATGTACAATTTTCCGATGACTTGCACATATGGAGAGAGAGCTTTATTTGCTAAATTTATAAAATTTAACTTTTGGCTCCTGTAATTATCTATGGTCATATTTTAGCTCAAAGTTCAGTTATGCTTTTATGCGAAATTCCGATAGCTTTGCGGATACCATTTATGTTTGTTCGACAGAGATTTATATGAACGCGTATACTGCATAAGCGAATGGAATGTAGCCAGAAATTTAATATGAATTTTCTCTGGCAAATGCCTATAATTATTTCTTGATATGAATGGATGTGTGTATATGCGGGTATTTTTTTTTTGCAGATATCATACATAAAAATTAAAAAAAAAAATTAATAAAAATTATACCAAATGGGCTAAAGGGTCAACTACAATAGCCATAAAAACGTTATATTGATTTCAACGAGACTGAGGTTTACTTACGAAAAATTGAAAACATTAAGGGCCGTATTCACCAAGCCATTTAATACAAATTTAATTTTAATTTAATTATTATTGAGAGACCGCAATTAAATTTTTGTAGCTATTCACCAACCTTAATAAAATGAACAATTTCGGACATTTCGGACTATCAGCTGCAAGATTTCCGAATTAGGAAAGTGACAGTTCTCGTGACAGTTCATGTAATTTAAATATTATTTAAAAAGTTAAAAGAAGTTTTTATGTATTATTTAAATAAAGAAGTTTTTATGTATTATTAAAAATAATTTATAATATATGTACAATTCATTTTAATTAAAAATAGCCCATATTAAGGAATTCACACATTAAAAATGATTTGAAAAAAATTCGCAATAACTGAATTACGCGCAGAAAAATCGGTCTGAGTATCCCTTATATTCATTTGAGGTCGCTGTACGTTGTCAAATACAATTTCGATTGGTGGAATTTTCCTGTCTATTAAAAGATTATTAATAATATTTAAAAAATTGAACAACGTGAAAACCAACAATTAATAAAAAACTGGGTAAACTCCTTATTGTTTTCACTGATTTTTTTTTCCGTTTAGCATTTTAATAGTCTAAACGGAAAAAAAAATCAGTGAAAACAATAAGGAGTTTACCCAGTTTTTTATTAAAAGATTGTTTAAAACAGCTGTCGCAACAATTACTATTATCGCTGTTGTGGGCGCTACTCGCATTTCTAAAAAAAGAAAAATCAAATCAAAATCGAATCATATATGATTTCCACTGACATGTATATTTAAATGCACTGGTCATTGAACCAAAAATCCATAACAGTAATTAAGATTAAATTAATTTCTATTTACTTTCTAATGCACTTGAAACTAAAAACCGTGGTTCTATTCACTGATATCGTAATATACCTAGACAGTTAAATTCTTGCTTTTTCAAACTTTTAACAGCGCTATTAAAAATATGACATTTGACTGCATGACACTTCAATCAGCTGATATCGAAATTAAATTTATTTAAGAGAGGGTAAGGCCTCACTTAAAATTAAATTAAAATTAAATTTTCATTAAATCGACTCGGTAAGTGTGGTTGGTGAATAGCTTTAATTGAAATTTTTTTTAATTTTGCTTGGTGAATATGGCCCTAAATGTGAAGACAATAACCCTTACGGAATGTGATATGAAAATGTGATAAAAATGACAATTTGTCGTAATTAAATCTCAGTCTCGTTAAAATCCGTAACGTCTTTACGGCTATTGTACTTGAGCCTTAAGAAAGTATTCAAGCGCACAGTTATCGCACTTAAAACTTTCTAATTTATAAAAAATTCCCGAAATGTCCTTTTTAAATTTTGAAAACTTCAACCACTTTTCTGATTCAAAATATTTATTATACAATAAAAAATTACAAAATAGTAATAGAGACTCGCTAAAAATAGCTCACTAATCCAAAAAAACAAAACAAAAACTATGTTAATCCGAATAAGAAACCCAACTCGCAATTGAAAATTACTCGCATATACCTTAACTTCTAGAGATCAAGTGAATAAACATGGTAACATACTAACAAGTATGACCGTACCAAGATATTCCCATTGCGAACCATCGTGCAATGTATAGGAAAGTACGGTATAGAGAACACAATACTCTCTACTACATTAGTCACAGAATTACGTCACAGGCTATCAGCTGCAATATAGATTTCCCATTTTGTGTGTGAATCGTTTAAAATGCGCGTTTCTTTCAACCCCGGTATGCTAGAGACAAGGAATTTTTGTTCCTATAAAAAAAACTATGTAAAAAAGTGTCATGAAATTCTCAAGGAATTTTTTTCTTTGCCGATTCCTTGAAGTAGTACGCTAGAGACAAGAAATTCGAACAGAAAAACTCTACTTCCCGATTGACAAAAAGAAGTCGCTCTTTTACGAAAAATCCATTTATGTCAATATTTCTTGAAGAAATAAGTACTGATCACTGACTTATAACAATGGACTGAGCGTATTGCCATTTTCCTATAGGAAAGAATGGCACAAGTTTTACAGTTCTCTCTTTCGCCCTATGGCAGAGTTGGAGCTACCAACACAAAATAATGCTTACTGAACTTTCACTTATGCCATTTGATATTTTTATATTGGCTGCAGATCCAATCACAGCAGAAAGAATAAAGTAAAGATAGTGTTTACCACGATATACAGAGTACGAAGGTATGACTGTCCCAGACCCATGAATCGCCATTTTGAAAATAGCTAAAATACCTCCGAGTCATACAAATCGAGTTTTTGACAGCAGAGGAAGTTGTTTTAAGCAGTGTTTTAAAAAGTTAATAAATTCATTATTTTAAATAAAAGCTATCAAATTATCAAGTGAAAATGGTTAAGTGCGCTGTTTTTGGTTGTAAACCTATAGACTTAGAAGTGAGAAAACAGTGGATAAGTGCTTGTGGACAAAAGCGTGAAATTAATGTGCAAACTGCTCGGATTTGCTCTGAACATTTCACAGAAAGTGACTGGACACTAAGAGATGTGCTTTTAAATGTGTCTGTAAATAAAGAAAACAAAAATCAAAAAAAGAAAATTCAAAGGAGTTGCCTTTAAGTATTAGTGTAAGAAAATTATTTTTTAAATGTAAGCTCTATTTTAGAATAAGGTATTTAAATAATAAGCATGTACAACAAAAGAAAACAAAGAAAAGAAGAAAATTAAAAAAACAATAATTTAAAATGAAAATAATGTTTCCTTGAAAGCTACTTCTCTTTTATTTATAATTTCCTATAACAGATTTTTGGCGGAAGGAATGTGTGGGTAAGTAATATGTAGATAAACATTTTTCAATTGACTTTAGCCGCAGTATATTTATTTTAACTACACATAAATACATAGCTGTATCCCATAGATTATCACTACTCAAAAAAAGGCTACTACCAATATTTATTGGCTCTGGAGGTTTGAACAGGAATGCTCTAACTTACCAAACGTAGGTGATAATGCACATAAGAAAGCTTATTCATTCACCTTTCCCAATTTAAACCAATTCACATCGTTAATATAGAAGTTTCCGGACTTTTTGGCGAGGTTTATTACAATTGCCATGTACCTCATATTTCATTGCCATGCCATACAGATCATAAAAAGAAGCAGGGTACATTGGATTAATATAATTCTAATATAAATTTATCTTGTCACCCACTACCTTAAATGTATTTAGGCTATATTTTGGTTCATTTTCAATTTTCGTCCTATTTAGGAAAATAACATTCTCAACATCTTATTCCACTCTAGAAGTATTGTGCGGATTCCCAATAAACAACCAACACTGCAAATTATAGGTATTTCAGTCTTATTTTGCATTTTTTATCGATAAAACTTTCGTGGCACTTTGCTTTGATCCGAACCGATTTCCTTGAAAGGAACTTTAAACTAACAACTTCAATATATAATTATGGTAAGAAATTAAAATTGAACTTATCTCACTATTTTAAACAGATCCAGTTGAATAAATTTACATAAATATTAATACTTTTATTTTCCCATATTAAGAATGGGTGCGTGTGACGTCACACACATTTGACAGCCCGGACAAAATTTTTTTTTAAATTTTTTTAATAAATAAAAAATTTGTTTTTCTGTTTTTCTTAAAGTTTTCATTTCTTTCATCTTTTTTCATTTTTCATTTGTTTTTCAAATCACCCAATTTCGCTATTTGGGACCTGTTGATGAGTCAAACCAAGACTTGAAACTTGTCACCAAAAATTAATGGGTTGTGTGATGAAATAACAAATTAGAACATTTTTTAGCTTTTGCTATATACCGGAGATATCCCAAAAAATTCTTTCTTGAACAAAACTTATTAATTCAGATAACAAGCGATTCACAAATTATTTCAACAATCACAGAATTGACATATTATCTTAGATATCACACAACTGTCAAATCCAAATTGTCAAAAATTCCTTGACCTAATGTCAAATTTTCTTTAAGAAATAGTGGAAAAATTCCTTGACCTAATTCCTTGGCTCTAGCATACCGGGCTTAAAAGAGAAAAATAAAGTGTTAATATTTATGTACTATATAATTCCACTGCGATCTATTTAAAATATTGAAATAAGTTCAATTTTATTCTCTAAACATAAAGATAAATTGAATTTACTAGTTTAAATCTCCTTTAGGAGATATCAAGACGGTATTAAAACAAAATGCTTTTGAAATTTTGGCGGTAAAAAAATGCAAAATATGAATGGAATACCAATGATTTTCAATGTTGATTGATTATATTACATATTATTTATAGAGAATGAAATAAGACGTTGACAATGATACTTTCTCAAATAGGAGACAAGTTGGTAATCATCTAAACTTCTCACCTAATAGGTATATCGCGGATAAAAATTTTATATTATTTTGTTATGGTCATACGAACGCTACATAAGTATAATTAGCTGCGCCACTGACATCTGTCATCCAAAGTGTGCAAGACAGATGTCAGTGGGACCATCTGGAAAAGAAGTAGAAATTAAAAACAAAATGGAGTAGAGGAAAATGCCGAAAATTTGTTTCCTTCTGTCAAAGAAGAAAGATTAATGCACGAGGAATTCCAATCGCGAGAGTGAGAAACTCTAAGCAGTTTAAAGATTTCACACCCATCTCTATACTTCCCACGTTGGGAAAGCTTCTCGAAAAAGTTATTGCTGGTAAATTAGAGTCTTCCTGCGAAGAACATTCCATAATTTCTTCCAATCAATTAAACTTCAAAAGAAGTCATTCAACGCATCAAACAATTATGACGCTAACTAATAAAATCATACACAATTTACGGAATAAAATTTAGACTATCTGCCTGGGCATCCATATTGAAAGAGCATACGATTCAGTATAGCACAAAGTACTTATATATAAATTCCTACAAATTAACTGCCCTAACAGCATAATAAACATTATCAATAGCTTCCTAGAAGATAGATCGGTATATGTAACAATTGCTAACCAAGTGTCCGACTGGATTCCAGTTCGATTTGGAGTAATGCGCGGCTCAATTTTAGGCCCGCTTTTGTTCAATATTTTTCTTTATGATTTCCCCCTCAGAAATTCTCTTAACAATAAACCGTCAGCTGAAGATGAGAAACCACACTCGACGATGAGTACAATACAACGTTTCATACCCATCCTTTTGAATTACTATAACTATTGGAGATTTCAAATCAATGAATCAAAGTCGGTATCATATGCTTCAGAAACGTTAGTGGCAAATGGCATCTCCTGGCGGTTTGTGAGAGCAAATCACTTAACTTAAAAATTAACAATAGATCAATTCCACTCAAAAAAGAAATATCGTACCTAGGCATCAATCTCAATAATAGGTTGCGCTCCAATCCTCACACGAGGAAAACTATAAAAAAAAAAGCTAAAGCGGCAGTAGCCATTCTGAGACGCCTGTTAAACTCAAAACATTTATCTAAAAGTTTCAAATTATTATTATACAAATAACTTATTCGCCCCATCTTGGGCTATGGTTTCATATCTTGAATGCAAATTACCCACACTGTCGCTTTTGATTAGAAACATTTGAAAGAAGAATTCCGAGACATTGTGTCAGCAAATTCCGTAAACCAAATAGTTACAAATGTTACTCTAATAAGTATATTTACAATGCAGCAAGGATGATCTACTTGATAAGCTTGGGCGAACAAGCCTTGAATAAATTTGAAAACCATCCAAATCCAATAGTCAGTAATGTCTTCATTGAAAACAGAAATTATTCTCTGACTGATAACTACTACATCTCGTCCATAAACATACTCCACGAATCCACCTTCAACTCATTCTTTCCCAGCTCTCCAAATCAACTAACTATTCCATTCTACACAAAAGCTTTATTAATTAATTACAGAGGATAACATTGTACCTCATGTACTAGGGAACTAGCTTCCGCCTGGTGTAAACCATAGTGATATTTATGTGATAAAAGTATACTTAATTACTAAATCTTTACAGTAGTACATAACCATATTCAATTACAATCTTTAACTGGAACAATCATGTGTAAGGGTAATCCACACCCATTTAGATACTTCTACCTAAGTATCGGATCTTAATGGCTCTTGTTACAAATGTTATTTAGTTTTAAGGTAGTTTTAGTGTCATTTAAGCAAGTATTTTTAGTATATCGGGAGCAAGTATACTCTGTACTCACAATTGTAAAGCCAGGCATATCAGTAAGTCAGGCAGGTATATAGGTACTATTGTACGCACTTAGGTTTAAGATATGAAAAAAGAAATGTGTAATGCTTATGTAAATTTGACTCAATAAATCGAACTTGAACTTAAACTTGATGAACGAGGAGGTGAAAAATATGTGTGTATTTTTGGAATTGCAAGAGACTTGAAGCTAGTAGCAACAAATAAGTCGATTTTTTTATACTCTCTCATTGACCAGTACTTCAAATTCATTTTTTGTGTGAACTTAAAATTCCGTCGAGGGTAAAAGAACGTGGATAAGCGAAAGAGAGAAAAATTGAGAAAAATGATTTTAAACGACAACGCCATCTATCCAACAACCATTTCAGCACAATTAATCCTGTGTTAAAAATAAAGAAAGATAAAAAAAAAGCAACCCGTAGGTATACTTCAAAGGCCCTCAAATAAACGAGCTGAAAATTGTGTAGTAAGTTGAGTAGGAAGATTAATGATCTACGCTTTAAATATGCAACCTAGTGCAAAATTCAAGTGAGACACATGATCGAATCTTCGTTACTCGAAAACGCACCTTACACAATCGTTAAATGCAACATGTAATTTTCTGGAGCAGTGTGAATCTAGAATTGGAAAAACATTTAAACGTTGTGTAAATGCTGCAATATTAGAGACTTAACCAGATGACAGCATTCTAGCAGACAACTAAAGACGGCAGAGAATGGTATAAATCTTTAGTAGGTTAAAGTTAACGAAATCGCAACATTTCATGTTAGAGTTGACCCCGAGGTTATGAAATTTATCTACATGAAAAACCATTCAAAATAATAGAAAGAAGTTATGATAAGTCAAAGGTACCAAAGGAAAAAGAAATACACTGAGACTTGCTCGAATTTAGTTTAAGTTTGCTATCAATTAACCTGGTGTATATGTTACGTAAACTGCAGTTCATCCATACCACATAGTCTTCGATGAGACCTAAAGGACGACTGAAATAGACCTCAATATCATCATAGGATGTTTACATCTTTTATTATTCCCGGCATATTATTAATATATAAGCTGAATTGTATGTAGAGGACTAAAAATTAAACCTTGTGGTATTCCACAATGATAATAAAATTGGAGAAATTATTGTCCCCTGTTTAAAGATTCCTTAAATAAATGGCGTGACATGAAAAATGGAATTTATTGAAAAATTTTACTAGCAAGTTTAAAAAGCAAACACTGTCAAAAGCTTTGGAGAATGTCTTGTTACTTTAACTAGAGCACTTTCGCAACTATGCTTGAGGCCAAACTCAGATTGACAGCTAGTTATGAGGTCGTTTCGTAGCATGATACAAAGATTAACAAGGTATGGCCGGAGAGTCTGTCAATTGGTTGCTTGCCTCCTTTGGCGACAATTGTCAAAAATTTGTTCGTCTCAATTTCAATCGTCCTTATCACAGTGAAAAAAATTTTCTATTTGGAAATTTTATTTGCTTTTCCACTAACACATAATTACTTTTCCCGAAGTGATTTAAACGAAGAAAATTATGTTTGGTTAAATATTTTAATAAATTCAAAACGTATTTCAGTCAATAAAATACGAAAAACTCAAAACAAATTCGTTGGAAATGACCTCATGATGTAGCAACACAAAAAATTCCTCTCGAATCGTCCATACCTTGTTATCCTTGTTATCCTTGTATCATGGTTTCGTAGTGTGTACTATTGAACCTTAAAATCCTTCGAAAGAAAACAAAGCAAGCTAATGGGTCTGTGGTCGGAAGGAGTTGTAACCGTAGCCCTCTTAGTACTAGTAAGTACTTGCGCTGTTTTTCATATCTTCATATCTTAGGAGCACCGATTTCATAACGCAGGTATTGAAGATATATAGTAAAAGTGGGCCCGTAATGAGCACCATAATTAGCTTTACAAGGACGATTTTTGCATTAATTCTCTTCCTTAAGAGCGTGTAAATCTTGCGACTTTCAAGATGCCACAATCTACGACATCTGGAAAAAAGAAATGTCCACTCTGTAATCATGGATTTGATTTCAGTGCTGAACCAGGGAAGGATGCCGCTTTTTATTTTGCTGGTGGGCAGACGCAGGGATGTAAATCTAGTTTTCATAAAGCTACTCAATCGAACAATTAAAAAGAAAAACCTGATCGTCTATCTATACGTGGCTATAACCAAAGGATGAGAGCTTTGGATTGCTATTAACTCTTACATCACGGGAAAAAAACTAATATCATGATCTAGAGAACTAAGATAAAGTTGGCTAAAAAAAAACCACTATAGAAGGGTCAGAAAAAAAAATAAATCGAAAATTGTTGGATTAATACAATTGTGATAAGTCGGTAAGTTTGCTGAATAACGCATAAATACACGAAACATGTAAATAGTTGTAAGCAGCTGCCAGATTAAACAGCTATTGATATGACTATTATATAATAACTGGAATTGCTTTGCCCATTTCATTACATCAAAAGAAGTTTATACTACAGTACGTACTATCACCTCAGCTGTCATGATTTTTCATCATGCAAGTTTGTTGAAAGCTGAGCTGCCAGCATGGTAGTAGGGATTACACGTGCAAGAAGTATGACAGTGCAAGTTGCATGCAAGCTGTACTATCTCGTGTAACCCCCGGGTAATCTGACCTCATATATTCTACAGAACTGTCAAGTGTCATCCAGGTTGGTAAAGTTAGGACTGTGTTTCTCGCTTAACTATACTACACATAACCTCGTGCGCTCATGACTTAAAATGAAGGAGAGAGAAGAGACATTTTTGTAAGCATGAATCTTCAAAAGCAAGAGTGGGAAGCAAACACAAAAATCCATATCGTTTTGACGATGTTCTTTAACTATCCATTATAGATCTCCAAAATTATTTTTTCAATACGATTATCTTTATTTCAATGCCTTTTATTATCAACATTCATCAAGTATGTATCTGGCATTAATTGAAGCCAATCCGCAATTTTGATTCCAACTTATATCAGAAAAATATAATAAATAAACATCATTTGATTTCATGTGAATACAATTATTAAATATTGCATATCATTTAGATTTATTTTATTTAATTGTTATTTTGTTTTGTTTATAGCGTGCTGCATGCAGCAGCATGCTACGTATGGCGACAGGTGTAGCATAGCAGTGTTCACTCTGCCACACAGCGAATGTGCTGCCATGGGTGACTTGGCTACGAAATTGTGACAGAGGGCGCTCGGAACGAAGAAAAAAACTTCCTTTTAATTTTTTCCTGGCTGTCAAGGAAAGAAAGTGATTGTGAAAAAAAAAGAATACTGTTTTTGGCCGAAAATAAGGAAGGCGACATTTTAGATTTTCCAAAATATCCAACATAATCCATCCGTGTGATAAGTTTTTGCTGTATCTAAACCAGCAACTGCTGTATAATATTCCCAAGAGCTCTGTAGTGGGTAAAATTTTATAACTTGACCGACAACATGAAAAGTTCCAAGAAAAGGATCCGAGAAAAAAAACAGATCCAAATAATAGTAAAAACGGGGGACATAATCTCCAACTAATGTCGGACACATAAGTCCACATCAGAGTTTCAGCGGGCTGTAAGATAATCAGTTATACACCAGTACGGGCATATTCCCGAATAACAAAAAGATCACAGCCCAAACCCCAGCGAAGACTGCACTTTAATTTCGTACAATTCGCACTGCCGGGGACGCCATATAAATGCGAGACACGCAAAAAGTTGAAAGTCCAGAGGTCTCCGACTCTCGCGGAAGAAATGGTCCAGGAGTTCATCCACAAACCGAAGGTCAAGTCGCATGTTAAAGGCCGTAACTCTATAGCAGTTTATAGGTATTAGTGATTTAACTTGCATATTGATTCCCGGAATTTCCATTTGCATAATTTACATTGATATTCTCTTAACCACACTTTTTCGCAATTACTAGCTTTGTACTTAAACTACATTTTGAGTGGTTTCTCACTCCTATTTCGGAATCCCTGTAAGAATTAATAAGGAAGTTTAAATTATCAGAACCGATGTAAGTAAATAAGCTTCTAGACTATATGTAAAGGCAAGAAAAGAACGGAGCCCGGCGATAGCTAACACGGAGTATATTATTAGGATCAAAAACCAAAGATAACAAGTAAAAAAGCTAAAATTGGTCTACGACCAATTCTTATGATACCCTACCTAGATGAATGCCCGTACAAAAATTCGTATGGTCACCGATCTATGCAAGTTTGGTTTTTGAAGTGGCTTTTCCCATATATTTCTAGAACGGTTGACCGGACATAAAATATGATTATAACCAATTTTCTAGAATTTCGTATTCTGAAGAAGTTTTTAGTACAATAAAAATGTCTAGGACTGATCGTTTTCACAAGTAAAAAACCTCAATTTTTATATTGCAACACCAAGAAGGGCTTGCCCGATTTATTCCATTTTTGAAATGTTTGTTGTTATTACTATGAAAACACCATGAACCAAATTTCAGTATCCAAATATACAGTGGAAAACGAAATTTTTGTATGGCAACCCCACGAAGGAGTTACCCGATTTGCCTCATTTTCGAACTTAATTTTTTTTTTTAGGTCTGTGTACAAAATTTCAGCTCTCTAAGTATACGCGCTCTCGAGTTATCGTGCGCACAGACGGACAGAAGGACGGACATGCCAAAATCAAAATAGCTTTGAATATTATGCGTGGGTGTCCAATCCATTTTGCTCTACGATCATTATTTCGAGGTGTTACAAACGGAATGACAAGCTTAGCATACCCTGTAGATTTCATCTAGGGTATACAGCGACTTACATCAAATATTAGTTTTTTTTTATTGATGCAGTTTCTCAGGACACCAGCAGCCGCCTCTAGGGAGCTCCTTCAAGGGACTGGATGTCATGTGAGTACCTTGTTAGTTTTATATAATTGTTGGAAAACAATTTTAAGCGAGTTATATAATGTTATTGCTTCAAGAAGATAATTGGGTCTGACCAAAGGCTATAGTTTGATACTATGACACGTTGAATTTATTAGGATATTAAGATATTTCATTATGATAAGTCCTATAGTTCGGTAAAAGGCTATATGCAATTTATTTGAATTTGCATTTTGATGAAAGCCTAAAGCTCTATCTTGTGCTATAGATTCTATAGAGAGTTCGTTTTAATATGTATATTTAATAAGAGTCTATATAATTTTGGTATGATGAAATTCCGCCTTGATTTGACTATTTAAGTTTGACGAATGATTATAGAAGTTTTTTTTGTATAAGAATACATCGATTTTATTTAAAAAGCATACAATGCGGAATTAAAGTCTATATACGGTTTTGTACTGACATCTCTCTCCTCCTGTTTCACCAGTAGGTTGTGAATAATTAAAGTTTTTGACACTAAATGCTAAAAAGAGAAACTAAAGTTGTTGAAATGGAAAAATTTTATTTGTTTCATTATTGTAATCCGAAGGAATCAAGATAACTTAGCAAGATAGCTAAATAGTCACCCATGAGGGGAACAAAATAAAAGTGCCAAGGCAAAGGAAAATTTTTCTGAATTGTGGTAACTCTTCTGGTAGTCAGAGTTGAGTCCGTTTTAGTCTCTAAAGCAACAAACGAAGCCTAGATATATGAAACAGGAATTAAACTGTATTTGTGTAAATAAAGAAACTTGTTAGCGAGGATGTCATAAATTCCCTTTCTCTTCTTCCACTCTCCTCAAGCTCTCTCATGACGAAGGTTGTATAAAGTCCGCTCCTCCGCTAACTATTCAGGTCAGGATAGACACATTGCTAACTTTTGCCCGCAGTGTCAATGGGTGGTTTGGGGCAATGGCATTGAAGGCAGTTCATCTGCACCTTCATCAAAAGGTAAGTTGAGTGGTGTAAAAGCCCCGTCCAGGCTGGATGTCTGCTTCGTTTTGTGAAAGCAGGCGCGATATATTTTTGTTAATGGTGATGTGACAGCTGTAGCGGAAGCTACATAATAATTTTTATTCTTGTTGGTAAATAAAATAGAATAAAATATAATGTCAGAGTAATATTTGCACTGACTGTAAATAAAATAAAAAAATTCAAATTTGAGGTTTAAAGGAAAACACTTTGAAGAAAAAAAAATTTAAACACAGATGCACACTACTGTACACAATTTTAGAAAATACATATCAAGAGTTTTTGGATTGTATTTGTTTTTAAAAATATAGAATTGTGTCAAGGATATTTTAGTTTTAAGTGAATCGCCAGAGGGTAAACTTATGTAGTTTAATTTAAAACGCCAGAGGGCAAACAAAAAACATAAATAGTTTATTTAAAACGCCAGAGGGCAAACTTATTAAAATATTAGTTTTATTGCCAAAAGGCATATTTGTAAAATTTCTTAATTTAGACGCCAGAGGGCAAAACTGTTAAAGAATATCTTAAAAGTTCAATGTTACACTTTTAATAAAATATAAAAGATATTAAAAAGATTTAAAAGAAAGAACTGTAATTTAAAATAAAAAAATATTATCATAAAATAAAAATAATTTAAGTTCAATTTTTATCCTACTATAAATTTAGGATAAATATATATAGATGTATATACATTTATATATCTATATTAATAAAGAACTATTGAACTGCAGCATATACATTTTGTTGTCTCGATCAATCATCATCTATAATATCATAGATATTAACAACAACCAGTTCAATTTGGCAATTCCACCACTATACATACAGTTAAAACAGCGACAGGTTCTCGTGGAACCCTCCCACACTCTCCGCCATTAGTCGTGACGAACTAGCGTGCCGCAGTGTAGCAGCAACGTTGTCACTGAGTGATCTGTCAACTCATGCTGGCAGTCTGGACTTCACGCCCTAACCAATCGCTCCCATACTTCCATAACAATTTCACTACAGATTATGCACTTAATCAAAACCCTCGAGAATACTTCACAAGCCATGAAGCAGACTCCCTCCCTACCCCATGCGAGGCCCAACGGAGTCCTTACATTCTAAAATATTTGCAGTGTTCTTATGTAACACTGACAAAAGTTTGATTTGAATAGCTCCTCCGCCCTAAACTACTATTCATACAGAAAAATGGTGTTCTGATAACCTTAAGCTTGCTTTCTTATCTTCCGAACCGTAATAAAATTTTGATACCTTTCCTAACAAAATCATTTAAAAAAATTTATCTTAAACAAATGACAACGATTCCTCAAACAAAAATTCTGAGCTGAGTAATCATTGTAATGTCACTATGCCGTCATGGGATGCCGTGGGCTGATGATATCGAATGTAGCTGCCTACAGATTCGGACTCCGACTGCACATACACACATGCAATTATCACTCAGCTTAGAGGTATTGAGTGTAAAATGGTAAGGTTAATTTGTAATCAAAACTTTTTTATTATTTTTTTAAGTAAGGTATATAGTAAATGCAGCCTTTGGGATGGGAAGGAACCAAGCTGTAAGTTACTAGAAGACTATTTTCCTGTATGTATAGTAGTTTGGGCTCTATAGCATATATAAAGTCAATGTTTGACACTTTTCCATAAGCATCAATTTAGAAGATTTTAAGGAACGGACTCTGAACGCGCACATATAGGTTTCTGTTTCATGGCTTGGGAAGTATTCTCGAGGGTTTTGACTTAATGCTTAATATGGTCAGAATAATATGTACGTATAGTAGATGATTACGTTCATGTTAATGATAACTACTTCCGCCGTCTATCCTATTTAGGATATAAAATCTGAAGCTTCTATTTTACACTAATCTAATCTCATTAAAAACATGCACACTTCTTGCATATAATGCATATGAAAGGACACCATTGTTATATTCAAGATTTAAACACACATCTCCTATAAACTGTGATGTTGGATAAGCTCTCAGCTAAAGTTTGTTAAGTTTTGAATGATAAATCCCTTTCAATTCAAAATGTACAGTGGTGAAATAACAATTTTTGGGTTGCAAAGGACACTATCAGTCATCATCAAGGGGACAAGTTCTGCTTTGATTGTATGCAGTGGACCAAACTTTCTGTAATATGTACAACTGCACACATTTCAAAATCATTTATCCCCTGTGGTGAGCAATGGGTACTTTTTTGGAGCTATATACATATAGTACCTACCTATGTAGTTTTATATACATAAACATGTAGAAATTAGAACAATACGGAAAATTCTGGATTTGTAGAAGTTTCATCATGATAAAACTTCATTCATTAGGTTTTTTTTTTTAGAGGAATTTTAAGTGGTTCTGATAAGCAGAAAATAATTCCCTTGTGTTGTATATATAACATGCTGCGTGTTTGTGGCATAGTTCATATTGAAAGATAACTTTCTACTATACAGAAATTTAGAACTACCTAGTTTTATTTCCTCTACAGAGAACTATGTAGATTGAGACAATTTTCACCTATTTTGTACACGAATTTATGCACATTGTTACAGCAGGCAGGTTATAATGGCAGCAATTAAATTACATCATAAAAGATTTTATTTAATGATTTGTTGGGTCCTTTATTTAAGATACTAAATACTTTCACTGCGACCACTCCGGGCCCATAGCCGCCAAGTGTGGGTGTATAAGGTCTTTAATGAAAATATCATAACGAATGTACCGATAAAACAGAATATCGCCTAGAATTATGTCGACAAATCAAAATACCGAAATAAAAAATATCGCTAAAACAAGTGTCGACAAACGGTCGATAAAGAGGCATTGGTAATGATTATAATATTTATTCTACGCATGTTATACCCTAGACACAAAGCACGATCTAATGATTCATTAGTACTAATTATTCATTAAAATGCCGTGTATCACATAGTATCCATAATTACATATATCTGCAAAATCAGATCATAATGAAGTACACTAATAAAAAGTGTTTTTTTCCTTTATTATACAGAGTGTCCCGTTAGTCGACGTCAAGCCGGAACCGGGTGATAGACCAAATCGTAACAGTTACCAAAAAAATATAACAAAAATCTAAGTCATGTATTTTTCAAATTATAGGCATTTCTTTTGTTTTCGAGAAAATGTACACCTTGTGATGGTTTTTTAGCTCCTGTTGCTACAAATCTTTACTTTTTTTCAATTTTATTTTTCTTATGTAATCCCTAATAGTGCTTATGTAACCTGTTGCTTTAAGTTCGAAGCCGACTGCTCCAGCTTGGAAGAAAATGTCACATTTTGCCGAACCAACAATATAAAATTAATAATTCGTTGAACTCTAACTGACTGTACTGAAAAAAAAAATGTACTACGCCGTCTGGCAAGTAACTTTAAAAGTTGACGCATTTAATAAGCATTCTAAAATGGTACAACACTTGCTACATTATTTCTTAGATTATTTTTTCTTCAAGAAACCCAGTTTCGAAAAATTTCTTTTCATCTACTAAAATTGATTCTAGTGTACCCAAAGCTTGCCTTAAGAGCGTAACTTTAAGATTCTAGCTTGAGTGAGACGGAGAGTCATTCCATGAAGTGTGTGCGTCAACTTTTAAAGTTAGCGATTGCTTTTATCGGTATCATATCCTTTTTTGTGCACGAATATGTCGAAGTTTCAGCAAAATAAGCGTCATTTGCGGGAAGTTTTGCTTTTTGCTTTCAATTAAAAAAAATCTGCGGCTGAGGCGCGTCGAATGATTTGGTTTCAACGCTACAAAATGGGTGATTTCGGCGTAGAAGACAAGGAGCGTCCCGGACCGGTGAAAAAGTTTGAAGATGCAGAATTGGAGGCATTACTAGACGAAGATTCATGTCAAACGCAACAAGAACTTGCAGATTCATTGGGCGTGACTCATCAATCCATTTCAGATAGTTTGAAAGCCTTGGGAATGATGCAAAAGCAAGAAAATTTGGTGCCATACGAGTTTAAGCCAAGAAACGTCGAACGGCGTTTTTTCATATGCGAATAGCTGCTCCAACGGAAAAAAAAGGGAAGGGTTTTTGCATCGCTAAAGCGTAAAAATTCGTGGGGATACCGCGGCCATGCATCAACATCGACGGTCAAGGCAAACATCCATGGCTCGAAAATCTTGCTGTGTGGTGGGACCTGCTCGGCGTGGTGTATTATGAGCCGCTGCAACCGGGTGAAACCATCATAGCAGCTCGCTACCGAACACAACTAATGTGTTTGAGCCGAGCATTAAAGGAAAAACGGTCGCAATATGAGCAGACACACGATAAGTTGATTTTGCTGCACAAAAGCGCTCGGCCATATGTTGCTCAGGTTGAAAAAACCTACCTAGAAACACTGAAATGGGACATCCCGCCCCACCCGCCGTATTCTCCTGACATCGCTCCTTTCAACTACCACCTATTTCGATCGATGACGCATGGCCTGGCTGAGCAGCACTTCCGTTCTTACGAAGAAGCCAAAAATTGGATCGATTCATGGATAGACTCAAAAGACGAGCACTTTTTTCTACACGGAATCCGTATGCAGCCAGAAAGATGGGAAAAAGTTGTGTATAGCGATGGACATTATTTTGAATAATAATTATGTAACCATTTTCTCACAATAAAGGTTCATATTTAAGAAAAAAACGGCGCGGTTTTCCATTTGTACTTCCAATATAATTTTCAATTAAAAATTTGATGACATTTTGCAGATTTTGTTTAACGGCAAAAGGCGACATATTATGTTTGGCAGCATTTTTTTTTTCGCAACATTTTTAGGAGTTCCTTTTCCTTCCTCGCGATAACTCGAGAACGCGTTCACTTAGAGAGCTGAAATTTTGCACACGGGCTTTTTTCATAACAATGGTAAAAAAATTCAAAAATAGTCTAAATCGGGCAACCCCTTCTTAGTAGTGCCATATAGGTTTTATACGTATGCTGTAAAAACTATCAAACCTAGACGTTTTTATTTTTGTGAAAAGTTCTTCAGAATATGAAATCCTATAATTGGTTATAATCATTTTTTCTTTCTGATGAACCGCTCTAGAAATATACGCGGAAAACCACTTCGAAAATTAAACTTGCACAAGTGGATGACTATACGAAATTACATACTGGCATTCATCTAGGGCAGGGGTGGGCATTAAGTCGATCGCGATCGCCCGGTAGACCGCCAAGACAATTTTGGGTGACCGCCTTTACTAAGGCACAAGACGCGCATACTAAAAGAAATATATTTATGGAAAACCGACGCCAGCTAGACTGGAGAATCGGCTTGTCACAATCGATGCGACTGTGTTTCAGGGTTGCCACTGAAGTGAAACCTAAAATAAGGGAAATTCAATTTGGTAAATATTAATGCCAGCAACCTGTTGAAGTGGTAGAAAAACTAAATAAATACTTTATTCAAAGCGTACAGATCATAAAAGAATCTATACCTCATAGAACATAGTCGGATATGAATACAGAAGTAGACTATGACTTTATTTTTAGAAGGGTGAAGTATAATGAATTGAAAGATATCTGTAAAAACGTGAATAAAAAAGGGACTATAATTCAATTAGTGTAGGCATGATATTAGAATAATTGGGGTGTTACTTTAGGTGACATAATAAATAAATCGTTGGTGAGTGGTGAATTCCATAGTTTATGAAAAGAATCAACTGTTATCCCTATTCAGAAAGTTACAAACACAAAAAAAAAGAAGAAGAATTCAGACCAATAAATATATTGCTTGTATATGAAAAGGTTTTAGAAAAAGTGGTTCAAAAACAGTTAGAAAGTTACTTGGAAACAAATAAATTGATTATATTGGAACGGTCTGGATTTAAGAAAAAACGTTCCTGTGAAACGGCGATTAATTGGGTAGTGTGCCAATGGAAGGAAGAAATAGGTTGCTGCTGTGCTTTTAGACCTAAGAAAAGCATTTGAAACTATAGACCAGGGCATTTTATTAAATAAATTAGCAAAATATGGAATTCGTCGGAAGGAATTAACTCTACTTGTATGGAAGAAGGCCAATCACCAAAATAAATAATACAGTTTCCAGTAAAATAGAAGTATCGATGGACGTTCCACAAATATTAATGCTTGGAACTATCTTGTTGTGACTGACATTAAATCAGTGTTGAAATTCTCAAAAATAGTACTTTTTGCTGACGATGCATTGTTGTTATATCAGGGAAAGACACCAATGAATTGAAAATAAAAATAGAACGAGATTTAGAATTATTGTGTGACTGGTTACAGATGAATAACTTGAAATTTAATATAAGTAAAATGGATGTGTGTAATAGTAATACCACAGATAACTAAATTTAGTTATCTGTGGTAATACGGATGTGTGTGTTGAAATGCATGCTGAACTAATGGAATGTGTAAATGAATATAAATACTTGGAACCTTGGGAGTGGTTTTTGATAAAACGGTTAAATTTTAAATTACACATAAACTATACTTATATTGCTAATAAGTTGGTAAAAAGATTGGATTTTTGAAGAGATTTAGAAAGAAAGTTACGATGACTACCGCGATAAATATGTACAACAGTATTATAAAACCACATTTTGTATAGTATTATACAATATTTTTTATAGTTAATATACAGGGTGCTTCAGATCAAGATACCTTCCGGTATACCACGTGATTTCTTGAGGAAAGATGATCAAAAAATTGTTCCACATACCCCCGCTTATAAACCTTCCTTTAGGAGTTGTGGCCAGTTAAAGATTTCACCAATATTCGTGAGAATAAATGAGTATACATTTTGAACCACCATATAGATTTTGGTTATTGTTAGCTTATTAAATAGCCAAGAATAGTAGCTGTTGAAAAGTGTATTACTCTGTATTTTTTAATTAAGCATCTTTAAATTATTCTCAAATATTTCCAGAACATTGATTTTTTTACACACAAATTTCATAAATACCGTTATTTATTTCAAAAACTTTTGTGTGTAAAAAAATAAAAATTTTGAAAATATTTGAGAATAATTTAAAGAAGCTTAATTAAAAAATACAGAGTAATACACTTTTCAACAGCTACTATGCTTGGCTATTTAATAAGCTAACAATAACCAAAATCTATAGTGTGGTTCAAAAGTTATACTCATTTATTCTCACGAATATTGGCGAAATCTTCAACTGGCCACAACTCCTAAAGGAAGTTTTCTAAGTGGGGGTATGTGGAACAATTTTTTGATCATCTTTCCTCAAGAAATCACGTGGTATACCGGAAGGTATCTTGATCAGAATCACCCTGTATAACAAGGGGATTTGAGCAGGTTACAAAAAATACAAAATAAGGCAATGCATGTAATTCTGCGTTGTAACCGCTTCACTCCTATTAGTGTAGTATGTTAAATTATTTCTTATGGCTTGATATTAAACAAAGAATTGAGCTAAATGTATTGCTTTTTATATTCAAAATAAAAAATGAGTTGGTTCCGGAATATCTTCTAAATATGATCACGTGGGTGGTAAAGACTCAACCATATAATCTATGAGGATCATCGGAGAACTTCAGATTACAATTATACAATAGATCGATTACACAGAATTCACTGGTATATGAGTTTCAAGAAATTTAATGAACTTTCGACTAAATTAAAAAGTGAACAAAATTTTGCGTGTTTTAAAAAAGGATATGTGCAGTATATTAAAAATATAGTAATATTGTAAACTTTAAAATTTATATATTTGTGAGCTTGTAAATGAAAAGTTGTGGTATTGTATAGCGATAATATTGCTAATAAATTATTGTTATTATTTATGTCTAAAGTGGTACATTTACCACTTTTTGAGGCAACATTGTACAATCTATCACTCTATCACTTTCTGCGATAGACTTATGACTATTAAAATACAATTTATTTTCCATTTTTGTTTTCGATTGATTACAAATCTATTGTGATAAAAATTTCGTGGACATAAACGGCATAAAAAGATTCAAAGTGGTGATTTTTCTATTCCATTATTCCTCTTGTAAACGCCTTTCTGTATATCAAGGTATCCATTGAAGAATTAAATTCTCAATGAAGGACCCTAATTTTGCTCTGAAAAGAAAAAATAGATTCCTTTTGCAATGACAATATTATATAATTCAGGCAAAATTTTGCTAAAGAAACGATTATTCTTTCAACATTTATATTTGAAGAATTGTCTCATTATAGTGTGCATTAGTTGTTTTCCCCCACAGTAGTGCCGCTACTGAATGTATATTTTCTGTGGTGAATGACGTGAAGGCCAAAAAACGAAAACGTGCTAATGTTAAAAGAGAGAAGATATTATGTGTAGAAAGCAGCTAATACTTAAGTCTAATTGTGAAATATTTTAGCGTCCCCTAGAGCTTATCAAACTTTCATAATTTTAAATTTTTGGGTGGGAATTATGTAAAAAAATAATTATCAATAAATCAATTATCCCCGACCGACCGATAATTTTTCTTATGAGACTGCAAAAAAAGTACATAGATACATAGACCTTTTTTTTTTCTAGCTACACCACTGAGTGGACCGCGATTCCTTGAATAAATTAGAAGTAGCCCGTATCCTGGAAAAGTCTGCCCACACCTGATCTAGAGTCTCATAAGAATTGGTCTTTTAGACCAATTCTATCTTTTTTACTTGTTGTTCCTTAGAATTGTGCCTAGGTATTGTACCTATGCACATCATCAACAAAATTATAGGTTCTGCACCTAAGCCTAACCAATAACTTATGTGCTGCACAGAGTAAAACTTTGGGCAGATTACTTGTGAGGTGAATTCATTGTGGTATCAGCCCCATCTTTTCATCTTCCGAATTTTTGATCTGTAACAGGTCTTAACGAAAATCATTTACCAAAAACATAAAATAATTTATGAAGCTCGCATTGAAGGTTACAATCAATTATTAGCAAATCACGTATTGCATTATACAAATTGATAGAAACTTTAAATGGATAATAATTAATAACGGAAATAAAAATTCAACAAATTCATGCAGGTATTATATCGAAAACACGAAAGAAGTATGAAGAAAAGGAAAATGTATTTAGGGAATTACGAGTAACATTGTTTAAACACTTTTTCTTACTGGATTAAGCTAGTTCTCGAATTATACTATATATATACTATAGGGTTTTCCAATAAGAGGTGTTATTTTGATATTCAAAGAAAAATGCCATTTTTTGAGATAAATGATCGGATCTTATTTCATTATAAAGAGGAAGATATGCCATTAATAATGGAAAATAACATCAGCCAAATGACCACCACGACCACGCCTTCAGGACCATATCCTTTTCATAAAATTTTCCATAACCAAATCGCAAAGTGGCTGCCCTATGTCCTCGATAGCCTCACGAATTCCATCTTTGAGGTGTTATGATCTTCGCTAGTAGGATGGCGTATTCGCCGATATCCGGGATTCTGTTCATGATGAGATATATTTTTATTTAGTTAATTATTGAATATATGGCGTGATGGCCGCAATATTCGTAAAAATGGGTAAAAAGCCTCATTTACCTTTGGATCTGGCCGAATGCCTCAATCCGCACTAGATATATGGCTGGAGAGCCTCAATATCTATCGAAAGAAAATACTTGGCTAATTGCCTCGGTATTTTTGTAAGAAAGATGTTTGGCTGAGAAGCCTCTTCATCAAAAGGGTAGAACCGCTGGCCAACTTGCCTCTGCGATCTAAGAATAAGAACCACTTGACTACTCTATGGTTATTTCTTTATTCTTGCCTTATTCCTAAATGCTACCTTATTTATAATCGATAATTATTGCTAAGTAAGCAATTTACAATAATTCCTAAATGCTACCTACAATCAATATTCTTTACCTACCTTATTATGTGCATCGTAACAAAAGAGCGGTGACCTCACGTGAGTAATATTTTCTTTACAACTTGGTGCACTGTATATGCATATTATGCTTTTTGCTTGCGCGGAAATTTGATGCGTTTTACTTTTACCTCATTCATAACGAGGTATGAATGAATCACACAAATGATTACATACGAATCTGTATGTATGTCAATTATGTTTTCTTTTTCTGTTTACTCGACGAGTTAATTGAACTCGGAGTTTTACCTTTTGAAAAGATATGCAAACTTTAGCTGCAATCTTTTTTCTTGTTTTCTTTTAGGGAGATGCGCATATGATTTATATGCAATTTATTATGTATGATTACATATGCATTACATCCCCATCCTTAAAAGATTGATGCAATTTTGATTTCTCTAAAGAAAGTAAAATTGCATTCGTTCTATTTATTGCACATTTGATCACCTTTCTTTTGTTACCATTTTTTTTTTTTTTTTTTTTTTTTTTTTTTTTTTTTTTTTTTACATATTACAATTTCCATTGTCTACGTTTAACTATTTTGTTATATATATTTTGATTTTTCTATCTATATATCTATAGGTACCTATTTATGTTTATATAGTTTTAAGTTATTATTGTGTATTTTAATTTCTTTTCCATTTATATCTACATAACTATTCACCTTATCTTGTCTAATTATTCTATATGGTCCTTTATACGGTTGCTGTAATTTTACTCTATTACCTACTTTTATATATACATAATCATTTATTTTAAAGTTAGCTTCGTTTACATCGTTTTGTTTATCTATTCTTTCTTGTTTTTCTTTCAGTAAACATTCTTTTACATTATTTTGTGCAAATTGCAATTTTATTTTTAATTCATTAATATAATCATCAATATTATATATTTTTGTATTGTTATCTAAGATCTCACATGGTAATGAATTTAATTTTCCAAAAACTAGCTCAAAAGGTGTATAATTGGTAGTTGTATGTGGTGTGGTGTTGTAGCTGTAAGTATAGTAGGGTAATATTTCACTCCAATTTTCTTGTTCGGAAATTGTCATTATATAATCGTTTAAAACTCTATGGTTCCTTTCGATTGAACCTAGGGTTTCGTGGTGAAATGGGGCTGATGTCACTTTTTTTATTTTTAAAAGATCACACAGGTTGTTTATCAGTTGATTACAAAATTCTGTACCCATATCAGTTTTGAGTTTTTTAAAACATCCATATTTCAATATGAATTTTTCTACTATTGCTTTCGCCACTGTCCTTGCATGTTTGGTTTCTATTGGGATTGCTTCTACAAACTTCGTTAGCTCACATTGAAGAGTTAAAATGTATCTGAAGTCCCCAGATGGTCGAAGTGGTCCAACAGTGTCTATGGAGATTGTCTCAAAAGATGAGCCAGGTGTGTCAGTTATTAAGTGTCTCTCTTTGGTGTGTTTCGTGATTTTTGTTCTTGCGCATTCTTGACAATTATTTACGTATTCTTTCACCATCTTATTCATATTTTTCCAAGTGTATTTTTGTTTCAACCTAGCAATGCATCTTCTTATGCCGCAATGTCCACCAATTCGTGAGCTATGGTATTCTTTTATCAGTCTGTGCATTTCATCTTTTTTCATTATCCTTTTAGGAGGTGTATATAAAATAATATTAACACAATGTTTTGTTTCTCTATGGAATTCCTTCAATATATTTCTTAATTTTTCGACGTCGATAATATCAAATAATTCATGATTATTTGCTAGCGCTAATTTATCTATTTTCGCATTGCTTATTTTGAGTAGTAACTTCCTCAGAACCAATTTTAACTCTGGTAAAGATTTATCATTACACTCTGCAATTATTTTATCTTTAGAGATTTCTATTTCATGCAGTTTTCTGTTATCATTGTGTTTCCTAAGTTGCGCGTGTTTATTATTTTTAAATGTTAACTCGAGTTTTTTAATATACCTTATGTCTGATATTGATGTACTGTTCCAAACGTAAAGTTGATCAGGCTTCTTGTTTGAAATTAAGGTACTTGCACAGTTTTTACTGCTTTTGCCCTCCTTATTGTTATTATTATTCTGCATGTATTGTTTTCTTTGCATGTTTCTTGTGATTACATTGATATTATTTTTCGGCATCATTGCTATTAAGTCCTTGGATTCTATTTTAATTCTTGATAATGCGTCTGCATTGGTGTTCATTTTACCTTGTTTAAAGACAATTTCAAAGTCATAATCCATGAGATCAACTCTTATTCTCGTTAATTTTGATGATGGGTTTTTGTGCGTAAATAAGCTTACAAGCGGTCTGTGATCCGTATACACTATGAATTTTCTTCCAAATAAGTATGGTCTAAAATGCTGTATTCCCCAGTGAATAGCTAAAAGTTCTTTTTCTATTATGGGTTTATTTAATTCATGTTTATTAAGGGACTTGCTTGCATAGGCTATCGGCTTGTCTCGCCCGATTTCGCCTTGCGAGAGTACTGCTCCTAATGCATAGCTGGATGCATCAGTTGTTAAAATGAATAATTCATTGAAGTTAGGATAACTTAGTACTGGTGGGGATACTAGTTTCTGTTTTAAGACTTCAAATGATTTCTTGCAATCTTCAGACCAATGAAATATTTTGTTCTTTTTTAGAAGTTCATTTAGTGGTCTTGCGATCTCTGCAAAATTCTGGACAAATCTTCTATAATAGTTGCAGAATGCTACGAATCTTCGCACCTCATCAGCATTCTTGGGTTCAGGATAATTTTTAATGCTTTCATATTTCTGTGGGTCAGTTCGTATACCCTCAGGTGTGATTCGGTGGCCAAGGTATGTAACTTCTGGTTTTAAAAAGTTACATTTAGTCGCATTTAGCTTTAGATTATATTTCTGCAATCTTTCTAATACTTTTATAAGGTTGTTGTTGTGATCATCTAAGTTAGAACCAAATATTATTATATCATCTACATATAGGAACGCTGCGGCTTCTAGGCCACTTAGTGCTATTGATAGCATTCGTTGGAAGCTATTGGTTGAGATTTTTAACCCAAAAGGTAATCTCGTGAATTGGTAGTGTCCTGTATTTGTTGAAAATGCTGTCAATGGTCTTGATTTCGGATGTAATGGAATTTGATGAAATGAACTAGTCATATCAAGAGTCGAAAAATATTTTGCTCGGCCTAATTTATCCAATACATCATCAAGTCTTGTTAACGGAAATTTGTCGTTGACAACCTTTTTGTTAAGTGATCTAAAATCTACAACCAGTCGCCATTTATTTTGTCCTCCAAGGTCTTTCTTGGGTACAATTAGCAATGGTGAGTTATAAGGACTTACTGATGGTTCTATTATACCTTCCTTTTGCAGCTTCCATACTTGCGTATTAATTTCATCAAGCTGTGAATTAGGCATCCTATAGTTTTTTGTGTAGACGGGTGTTTTATCTGTAGTCGAAATTCGTTGTTCGTAGAAATTATTGATGGTTAGTGGTTCTCCATCTATATGAAAGACGCTTTCGAACTTCTCACAGATGCTTAGTATTGATTGTTTTGCTTTTGGGCATAAGCTATCTATGTTTATCTGTTCCTTAACCTTTTCAAACTTTGAATTGTTCATTCTAGCTTTGGTGAAATGACAAATATTGTAATCCTTAATAGAATCTATTCCAACATGATAATTCTTGAGTGGTTGCGTGTATATATGAGCCTTTGTTATGGTGCCCAACTCTTCTGTTGTATTTAAAACTCTTATGTGTTTTATGCCCTTTGACGGTATCACCGCATTTGCTACAAAAATCCCTTTTTTTATTTCCTTTCCGCAGATCAGACTGTCTTCATTTATTTCAATGTCGATCGGTGTTATTATCTCTGATCTAGGCGGTATTGTGATATTATTGATGATTTTGATGTCCATGTTTATTGGTAATGTTATATCCCTTGTGTTTGATCTTATGGTCAATGCGCATGTTTCGTAATCTATATTACAATGATATTTAATCAGAAAATCACGCCCTAACACCCCGTTCGTAGTTAAGTTAATATCATCATCAATTATATGAAACTTATGTTTTATAATGATGTCTTCAATTGGCAATTCTAACTCTGTGGCTCCATGCGTAGTTATTATTTTATTTGCAATTCCATTTATTTGACACGATTCATTTACATCTATGTCTGCATTTTCGACTAGGTTATTTTTTAGTATTGATATATCTGCACCTGAGTCAATCAAAAATGATATCGGGTATTTGCTTTCTTTAATATATATATTTATGTAGTTTGAGTATTTGTCTCCTTGTTTTAGATGCACTATTTTCTTAGTGTGTATACCCCGGTTCTCTGTTTTCCGGGGACAGCTAAGTTTTCCGATTCTCTGCCCCATCTATTGTTGTAACCTCTATTGCACTTAGTGTAGTTATCACTATATCTTCTGTTGTTATAGTTGTTATTATTGCTTCTATTGTTATTTCCATTTCTATCTCTATAACTGTTGTTTTCCTTTCTATAATAGTTGCTATTGTTATTTTTGTTGTAGTTAGTGTTCTGGTTCGTGCAATTGTTCTTCTGATATCTGTTATTGCATCTGTTAGTACTGTTGAAGTTTTGCTTGTAATAATACATGTTTGTTTGGTTCGGACAATCAGTCATTTCTGTGGTTATCGTTATGGCTTCTGATAGTTTGCTTGGCCTTGCTGCTATGAGAATGGTTTTGTATGGTTCATTAATACCATTCTTAAATGAACTTAAGCCTAATTGATCATTCATGTTCACGATTAATGATCGATTAGCTTCTCCTTGTTCTGATATTTGTAGATCATTTAATGATGCTATCAGTGCTTCTATTCTTGAAGCGAAGGCATTCACGCTTTGATTGCCTTGCTGTATCTTGGCCAAATCACTGTGTATTTTCAGTGGATTTTTATTTATTTTGTATGTTTTTTGTAGATTTGCCTTTAATTCTGATATTTTTGTTGGCACGCTTTCTGATAAAAGTCTATTCTTCACTCTATCTGATAGTTTTACCGTCGTTATGAATTTTAGAAGTGTATTCTCTTGGTCTGTTTTTAGCGTTTCCTTATAAAATTCAATTAAACCAAGAAAATTTGATACTGCCTTGAAATCACCATCAAACTCTGGTATTATTTTCGTTGCAGCTGCAATATCAAATGCTGCCATTGTCTCTTGTGTTGTTTCGTCAGATTCTTTGGCAATTAAATACACATTTATTCTTTCTTTTAAATTCTCAAATGTCTGTTTAGCTTCTTTTAATTTTACTTGATCTGTTATTTGTTTTTCTATTTTGAGCCATTCTTCATTAATTTCCTTGTTTTTTGCTTCTATGAACTTCGCAGTGTATGTTCTATTTGGATTTTTTTTAAAGTTGGCTAAAAGTTCTACTAGTAGATCAAAATACATCAGTGAAACCCTTTTTACTATATATTACCGCTGACCAACGTTGATACCACAGCAAGAAAATGTAATTTTTATTAAGTAAAAGAAATGATTTATTTTATACATTTATTGTCCTAACTAAATTTTTTTTTTACATATTTTTTATAATGGCTATTTAATTTAAAAATTAATATACTAACTACTATACCTAGGATTACATAAACTACTATCTGGTTCTCTGCTATCTCTTCTGTGTTGCAATTAACAACACCCTGCTGGGACTTTGTGTTTCCCATATCTCTTTTTCTTTTTCTTTTCAATCTTTTGAATTTCCTTCAATTCTTCTAATTCTCTTATTGCTTTAGCCCTAAATTGCCCTACCGTTGTATTTATCAACCTCTTTAATTCAGCTACACGTTGGCGCTGTTTTACCAATTTTCCTCCTCGTGGCTTCCTTGATGGTTTTTCCTCTTCTAACTGCTTCACTGTTACAGTCCGGTTTTTTGTTTTGTACTTCTGTCTGTATTGTTCAATAGAAATCGGCTTGGGTCCAGCTCGTGGGTTCTTTTTCAATTCTTCTTTCAATCCCTCGTTGAGTGTCTCGTATATTTTATTAAATTTGCTGTCGATTTCAGACATCCATTGCTCTATTTCTGGTACCGTTGATTCCATCTCGTTTATAGGCAGGGTCGCCATGTTATGATCTTCGCTAGTAGGATGGCGTATTCGCCGATATCCGGGATTCTGTTCATGATGAGATATATTTTTATTTAGTTAATTATTGAATATATGGCGTGATGGCCGCAATATTCGTAAAAATGGGTAAAAAGCCTCATTTACCTTTGGATCTGGCCGAATGCCTCAATCCGCACTAGATATATGGCTGGAGAGCCTCAATATCTATCGAAAGAAAATACTTGGCTAATTGCCTCGGTATTTTTGTAAGAAAGATGTTTGGCTGAGAAGCCTCTTCATCAAAAGGGTAGAACCGCTGGCCAACTTGCCTCTGCGATCTAAGAATAAGAACCACTTGACTACTCTATGGTTATTTCTTTATTCTTGCCTTATTCCTAAATGCTACCTTATTTATAATCGATAATTATTGCTAAGTAAGCAATTTACAATAATTCCTAAATGCTACCTACAATCAATATTCTTTACCTACCTTATTATGTGCATCGTAACAAAAGAGCGGTGACCTCACGTGAGTAATATTTTCTTTACAACTTGGTGCACTGTATATGCATATTATGCTTTTTGCTTGCGCGGAAATTTGATGCGTTTTACTTTTACCTCATTCATAACGAGGTATGAATGAATCACACAAATGATTACATACGAATCTGTATGTATGTCAATTATGTTTTCTTTTTCTGTTTACTCGACGAGTTAATTGAACTCGGAGTTTTACCTTTTGAAAAGATATGCAAACTTTAGCTGCAATCTTTTTTCTTGTTTTCTTTTAGGGAGATGCGCATATGATTTATATGCAATTTATTATGTATGATTACATATGCATTACAGAGGTCTTGAATCGACGTAGGCGTAGACCTTCTCTTTCACGTGGCCCCAAAGGAAGAAGTCGCAAGGTGTTAAGTCACAAGATCTCGGTGGCCCATTGTGATCACCTCTTCGAGAGATAACACGGTCCGGAAACTTTTCCCGTAAAAGATCAATGGTTTCGTTGCTTGTATGGCACGTAGTGCCGTCTTGTTGAAAGTAAACGTTGTCCAGATCAATACCATCCAATTCCGGCCATAACAAATCACTAATCATCTGTCGATAGCGCAATCCATTCACCGTAACTGTTGCTCCAGCCTCATTTTCGAAAAAGTAAGGTCCAATGACCCCGCGGGACCATAAACCGCACCAAACAGCCACACGTTGAGGATAGAGCGGCTTTTCAACAATAACTCTAGGGCTTTCCGAGCCCCAGATGCGACAATTTTGCTTGTTGACGAAGCCATCGAGGTGGAAATGGGCCTCATCACTCAAGATGAGTTTTCGATGGAATTCCAGATCATTTTCATGCATGTCAAGGACCCAATCAGCAAAGACTCGACGTTGTTGATGATCGGCCGGCTTGAGTTCTTGTGTTAACTGAACTTTATAAGCCTTAAGACCCAAATCTTTATGCAAAATACGGTGTAATGACGTTTGTGGAATGCCTAATTCCAAAGAACGACGAGGAATGGAAAAACCTGGGTTTTCTTCAACACTTTCGGCTGCAGCAGCAATATTCTCGGCTGTTCTTGAGCGACGTGCACGGGTTTTATTCTGCACATCACTAACTTGTCCCAACAGCTCGAATTTTTCTACCAATTTCTGTATTGCGGTCCGACAAGGTGCTTCACGACGACCCAAAATTGTTCGAGTTTTACGAACCGTCTCTGCCAAATTTTCACCATTTTTATAGTGAATTTTAATAATTTCAATGCGTTGTTGAATCGTGTATCGTTCCATTTTTATTAATGGCGTAGTTTCTACTTGTCACATGTCAAAAAATGACAGCTCCAAAAGTGACATCTAGCGGGCTAATTAAAATAACACCTCTTATTGGAAAACCCTTTATGTGGAATTCAAAAAAATTAAAAGTAGATTTATGTTAATTCCTAAAAAAAATTAGTTTGTGCGCAACGCGATTAATGACTTCCACATTCTCGCAGCATTTGTTGTACTATTGCCGTCTTCTTAATTTGAGGAAGTTGCACCAGCCGTTCGTTGTAAATGGCCGCCCTCAACCTATGTTATTTTATTGACTCCAGTTCAGCTACTTACAATAAATTTTGATTTTGTTGTCCACGGGTGAATTAAGTTTTTTTTTTGTAGATTTTACCCTAATCAAGTGTCCATATTATATACCGAAAAAATTAAATTAATAGATATGGATATTAATATCAAAAAGTGCAAATCTACTTTGGACAAAAGACATAAATTTTGAATATACATATGTATATAAAAATTCCTTAGTCCCAACAAGAAGTGCCGAGAGCCACAATTATCCAAATGCAAATGTACCTTTACGAGCACAGCCTCAAAGTGTGCTTGTGCTTACATCATCCGAGAGAACACTAATTTGTACCAAAGTAGTAAAAATTCGGATTTATGTCAAATAAAGCCTTTTCAAAATCACTTTAAGTGGTTTATTTGTTTCTGAAGTTGTAGAACCGGATTTCTTCAGCATCCTTTTATAAAACTCTATTATTAAAATTGCCTTGAAATACTTGAATCGCAGACAGTTCAGAATTCTTGCTGATGTTTGTACATCCATGATACCTATGTAAATGAAATGTGCTACCTTTTACATTTAGGAGTAAAATATCTTCGGATATGAACAACAAATGTTCCTACAAAGATCTCAACACCAATTCAAAACAACAGTAGGTACCTATACAATTCATCTTAGCTTAATTAATTTCAAGTAGTTGAGGATTTACCAGAGCTTAATGAAACAGAATTAGCAATTAGTTATCCAAGGGATACTACATAAATAGCACTAGGGTACTTAGCGCTTCTTGAGAGAATAGAGAATACAGTAAAACTTTTTGATGGTCTTTGGACTGAATTTTGACTTTAGTGCAACTAACCTTGCAAATTTTCTTATCCAACTTAATTACGTATTCCCTGCCTTCTTTTATTTTTTCCTTAATTATGAAAAGTTATCACATTTTAATGAGATGCATTTGTGCTGGCTGTTTTAAAAGTAACTTTTCATTCCAGAGGCAATTACAATACAAAAAAAAAATCAGGTTCGTTACACATATTGTTGAGGTTTGGGATATCCCATTTCAATTTTCTTGGGGAGAAGTTTCAGTTAAGTGCGATGTAAATTACTTCATCGATAAAATAAATTCAATTCTTCACTACTTGATCTAAAATAATGAGACAACACCAATATATGAAAATGCACCTCGTACCATGAATGAATGAAACCGACGTCTGATATATCCAATCCCATCACTAACATATAAATTAAACTCGGTTTCGTCTGAGCATAGCAATAGCTTTTTCGTTAAGTTTTGGTTAAGTGCACACCACAGTTCCTTTGTAGTTTAACCTGAAGGATCGCCTAAACAAAGACGACTGTGTTTTCAAGCCAAAATATTAGAGGCAAGATATTTTGATGCAAGCTTTCTCGCATTCTGAGATTTCCGCTAATACTACCGTAATTTGGACCATAGGATCAGAATCCTGTTACATCGAGAGAGAGAGAGAGAATTCAGGGTGGTTTTATACTTTAATACCAGTAAAGGGCTTTGAACAAGGCCTTAATAGCCCCTTGCTGTTCGTCGAGCAGATGGCAATCTCATTGTTCTCAGTGTCTGAATTGAGAAGATACTTTTCCGCTTCAAGGATGGTCTTGAGTTTCGCCTGGAAAACTGTGACGTTGTTTTCAAAATGTATGGCCATTTACACATGAGGGTTCTCGCAGAAAACGCCTACTCCAGTGTTTTCTTCCGACTTGAATGCATCTGTGTACAGTACATAATAGGCTCTGTCAATGGTTGAAGCGCAGAGTGTGTTTCCCATTCTGCCCTAGATGGGGTTTTCGCTTTGAAGTTGCCTTTTAGCATAATATCGTGGTAGTGATCGCTGTCCCTGTCGATATCAGGTGCGATTGACTGTACAAATTCAAAAATGGATTCGTATGGAACTCTTGTTCCCGGGCGAATCCAGCTCTGATTTAGATGCATCTTCAGCGCTGCGATTGACGTCTTCTTCTTAATATAAATTTGTACGGGGTGTATGTTGAGGATAACCTCAAGAGCCCGAATGCTAGTTGACTTGAGTGCGCCAATTACACTAAGCAGGCACAGTCTTTGAACCTTTTCCAATATCTTACAATTATAGGCGGTATCCATAGTTCTCCACCGCCCCACAAAACCGTAGGTTAGCATTTGTCGGATGCCGATTTTGTATATAGAATCATCCGTTGTTTAAGTCCCCACTTTTTCCCAATAATTTTATAACACATTGTGAAGGCTCTTAAAGCTTTGTTCGCTCTGTTCTCTAAGTGTGGTTTCGTTTCCAGGTCAACTTTTATCTAGTATAATGCCTAGGTATTTTAATCTGTCAAAACATGTGTAGCCAATATAGAGCAGGTTTAATCTAGCAGTGTTCCTTTTCTTAATAAAAAGCAGAGATCGGAAATCAGGAAATCCGTAGCCCAGTCTAAGACTAGTCGGACCTTGTTTTGCACCAGTGAACAGAGTTCAGTCTCATAACTACCAGTAACGAAGATCATCAGGTCATCTGCGTAGCATACGGCTTTGTACCCCATCCGGTTGGATATGAGCAAAAGAACATACATAATGAGCACAAATAGTACAGGTGGTGATAAGTTTCCGCCTTAAGGGATGCCCCTATGAACACTTTTCACTCGGCTTGTCCCGCCCAAATCAGCTCAGAAAGTTCTATTTTTCAATATTTGAGCGATCCAATACTTAAGAGACTGGTTCACTCCAAGTTTTGTTAGCATTTCGATAAACTTATATAGAAGTAAATTATTAAAATCGCCTTCTTCATCGATGAAATTAGCCAGCGTAGTTTGCTTATAATAAAAGTACTAAAAATTAAATAAGCAACGTGATGGAATTCGAATTTTATAAGACCATTACAAAGGCAAGTGAGGATAAACCCTAGTAAAGTTTAAACAAAGAGCTAGGAGAAAAGTTAAAGGTTATTATTCTTGGAACCTCACAGTAAGTTTACATGAAAACTTGAAGTATACTTCAAGTAAAGATCAAGTAATCAAAATATCATGTGAACGCGTATTGACTTCAACAATGCTTGAGTCAAGTAAATCACAAAATTTTGTTCGATTTACTTGAAAAAAATCATGTAAACGCAACTTCAGTACTTGAAAATTTTTCATTTCCGCGAGTTATGAAAACGGCAAAGGGCAACTAGAAGAAGATTGTTGTTGATAATTCAGGTTGTGATTTTTAGCACTTTTCTCAAAATATTTATCTAAAAATCTGTATCTATGTATTGAACCTAATGCAGAGTTGTCAAAGGTAAAATGTCACTTCAAGTAAATTTCAAGAAAATTTCAAGTCAAGTAATTGGAGTTAATTCAACCAAAAAACCTACTTGAGTTTCAAGTGGATTTCGAGATAAGTACTCAAGTATTCATGTAAACGTACTGTCAGATGAAAATACAATTATACTGTAGCAGATTAAGTCCACATACTACCATTTTATCTCAATGCGGTGAGAGAGCCGAATTTAGTTCTGACACAACACCCGGGAATAAAGCATCGTTAGTTAACAAGAATTTATTATGTATAGGCATTAAGTTTATAATAGTAATTAAATAAAATTGGATTACCCAATTGGTATCTTTTAATTAATCATTGCCTGCATCTACCTAATTTTTGTCGTTATATATTACACATAAAATAAAGACCATATCACAGGTATAGGTACTTTTGTAAGAGAGCTTTTATAGTACACAGGGTTTATTAAAATAGTTTTCTTTTTTTAATATCCACACAAATATTCCTTTCTTTAAAAATTTGTAAAGAACGTCGTCCGCAGGGAAAACGTAATTAGCCCACATCTTCCCGCTTAGCAGAGCACTTCCGCTGTGTTTCGTTAACATCAGTTTCGTATTTTAGCGTAGAGTGTAAATGTATATTTTGTCAGCATTGCTTCTTTCAACATATATCCTTAATTTGACCTTCATAGTACCTATGCGGCTTCAAAGAATTCATCCAGTCTCCAAAATACTAAGGAAATTAAAAACCATAAAATAACGCCTGGTAAAAAGACATTAGAGTTTCGCTTCTTAAAACACATTCATTCAACTGAATCAGCACGAACAAAAACCAATTTGTCATATAAAATAAATTCCGCATGAAATTTCTTCAGCTCGGTACAACTAGAGCCATCTATTGAGATGTGAATTCATTGCTGCTACGTTTACTATTGTATACCCGCAGAGCTGGGCAATATTTAAGTAAAAAAAGACTTAAGTACTACTTAAAGTACATTTTCGTTACTTAAGACTTATTACTCAATACTTTTGAAATGCCCCTACTTAGTACTTGTACTATTTAGTTGTACTTAAGACTTAGTTTTGTACTTCAGTACCACGGTCTTTACTTAAGTATTTCAGAGTCTATTAAGTACCTACAAATATGTAACTCTTCGTAGAAAAGAAAACACAATCTCTAGCGCAACTCCTTTTTTGTTGAATTTTAAAGCTTGCAAAGAGCTGTCAAAGCATGTGCCGCACTCAAGCGTCAAGGCAGAGCCTTAGACAAACTAATAACATACAAAGTAGCCTGGGCAAGTAGAACAAAAACCAGTAACGTTTCGCTCGAATATAAAATTGACGATGTCTCGACTTGATGACATATCCACTGACATGTATAATATAGACTGACTACGTTCATAGAAATATACTGCAGAAAGCGTTGACTTTCGGTCTAAACACCAAGTACCAACTGAGAGAGAACTAAAAGCAACAAATAAATTAGTTAATTCGTCGAAATACATGATTTTAAATTAATCATTTAGGGTTATTACTGACAAAAATTGTTTTATCAAAGACAATGTATTCATTAGATACGCAGAAGAAATTCTAAATATTTTATTAAAATCACTCTCCGAGCTGTGTGCTCACTTTTTCAACTTCCCGCCAATGATTTTTTCAATGTTGGCACCGACGTAAGAACTCTTTTTGACACAAGCAATTGTGCCCACGTGTAATTGAAAAGTAAGCAATCCATATTATATACGTCAGTGGACATTACCAGGGGTAAGCAAGCAATGCCTCGCTTCAATATAAAATCAACGATGCCTCGGCCTGATGTAGGGAAGGCCTAAATTCTTTCTGAAAAATTTACTGGGAATTTTTTCTTGAGAATTATTATGCATTATTGGGGCGATAATGTGAGCTAGGACGGACTTCTAATAGTTTTTATTAGTGTAGCAATGAGAGGTTAAAGTCTTACTCTACCTGCAGCATTGAAAACTTTAAAAACTATAAATAGTAGCCACTGGTTACTATACATATTATAGTATTCAAAAGATATTTATTTATTAATATCTATTAACTGAACTCGATAAACTGCCTTATCTTACTGCCAACCAACAAAGATTCTAAAAAAGTACTTCAAAAAGTACTCAGTACTTTTTATACACTTAGTACTTAGTTACAAGTACTTGTTATATATGCGGTACTTGTACTTACGCTGAAGTACTCAGGCCTTCGGTACTTGTAGTTGTACTTAAGTACTTCTCCTTTGGTACTTGCCCAGCTCTGCATACCCGTATACGCAATGCTAGTGTTTGCAGAACAAACTAAATTTTCTATTCCACCAAAAAAGAACTCATAAAATTTTCCTGGAACCAACTACATTTTTCTTAAATTTTTAGATCTCATTTCTTCCGAAAATTGAATTTACTTATTTAACAGATGAAGTGCAATTTAGTACCTACCTTATATAGAAGTAACCAGGGACCGTAATCGTAACTGTGTTTAGAAAAAATCTTGAAATAACAGTTAAAATTTATCATATTTTTTAAGTTCTATATAACTGTTATAAAAGACTTCCAAAATTTGTGATCATAAAATAATAGTTATTTATTGAATGCATTTGTTTGCTACGATTTATGGCTAAATCTTCAGTTATTGAGACTTAAAATAGATTTCCTGAATTGTAAGCTATAGCATGTAGGATATCGTTATAAAGAACGAAAGACCCTTTTTTGAACAAGCTCTCACGTTTAGTCCTGCGATGTTTTTAAAAGGACTTATGAACATTTAACTAAACATCCTTTGAAAAACAAAAAAATTTAAAAAGTAAATTTGACGGGGAAGTAGTGATTTTAGAAGGAGGGGTCTAGAACAAAAGTGTGATTAGGACAATCCTAAGAATCTATTGGCATATTTCCTTCTCTGGGCTATAAGATTGCAGATATGTTCTTATCGATTGCTGGCAATAAATCTGAAAACAGCTTTCTATCAGCGGACCATCAGCTCGTTATAAAATAAAGCTTTTGGTTCGATGCTTTTGAGTGGTTTTGCACATCTAGTTGTAAGTTATCTCTCTTATTTACCGAGTACCTTATATAGGGTGTTTCCCCTATATAGGGTGTTTCAATAGAGCAGGAGGTGATAGTACTCACTCATAGACTAACAAATAATTGTATGGCAGGGGGGGGGACAATATCAACCGTTTAGGAGTTTAGGGTGATTAAGAAAAAAAGTTAGTTTTTCACAAAACACCCTGTATCTTAAAAACTACATGACGTACGGTCACAGTTAAGAGCCTTTCTAACGACTACTCAGCCAACCCAGTACCCCTCTCCTCTCAAGAGTTATGCATGTCTAAACTAAAAATTTCGGACTTGATTACCTTTTTTTTTACTGCGACCTCTATTTTTTTTTTTGCAAAACGGTCGCTAACATAACCTTTTTTATACAAACTATAAACTGTAAACTGTAGACTTTCCTCTTTAATTTGACCTAGTATACCCTATGTGCCATCTGCAGCCGTTAAAGAGTTATTAGCTCAGAACCTATTCTGAAAGCTATTCTCAAACCTAAATTTGTTCCCTGACTGACTGAAAACACGTCATTTTAAATAAATATCGGCTAATTTCGATATGACATGAATAGGTCTTGAGCTAATAGTTCTTTAACAGCTGCAGATAGCACATAGCGTATAATGGGTCAAATTAAAAATGAGTCTACAATTTACAGTTTTTATAAAAAAATTTGTTAATGCTCGTTTTGCAAAATAATACAGGTCAAAGTAAAAAAAGTAAAAAAATCCGAAATATTTTGTTTAGATCCCCGTAACTCCAAAGGGGAGGGGGTATAGGGTTGGTTGAGCAGTCGTTGGAAAGGCCATAAAGTTATACATACAATGAGCTCTTAATTGTGAGCGTGCACCTTGTACTTTTTAAGATACATGGTGTTTTATAAAAAACTAACTTTTTTTTCTTAATCACCCAGTAACTCCTAAACGGTTAATATTGCCCGCCCTCCTCCCCTCATGCCATACAATTGTTTGTCTAGGTCAGTACTATCACCTCCTGCTCTACTGACCTCCTGAGGGGAAACGCCCTGTATATTATTTTTATGTCTTTTTCTTATACCAAAATAACATACACCAAAATCTACAACTATGAAAGATCTGTGAGATATCTATTATGAAAATTATATAAATAAAAGTCTTTTATAACTGTTATAACTGACTGTAAGAAGTCCAATCAAATAGAGACCGAAAACGTGACAAGATATGTATAAGTCTTATTGGACTCTTATCATATGTAGAGCTTAAATAAATAAAAGTCTCTGGTAACCATAGTAATTCACTGAAATTGACAAAAGTCTACTAAGCCTTTCTTGAGTCTAAAAAAATAAAAGTCTTATAGTAGTTTTATGAAGACTTTAATTAATAAGAGTCTATGAAAACTATTAGTACTGAATTACAAATATAAAAGTCTATACTAAAACTGTTATTATGAGACTTAATAATACTCTTATCGTAAGATTTATAGTTCACGACAGGAAAAGTGAGCTATCATGGTTAGGGAAATTTCAGACAAGGGTTGCCACTTCAACAATTTAACCTGAGCAATGTAATTTGTCCATTTCAATTAAGTTATTTTATTTATTTTTCCCATGCGCGAATCGAACGCACAATTTCTAGAATCGGTCATAGATGGAGAATAGAAAAATTTTAAGAACTTTCATTTTTAACGATTTTAAATTAAATCATAAATACAAGAGAAAGAAACATACGCCTCGTCCGGGATTTGAAACCTGAACCTTCCGCTTTCCGGAAGACTGCTCTTACCTCTGAGCTAACGAGACAGATGTTTTTCAAATCCCGGACGAGGAGATTGTTTTTTCCTCTTTTATTTATTATTTAATTTAAAATCGTTAAAAATGAAAGTTATCAAGTTATTTTATTGATTTTCTACAAAGTCGATGGGGGCGGTCGCCACTTTTGTGTCGGCATTTTTTTATATCTATGCCTAAATTATATAAAAATAAACATAAATAATGTAATAATGTGGCAATCAACAGAATCAATGATTACAATAAGTATTAAATTTAACAAAAATGCGTGGTAATCAACAGCGTGTCTAGGGGTGTTTTTGTTTTTGCTTCGGTGTTAACCCTCAAGTCCATTACGGGTTCGATTTGCCAGAGTCAGGGTACTCATGACTCCTGAAGGTGTCACTTTCTGTTTTTGTTTGCTAGCTGGGTTGACCCTAGCTCCTCCTGCTCTTGACTAGGAGCGCGGCTCTTGTTGCGAAATGACAAAGAAAGCAGAAGAGGTTAGGAAACAGTTTGTGATTGGTAATTTTGAAGTCTCCTGCTTCCTTAGCACAAAACCACGAACCTGGCACCTCGGAGTTAACAACTTTTTTATATATCTCTGACATGTCCGCGGATGTCCCAGGGGGTCACGATCAGGCAGCAAAAATAAAAACCCTCTAGGTTGAAACATTTGGGGTAGCAAGCGTCACTGCCAACGTCAACGAAAGCTATTTCCATCTGCTGAATAAAAACTTTCTGCAGATGGTCGGCTTAATACCCTAGACAGACTGTTTCGGCAATGACACCCACGCATAATATTAAAAGTTATTTTGATTTTTGCATGTCCGACCGTCTGTTCGTTCGTGCGCACGATAATTCGAGAACGCGTTCACTTAGAAAGCTGAGGTTTTGTACACGGGCTTTACAAAACAAGTAAAATTAAGCTCGAAAATGAGACAAATCGGGCAACTAATTCGTGGGGTTGCCATACAAAAATTTCGTTTTCCACTATATATTTGGACATTTCCGCAGAAGGCGCCGACATAGAGAGCTGAAATTTGGTACATGGTGTTTTTATAGTAATAACAAATAAAATTACAAAAATGGACTAAATCGGGAAACCCCTTCTTTGTATTGCCTTACAAAACTTTAGGTTTTTTACATATACTGTTAAAACGATCGCATCTAGACTTTTTTTATTGTACTAAAAACTTCTTTAGAATAGAAAATCCTATAAAATTGGTTATAATCAATTGTTCTGTCCGACGAGCCGTTCTAGAAATATATGCGAAAAACCACTTCAAAAATCAAACTTGCATAGATCGGTGATCATACGAAATTTCATACGGGCGTTCTTCTAGGGTATCATCAGAATTGGTTTTATATCAATTCTAGCTTTTTTACTTGTTTAGATTTACTTCATGGCTTGTATATTCCGGGGGTTACGGTAACACTCATGTACAAATATTTTATATACAATGCCAACTCCATCAGTTTTCTGCTCGAACAGTAGAATAGCATCCATGTGTTTGTTTACTCATAGAAGTCGTAATTTAAACAACGATATTTTCTGAGCGGACACATAATGTAGTATTTAGTTAAAACTTAATCAAGTATTTTCTGTTAACGTGATTCGAATTATTTTTAAGTTTATAATTTTATAATTTTTTTATAACTTTTTACATTTTTACGAATTTTCCTAGTGCCCGATTTATTTTCCGATATTTCTTGGCGTTGCCTTTCTATAGCTGACAACATACAGACACGCGATGGCAATTCAATTGTAAACAAACCTTAGATCATATAACAAAAAGGATAGGCTATGAGGAAGAAAATCTTAAGCATTTTTCTTCATATTAAGTATTGAAGTAATATAATTGAAGAGATCCCATTTTATTGCAAAACGTTTAAATTCATTTTATTAATTTTATAAATTTTTTATAACTTTTTAAATTTTTAAGATTTATTCCTGTGCCCCATTTATTTTCTGAGAATATTTTTTGGCGTTGCCGTTGTATGGCTGTTATAACTTAAGGCGACAATGACAATTCAATTTTAAGCAAACAAACCAGCATTGGAAAATGTTAAATTTATTATATTTATTATATTACACTCGTATTTTATTTAAAACACTATAATTTATTATTGAAAGAATTATACTTACCTGAAAAATGATTCCTAAGAGAATATCTCCGGTTATTTCTGCATCATAGCACAGAACACTTCATCCGATAATTCAAAACAATATTTTACTACAGTTTTCACTATTACAAAAGTATAACTCATTTTTAATCAGGTTCCTAATCATAAAATCACTAAAACAACACCGGATTTGTTTTCGTAAATTTAGATAAATTCAGAAATGTCAGAAATGTCGAACTGACAACTACTAAATACCCAGCCCACTTGTCATTTCCCCCGTGTCTACAAAAAAATGCTTATCACATGTACAGTATGAGAGTGAAAAACATCCAAGAATTAATAACTAATATATTGAGAGATTGAAAAGCAATCCTCAAAAGATATTATTTCCCACATTAGCAATGGCTTCAAAAACGACTTTACAGTATTACCAGATTTGATTCTATAGAAGAAGTTTGTTTTGTATTATTTGACTTGAAAAAATTTGCAGAAATCTAGTGGACAGGTTATTCGAAAGTACCTACGTGAACGGCTTTGGTATCTGGTTAAAACACAAGAAAATCTTATCAAGAATTCTAAAGCATAAATTCTCTTTAAGGAAATTTACTTCGCTTTGAATTAAATTTTTCTTTTTTGATTGGCAGGATATTCACATACCTATATCCATATAGCAAAATTAACATACTATTTACATGAAATATGGAGACTTTCCCGTTATAAAGCCATTTGCTACGCTAGAGCGACTATATCAAAAGTTTATGCATGTCATCAAATTTCTTCTTCCCACTTTCGAATTAAGTTGGAAAGGAATACCTTCAGCAGGTGTTGTTCGTGTACTTTTTGAGTGAAAACTTATTCATGAGGTGGGGAAAATATCTGAAAAATATGAAAAAGTCTGCGAATGATTTTGCTTAAATTTCGTTAAAAAAAAAACCCCCCTTTTATTAACAATGATATGCATAGAATCTCATGTTCTACTTTTGTTTGCCTTTTTACACTCTGTAAGAACATCTTAAATTAATTATTTTTTAAATTTATAAAAAAAATTCCACACAGGAAAATTTTAAATTGGTAAAAACGCATATAAAGTTTTGTTCCAGGAATGAGTTCGCGAACATGCTTTTTGTGTTAAGAGCAGGATTTACATTATGATGGCTCGCATTTTTTACAGAAATTGTGAAGGAAATATGTAGTACATCGTGTAAAGTATGGATAGTTGCTAACGTTTTCAGTATCTAGTTCCCAATTCGTTACATACTTTTATCTTTATTATACTTTACATTCACTCCCCTAATCTCAATAGTTAATGAAACAGAGCAAGAATTAGAAAGGTCTCAATTTGGGCATCTATCCTGCTTGAGTGGGTTATATGGCTTAGAATGAACGGATAGATGCCCTAAGGGAAAATGAATGAAACTGTTATCAATTTATTTAAAAAAAAAAAAATCAATTTCAAATCTTATTGTGGTATAAATATTATACATTGCCAACATTGCCACCCAGTGGGCGTCTATCCCCTATAGGTGTCTATCCGGTACCTAACCTAGGACAACTATCCTTTTTTTACGTATAGATGTCTTCTCATATTTTAATAAAACTGTCATAAAGAGAGGTTAGAAAACAATTGAATACATATATCTGTTACATAATTCAAGTAAAAAATGGAAGAAACTTTTGCTCTCTAGTCACACTTCTTCTTAAACAACAGCCAATTCGAGTATGAAAAAAACTTTGAGGTGAATTTTCATCGCATTAAGATCTTTAGGCCAACACAACTCGGAGCACATCAACTTTCACTGGCTGTCGCCACTGACTTATAACAATGGACTAAACGATTAATATTGTGTTTCTTTAAAACGTTTACTACATAAAAAACATGTAAAACTCAACCAATCAGATAAAATTTTACACCCGTAAATCGAATTAAATTAAAAAAATTTATTTTCTTGTGTCCAAGTGCTATTTTAATCGCTTATAAGGAATTAAACTCATTCCGACTTTAATTTTCAAAATTTAGTCTTACCTGAATCCTGCGTATGGGCAAAAGAGACGGAGCATTCTAAACACTATCTTTACCTTATTCTTTCTGCGGTGATTGCATCTGTAGCCAACATAAAAACATCAAATGGCATAAGAAAACGTTCAGTAAGCAATATTTTGTGCTGGTAGCTCCAACTCTGCCATAGAGAGAAATAGAAAACTATAAAACTTGTGCCATTCTTTCCTATAGGAAAATGGCAATACGCTCAGTTCATTGTTATAAGTCACTGGCTGTCGCTTATTAACTAAGTTAGTGGAGAGTCTGAGTATGTAAGCAATGGCGTCTGTTCGCCGCAGGTTGTTTCGTTTCAACTACCCAGCCGAGGCATCTATCCTTACTTTATTATACGGAAATTTATTTATGAGTGACAAGAGATACAAACGCGCTCTGCACTTGTTCCAAACCTCGATTTTTTAATGCGTGCGTGTCCGGAACCATGAAAAGTTCTAATCATAGTAAGTTTTTATCGTTACTGAAACTAAAGCATTATTACTGACAACCCTAATCCGTTAATTTTGACTACTGACAACATGTTTTACTATGATTTTATAGCAAATATTTATACCTGTCAAAATTGAAGAAAATTAAAGTAGGTTTTTATTTTGTAATTAAATGCTTCACAATTGAAAGATTTTTAATATTTGTTTATCAAAACAATGAAGTTATTTCGGAAGTAATCCTTTGTCCAGAAGCTCATCAGAGATGACTTGGAAGTAGATATTCCAATTTAATAATTTAACTGTTTGACATTTTGCCATTTTGCCAATAACAACTATAGGGGAGTGTACGTGTGAGGTATTGTAGTCATTGCTTCGGCATCATTTAATCTATCTCCCTCAAAATTTCTGTAAAAAATGGATGCCATCATAATGTAAGGCCTGCTTTAGTTGAAAGTGGAAGCAGCGATCCCGAATCCTGATCTCCTCGGGGACTTGTATTTTATTCATCATATTGGACGGTTCGACGAGTTTCATTTTCATTTATTTTAAAATCCGTTGTGTAAATAAGCGAAGCATGACACAAATTTATAAATAATAAATAAACCAATAATTCTTTATTAAAAGAGAACAAAGTGAGATCAAGATCATTAATTTGCGCCTACTTCAATATTAGTTGTATCAATATATATTACAAGAGTTAAAAGCAAATAAAAAGTGAATTTAGAAGAAATTAAGTAATTGAGTTGAACACTAATGAGATAAGCTTACATACTAGAAAAGTGATTAAATGGCAATCTCTTGAAGCTAACAGGACAGCGGGTTATTATGGTCGTAGCGTGCTGCATGCAGCAGCTTGCTATATGTACGATGGCGACAGATGTAGTATAGCAGTGCTCACAGTGCCACATAGCGAATGTGCTGCCAGGAGTGACAGAAGACACGATTAAGCCCTAGCTGGGACAAAACACAGAAAATTTTTGGGTGGCAGAGAGAAGAATGCTTTTTTTCTGTTTGTCAAGAGTGAAAAAACGGCGTGACGTGTTTCTGAGAAGAAATCAACGAGTTAGGAAAATCCATAAGTATCTTTAAAATCCGTCCAATTAAAAAATAATAATCAAGAAGTAAGTAATAATAAAAAGCATCGATACTAGAGGAGCAGAAAGTTAAGTGATTGTGACAGTGTTAATGAACCCTGTTTGTATGCGGTATATTTGCTGACCACAACGTTTCGAGTTCTTACCAAAATTTTAAAGAATATTACGGATAGCCCAGTAAAATCACATAATAACAATTATACTCCAACATTGAATATATTCCCTAGAAGGCCGAGAAAGGCACTTTTGAAATGATAGTGCACAAAACCAAGTCACGACTTTAATCAGGCATATAACATTCAGGAACTGGTCAAGAACGAATTTCTTTTAAGAACCTGAAAGCATATCGGGCGGGACAGCTTGGAGAAAATTTCAGAAGATTCGGCTGTCCTTCGGATACGTATCGAAAGCTCCTTACAAGAGCATTTTTGGCAATATACTCGCTGGCACGGGCTCCACGTAGTCTTCACCACCTATTGGGGACACATCTCTACGATTATGTCCAGATCCTCTGTCCAACTCAGCGTTGAAACGCTCATTCTAATATTTATTCATATCCACCGGAACATTGCTGTTGTCTTGCGTCCTTGCCGACTTGCTAAAGAATAATAGTCTAAACTAGAAGGTTTTGTGTTCAAGTGATGTGGCTCATCCTCTGAGCAAATAATTTTTTTTATTATTTACATAGTGGCACAGTAGAACAGCTCTGCGTGGGACCCCACAACAGGAAAATGTATAAGTGACCGTTTTTTTTTTTATTGAATACATAAATGTTAAGAATTTATCGCTCGTCCATAGGCCCACGGATTTCTTAGTTGAAAAACGCCTTAAATATTGTCTATTGAATTAGACGCATTTCATAATTATAACTAGATGGAATTATCATGTGCATTCTTATATTGTTCTATTGAGTTTAAAACATTATATTCTTACTTAAAACTAAATGAACTCGGTATTGGTTATACATTCGTATATTGTTTCATGAAATTTAACGCCTTATTCATTCATAACCAGAACGAAACTATTTCCTTTTTGCTTGTATCGATCTACACAATTACATATATTTATCTACCTACATAGTTAGGGATTGTGTGAAATTTTGACACATCATAAAATTAATTTAGATTTTATATTTATGTTGATGTGAAATTAATCAATCGGCGTGGCGCATATACTATATATGCATATAATCAGAGTTCAATTCAGTGAGATTTTCCTTTTATTATGAAAAAGGGGAAAATTCATTTTCTTTTGTCTTATTGCATTGTGCTGAAAAAGATCTTAATTTCATATTATTCATTCCCACTTAATGATGAATATTTTTAGGTTTTTATAGGAATATTATGTATATTCTTATTAACTAATTAATTTATTTTTTATTTTTTATTAATGATGATTTATATGAATGAAGCAGATATTACTGAATTTAATTAATATATATTTGTTGTCGTGTGCAATAGCATTATATCAAGAGATTTTTAACAAAAAGAAAAGCGGGGACAAGTACAGGACCTTCTCTAGTTATATGTCTGTTACACTAGATAGTAGTCAAGTTGCGATGAGCATTTCATCTAGGCCCAGAGCGTTTTTTTTAGCTGTGCAATATGCTTTAATAAGGACAAAAAAATTCTGTGTGATTGATAATCGCCAGTTAATATATGGAAAAGTATTATAACGTAATGACATTCTAAGGCTTTTATTTTTTTTTCTTCTCTCTTCCGGAGCCCTCTTCTCTTGGCCTGGTTGCCTAGGTCCGCTCCTCCAGGTCATCTCTAGGGACACTGCTAAATCTTGCCCGCAATGTCAAAGGGTGGACTGGGGCAATGGCATTGAGGGCAGATCATCTGCGCCATCATCACAAGGTAAGGTAAGTGGTGTAAGGGCCGCTTCAGGGCTGGATGTGTGCTTCATTGCACGATATCTTTTTGTTAATGGTGATGTGATAGCTCCAGGTTTTCCTGGACACCCCCCTCCCCCACACTCTCCGCCATTAGTCGAGGCAAACTAGCGTGCCGCCCTGTAGCAACGTTGGCAATGAGTGATCTGTCAGCTCATGCTGACAATCTGGACTTTACGTCCTAACCAATCGCTCCCATAGTTCCATAACAGGGTTGTTCTAATTTCGGGTATTCCACAAACAAAAACATCGTAGACGAAAAACAAACGATTTATGCCGCGGTACAAGTAGAAATCTGGTATGAGCTGATGTGGGAAAGATAACATTATCACGCAAATAATTAGAGCACATAGAATTTCTTACCCTGAATGTCATATAGGCAATATATTTGGTAATAACAGAGCATTCACAAGACGAATCTTTGTATCTCTAAGAGTGTAGGATGCATGTCACCATAAGCCCTTTAAACCACAATAAATTTTTCCAACCTGAACATTTGTGTGCTTTTTCCAATTAAGAAAAGTGCCAAAATACACCCCAAGATGCCGAACTGAGTCAGCGAATGAAATATGCACATCAATAGAGACATACAAGGAAGATGAGACGTATCGATGTGATCTTTAAAATTAACTATAGATTGCGACTTAGCAGGACTTAGAGTAAAATTATTCATTTTTGAACAACTAGAAATAAGTTTCAAGTCCATATTGGCTTTGGTCACACTCAGATGCAGATAATCTAGGCTTCTAGATAGGCACAACTCGACATCGTCAGCATAAAGCTTAAGCGAACACTGCATATGAATTTTCACCAGTAGAGGACCCAAAATTGACCCTTGCGGTACCCCTAAGTAAATTGTTTTATGTTGGGAACAATTCATTCCGCTTACAACCGCCCGTTACCTGCCCGATAAATATAAGTGCACGAACTTTAGCGTAGGGATTGAAAACTTGTATTCAGTTTTGCACAATACATGTATTAAAATTTATCGAATGAAAAGCTTTACTGAAATCAAACCGACATAGAATTGTTACCATATTATTCTGTGGTATTCCCAATATCTTCAACTAAATTGAGCAAGGCTGAGACTGTGCTGTGCTTGGCACGAAATCCAGACTGGGCAGAGTTTAAGAGTCCATACACTTCAATATAACCTATTAGCTGGTCAAAAAGGAGCCTTTCAATGACTTTTGATAAAATAAGCAGAATACTAATAAGTCTATAATCAGATGGTAGATTTTCCTAGTATGTTTTTTCACAAGTATGATCTTCGCTAATTTCCATAGCGTTGGGAAACGTCCTGTTGCAATAGCTGTGCTGAAGATGTGAGTAATTGGCCTGACTGCAAATGGAAGGATTAACTTAAGAAAACTGAGATTAATATTGTCCAGACTAACAGCATTAGATTTGATTGATTTTAGAGCCCAAATGACTTCCCGCTCGGTTACATTCAAAAATGAAAGATTAACGTCATAATTACCTGTAGAATATAATGCAAGAATGGAAATTATTAAATACAACGCCTGCGGAACTGCAGAAATAGTCGTTTAGCTCATCCAAGCTTAGGTGAGTATCGAGCTTGTCAATTTTGGTTGTATTCATTGCTTTAATGTTCTTTCATAGCTCGCGAGAGGACAACGATGGGTTTAGCTTTTTACGACAATAGTTAGTTTTTTTTTCCTTCTAATTGTAGCAGTGACTTTATTTCTCAAGAAGCTATAGTTTTCCCGGAGCAGTGTACCTCCGAATCTGTTCCAGCATTTATATGCATAATCGCGTTCAACTATAAGCAGTTCGATTTCCCTAGTAAGCCAAAGTTACTTAGAATTTTTAATACTGCAAGTTTTAAGAGGCACAAATGTTTCGAAAAGTGTTAGTGAGTTGAATATTTAATATTAGTGGCACAAAAAAAATGACAGATCATTTTTATACCATGGACACCCATGCATAATATTAAAAGTTATTACCTTTCTTGCTTGTCCCTCTGTCCATCCGTCCGTCCTCACGATAACTCAACAACGCGTGTACTTAGAGCTGAAATTTTATACACGGGCTTTTAAAAAAAACAAAAAGTAAAGAAAATGAGACAAATCGGGAAGTCCTTCGTAGGGTTGCTATACAAAACATAGTTTTTCACTATATATTTGGACACTGCCTGAGAACGCGTCAACGTAGGGCACTGAAATTTTTTACACATAGTTTTCATAAAAATAATAAATACCATTTCAAAAATGGTCTAAATCATGCAACCCCTTCTTGGTAGTGCCATATAAAAATTTAAGATTTTTACGTATACTGTAAAAACGATCAGTCCTAGCCATTTTTATTGTACTGAAAAGTTCTTCAGATTATGAAATCCTATGAAATTGGTTATAATCATTTTTACTGTCCGCCGAACCGTTCTAGAAATATATACGAAGTCACTTCAGTAAACAAACTTAGACAGAGAGATGACCATAAGAAATTACATACAGGCATCCATCTAGGATTTCATAAGAATTGGTCTTAGACCAATTTCAGCTTTTTTACTTATTTTGAATAGAGAATTATACTAGAAATTTTCTGTGTTTATGCCCGTCTCTGTTCAAATGCTGGAATCCTTGGCTGCAAAAGGATCGTCACCTTCCAAAAATTTACTGTGGACTGCCTAGTCGCTGCTTACAAGAATTTCCTTAGTTTAATGTGGAGGATGTTTTCTGAAATACTGTTGATACGAGTTGCCTTACCTGATTCAGCAGTTGAGTTGATCTTTTGCCCTCTAATGAGACATCACTGAGAAATCTCTTACATCACCTCTGCTCTGGCTTCTGGGATGCCGCTGCTTCAGTATGCTATATTTATTTTTCTAACAGGGAGCTGCTAATAATGTCTTCAAATGAATTTCACATTAATAATCTCGATGTTAGCTAAATACAAATTCTAGATTAAGAAATAAATTTTTCGTGTGAAATAAAGAGATATCATTTTACGTTGCCTTTTTCAACAGCTATGTCGCCAATGAAATTTTTTATCGTTCTATTTAAGTTCAATTTTACTAGAAAACACTTTTCTGATTTTGGGAATTTTTCATAGGCATTTATGAGGTGTTTGTATTGAAATCTTGATATAATAACATGTCCAATGGACATATTTTAACAACTTACTACGTTATCTTTTATGTAAGTGAATCCAAATGACTTAAAATTGTCCACAGAACAAATATTAAAGACGGTATTAGACGCTATTAAAACTTCAAATTTATTAATAAATTATTTCACTTTCATAAGCACACAATAAATTTAGCTATAAATTAGGTTTTATGAAGCTATCCTTACACATTGTAAAGACTTTACGCCAGAAGTCTATTCGTTCCTTTCCAGGATTTTGATCCATCCGTGAATTTTCATCGATTTCAAGGTAATCCAGCGTAAATTCATCTTTATCTCCTATTTTCTTAACAGGTTCCCATTTAAAATCTAGAGATCGATCATCCGGTGGCGTAGGATTTCTAGAAAAAAAAAATTAAATACGCACCTGATGACAAAATTCAACTACACTTACCCATATTTTGCAAAATTTGTCCACATGCGACTCATTTGTTTCGCCATTTTTTCTTCCCTTGTACCAGATTTTAAAGATTCATCTCTGGCAGACATTTGAAAAAGATAAAACAGTTCATCGCCATGGCATGCACCTTTTATTTTTTTAGAGTTAAAAAAACTTTTGAAAAGATTCAGTTCACCATCGAAAGAAAAGCGATAAAAATAAAGCTGCGATTTATGTTGCCTCCGGCTATAAATCTCTGCTGCAGCATTCGAACCAATAATAAAATAATCATCGCCCAATAAATCGACCAATTCGTTGATAAACTTTTTACTTAATTTCTGCCCATTAAAATAAAACTGCCGAACTTCCTCAAGAAATTTCTGGCATTTTGGATCATCCGGTTCTATGTTGATACTTCTAGGAATCAAACGAGCCAAGTCTTTATCGAATTCATCTAATTTTTTTAGTGCTTTAGGTAACATCGTTATACCTTCCATAGATGTATATCCCATCATTATCGGCATTTCTAAGGTGTTTGGTTGCAAAAGTGTTTCAAGTGGTGCTTTTGAAATAATTGCATCCGTACTTCCATTTTCAATAGCTGGTTTAAATGCCAGTGGAAGAACCCGTCTCTTTTCGTCTGCGGTCAAAACATTTAATACGTGCATAAAAAGTTTGAGTGGATCTTTTTCATTTCTTAAAAATTCTCCGATTTCTTTATCGGTTTTAGCTTTAGATCCCATGAGCTCAGCCAATTTTCGAGCTTTATACAGAGGATCTTTCTGGATGACCCACTCCATCACAGCATTTCCACTTTGTATAATTGCTTTATGAAAATATTTTTTCGATTCAGGGAACATCGTATGAAAATGTACTGATGCTCCTCCTGCACTATGACCAAATAAAGTTATATTTGATGGATCGCCATTGAATTTTGTTATATTCTTGTTTACCCATTTTAAAGCTAAGAGCTGTAAGAATAAAGTAAATACGTGTATATTAGGTAAAAGTATACTTTACGCATATAAATTTCATTCATATCTTATCTAGTATTTAAAAGGTGAATTCAAAGCACAGAGGGAAGAATTATAATTACTGGCATTCTCGATCCGGTAAATGCATGAGAACAAAAGCTCAGATTGTTTGTATCTAAATAATTGACATTAGGCCAATTGCGCATTGGTTATACAAATGTCATCAACGTTCTGGTCAAACTAGATAACGTTGGATTAACATTTCTCAAACATCACTGGAAAACAAAATGACAAGTCTCTCTAGCTCAAAATATTTCAGATCGGTAAAGACAGGAGAAATTCAACCAAAATTTTACTGACTAAAATGTCAAAAATCCCACTGACTACATAAAAAGCGATATAAGATTATCACGCCTTCACTTTATCAAAATGAGCACTATAAGTTAATATGTCAACAGTAGAATTATAAAAATATTCCGTCCCTGCGGTTTATTCTTCTTAAAATATAAATTGATTTACGTACCTGATCTCTTAGGCCAGCATTTCCATGAATATCACCATCTGGCAAGTGAAGAAAACCAAAAATACCCAACCTATAGTTTAGTGTTACAATTACAACATCTTCCTGCATAAGATATAAAGGTAAATGGCTAAAAATTCGATAAATTTTTTCATGTTAATTGCAAATATTTAAATACATATTCATAGATGATCTTACAAATCACTATTTCCACTACCCATAACAAATGCACCACCATGTACCCACACCATAACAGGTAATGGTTTTCCAGAGTTTAATTTCGGTGTGTATACATTGAGAAATAAGCAATCTTCACCTCCAATTATTTTTCCAGTGAATGGATCTTTTTGTAAAGAGACGCCTCCTTCTTTGCTGCAGTCAATCGTTTTTTGATGGAATTTCTCTAAGGGCACCGGAGGCTTAAAGAAAAACAAATAAAAAAATTTAGTTAAACAAAAAAAAAACGACGATAATAAATTTTTACCTTAAAACGCAAGTTTCCTACAGGTGGCACTGCATACGGTATGCCTTTAAACGAAAAATAAGCATTTCCGTTTGGAAGAGTAGATTGCGTTCCTAATACTGTTCCCTGGTTAACAGCTATAGGTACTTTGATGGATGATGACTTCTAAAGATTAAAAACACTCTTAGAATATTTAAGAAAGGCTCAACATAATATTAATAATCAATTTTATAGAATATAGAGAGCTGTGAATTTGTGGTAACTGGTAGCAATGAAATAAATAATATTATGTCCTTAGTATTTTGATGCCAATGAAGGATTTAAAAGCTGTATGCTTAAGAATCTGAAAGGGTGTAGAGTTTCAAACGAAAATCCTGTAGCATAAATCAATCTTTTGTGAAGAAACGTCAACAGTTAGAATAGAATAAAATAGAATAGAATAGAAAAAGCATTTATTAAAGAACCTCAGCCTAAGCTACGTTACACTGTTAGGTACATCGAGTATAAAATAGATAATAGTATTGTGAGTTGAATAAAGTTAAGAAAAACAACAAAAGCACAACGAACAGACTCGCTGCAATAGAAACTATCAAGTAATAGAAAGTAATAGAGTTGTAAACGAGGTGGTTAAAGGACTTATAGTAATTTTTAAAATAAAATTGAAATTGAATTGAAATGAAATTGAAATTAAAACAAAGTAAAGCAAAGCAAAATGCAAAGAGAGTGGAATAGGTTAACATATAAATATAACTGAATAAATAAACGACTAAGGGCCGGTTTCACAGTTCAAGTTTAAACTTAAGATGTGGTTTAAACTCTGTTTATCTCTTCAACACAGTTTCACAGTGGAAAGTTAAACCTCGTTTAAACTTAGTTTAAACCACCAAAATTGAGCGTTTAAACTCACATGGAGAGGGTCCCTACTCGTCAACACCGATTTCGTTCAAATTCACAGTATATGTTGGGTTTGACTAGAAATGAAAGCGACGCAAGTAGGAACTCCAGATGGCCAAGTGAAACCGAAATAATGCATAATGTAAGTGACTCCGGGTTATGTAAAATAAACACTTTTCGGAAAACTTTGATAATTACCATCTTGCAGGTATATTCGCAACATTTAAGCCACTTTATTTTCGTTACAATTATCTATAATCTATTATCTTTCATATACAGAAAACCAGAAGTCATTAACCCAATCAGTTTAGGAGCATTATTCAAATTAAGATTGCAAGGTTTACTAAATTACTTTCAACTTGCATTAATTAGCAGCATACCTATACTGTAAAGCTACCACCTTTATCTCTCGGCCAAATTCCAACCGATTTTCAAAATTCTTCTCACTAAGTTCATTGTGAGTTTTTTATCATTTTTAAAACTATTACGAGGTTCGTACGGCAGCGGGTTACAGAGTGGTAACCCGTAGTGGGTTACTTATATATTATTATAATAAAAAAAACATTATTTTTCCAGGCGTGGGGGTATTTATTTTATATTCTACCATCTGTGTAGAATATACGTACACAATTTCATAAGAATCTCATGATAAATTCAATGTTAAAAGGTCATTAATATACACCAATGGGAAAAAGTTTCTCTTTTTTCGAATTCGGGCGTTCTGAGGGAGGTGAGGTAAATATGATCCGAATTGCAAAATTCCATTTGCTAGTTTTAATTTTCGACGGCCAAAGTGCTGTCTGAAAAATTCATTTCAAAATCGATTAATGTATTTTTTTTATGGATGCGCTATTACTAAGAGATTATCTGTACAAAATTTCAGGAAGATCGGATGTCATTTACCTATTTAAAAAAAAATCTATAGAACTTTTGCATACCCACCTTTCGCCATCTACCAGCAATCTTTGAAAACGCACGGAGATGCCACTTACAGAATCGAAAATCTACGTACCTCCTCTGTGGTTGGCATTTAACTCGAATGAATTTGACACTTTCCTTCAAATTTTGTTGCAAATTAACCGCGACAGCTCCCTTGTACGAGGGGTGGAGCCTACAAAACTTCAGGCTACCCTACATTATGCATTATTTCGGTTTCGTTTGGTCATCTGGAACTACCACTTGCGTGACTTTCATTTCTAGTCAAGCCCTACTTATACTGTGAATTTGGACGAAATCGGTGATGACGAGTAGGGACCCTTTCCTTGTCAGTTTATCTTTAAATGTGAATGAAGTGACATTTCGTGCGTTTCAAAGAGTCTTTACTCATTTTCGTATGTTTAATTAATTTATTTTATTTTTTGAGGCCAGCCCGTCACTTTAACTCGTACCCGAATTTGTCTGTCTATATATTTCTTTTTTACTAATTTCGACACTCTCGTAGACCCCCTTTTCGTCATCACAGCGAGCTGAAATTTGGCACACAGGTTCATGTCGCGTGACAATTGAATCTATCAATTGAATTTGAATTCAATTTGAACCGGAAATTTCCATGGAAAACCCGGAAAATCGGGAAAAATCATTTGAAAATTTGGTACAAATTTGATTAGTGATAAATCTGTTTCAGGAAAAATGCAGAGTTTTCCGATTTTTCCGGAAAAAAATTCCGGAATTTTCCGACTTTTGCGGAAAATTTTCCGGTAAAAAAGTTTTCTAAATTATGCAGGATCAAGTTCCCTATCAACTGGCATCATTACTTTCTCTCCGACAATGGTGAAAACTTGCAGAAAAAATCGAGGAAAATTCATGTAAAACGCTTTTCCGGAGTTTTTCCGACCAAGGAAGCGTTTGATTGAGTGTTTTGCAACCTAAGACAAAGTTGTAGAGCGAAATGAGTTGCATAAAGTTTGCTTTTGTGGAAAACTCCATGGAAAACCCGAAAAAGCTGGAAAATCATCGGAAAAATTTTCATCGATATGATTAGTGATAAATCTGTTTCAGGAAAAATGCAGAATTTTCCAATTTTTCTGGAAAATTTTCCGAAAATTTTCCGACAAAAAAGTTTTATAAGCTATGCGGAATCATTTTTTTTCCGTCCTACTGGCATCAATACTTTCTCTTCAACAATCATGAAAACTTGCATGAAAAATCAAGTTTTAAAAAAAAATTCATAGTAATGGGAAAAGTCTGTGGAAAACATGGAAAATCAGGAAAATTCATGTTATTTGGGATCAAGTTGGAATACAGCTAAAAAGCGCTGTTTAAAACATAATTTGAATTTCAGAAAACCGTTGCAGTACTTCAACGAATTGATACTCGAATAAATTTTTTGAAAAACTGGTAAATCAGTGGCTTTTCAGCCGTCATAAAATTGCTTTAAAATATCTCCATGCAGCAAATAATAACAATTTAGTTAACGTGTAAAAGGCAAAAAATAAAATAAGTAAAAAACGAATTTTCAAACAAAACTGAGGCCAAGCCGCATGAAAAAGTAGAAAATAAACTTTTCTTCGCACACAGAGGTGGACTCAGATTTTATTCGCTGACAATCACCGATATATTTCAGTATGATCAATCAGAGGTAATAAGTGATTTGATTCATGAAGAGAAAGAATATTCAAGAGAAATGTCCCAAACAAAAAATCTGAGTCCACCTCTGTGTGTGAAGAAAAGTTTATTTTCTACTTTTTCATGCGGCTTGGCCTCAGTTTTGTATGAAAACTCGTTTTTTACTTATTTTATTATTTTATTTTTTTTCACTTACGTAGATTTAATTAATTAATTTTTTTGTCACAACGATTTGGCCGGCAATATTTTGACAGTAAATGACTCAAAATAGTTGCTAGTTCACAATTGTACAGAAAATAGCTTATTAGTTCACAATTCCATAGTGCTGCCATATTAAAAAAGGTTGAACACTGTGAAACTCATTTTGGTTTAAACTCTGTTTAACTAATCCTGAGTTTAAACTCGAACTGTGAAACCGGCCCTAAGAGAATGAAATGAACAGAATGCAACAAGTGCTCAGAAATCATTTGACACGTACCTAGCCGATAGCTAACGCTATTAACAGCAATTTAGAGACCCTTGAATAGCTTTCTTTCAGGTATATTTCAAGAGCAAAAGTTGTATTTCAGCAACTGTACGCATATTTTTTGATAATGAACTAAATAGGGCATAACTTGGTTCTATTATGAATGCATGCATCCAATCGGAAAATTATGAACAATGTTTGCCATCATTGAACAATAGAAAAACCTAAGAGTTTTATGGGCAAAACCTGTATGTTTTTCAGTGTTTCAGTTTACGATGTATACCTGATATTGGTTTGGCAAACATTTAGGGCTTCAATCTCCAAGTTTTCATGAGAAGGCTTCTGCAGATTCAGAATGAAATCCTTCTCAATACTTAATTTTGTGTGAGTATTACAAATTAGCTTTTCCTTTAGGGTTAGTTTTCCCTACCGATTTTTCATCCTTGAAAAACTCAATTTTTTCATAAAAGTGTAGGGCTTATCAATTTGCTCCAATTTTTAGATGAAATCATAGGGTATACTAAGTTTGTCAGTTCGAATCCAACTATTTCCATATACCTGGTTTCCTGTCGACTTGTATAGCTGTATAGCTTCCCCTGTTTAGCAGGTTAGCACAATGGACTGCCTTGGCATCCATGCTAGAAATCTTTCGTCCCCTGCCACGAAAAAAAAAATAAAACAAAAAGTGTCATTCCGTTTGTAACGCACAGAAATGATGCTGGTAGATCCAAATGGATTGGGCACCCACGTATAATATTAAAAAGTTATTTTGATTTTTACATGTCCGTCCATCCGTCAGTCCCCACGATTACATGAAAACGCTTTCACTTAAGCCTCGGTTTCCAGAAGACTCCACCGACGCAAATATGTAACGCAAGCACGTCAGCGTAAATGCGTTACCGTTCAACGACGTCCCATGTGGTTTCCAAAGAAATTCATAGTATTGTCGTGCGTGAAATTGATACAACTAGAACATTAATTTTAATATTAGAATGAGTTTTGAAAGTGAATTTTGTTTACTGCATGAGGCAGATCTGTTATTGTTAAGTTTAGTTAAAAGAAATTCCGTAAATGAAAAGTTTCAGAAAAGAATAGTTGAAAGAAGACGCCTTTGAAATTTTAACTAAAAACATTTAATGGATAACGATACTTTACTAAATCAATGATTAATCTTTGTAAAATTCACTGTCAATTTTGATTCCGACGCATTAGCGTCCGTGAGCGCAAGTTCGTCGGGCGTTTTCTTGGAAACCATTCATATAATTTCCTTCGTATTTGATTACAGCGCACTTGCGCTGATGCTTTAACATCCGCGCATTCACGCTGGCAAAATCTCTTGGAAACCAAGGCTTTACAGTACTAAAATTTTGTACATAGGCTTTTTAAGAAAAAGTAAGCTCCAGATGGCCAAGCGAAATCGAAATAATGCGCAATGTAGGATAGCCCGGATTTTTGTGGCTTACCCCTTGTAAAATGCTCATGAGTTATATTCCATTCCAACAGAATATGAACGAAAGCGCCAAATTCATTCAGGTAAAATGTTAACTACAGAGAAGATACGTAGATTGCTGATACTGTAAGTACCATTTCCGTGAATTTTCAAAGAGCGCCGGCAGATGGCGAAAGGTGAGAATTCAAAATTTTTATAGATTTAATTATTTTTAAATAAGTAAATGACATGCGATCTTCCTGAGATTTTGTTCATATAATATCTTGATAACGCCGCATCCATAAAAACATAAAAAAATTGATTAATCGATAAGTCGTATAACAAAATTTCGAAATGAACTTTTCAGACAGAAATGTTGGCCGCCGAAAATTAAATTTCGCAAATTAATCGGTAGGGGAGGGAAAATGTACTAAACAATCAGAAAAAAATCACCACATAATTAGTAGAAGGACTTTTTCAAATCGGATAATATTTACCCTATCTCCCTCAGAACACCCGAGTTCGAGAAATGAGAAATGTTTTCGTATTGGTATATATGAATGACATTTTAACATTAAATTTATCATCCCATTTTGATGAAATTTTGTATGAATACTCTACACAGATGGTGGAATATCAAATAAATACCTACCTATAAATATTTTTTTTTTTAATTTTTTTATATTAATATATGGTGGTGGGTTACTACACTGTAACACGCTGCCGTCCAAATTTCGTAATAGTCTCAAAAAATCATAAAAAAATTATTTATATGAAATTAGGGCACAAAAATGTTTGTTGTTAACAATAGTACTTTTTTTTTCAAGAAATTGTATTATTTACTTTTGAGGCTTCTTACACTTTTTTTGTTTGTGGTATTATTTTGAAGCCGTAAGTCTTATCTATTCATGTGTCAAAAACTGCGGTGGTACTTGACTTCGTTGGAGATATGAATTTTTAAAGTCACCCTATATCCAATTTTTTTTATCTGGGACAATTAGCTTTTTATACTCTAAAAGTGATGAAATCATAGGGTGTACTAAATTAGTCCTTCCGTTTGTAACGCAAAGAAATAATTATGGTAGAGAAAAATGTATTGCACAATGCACACCCATGCAAAATAAACATTTTTTGATTTTCGCCTATCGTTCTGTCCATCTATCTGTCTGTCCGTCCTCATGATGATTCGAGAGCTCGCTGACTTAGAAAGCTGAAATTTTGTACCTACACGGTCTTTTTAACCCTTGTGTCAATACCTACATACCTGGGTATGTTTGCAATTTTGAGAATGAAAAAACTTTAATCTTTGAAATTTTTCATCCATCACTTTAGTTGTCCTTAAGGGCTCTATTTGTAGCTAATATATGCTATAAAATTTCGAAACGTATTCTGTGGTTCCTCAGAAAATAGACCTGAATTATAAATATACGTTACCAAGCTGAAAGCATACCCAGGTATGTAATACATTTTTTTAGGAATGGGGATTGAAAGGAATAAAAGAATAGATTTATTTTTAAAAATTTTTATAGAATTTATTATGATAAACATTTTTTACATTTGGGGAATTCTGTAGAATGCTCTGCACATACAGGCTTAGTGCACATTGTGCAAGATTTTCCATCGCGTGCAACGAAGTATTCCTCAGAGCATTCTCTTGCTACATTCTCTGCTTGCTCATCGTAATCACTATCGTCGGTATCGCTTTTTACTTCTGGTGGAATAATTTCATTTTCCGCGTCCGAAAATATATTGTCATCAACCAACTCATGTTCAGAATCCAGAACCGCTTCATGATCTGATTCATCTTCCTGTTCTATTTCATCTAGTAAACGCTCGGAAATGGAATAAGTCGTCTAACTCCTTCGAACGGTTGCCATATAAAAATTTCGTTTTTCTCCATATATTTGAGAGCGCATCAAAGTAGAAACCTGAAGTTTTGCATACGAAGTTTTATAAAAAAATACAATTTCAAAAATGAACTAAATCGGGCAACACGTTCATGGTTGATAGTATTGCTATTCAAAAGTTGAGGTTTTTATGTATACTGTAAAAATTATCAGTCCTAGACGTTTTATTGTCATGAAAAGCTGTTCAGAATATAAAGTTCTATGAACCTGAGTATGAGCATTTTTACTGTCCGACAAACCGTTTTAGTAATAGATGCGAAAAACCACTTCATCAATAAAATTTGCACAGCGGAGTGACCATAATAAATTACATACTGACATTCAGGTCTTTTAGACCAATTCTAGATTTTTGACTTATTTTTATAATATTCGTGAACACTGTTATAGTAATTGTTACATCTCGATTCAATTACAAACTGTAACCTGGAGGTTACACAAGATAGTACAGCTTGCATGCAAGCCTCCCTTCGAACGCGATTTTAAATTTGATAGCAGAAGGCGGTTCGCTTGATATCTTATCATCTTGCATGCAAGCTTATTAAAAAAAACTCGTTGAGACGTAAATTCTTGTGTATGTCCGAAATCTTAGCAATAAAGGAAGAAGCAGAATCGGAACAACAGAAGATTAAAAGGAAGAGTAAGGTGTTGGTAACTGTAAAATGTCAAATTACTAACACCTCAGCTGCCATGATTTTTCATCATGCAAGTTCGCTGAAATCTGAGCTGCCTGCGGCAGTAGGGATTGTACGTGTAAGAAGTATGGCATTGCAAGTTGCTGTACTATCTCGTGTAATCCCCGGGTAAAATGCATGTATGCATTACAGATAATTCGTTTAATTCTTCAAGAAATAATCCGCAATTATAAAGTTCAAAGATTGCAAATAAGTATGTGGAGAACTAGTACGATTTAGAGAAAGTGGTGGAGACTGACTTGAACTTGATGGTAAATGAGCTAGAGCACCTCGAGCCATGGATATGAAAAATCGGTCGGGAAACAATTATGCGCACACAATCTTACATCTACTTTCATTATGCTATAGAATTCTAAAATCTAATTATAAAAAAAAATATTTGTAGGTATAATAATTATTTATCAGTTTTAATTTTTAGATCAAATCATTAAATATGAGTTTTATCCCTATCACTCAAGAATAAAACTCACATCTAAGTTTTTTTCTTATAATCATCATTAATCATTGCATTTGAATTTTATTTTTTGTACGCAAAATTAAAACTAATGTTTGATTTTTATAGTTTATAATGTGAAATAATCATTATCGGTGAGTTTTATTTTTTCGATCAAAAATAAAACTCAAAATAATATTTTACGTCCTATTTGCGCTACTAACTTAATAAATAATGCGAATTATCTGCTACCCAAAGTGTTCGAAAAACCGAATTTAATAATAATGAAACGGTATATACTATTATTATGAAAACGCCGTATACAACATTTCAGCTTTCTACGTTGATGCGTTCTCAGGCAGTATCCAAATAAGTACGAGTACATGTTGAAAAACGAAATTTTTGCGTGGCACCCTTACAAAGAAGTATTCTGATTTGTCCCAATTTGGAAATTAAATCTGCAATTTTTGTAATAAGGACTGTCACACACGACATGCAAAAATAGAAATAACTTTTAATATTATGCGTGGAGATCGAATCCATTTTGCTCTACCAAAAACTTAGTCGGGTACCGTTTTTTAAATAGCTTTTATCAGCTCATAAGCCCCTGACTAAAAAACTTTGTGTCAGAGTATCTAAGCGCCTGAACACCTGAGAGTGCCGTTCGCTACGGAAGAGTTTTAGGGTAGTAAACGTGGATGGATTTACATGGGCTTTTTGATATAAAACGAGTGAAAGGGGAGCTTACCAATGGGCTAAAATTTTCTTACGTTTGGGGGTTTTGGGTGGAGGTGGTAACTACCATCCTTGGAGTGCTCAAATTTGGGACGTGCGTGATATGAGTCGAGAGTCGAGTGGTGAGTCGAGAGTAGTAAGTCGAGATTCGAGAGTAGAGTCGAGTTAAAGAAGTTAAAAAAGTTAAAAAAAAAACTTAAAAAAGAAAGTTTAAAAGGTTTTTCATATATGGTATTATAAAATCTAATGCAGAAAAGAATTAATATTCCCAACAAAAATTCAAATATAACATCCTCATACACCTCCCATATAAACAAAGGTCAACCCCCGGAATAAAATACAAGCCATGAAGTCGGCGATGACACCATCCATTAAAAAGCATTAACGGGCCGGCTACAGCCATGCAGTAAGAACTCACTCTCACTGTTTTTTTACACTCATCATTGAGGAAGAACTAATATTTCTTCTTAAACAGGTCCTAAAGCCTAAAACTACCGCTCCCACAGACAAATGATATTAGAACAAATTACAAACAAATATGTTTTCTTTCTAATGGTATAAAAAAAAACTGTCATGTAGAACAAATTTATGGAAATTTTAGCGTTTGAACAAAATACAAGCTAATTTTATATGAAAAACTCCTGCAGTAAGACAAGGCAAGAAGATAATGATGTTCGACTGAGTCGTGGCTGGCTCTACTGCAGCTACGATATACATATTGGTGCCATAACATAAAAGAAAACCAACATAACTGTGGTGAAAATTTTAAAACAAATATTATGAAATTATAAATCAAATATATTTCTTATCTGTGCTTTTAGCAGGCTGGTAATTGCCTCTGATGAAATGCGGCTGACGGAAATGCATATACGAAAGCTCTATTTCCTTTTATATTTAAAACTAGCTAAAGTAGCCCGTTTTTTAGAACAGGATTTTTTTTTTTTTTTATTTTTCTTTATTTATTTTAATATTTTTAATTTTCTTTTACTATTTAATTTTTTTGTTTTTAATTTTTTTATGTTTTTAATATGTTTTTATTTTTTAAATAAATTTTTCATTAAAAAACACATGCTGGGATTCGTCCGCGTTACAGACGGAATCTTTCCTAATGTTTTTATTATAAATTTTTATTTCAAATGAATTTATATTTAATTTTGAAATAATATAATTATTTGAAATAATTAGTTATTTCACTTAAACATAAACATAGACATAAACATATATTTGGGTTTGGTTGGGTGCCAAAGCACATTATAGAAAGTTACATAGTAGATTCACATTATAGCAAAACAAATAATAAAAGAATAAGAGTAGTAGGAGCTTAGAATATCCATAGTATAGTATTGTAAAGCAATTTACTTTATAGCAAAACAAGTAATAGAAGAAAGCAGTAGTGGGAAATAAAATTGTTATTTGAAAAAAAAAAATTCAATTTGCCCAGATCTGGTAGAATGCAGCTAAAAACGGTGATTACTGAGAAGTGCTTGATCGATTAGTAGTGCGTGATTAATTTATTCGCGCCATATTCAAAATACATACTTAAAAGCTTGCAGTATTAATAGAACATATAGTTATAGTAGAATTAGTTATACTAGTGGGGTAATCGCTGGAGTCAGTATTTGTCCTACCCAAGCAGTTGGTTAGTCCACCAACAAATATGGGATATCCAGGTATAGCTCGTAGAAATCAGCGAGTCTGGACCCTAATTTTAATGTGTTTGTCCGGTTCAGTTAAATTTAGTGTGATTGTGGGTGTGGGTATACTAGTTAAGATCATCTTTGAGTCGTTGTACTCATAAAGACTTTTCTTTCTCTTCCAGATGCCCAGTGATAATATCAGCCACAACAAAATTCCTGTTCTAAATAAATATGATAATGTAAATAACAAGCTATATTTAATTTGCGAACTAATTTTATCTTTGATTTAAAATGTATTATTATACACATTTGAAAGATCTTAACTACTTATCGCTTTTAACATACTGTTATACTTTTACATCGCAAGGGATATTTTCGTTATTTATAGAATTTTCTGTTCTTCTCCAAATAGTGAACACTCGAAAAAGTAAAGACGCCTGGATTTATGTGCGAATATACTGTAATTATCGCAATAATTTTGGAAAATTAAAAGCAACGAGTGATATTTTCCCATATCCTACTAATAACACAAAATCATTTGCAGAATGAAATAGAGCAGGATAAAAGAAATTCATGTTCAAACTCAAATCAATTTTCCCCACATATTTGTATTCACCATGCCAAGCCAAGAGCTTTGCTCCCTGCTTTTAGGTGTTCGACTTTGCTAACAGAATACTTGCTGTGAATGATGAAATTGAATTTCGAAACAAATAATTTCATATACTTTACTGTTTCTCACATCTCACAATTCTTTATCCCATTGCAACTAATAATAAAAAATTAAAGCACTATAACAGTAAAACCCTAGACTACAACCAAAACTTAACATTGACACTTAGTTGATTGGTTATATTGTTCTGTTATACATTTTGTTTATTATGTCACGAAATACTCAGCTGATTTATCTGAATGAATGAAATTTAGACAGCTTAATTTACATTTTTATAACACTTTGTAACACGACTCGTTCTCTTTACATTTTCATAAAACTCAACTTATTTATGTACATACCAATCCTCGGAATATCAGTGGTGGTCTACTAATTACATTTCTTATGATAAAAATCGCCATTACCCTAATGAACAAAAATATACTAACTCTGCAACCGCCAAGGTGCCAAATATGACCTGCAGTCCAGTGCAGCCCAGAACGGAACTGATATGCTAACGACCAGTGCTGTCGCTTGTGCTCCGATCGGAGTATTTGTACTCCGAAATCTAATAGCGTACTCCGGTACTACTATTTGTATAAAGTTACTCCGTTTTTTGTATTAAGGAGTCTATTTCATTTTTTAAACTCCTGTATTTTTTAGCAAACCATTCAAAAGTTTTCATTCACCTAGGATAGAAGACTGAGTTATGGTACATAGGGTACATAGTACTGGCTGAACTTGAACGGATGGTTTGGTAGTGGTACTATGTTGTAATATACCAAGTTCAATCATCAGAAATTCAGAACAGTTCTGTTATTAAAAAAAGGAGAGAATGAGAAATGTCATTTGTGTAATTGTCATTTGTCATTCGTTTCGCTGGTTTGGCTTGTGTAATATTTTGCTATTATGTTAGTTGTCGCTGTAGCAAAGTAGTTGTGGAAATGTAAACGCTTTCTCGAAGAATATAGAATTGTGGAATTTAATTTAAAACTTTAATTTTAATCGCTCCTTTTCTTTCTCACAAAAGTTAAGTTTGCCTTAAAATCAAGTTCAAATCCAAATCCGTTCAACATTTTTCATGAGAGCGGAGGAATTAGTTCATAGTTCATAAAAAACTACTTTAAGGACAAGAATTACAAGAAATAACAAAACAATGCCGTGATGTGCATATTATATATAATGTAAAGAAATATTACAAATTTTGAGGATACAGTACTAAAAGCAGTTGCTGGAATGGATCCAATTTGTTTAACTCCAAGCTTAATACCTTTAATTACACCTTTCCCAAATCTTATTGATGGAAATTATATCGATGCGTTAGACAGAGAATGGCGCCTAGTGGAAATACAAGAATTTGTACCAAAGTCACTGTTATTTGAAAAACACTGGAACCCGATTTTTAATGTAAAAATGACCTAGGTGAAAAAATATTTCCCAATTTATTAGTTGCCTTATGTGCCTTTCACATGCCCCGCAAGTGCGGAAACAAGTTTTTCCCTGGTTAATCTTATTAAAACTAAAACCAAAAATTCTCTTGCCGTAAAAACTGTAAATTTCATAATGGTTGTAGCAAAAAACATTATTCATATTATTTGAAAAACAAGGACAAAAACTAGAATTTTTCTTAGACCAATTTTTATTATACTTTAGATCTGTGTGTAATTTTTACGGTATGCAAGTTTGTTTGTTAAAGTGTTTTTCACATCTATTTCCAGAACAGTTCGTTGGAAGTAAAAATGATTATGTATTATTTATGTGTATAGAATTTTATATTCTGAAGAACTTTTCAGTACGATAAAAACGTTTTCACAGTATGCATATGTAAAACATGTTCAAAATATATGTAAAAAACCACAATGTGAAAAACCAAGGGATTCCCCGATTTAGTCTATTTTTGAAGTTGTATGTATTACTTTCATAAAAACTCTCTTCGCTAACGCGTTCAATCGTCTGCCGACAAATGTTCAGCGCAGTAGTTCGATTGTTAAATTCATTTAGATTATTAAAAATTGCAATTTGCAAACTGAAGTATGTGTTGGCGGGGCAGGGTCTTCATGTGTAAATCTGTAAATCAAGTTACCATTTTTACAATGTTGGTTGTAAATTCAAAATTAATTTCATTACTGTCTTTTTTTATCGTTGTTTCGTTTCTTTAAATTTTTAATCTTTTACTTTTATTTTTATATTATCTTATTTTTATATTCTTTCATAATTTTCTTTTCATTCTTTATTATTTTCTTTGTTTTATAGGTTTACTTTTAGTTATTAATTAATTTGTCTTATTTTATATGTTGGCTACCATTATTTTTGTGTACTAGTAATAAGAAGTCAAAATACTCTTGTGTACACCTGAATTAATTAAATAAATTGAATTGAACTGAATTGAATGGTATATATACAGTACTTGTCACCACCAGGAGCGAGTCTTGCCTTAGACAGTGTAATGATTACAAGTAAACGGGCACTTATAAACGCGATAGTTTGAAGTACACTACTGGCGATAATTAAAGTATAATTTTTTGGTAATTGTATGTGAATTTTATAAAAGTAAACAGTAGAGTGAAATAAAAGAACTTGTAAATTATATCTGAATTTGTTTTGATTAACGAACCCTAAACCATGCTCGCAGCAATATGTTTCAATAGTACATAATTGACTTTCTGTATAGTTGAATGTCCTGAAAAACCAAATTGCTGCCCTATTACTTAAATTTTTGGGTTATCATGCAATAATTGCAAGAGTGCTACAGATGATATTTGGTTTGTGTTTTGTGGCACACATGAGTTACTCCACAAAAAAATTTCAGTTATCTTATTGTAATCTCTAGACACAATTTTTATCAGAACACTTTCGATATCATTTCATTTTAAACATTATAACTACAGAGAACGCAAGTAACTTACGATAAGATATCCTCTGTTTGGAGGAGGTGACTCAATTCCGCGTCCATCTTTGTACAGACCGAACATCCAAAATAACTCAAAAGACAGAAAAGACCCTATGAACATAAAACATTTGTTTACAGATGATAGAGTAAATAAATGTGGTATGTACCATTTAGAAATACTTACGACATATGATTACTGATATATCTTTGCCTACGAATTATGGAAAAATGTAGCCTGTATACATTCATCGTCCTGATTATGACTAATTGTCATATTCAACTAGTTTAAAAATAAATGCTATGAAAATATTACATCTTTTAATAATTTTTTTTACTTTCATAAGCAGACCAGAAATTTAGATAAAATTTAGGTTATATGAAGCTATTATTCCATGTTTTAAAGACTTTCCGCCAGAAATCTATTCGTTCCTTTCCTGGATTTCGTTCCATACGTGAATACTCATCGATTTCAAGATAATCCAGGATAAATTCATCTTTATCTCCGATTTTCTTAACAGGCTCCCATTTAAAATCTAGGGATTGATCATCCAGTGGCGTAGGATTTCTAGAAAAAAAAAAAGGTTTTAAGCGCACACCTGATGACAAAAATCAACTTCACTTACCCATATTTTGCAAAATTTCCCCACATGCGACTCATTTGTTTCAACATTTTTTCCTCCCTTGTACCAGGTTTTAAAGGTTCATCCCTGGCAGACATTTGAAAAAGATAAAATATTTCATCACCATGACATGCACCCTTCAATTTTTGTAAGTTGAATAAAATTTTTATAAGATTGAGTTCACCATCGAAAGAAAACCGATAAAAATAAAGCTGCGATTTATGTTGCCTCCGGCTATAAATTTCTGCTGCAATATTCGAACCAATTATAAAATGATAATCGCTCAATAAATCGGCTAATTCGTTGATAAACGTTTTACTTAATTTCTGCCCTTTGAAATAAAACTGACGAATTTCTTCAGCAATATTCTGACATTCCGGATCATCCGGTTCTATATTAATACTTCTAGGAATCAAACGAGCCAAGTCCTTATCCAATTCTTCTAATTTTTTTAGTGCTGTAGGTAACGTCGCTATGCCTTCCATAGATGTATATCCCATCATTAACGGGATTTCTATTGTATTTTGTTGCAATAGAGTTTCGAGCGGTGCTTTTGAGATCATTCCATTCGAACTTCCATTTTCAATAGCTGGTTTAAAAGCCATTGGAAGATCCCGTCTCCTTTCATCTGAAGTCAGAACATTTAATACGGACACAAAAAATTTACGTGGATCTTTCTCATTTCTTAAGAACACTCCAATTTCTTTATCGGTTTTAGCTTTTGATCCCATCAGCTCGGCCAATTTCCGAGCTTTATACGGCGGATCTTTCTGGATGGCCCACTCCATCACAGCATTTCCACTTTGAATAATTGCTTTATGAAAATATTTTTTCGATTCAGGGAACATGGTATGCAAATGCACTGATACTGCTCCTGCACTTTGCCCAAATAAAGTTATATTTAATGGATCGCCATTGAATTTTGTGATATTCTTGTTTACCCATTTTAAAGCTAAAAGCTGTAAGGACACAGTAAATACGTATCTGTTAGTTAATAGTAAACTTTACGCATTTAAATTTCATATCTAATGTAGTATTTAAAAGGAGAATTAAAAACACAGAGAGAAAAGTTATAATTACTGACATTCTCTATCCGGTAAATGCACGAGAACTGTCTACTGGTTAACGTTGGATTTACATTTCTCAAAGCCGCATGGATATAACACCCAACGAAATAACATCCGAAAGAAACAAGTGAAATTTTGCTCGAAAATGTTGGACTTTTCTTCATTTGAAAATAATTCGCAAAAAGATAATGAAATAAGGCTTAAATGTCGAAAAAAAATTAAGTAAGACCCAGCGAAATAATGCCCGAATATATGTATATCATGTAGTTAGATCGGATGCCTACAATTAAAGTAGTAATTTATTTTTAATGCATCTTCTGAGAGCAGAGCACATAATTAATTCCGTATTGTAATCGAAATTCTGCTTACAGCATATTTTCAACAGCCTTTTTGATAATTTAAATTGAATATTTCGATCAAGTAAATATACATGTACATAGTAGGGCATTCGATAATTTTATTCGTACGAACAATCGGGCAGATTATTATTATTTTACATTTATACTCGCAGCAGGGATAGTGTGGGCGGGGCAGTGGGAGTTACGCGTCGTGAAAAACATAAGTACTCCAAATGCGACGGGGTGTATACCAACGCGCGCTCCGTTGCTAGCAAGAAATCAAGAAATCTAAGTTAAATTTCAATTAAACAGCAACAGAAAAATTTATGATTATATTTTACATAAATATTTACTTTTCTACATATTAATGGATAAAAGAACTGAAAGTTGCTATTCTAACCTCTTTAAATACATTAAGTAAAATATTTTCCAACTGTATGTGCAACTTTTATGACTGATTTTAAAGTTATTTTAAACAAAAATTTTCTGCTACTGTAATTTGGGAATCTAACTAAACACAAAGTTGACCTGATGGTAATCAGCATTACAATTGTCCGCTCTGTCGTGAAGTAGTCCAGGATACTGTTCGTGTTTTTGATTAAAACTTTGTTGTTATTTCCTCGAATTAAAAAAATTGTTTATGGATAAAATATTCCAGAAACAATATAAAATTTGTTTAATAAACCTAAAACATATGGGAATTTCGGGCGTTATTTCACTCACGATTTTCGGGCGTTATTTCATTCTAGATTTTCGGGCGTTATTTCGTCAGGTCTTATTTCTCTGCATCTCACAAAACTTCATTATGAAATAACAGCCGCACATCTCAGATGAAATAAACATCCTAAATATTGAAATAACATTCAAAATTTTGGGTATTATTTCATATAAAATCAAGCCCGAAATTGTATAAGATTTCGGGCGTTATTTCATTTTTGATTTTCGGGTCATATTTCGTCGGGCTTTATTTCCCTGTGCCTTTCTCAAACAAATATTTCAGATCAGTAAAAACAGCCAAAATTTTACTGACTAAATTTACAAAAATCTCACTGACTACATAAAAAGAAAAATGATGTAGCAATATAAATCCAGTATAAATTAACTTGTCAATTGACAATAGAATTATAAAAATATTCCCTCCGCTTTATTATTCTTAAAATAAAAATTAATTTCGATTTAAACCATTTACTTACCTGATCCCTTAGGCCAGCATTTCCATGAATATCACCCTCTGGCAAGTGAAGGAATCCAAAAATACCCAACCTATAGTTTAGTGTTACAATGACAACATCTTCCTGCATTAAATACAAAGGTAGATGGCTAAAAATTCAATAAATTTTGTTATATTAATTAAAAGATATTTAAATACATAATCATAGATGATCTTACTAATCACTATTTCCACTACCCGCAACAAATGCACCACCATGTACCCATACCATAACAGGTAATGGTTTTCCAGAGTTTAATTTCGGTGTGTATACATTGAGAAATAAGCAATCTTCACCTCCGATTATTTTTCCAGTGAATGGATCTTTTTGTAAAGAGACGCCTCCTTCTTTGCTGCAGTCAATCGTTTTTTGATGGAATTTTTCTAAGGGCACCGGAGGCTTAGGCAACAAAAACAAATTTATTTAAACAAAAAGAAGTGATGAGGATAAATTTATTACCTTAAAACGCAAGTTTCCTATAGGTGGCACTGCATACGGTATTCCCTTAAACGAAAAATAAGTATTTCCATTTGGGAGATTAGATTGCGTTCCTAATACTGTTCCCTGATTAACAGTTATAGGTACTTTGATGGATGATGACATCTAAAGATTAAAAACACTCTCGTTAAGAATATTTAAGAATTAACACAATATTAATAAACAATTTTATATAACATAGAGAGCTGTGAATTTGTGGTAGCTGATAACAATCAAATAAAAAATATTATGTCCTTGGTATTTTGATGCCCATGAAGGATTTAAAAGCTGAATGCTTAAGAATCTGAACGAATTTTTAGAATGGTAAACGAAAATCTTGTAGCATAAATCAATAGCATAGACAAATTAATAACATATAAAGACTGGACACGTAGAACAAAAATATGCAACGCTTTTCTATAATATAAAATTAACGATGCCTCGACGATGCCTCGACTTGGCACTTGATGACGTGCCCAAAGGGTAAGCCACCAATGCCTCGCTCCATACAAAATCAATGTTGCCTCGATCCGATGAAGAGAAGGCCACAAGTTTTTCTTAGAAATTTACTGGAAATTTCTTCCTTGGAATTTTAATGCATTGGCTGAAGCCGAGAGCAGTGCCTCTCTCGAATATAAAATCTAACAACGATGTACATGCTGTACGTGTACCCCTGAAAATAAGTCTAGTCGGCAGTGCTGTCGTTTGTACTCCGATCGGAGTATTTGTACTCCGGAAAGTAATAGCGTACTCCAGTACTACTCCTTTTATAAAAGCACTCCTCTTTTCATTTCTTCATACTTAAAACTCCTATAAGTACATACTTATGCATATTGTTAGCAAATAATTTAAAAGTTTTTATTCACTTTCATTTAAAACTGTACATTCGTAGTACATTTTAATAACAAAATCAATTAAGTCTTGAAAAGTTGGTTTGTTACTACTCTGATTTGTTTTAGCCTATTACACCTATCTAGTTATGTCATTATGATTCGTTCTTTAAACGCTGTGATTGATGTTCATGAAGTGAATAATCAACGCTCTGTACTTGAAAAACTCCTTTTCGTTTGTCTTTCCTATTTTCTACATTTTCTTTCTCACAAAAGCTAAGTCCAATTAATAGTAAATTTTTTTTGTGGAAGGTTTGATTTAATTTAACTATCATTTGTTTACTTTAATTCAAGTGTTGTAAAAAGCGTTGATTTTTTGTAATAAAACAATATAAAATTTGTGACACAAAGGAAAAAACTTGATAATAGTTCCCAATTTTCAAAAATTCAAGGAACTTACAGCTTACATCACTTATGTGGAAAATTTTAGGGATTACGATTAAGTTTGTCTTCTCTTGTGGAAAAAATAAGGAAATATTTCATCAGTAAAGCTGACTTTCGCGGCGAGATCATTTGTGTTTTTTTTTTAATGGACTGTTAATGGGTCACATTTGAGAAGACAAAAAACTATGTCCTTGGTGAAAAATTCTTATGGGATCAAGGATAACAAAATAGATTTGTATTGAATTTTTCCCAAAAAACCAGATCTCAAACAAAAAAAATCTCGTCTCCAAACCCATTGAGATCCCAATTTAAAAATTTAACCATTTACTAACAACTTTATGAGCATTAATTTAAAAATAAAGCCAGAAAAAATTAAGGGAATGCATTTGAACGCTTTCAAGGATAAAGGATATATTTAACATCAATATTAATTTCACAATTATTTCAAAACAGATCGAAGGGGTTTTGTAAAATATGTTTTAAAGTTATTGCAAGCAAGTAAAAAAGCTCGAATTGACCTAAGACCAATTCTTACGATACCTAGATGAATTCCCGTAGGTAATTTCGTCACCCATCTGTGCAAGTTTGATTTTTTAAGTGGTTTTTCGCAAGTATTTCTAGAACGGTTCATCGAGCAGAAAAAATTATTATAACCAATTTTATAGGATTTCATATTCTAAAGAAGTTTTCAGTACATGAAAATCATTTAGGACTAATCGTTTTCACAGTATACGTAAAAATACTAAATTTTTAAATGAAAACACCAAGAAGGGGTTGCCCAATTTAGTCCATTTTTGAAATTGAATTTACTATTTTTATGAAAACACTATACAAAATTTCAAATCTCTACGTCGACACGTTCTCAGGCAATGTCAAAATATATACATAGTGAAAAACGAAATTTTCGAACTTAATTTTATGTTTTTTTAAAGGCTATAGGCAAAATTTCAGCTCTCTACGCGCGTTCTTGAGTTATCGTGAGGATTGACAGACGGACGGATATGACGGACGAACGAACATGCAAAAATCAAAATAACTTTTAATTTTATGCATTTTGCTTTACCGGAACTATTTCTGTGCATTACTGATTCAAATATTGTAAAAGATTTGAAATGCAGAAAAACTAAAGCGACTGTCAATACAATTTTGCATTATGAGTGTATTAAAATCCTTACTAATATTTTGAAAATTCAAAAGTTTTCAATAATTAAATAATTAAATTAATAATGAAATTTATGTATTTTATTAGTATACACCTGTATTAATTTCCTTTATGTATTTTATTAGTATACACCTGTATTAATTTGCTTTATGCAGGTATGCTTTTCTCAAGAATAGCTTTTCATGACCGTTTCACTTCCTGCAAGTATGATTACCTGAATCAAAGCTATTACTTAATGAATCTTTTAAATTAACAGCTGTCAACTAAACTTAAGAAATTCTTATTGCTGAAAAAAAAAATTTATGTGAAAATCTTAAAATAAAAACCAGTTGTTTCTATATAAAAATAAAATTTAAATATGAATCATCTTAATGAAAATGGGTTTTGTTCACATTAATATGATTTCAGGACATCCCATTCTAATTAATTTGAATTCATTAAATTTCGTTAGTCGTGTACTCCGCTTTTTCCGAAAGTACTCCGCTTTGTCAGCAAATTGTACTACTCTTGAAATTTTTCAAACGACAGCACTGCTAGTCGGCCACCAAATGAATAAAACTTCTACCGAAACATTTTGTGTAAATTTCTAAAAAAAAAATTGCTTATTGCTTGTCTAGTGTCTACGCTCATAAAAATTGTTGTCGCCCTCCAAAAGTGCGTATGAATTCTAAGGAAAAAATGTCCAGGAAATTACTATGGGCTGGTTTAGACGGTGTAGTTTTTGCGTCGCGTGATCGGTTATTCTCTTTTGTTCAAGAAGGGAAAAACTTGCTGTGCGTTAACACGGTATAGTTTTTGCACGGCGCGCACGAAAACAAGAGCAGTTCTTTAATCGCTTATTTCGTCATCTTTGACATTCTTCTCTGGGTGGCGTTCACGTTAACTGAAAATTATTTGGACTGGTAATATTTTTAGCAAATTTCTTGTGCATTTTGAAAAGAATGTTTATAGCATTCAAACCTCTAATTATAAAAAATATTATTTCAATTTGAGACATGAATACGAGTTGTATTTAATTGCGTATGTGGTGCACCGTAATTGCGCTATTTTTTTTTGCAGCACTCTGCAAATTATTTCAAGGGATTTCTCTCTCTTGTCTCTTTTTATGTATAGCCTTTGTGTTTAGTGTTATACAAGTTTTCAAAGTCTTGATAACACAACAACAGTTTTTCTACTAATTGGCGGTCCCATCTTACGCTCATTATATTTTCTTTACACAATACTTTAAAAAAAAAAACATCTCAATTTAAAAACAAGAAAATCAAACAATATTTTCACTGTCAGTGGTCTAAGCTTTCATTAAAAATTTCCTGAACTCCCCCGAATACAAAAACAAGTGAAAGAGGAATTGCTGAAAATAGCAATTTTTCTGAACTCCCCCGTATGAATAGAAAACAAGTGAAAGAGAAATTGATAAAAACTTCATGATCGTGCTCGATGCTCAGTCGCTGTTCTGTGCGCGCCCTCCCCCATCTCCGCTCATCTCCCGCACCAACAATTTTCGTGCGCGGCGCGCAAAAACTACACCGTCTAAACTACCCCAGGGAGAGAGGGAGATGAGCGGAGATGAGCGGAGATGGGGGAGGGCGCGCACAGAACAGCGACTGAGCATCGAGCACGATCATGAAGTTTTTATCAATTTCTCTTTCACTTGTTTTCTATTCATACGGGGGAGTTCAGAAAAATTGTTATTTTCAGCAATTCCTCTTTCACTTGTTTTTGCATTCGGGGGAGTTCAGGAAATTTTTTTAACATCAGCTGATCTTTCAATGATGTCGTTGAAAAATATTGTGTACAATTGTTCATTTATTGAAGTGTGGACGATGTGAAAATGTTATGTGTGATTGTTGTGTTTTGTGATTTTAATTCGGGATTTTAATTTGTGAAAGCTTAGACCATTGACAGTGAAAATATTGTTTGATTTTCTTGTTTTTAAATTGAGAATTTTTTTTAAATGTATTGTGTAAAAAAAATATAATGAGCGTAAGATGGGACCGTCAATTAGTAGAAAAACTGTTTTTGTGTTATCAAGACTTTGAAAACTTGTATAACACTAAACACAAAGACTACATAAAAAGAGACAAGAGAGAGAAATCCCTTGAAGTAATTTGCAGAGTGCTGCAAAAAAGCAATAGCGCAACTACGGTGCACCACATACGCAATAAAATACAACTCGTATTCATGTCTAAAAATGAAATAATATTTTTATAATTAGAGTTTTGAATGCTATTATTATATGTTAATAAACACACTTTTCAAAATGCGCAAGAAATTTACTAAAATTATTACCAGTCCAAATAATTTTCAGTTAACGTGAACGCCACCCAGAGAAGAATGTCAAAGACGACGAAATAAGCGATTAAAGAACTGCTCTTGTTTTCGTGCGCACCGTGCAAAAACTATACCGTGTTAACGCACAGCAAGTTTTTCCCTTCTTGAACAAAAGAGAATAACCGATCACGCGACGCAAAAACTACACCGTTTAAACCAGCCCTATGAAAAAATTTCAGCCTTCCTTACACATCAGGTCTAGGCATCGTTGTAAGATTTTATATTCGAGCGAGGCACTGCTCTCGGCTTCAGCCAATGCATTAAAACTCCAAGGAAGAAATTTCCAGTAAATTTCTAAGAAAAACTTGTGGCCTTCTCTTCATCGGATCGAGGCAACATTGATTTTGTATGGAGCGAGGCATTGGTGGCTTACCTTTTGGGCACGTCATCAAGTGCCAAGTCGAGGCATCGTCGAGGCATCGTTAATTTTATATTCTAGAAAAGCGTTGCATATTTTTGTTCTACGTGTCCAGTCTTTGTATGTTATTAATTTGTCTATGGCGAGATTTTCTTATAAAGCAGGAAAAAATTTAATGAATCGGACACGGCAAATGTACAGAGGTAGGCAGTTGCTTAATTAGGGAAGAATTTTAATTTATTTGTTCAGGTATGACCAGATGAAAATACTCGGTCAAAGAGATGCTGGATAGAACCCTTCCCATTTTGGATTGGATGTAATATGCACGTTATTTCATCTTAGATGATAGGGTTGACAAATATTCTTAGGCTGCTCCAGTATTTCCAAGTTAGTAGTGCCAAAACTGAGTACAGTTGTTTTTGACGTGATTGAATGCCCAAACAGAGACTTCTGAAGGATGGTTGTATGTTCTTCTGGTTCCATTCCGTAGTCCAAGTTGTTAGTTGGTTGCAATAACAGCCCTGGTTAAAATACTGAGGGTAGTTTGTTGAAGTTGACAATGATTGCTTCTGGAACAAGCTCTTTAATGTGGCTAGTAGGAACTTCTGCTGTCTTAACTTTGTGTGGTATTATTATCAAGAGCGTACAAATAGAGGTTGACGAAAGAAATTAAAACTTAACGAACGACTTCTTATTCCTAATGTCGGTTGCCATTATGAAAAACACTTGTCATACCGAAATTAGACGATATTTTTATAAAATTACGTGTTTTCAGTTACTAATGGAACAAATTATCTCTGACCTAAATAGGTTAAAAGCTAATAACTTCTTAATCGTCATAGATAGAATATTAGTGCTAAATTAAAGAGGAGACTCTGGGCTTTCGAAATTTTGTAACAAAAATGTATGTTATTGGGAGCATTTAAAAAAAATAATGGAAAAATAAAAAAATAACAAATTCAAAAACAGAAATTTTGAATTTGAAGCATCATAACTCTGGAGTGGGGAGGGGTGCAGGGTGGTTTAACATTCACAGGAAATATCCCAAGATTCTGTATACAATTCCGTCTTAAAATGGACCGTATACCCTATACTTTTCAAGTTATAGGGTGTTTAATTAAAAAAGAACATATTTTACTAATCACCCTGTAACCCGGTAGGGTGACATTTTGCCCCCTCTCCCCTCCTTGCCATACAATTTTTTACTTGTCTGGACGAGAAGAATCATTTGGCAAAATATAATCATATTAGTCTGGGACACCCAGTATATAACGATATATAGTCTGCGCCAACCATAGTCATCTTCCACTTTATAATTTTACGGACAAACAAATTAGAGAATGAAATGAGTACACTGTAAAACTATTAATGTACATACTAGAGTACTGCAGGTAACAGGTGCATGTGATTTCAATATTTTATTTTTCTAACAATGTACCCTAGTGCAGATAAAAGAAATCTGAAACCCAATCACTGCAGTAACTTTGACTTCAATTTTGTATTCATTGGCTTCACATGGTGTCTTATTTGGTTGAACTTGAAGCTGCCACAATTAATGCAGTTGCAGCAACAGTAAATGCAACTTTAACTTCGACTTTGAAAAATTTCAAAGTTGCTGCAAATTTACAGTACTGGAAATCTAAATATAAGAGTGCATTTTATGAAAAAAAGCGAAACATTTTCAGTCCATAATTTTTTAGTTGACCTTAACTTTGGCTGCGTTTGATACTTGCACGATAATGAAAGAAAACTTAGTGAACATAATGCGAAAAATAACCTTGTTAAGTTAACTTTGATAATGCGTGATCATCTGAATTTGTACGATAAAGCGAATGGTCAAAATGAAGGTGTTGCAGATAATGTGGGTCACATGTGCAGTGAAGTTGACTTTACTGCAAAATCGAAGTTGCTGCAGTGAATAGCGTGAGACACATTCACTGCAATAAGCTCGACTTTGCAGTAGCCCTTGCAGTAAAGTCGACTTCACTGCACGTGTGCCACATTTACTGCAGCACCTTCATTTTGGCAATCCGCTTTATCATACAAATTCGGTTATGTTTGTTGAGTTTTCTTCTATTATTTTAAAACAAACTCTTGCAAGTAACAAACGCAGCCAGAGTTAACGTCAACTAAAAAATTACAGACTGAAAATAGCTGTGTTCTTTTGTGTCCGCAGAACAGAGCAGAACAAAAGATACACAAAAGAACGCCTCATACATTTTCATAGATGACTTATAAATGAAGCGAACAGTAAAAATTGTTTGCTTCAATCGACAGAGCAATTTGTTCTCTCCAGTATATGGGAGTGCATGAGCAAGGTACACAAAAGAACACACTTAATGTTCCGTTTTTCTTATTTTTCCTACAATGCACCTAATATTTAGGGTGTCAGTACTGTAAAATTTGCAGTAACTTTGTAATTTCTCAAAGTCAACGTTGAAGTTGCATTTACTACTGCTGCAACTGCATTTATTGTGGCAGCTTCAAGATCGACTAAATAAGATTCCACTTGAAGTCAAAATTACTGCAATGAATGTGTTTCAAACTGATCATTCCTTGGCATTTGTAAATAAAGCCTGAACCATATTCACTGCAGTAACTTCAACTTTATAGAAGCCGTTGCAGTAAAGTCGACTTCACTGCGCATGTGTGCCACATTAACTGCAGCACCTTCATTTTGACCATCCGCTTTATCATACAAATTCGGATGGCCACGCATTTTGTTTATTAAGTTTTCTAACATTATTATGAAGAAATCTCTTGCCAACTAAAAAGTTACAGACTGAAAATGTTTTGTTTTCTTATTTTTCCTACAATGCACTCTAATGTTTAGGTTATCAGTACTGTAAAATTTTCAGCAACTTTGAAATTTCTCAAAGTTGAAGATGAAATTGCATTTCCTGCTGCTTCAAACTGCATTCATTGTGGCAGCTAAGTTCAATCAAATAAGATACCATGTGAAGTCAAATAATTCAAAGTTGAATGTGTTCAGACTTAAATAAGTCTGCTTCTAGCAATCGCTGGAGGCGGTTGCCATAGGGGCTTGTTATTAATATATGTCTGTTTTTTTTATTGTGTAGAAAACTTGCATAAATACATGATGCATGTTGTGTATAAACAACAAAATGAGCGAAAATCTCTTAGAAAAATGCCCAAATATTTCCTATGCGCAAAATGATAATTGAGTTAGCGCGGATACTACTCTATGATTTATATGGCTTTAATCTAAGACCATTGGATTCTGCCCATAGACTGATTTGAAGCAGATCATCATTAATACGTTTAACTGTATCTTCAATTCAACCAAGATGTTCCGAAAGATACACTTCAACCTCATCTGCATGAAAATGAATCTGGTAATTTAAAACTATTGAAAATATATCATTAATAAATATCTCAAACAAAAGATGGCACAACGTGGAGCGCTAGAGAACGCTAATATGAACGCAAAAAAAAATATTCATTTATTTGACCGTGCAGAAATTACACCCAGACACATATCAATTATGGGAGCAAAGTTTACTAAAAGTTTACTAAAAACTTTAACCAAATTTCTAGAGTCTCGCTTCCGAACCAACTTATGGACTCTTCAACAAAATTAAGAATTCAGCACCAAAGCACGCACCAACAAAAAATTCCTCTTGCAGGCATTGCAAGGGTGACCATATCCTATTTCACTGTCCAACCTTTAGAAATATGAACACCCGACAACGATATGAAGTTGTTTCCAATAAGCATTTATGCAAAAAGTGCTTATCTCCCAACCACCCAACCTCAAATTGCACTAGCAATAAAAAGTGTTATCATTGCCAGAAAAATCATAACACATTGCTCCACTATGAGCAAAACGATTCGGTGACAGAATCACCTAATCAATCCTCCCAAAATTCCAATACGGAAACTGAACAAAGCACACCCACCTATGAAAATGATGAACAACAAGTTCAAAATTTTCTAACATCAAACCTGAAAAGAGCTCTTCTTTCCACAGCATTAATAGACTCTGGGTCACATGTGTCCATTATGACAGAAAAGGCTTTTAAGCTACTGCGACTTAAAGCATCTCCAACCACCCAAGAAATAATTGGACTTGGTACAACTCCCACCAATACAGCCAGCTACAGTCACAATTAATTTTTTACGCAACAATTTTAAAGTAGCAAGCAACATGCTCGTGATCAGAAAAATCACAGATGTGCTGCCAACTAAAGCAATTGAAGTGTCAAACTGGAGACACAATTATAACCTCCCGCTACCAAATTCTACCTTCGCAATCCCAGGAGAAATCGACATTCTTCTTGGAGCAGAGGTCTACGCCGCCATTATTAAAAATGGTATAAAAGGAGGATCTGGCAACTCTCCAACAGCCCAAAATGCAGAATTGGGCTGAATTCTGTTCGGAGCAGTACCAGAAGCAAAACGCACTACTACGACTGTGCCATCCACCTACACCACGACAAACGTTAAGTCAAACAATAAATTAAAAAGAGATTGGGCGCACACTATTACGCCAACATTCTTACAAAACGATCAACTCTACAAGGAAACAAGAAATGATCTATCCATCAAAAATCATAACGTCAAAGTATGCAACAAATTATAATTTCCTAACATCACAGTATCCACAGCGGTACCATTATCACAGTTAATGGATGTCCAGATTAAGCCACCGATCCAATCCAGAGATTCTTCAGCGATCAATGGTGAATTACCAACTCCAGGAATACCAGACGAAATGAAATGCCTAATAAGGGCAAGCCCGGACGTCATTCGGCTATTAAAAATATTAACCATCCTATTAGACAAAATAAAAAAATGCAAACAAATTCTTCCGGTGCACTTTCTGACGGCAGCATTCTAAAAATGACAAGAAAGGACGTATTCCACTTTAAACAAGACACAGTAAGTTAACTTAAAACACTTATATTTAAAAATATATATATATATATATATATACCACGGCAACCCATAATGTAGCCGAAACGTAGCGGTTCACGACGGCTATAAAAAGGCGACGAGCCACAGTAGAACCTCATTGCCGTCGCGCAACAAGCTGTAATAATTTTTCGACATCGCGTAACCTAAAGTTAATAATTATTCGAGCAATTAAAGTGTAAAGTGAATCAAAAACATAAATGAAACCTAGGCCATAATTAAAACCTGTACGTAAATGTTTTCAAATATCCCGGGATATCGGTTCGGTTTATAATTTCGGCATAATTCGTTTTGTTTCGTAAATCGCGTGTGTAGAACTCTGATTGATTGATTGATTGCAGAACCTTATTCTTGGTTCAGAATCTACTCTGAACACATGCTCCATCAGAATTTAATATTTCCTATCCTCTGCAAAAATTCATATTTTTGCTTCCATTGTATAGAAATTTAGTTCTATAATCATAGAAATTTAATTCTGTGAAACCTTTATCCCACACCTAAGTAGGAATTTACTCCTACTGCAGAAATTTATTTATGCTTTAATTTCATCCCACACCTAAGTAGGAATTTACTCCTACTGCAGAAATTTATTTATGCTTTAATTTCATCCCACACCTAAGTAGGAATTTACTCCTACTGCAGAAATTTACTTCTGGTTCACCTTTATCCCACATCTAAGCAAGATTTTACTCGTGCTGCAGAAATTTACTTCTGCTTCCGTCCACCCTACATCTAAGCAGGAATTTACTCCTGCTGCAGAGATTTACTTCTGCTTCATTCTATCCTTTATTTAAGCATGAATTTACTCGCAGAACCGTATTTCTGCCTAATTACTTAATTCTATTACTGCTACCGTGAATTAATTCATTAAGTTAATTGCGGATTCTTTTCTTTTTTCCATAAGTAAAGGAAGCAATCACACAGTGGCGGCACTGGATTGAATTGAAATGTTTTGAATTATATGAATTTAATTTAATTGGTGTTGTATGATATTTTCAAGAACTGAATTGAATTTGTGATATAGTTTTAAGCATATAAACTTAGTCCCTGGAGTAAGAGATGATCATTGAGTGTTCAAATGCCTTACTAAAATCAAGTAAAGTAAGAATGGTAGATTTATATTGATCACCCACTCCAAGCTGCCTTAAGTTAGGCCATAATTTTTTTGTCGGCTGTGAACAATCAAATTTGGAGCTGAAACATCTCCACTTAGCAGAGCGAATAGAAAATATTGTTAAATTGTTTGTTCTGGAATCATTTTATAGACAACATCACGTTGTTTTATTAAATTTATTATATAACTATCAAACCATAAACAGCCTTCACTTTTGATTTTTTTCAGCTTCACTGCACATACTTATCAAATAGATAAGTAAGATAGCTTTCAATATGCTCAACCTGCAGTTTAAAGTCACTTAAAGAATAAACAAAATAAAAATTCATCAAAAAGTACATCGTAATTAATATTGTAATTAGATGGTGGGCTAAAACTATATGTTAAAAAGAGCATGTCATGATCGGATGTCAGGCAATAATAGTTGATGATGGAAAAGTACATCGTCTTTGCAATTAACGATAAATAAGTCCAGTAAAAATGCTGACGATTGGGAAAGACGAGTTGGCTCAGTTATTGACTTCATGAAGTTAGATAGATGATAAAAGATCTCGAAGGACTCGAGCAGAGCGACTCGACTCAAAAGGATTTATATTAAAATGACCTCCCATAATAAAGACTCCTGGATTTTTGTATTCATTCTATCTCGACTCTATTGTAATTATCGCATTTTGTAAAATTAAAAGAAATGAGTGGTATTTTACCATATCCTACTAATAGAACAAAATCATTTGGCAAAATGCTACAGAACAGGATAAAACAATTCATGTTCAAGTTCAAATTCCATTTTCTCCATATAATTTGTATTCACCATGGCAAAACAGGGGCTTTGTTCCCAGCTTTTAGGTGTTCGACTTTGCTAACAGAATGCTTGCTGTGAATGATGAAATTGAACTCCGAGACAAAAATAACAGATTCTTTATACTTTCTCATAATTTTCTATTATTTATTTTTATGTTTAAAAAAAATTCTTGTACTATTACAAAATAATACAAAAATAAAACACTATAAGGGCCGTAAACACCAACGAAGATAATCCTAATTTCTGTGTAAAGATTATTCCTATCCGAGAATAATCCTGCTTGCTTTGGTCGTAAACACCAACTCGTGTAAACCAATGAGTTTTTTTCCTTATGTGGCATTACTTTCGGATGTTTTCGGTAGGTAGAAATAAAAAAGTATTATGTTTTAAAATAGGAAATATTGAATAAGCAGAACAAAATTAATGTAATTTTCAGTTTTCTTTTTTACATAATATTAAAACAAAAATTTTAGTAGAGAAAGAATTTAAGATCAATGTATCTAACCGAAATATCGTTGCCACGGAAACGTGCTATTCTTTGTTGCCTGCTGTAATTATCACTTAAATTCAAATTTCGCTCAGCCGTCACCAATTCGGAATAATCCTTGAATAGAAATTTTCCCGCGGAAAATCTCGGATAAAATATTACACCGGTGTAATACGATGGGATGGATCAAATCGCGAGTAATCTTGGTTTGTGTTTGTGGTTTTCACGTGAATATGGATTATCCTGGTTCGTGTTTACGGCCCTAACAGTACTACAAACCTAGACTACAACCAAAACTTTGACATTGTTCTGTTATAATGTGTCAACAGAAAACTCAGCTGATAGATTTGTCAAAGAATGAACTTTAGACGGATTAATTTACACTTTTGCAACACTTTGACTGCTCATTCACTTTATATTTTCATAAAACTAAACTTATTTATGTACATACCAATCTTCTGAATATCACGGGTGGTTTACCAATTACAATTCTTTTGATAAAAACTCCCATTGCCATAATAAACAAAAATATACCAACGCTGCAAACCGCCAAAATCACTGCAGGCCAGAAGAGAACTTGTATACTCAAGGTATATAGATTGTATACTGACTAATTAGGTCGGTTTGTAGTGATGCCAGATGGAAGATTTAGCTTCATTTGACAGATTTTACACTTAATAAATTGCAGATTTCTCCGTTAAAGTAAAGAATTTCCAAGCAAATTTTTAATATTCTTTTACTGCTTCAAACATCTACGTAGGGCGATTTGTTTCGCAAATTAATTTGAACAAAACAAAGTTTAAGAATAGACTCCCTTAAAAGAAAGTGTTTTTATCCAAAGATGTAATGAGAAAAAGTAACCAAAATTAGTTTAACTTAAAAATATCCACTTTAATGGTAAAAAAAAAGTTTAAAAAGGGTATATACGAACAAAATGATAGAACTATGGTGACTAATATTTGATACCTAAAATTTAAATGTACATAAATCATATTTTTAACATTTAAAAAATTTCCAGCGCAGTTGCGACAAATTAATAAAAAAATTTAATTTATAAAGCTAAAGGATTATAAAATTTATGTCTTTATAGGTATAAAAAAAAGTCAATTATGTCTTTCTAATAAATAATAAAATATTTTTAAACAAAAAATAAAAACCGACTTCAAAACTATAAACTAACACACTAAAGAGTTAAAAATGCTTGATTTGTCGTTACAGTAGATAAAGCAGACTCTTCTTGGGGACTTCATCTTTTCTTTAAATGAAAATCACAAAAATAAATTTTTTTTTGTTGAAACAAATAAAAGTAGAACACTAAACTAAAAAGTTTTTAATCGTTTAGAAATTACTGTTTATGCCTCTGCCCATTTATCAGTTATGTGAACCTGCACCAAACTCTCTCTCTCAACCACTAAAAATGGATCATCAACAAAACAACAATTTATTACGCGAGATATCGGGCTTATTATCATTCCTGTTTGCTATATTATTCTAAGGATTTTCTCTCTAAATGAATTCTTTATTTAGGTACTGTATGCTTGGTGGTACGAGTAGGTATACTAATGAACGCTGTTTTTATAGATAAGTACATATGTAAATTTAGCAGAAATAAACTTTTAGCGTTTATAATTTATAGTTTTCGTATTCCACCTTACAAAAATAGTCCCACATGAAATAAAAGGGTCTATGTTATGTGTATGTTAACTTCTCCGACTAGAAAAATTTGACAGTTGATGGATTTCCAAGTTGTCTGTTAACTTTTTTTTATTATCATCTAGTATTATCCTCTCTACCTATATAGAAAGAAAGTTTTTACTTGAATTTTACTCAAATATTTTTACACAAAATTAAACATATACCTATTATGTTAGTGTTACCGGGCTTTTAAATGAGATTTCCATTCAAATTTGTTCTATATTCTACGGTTGCAGGAAAATCGAGTTATTAGTTTCGAAATTCGGTCACCATTTATTATGCAGATGCTAATAGAGACCATAAATCGAAAGTGTTTTGTAATTCTCGCTTAATTATAATTCTTGATTAAATCAACAAAATATTGCTGTTTAATTATTAATAAATTTCCTTAAATTTTATCCTGACCAAAATTGATAGCGTTTTGTGATTTATCAATTCAAATTATTTGTTCAGCAATATTAATATACTCCCCCTCCCCCAAAACTACGGAAATGTTGAAGACGTAAATCCTATATACGTAAGTTCCTGAAACATTTAAACTGATATTGGCTCTTTTAAAGAACAATCAACAATTTTGAATACTTGAATATTAATTGTTTATATTACATTTTCATCTGTTACCAGTGTCCCTCCCGACAGTATTAAGTCAGCCGGCATTTCATAAAATTTCAGCCAATTATTCAACTCCTTTTCAGTGTTGAGTGAAGTTTTTGAAAAATCCCGCATTACTTATTGCCTTGCTTTTCCATTCTTTAACATAAACATTCCTCCCAATTCTGAGAAAAAAATCAAAATAAATAAATTAAATTAAAAAACATTCGGCCCGGGTGGGCTCGAACCATCAACCTTTCGGTTAACTGCTGAAATTTCAAATTTATTCTTCCCACTTTCGATTTAAGTAGAAAAGGAACCGTCAGGTGTTGATCGTGTATTTTTTGAGTGAAAACTTATTCGTGAGATGGTGAAAATATCTGAAAAGTATGAAAAAGTCTGCGAATGATTTTGGTTAAAATTCATAAAAAACAAAACAACTTTTTATAAACCATTGTTGCGTTCCTTTTCTCGTCCTGAATGAATGTAAATCGACAGAACGATTCCATAATTTAGTTCTGTACATATAGAAAAGAAACGAAAAAGAACCATTTCAAGTATTTGACATTTCTTCCATTTGAAAAAAGCAAATATAAATTCGTATAAATTGTTGTTTATTAAAAACAAAGTCATTTTCCAACAAAGAGAGCTTAACCTCAACTATATTACCATCCCAGCCAAAATGTAACCAACACATTAAGGAATGCAAATGAAAACAGTTCTGCCTGTATCCGGGAAAAACTCAGGTGCCTTAAAAACCATTCGTAGTCTGGAAAAAGCGAGAAGAGTTTGAAACTAAGTCATTCGGCCCGAGAAAAAGAACGACATGGATTGAAGCCGATTCATCTTAAATGAGAAGAGGAACGCAGCAAGTGACTTGCACAGAATCTCATATTTATACTTTTATCCACTCTTGTTAGAACATTTTAAATTAATTATTATTTAAATTTATAAAAAACTCATAAAATGATGGAAAATAATTCCACACAGGAAAAGTGGAAATTGATGAAAACGCATTGTTCTTGGAATGAGTTAGGGAACAAACCCTTTGTATTGTGCGTTAGTTGAATGTGAAAGCAGCGCAGCGAGCACGAGTCCTGATTTACTCGGGGACTTATATTTTAACCATCACGGATCGACGAGTTTCATTTTCATTATTTTAAAAATCTTGATACCGCACCGTTGGTTGTTTAATTAAGTGAAGAATAAAACAAATTCGATTATTCAATATTAGCGGCAAAAAAACGAAGGAACCTTTTTATACCCTAGATGATGAAATCATAGGGTATTCTTAGTTTGTCATTCCGTTTGTAACACATAGAAATAATTATAGTAGAACAAAACGGATTTAATATTAAAAGTTATTACGATTTTTGCATATCCGTCTGTCCGTCCGTCCTCACGATAACTCGAAAACGCATGTACTTAGAGCTCAAATTTTATACAAAACAAAAAGTAAATTTAAGTTCGAAATTGGAACAAATCGGGTAAATCCTTCGTAGGGTTGCCATACATAAATATCGCTTTTTATAATATATTTGGGCACTACCTGAGAATGCTTCAACGTAAAGCACAAATCTTGTACAGGGCGTGTTGATAAAAATAGTAAATATTATTTCAAAAATGGCCTAAATCGGGCAACCCCTTCTTGGTGTTGCCATATAAAGATTTAGGTTTTTAATGTATACTGTGAAAACGATCAGTCCTAGACGTTTTTATTGTACTGAAAAGTTCTTCAGATTATAAAATTATTCTCCAATTTCACATAATCATTTTTACTATCCGCCGAACCGTCCTAGAAATATATACGAATCAAACTTGGACAGAGAGGTAACAATACGAAATTACATACGGGCAGTCATCTAGGGTATCATAAGGATTGGTCTTAGACCAACTCCAATTTTTTACTTGTGTCTAATAGAAAATTATACTACATATTTTCTGTGTTTTTGCCCGTCCCTGCTCACATGCTGGAATCTTTTGGCTGCAAAAAGTAGGTATATGTCCTTCCAAAAATTATCTATGAACTGCCCAATAACTAGTTATAATTCGAAATTTAGTATTTTTATTGATTGCATGGCTATTGACATATCGTTCTTTTTAGAGGAAGATTTTGTCTTTCATCTCTGAAAACTTGCTGATGTCTTGATTTTAGGTGCTTGCAAGAATTTCCTTGGTTTAAGGTGGCAAGCTTTGCATCCAAACTGAGCAGAGGATGTTTTCTGAAATACTGCTGATACGAGTTGCCTCACCTGACTCAGCAATTGAGTTGATCTTTTGCTCTCTAATCATGCTCTGAATTCTGAAATGCCACTGCTTCAGTATGCTATATAATTTTTTCTAACAGCGAGGGTTTATATCATTTTATTTTTTACTGATTTTTCCTAACGATCTTTAAATTAATTTTAGATTATAAATCTCGATGTTGGCTTTTATATAAATTCAAACTCTAGATTTAAGAAATAAATTATTCTCGTCTGAAGCAAAAGGATTACTTTGCCATTTGCAACAGCTACGTCGACAATGAAATATTTTATCATTCTATTTATGATGAATTTTACTAGAAAAATTTTCTGATTTTAAGAATTCTTCATAGCCATTTATGAGGTTTTTGTATTGTAAAGTGATCTTCATATAAAAGCATGTCCAATGTACATATTTTAACAGCTTAATCAGTTATCCTTTATGTAAGTAGTCCCAAGTGACTTAAAATTTGTCCACAGCTGAAAGAGGGCTCTAAAGTATATAATAAAATTGTGAGTTAATTTTTCGACCTATTACCTTGGACAAGAGAAGGTTGTTTGGGAAATATAAATAAATTAAAAATAATTAAAAATAAGTCTTATATAATTTCTACTGAAAAAGTTTAAACATAAAAGCTATTAAAACTTAATTTATTAATAAATTATTTGACATTCACAAGCAGACAAGAAATTCAGCTACAATTTAGGTTTTGTGAAGCTATCGTTCCACGTTTTAAAGACTTTCCGCCAGAAGTCTATTCGTTCCTTTCCAGGATTTCGTTCCATACGGGAATTTTCATCGATTTCAAGGTAATCTAAGATAAATTCATCTTTGTCTCCGATTTTCTTAACAGATTCCCATTTAACATCTAGAGATTGATCATCTGGTGGCGTAGGATTTCTAAAAATATAAAAAAATAAAATTTTAAACGCACACCTGATGACAAAAATCTACTTCACTTACCCATATTTTGCAAAATTTGCCCACATTCGACTCATTTGCTTCACCATTTTTTCTTCCCTTGTACCAGGTCTTAAAGGTTCATCTCTGGCAGACATTTGAAAAAGATAAAATAGTTCATCACCATGACATGCACCCTTCAATTTTTGTAAGTTGAATAAAATTTTGAAAAGGTTGAGTTCACCATCAAAAGAAAACCGATAAAAATAAAGCTGAGATTTATGTTGCCTCCGGCTATGAATTTCTGCTGCAACATTCGAACCAATTATAAAATGATAATCGCTCAATAGATCGACCAATTCGTTGATGAACTTTTTACTTAATTTCTGTCCTTTGAAATAAAACTGCCGAATTTCCTCGGCAATTTTCTGACATTTCGGATCATCCGGTTCTATATTAATACTTCTAGGAATTAAACGAGCCAAGTCCTTATCCAATTCTTCTAATTTTTTTAGTGCTGTAGGTAACATCGTTATACCTTCCATTGATGTATATCCCATCATTACCGGAATTTCTATAGTATTTGGTTGCAAAAGAGTTTCGAGCGGTGCTTTTGAAATGATTGCATCCGAACTTCCACTTTCAATAGCTGGTTTAAAAGCCATCGGAAGACCCCGTCTCCTTTCATCTGCGGTCAGAACATTTAAAAAGTGCATAAAAAGTTTGAGCGGATCTTTTTCATTTCTTAAGAACTCTCCGATTTCTTTATCAGTTTTAGCTTTAGATCCCATCAGCTCAGCCAATTTTCGAGCTTTATAGAGAGGATCTTTCTGGATGACCCACTCCATCACAGCATTTCCACTTTGTATGATTGCTTTATGAAAATATTTTTTCGACTCAGGGAACATGGTATGCAAATGTACTGATGCTGCTCCTGCACTTTGCCCAAATAAAGTTATATTTGATGGATCGCCATTGAATTTTGTTATATTCTTGTTAACCCATTTTAAAGCTAACAGCTGTAAGGACACAGTAAAAACGTCTCTATTAGTGAATAGTGTACTTTACGGGTTTAAATATCATATCTTATCTAGTATTAAAAAGGAGAATTAAAAGTAGTCATGTAATTAGCACATTTTCAAATCACAGAGGGAGCAGTTATAATTAATGGCATTCTCTACCCGATAAATGCATGAGAACAAAAGCTTGCATTCACATCGTTTGTATCTAACTTATTGACATTAAGCCGATTAGGCATTGGTTCTACAAATGTCATCAAAGTACTGATCAAACTGTCTATTAGATAACGCTCGACTTACATTTCAGGTTTTCTACTCTTTATTAGTGTCCAAGTTCGTCTCCATTTATGTTTTGTGTTTTTTCTGTGAGCTGGCGATACTGTTGACATTTTGTTGTCATTGTAAGTCTATATAACACGAACGAAGGACTCGGATCTTTGGACTGGTGTCATTCCTATTATCCCTTCTTTTATTCTTTTGTGGATTAAGGATAAAGAAATCTAAATTTAATCCGAAGTCGATGCCGAGGATGACGATTTATAATGCAACCATGTAGCGCAGTCTAATTCATTACACTAACACAAAATACTCTATGCTATGTACTTGCTATGAATATTACCTATTACCAATGTTAGCAGCTGGAAAAGAGCACTTGCATATCTTCAAAAGAACATCGGATTAGTTTAAGATAGAAATAATGCAATCATTCATTGTTTTTTTGATTTGCTGATGTTTACTTAAATTTAGAAATTGCCAAGTTTTTTTTACGTTCATTAAAAAAAGAATAAGTTAATTGAATAGTTTAGCGTAAATAAGATTATGAAATTGTCACTAAGAAAATATCGCTTAAAATAAGGAAAAAAACGAAACAAGGAGATAAAAACAAATATGATAAAATAAATTAAATAATAAAGTAAAACAGTATAAATCGAAATAAATTAAATACCAAAATCCAATTTGTGAATTTAAATGCCTACGTATTTACAAGATTAAAACAACCCACAAAGTGTAAATAAATAAAACAATAAAGTGAAATATAATGCACCACACAAAAAAACAGACATATGCAAAAGCTGAAAACCAAATGATGAACGAAAGGATAAAATATAAATATTTTATAGGGCAGAGATAGTTTGCGAACGCAGTATTAACAAAAGCTATCGAATTTAATTCTAAAATATAAAATATCGTAAATATTGAAACGAAAGCAACTAAACAACCACTCGAATACAAAAGTGAGGCATATATGCAAGTGAGAATTGGATATCTGATTTTTTTTGCAATTGGATTTTGGTTTAAATGATCTAAAACGTGTAAAAAAAAAAACAAAAACAAAAACGGTTAATAAATTAGGTTGTGTCGATACCATTAAAAAAAGGCAAAGAAAGTAAGTAAAAATAAAAGTACTTTGGAATATCGGGGATTATATGGATAACGTGTCGGCAAGATGAGGCTACCAATGAGCTCCGAATAGACACAGAAAATATTTATGTAAAATAAAATTGGTCTGGTATAATTTGATTTGTGCTGGCTGAGGATAGGTGTGCTAATTAATGTTCTAGCTAGTATCAGAATCAATGTTTTTTAAAAGAGTATATATACATATTTTCGATTTTCTTAATTTTTTTTTGTTCGTGCGTTCCCAAAATTTTCTTTTCTTGTATCTTACTACATTTTGTGAATAAATATTCAACATATTTGTTAAATATAATTGAGTTGTGCTTATTTGGGTTGCGGCAGTTTTCAGGTTTTGTGATTTATCCTTCTTATACAAAAAACAATCACATGGCGCCCATACATAATTATCTTAACACCCACCCCGTCTCCTGAGCGAACGTAGCATCTTCTGTGTATTCTTTGTTAAATTCAGCACATTTTTGTAATGTTGTTTGCATCAGCTTCATACTATGCTTTAATAATATCCCATGAAACAATATCACCACTTAACAAAATGTTCGAGCAATATAAATCCAGTATAGGTTAACTTGTTAACTGACAGTAGAATTATAAAAATATTCCCTTTATTTTTCTTAAAATAAAAATTAATTTCGATTTAAACCATTTACGTACCTGATCTCTTAGGCCAGCATTTCCATGAATATCACCCTCTGGCAAGTAAAGAAATCCAAAAATACCCAACCTATAGTTTAGTGTTACAATGACAACATCTTCCTGCATAAGATATAAAGGTAGATGGCTAAAAATTTGAGAATTTTTTTACGTTAATTGCAAGATATTTAAATACATAATCATAGATGATCTTACAAATCACTATTTCCACTACCCATAACAAATGCACCACCATGTACCCACACCATAACAGGTAATGGTTTTCCAGAGTTTAATTTCGGTGTGTATACATTGAGAAATAAGCAATTTTCACCTCCGATTATTTCTCCAGTGAATGGATCTTTTTGAAAAGAGACGCCTCCTTCTTTGCTGCAGTCAATCGTTTCTTGATGGAACTTCTCTAAGGGCACCGGAGGCTTAAACAAAAAAACAAAGAAAAAATATAATTAAGCAAACAAAAAAGTTATGAGATTAAATTTATTACCTTAAAACGCAAATTTCCTATAGGTGGCACTGCATACGGTATGCCTTTAAACGAAAAATAAGCATTTCCATTTGGAAGACTAGATTGCGTTCCTAATACTGTTCCTTGATTAACAGTTATAGGTACTTTGATGGATGATGACATCTAAAGATTAAAAATACTCTCGTTAAGAATATTTAAAAAAAGCTTAATAAATAATTTTATAGAACATTGTGGTAACTTGTAAAATAAAATTAATTGGTTTAATAGTTGGATGCTTAATAGTTTGAAAGAATTTGTAGAGTGGTGCCAACCGTGTATAAACTACGTGTACCATGGGCTGATACACATTCGATACAAAAACCGGTTTTGCGTCGTGTCTAGTCACGAGTGTGCCACGGGACTAAGGCCGAAACACAATGATGCTGACACGACATTTACGACGACAAATTAAATGTTGACCTAATGGCAATACCATGTTGCTGTACAGAATGGCGCCGACCGATTTTGTCGCCGTAACCAGAGTTGGGAATAATTCAATTTTTGTCGTCGTTGTCGTCGTAATTTGATTTTGACAGTTCAGAGTAATTACCAAAAAACGTCTTTCAAGGAGCAATTAATTAATTTATTGAAGGAAATGAAGTATTTTTATGCCAAAAGAAATCCTCAATATCGAAATACATATTTAAAAGAAAAAAAAAGGAAAGAAATTAGAGAAAAGTTGAAAATAAGTGGTAGATGATATTTTGTAATCCACATAAACTCAGTGTTAATCATAGCTTATTACACTTTTACAACTTTTTTTTCATATCTTTCCCATACTGTTAATGAATTTCAACAAATAATTTTACCACCTACATATCTTGATATACGAACATAAGAATGTCGGTCGGTGTCATTGGGCGACATTTACGACGACTCACTCATTGAGTACCGTGCCGTGTCGGCATAATTGTGTTTCGGCCTTAAGCTGCATACACAACACGAACTAGCAAATTACCTAATTCTAATAAAATTTATAATTAGTGTATTAGCTGCATTCCTTAAGGAAATGAAATTCTTGGTAACATCCTTGCTCTTTAAGATAACTTAGTTTACAATCCTGGACCTTTTTCACATTTTATGATTCACAATCGCATGTATTTTCATTCAGATTAAAGTACCTATATGCAAGGGATAGTTTCAGATATTTTATTAGTTCAGTCAGATGAATGTATATGTATGGATATGTAAATTTGAAGGTCGATAAGTGTAAAATAAACGACTGAAAATATTTAAAAAGAGTCTTTTTCCGTCTGTGTAAGAAGCAACGTGGAATAAAGTGTATTTTAAATTTTGTAGTTGAGTTGAGTATTTTTCATATTTAATAGAATATAAATTACACAACGTAAATCAATCTTTTATGGAGAACTGTTAACCTTAAGGGTTAGATCATACAAGCATAAATTTCGGGATAAGTACTTATAACCGTGTTAAAAACCAAAAATCAGAACATTTCAGCTACAGGATATAAATTGCATATTGTGAACAATGCTCTTAAAAAAGTGTGTAATCAGATAAAAATTGAGGTTTAGCTATTGCTATAAAGCTATAAAAATATATAATCAGTTCAGCTCTTCAATAACAAAATATCAACTGAGTTAAATGAAATGAATGAACGGAAAACGAGTATTCAGAAATACTTTGAAACGTACCTACTTGGTAGCTAACGCTATTACCAGCAATTTTAGAGACCTTTAAAAACCTTCGTTTCAGGCATATTTCACCAACTTTACGCATACCTATTTTTTTGATAATGAACTAAATAGGACATAACTATTATGAATGCATGCATCCAATCGGCAAATTATGAACAACGTATGTACCGAACTCATTGAACTATAGAAAAAAACGAAGGGTTTTTTGGGCAATCCCTGTATTTTGTTCAGTATTTCGCCCACATTCTATATGCATTTAACGTTAATTAAAAAAAGAAAGTTAATTGAATAGTTTAGCGTACATAAGATTATGAAATTGTCACTAAAAAAATATCGCTTTTTATCCAGTTTAAGTTTCTTTCATTGCTCTTCGTATCTCTGTCATTGGTCTAAGATCAATTCTTATAATACCCTAGATGAATGCTCATATGAAACTTCGTATGGTCACTTCTCTGTGCAAGTATGATTTTTGAAGTGGTTTTTCGCATACATATATTTCTAGAACGGTTGCGTAGGACAGAAAAAAATTATTATAACCAATTTTATAGAATTTCGTATTCTGAAGAAGTTTTTCGTACAATAAAAATGTCTAGGACTGTTCGTTTTCACAGTATACGTAAAAAACCTAAATTATTATATGGCAACACCAAGAAGACGTTTCCCGATTTTGTATATTTTCGAAATTTTATTTGCTATTACTATGAGAACACCATGTAACAAATTTCAGCTCTCTATTTTAACGCGCTTTCAGGCAGTGTCCAAATATAGAGTGGAAAACCAAATTTTTGTATGGCAATCGCACGAAGGAGTTGTCCGATTTGTCTCATTTTCAAACTGAATTTTCCTTTTTTTTTTAAGTTCGTGTACAAAATTTCAGATCTTTAAGCATACGCGCTCTCGAGTTATCGTGCGCACAGACAGACAGACAGACGGACGGACATGCAAAAATCAAAATAACTTTTAATATTATGCGTGAGTATCCAATCCATTTGGATCTACCATCATTATTTCTGTGCGTTACAAACTGCATGACGGACAGAAAAGGGTGATGAATAACAAATATGATAAAAAATCTCCAAGTTTTCGTGAGAAGGCTTCTGTAGATTCAGAATGAAATCCTTCTAAATACTCAGTTTTGTGTGTTTGGGTATTATAAATTAGCTTTTCTTTTAAGGTTAGTTTTCTCTACAGATTTTTCCTCCTTGAAGATCTCAATTTCTCCATAAAAAGTGTAGGGCTTATCAATTTGCTCGTATTTTTATGATTTCAATTCGTCTTGTGCTCTTTTTGATTAACGCTTAGTTCAAATTTTGTGCACCAAGTCACCGTAATATATATTATTTAATGTGTACCCTGTAGGAGTTGTGAAATTATTTCTTCGAAGTAACTTGTATGCATTGTGGAAACAGCTGTTTATAAGCCACAGCTGTTGGGGTTTATTTGCTATTTTTGTTCTATTCAGTTGCACGCCAACAATAGCTGTGTTCTTTTGTGTTTGCAGAACAGAGTAGAACAAAATATACACAAAAGAACGCCTCATACATTTTCATAGAAAGATTTAAATGAAGCGAACAGTACAAATAGTTCACTTCAATCGACAGAACAATTTGTTCTCTCCAGTATATGGAAGTTCTAGAACAAGGTACACAAAAGAACACAGGTAATATCTCGTTTTTAGATGGCTTGGTGGATGAGCTAGTATGAGGAGTTGGTTAATGCTCATTTTAACAATGATAGAATTACTGGAATAATCCAACCTACTTCTGGCGATTTGTAGATTCAAATAAATTATCCTTCAGTTTCCTGAAATAAGTCTGGGTAACATGTAACTTAGTGTCGCAGATTAATGTCGCAGTATTCACCTCTACTAATCACGGAATTGTTTTTGTGTTTTTGTGTTTCTTTCAGCCTTTCCATAAGCCAAATTCTATAAGTATTATGATACGTTTTTGTGTCAAATTTCAATAGATCTAGACGACATTTTGATCGTAAACAAATTTAGGGATACACATGATGGAAAAAAACAAAGTTCTAAAATTGCTTTCGGAGCATTTTCAAGGAGGACAATAAATGGAATGAAAAACTTTTTCATTTATTTTTAAAGATTTTTAATTATATTTTAAATACAAGAGAAAAAGGCAACCGCCTCGTCTGGTTTTTGAAGCCAGGGCCTTCAGTTTTCCGGGTTACTACTCTTACCAATGAGCTAACGACACAGATGCCTTTCCCTCTTGTATTTCGGAATTTTTCTTAGCCCTTTAAGCCATAAATACATACTTTCAGCTGGTATTAACCAGTAACGATGAAAGCGCACTAATATTCAATTGTTGGAAATTTTTATTTAAATCTTGACCAATACGGCAATCGAACGAAAATAATAAAGAAGGATTTGTTGCCTCAGATTCGGAACAATAGCGAGAAAGCAGACCTGAGCATTTTTTATTTGAAATTATAAAAATATTTATTTCGAATAAAATATCAGGTCATGATATTTGAAATAATTAGTTGAAACCCAAGATTATTTCAATTAAATTTTATGATGTTATTTGAAATGAAATCTGAAATAATTATTTTAAATGAAATTTTGATTAACTTAATTTGAAATAACCAATTGAAATAAAATTGTGATTTGAATTATAATTTTGTAAATAAAAATGAAATGAAGTTTGGCTGTAAATTGATTTCAGTAGGAAATTCAATCACAAATAAATAATCTATCGTTTTATGTGAATGAGGTTTCTTTATTGGCAATTAATATAACATGCTCTTCAAAATGGTTATCTGACAGGCACCCAAATCTTGCAATGTTGAACATTGTCGCATAAGAAAAAAGTCTTTCTATGGGCGCAGAGAACGATAACGGAGTGTTGTATTTGAGAAATAAAATGCTTAATAATAGGATATTCTTCAAGCATCATAAGATTCTGTCGAGAGTCGCCGAAGTATCTGATAATGTAGACTAGAAAATATTAGCTTGAAAAAGTATTTTAAAACATACTTTAATGCTTCAAATTCAGCTGTTAACGTCACAGTCTCGTCAAAATTATCACCAAAGTAAAAATCATCGACTTGTTGTTGGTTTTTACATAGATCATAACCTTTACTGAATTATATGAATTACGTATACTTGTCTTTTTTTTTTATTATTAAGCCAAGCTCAGAAGATACCCTATGATGTCCAAAAGACAACATGGCAGGAAGGAGATAGGGATAGGATTATGGGTCTGAGGAAAGTGACGGAGGTGGCGATGTATGTCGTTATGCAGAAGGAAAGGCAGATGAAGACTGTTCCACAGTTCGGGATAAAAAAACATCACGGAATTTAACTGTACGGCCGAAAGTAATTGGAAGGGTGAAAAGATGTCCGCGGTCTGCAGCGCGAGTATATCGCGCAAGAATTATTCTAGAAGGGATCAGACTAAATATTTCATCAGAACATTGACCATGCATGTAGTGATAAAGGAGTTAATGACATCCAACATTGCGGCTCGAGCGAATCGATATGGCAAGTAATTGCCACATCGCCACTGAGCTTGAAGGCTCTCTTCTAGGCAATATCTAATGAAAATAAGGCTGTGCGACCAGCTCCTGATCATATATGAGAACTGTATTCCAATTGTATCATAACAACAATTTCTATGAAATAATAGAATTCAACAACATACCGATAATTTTTACTTTGTGGCCGAGATTGTCCCAGTCACACGTTGAAACCTTTAAGTGTGTTCTAAAATATTCAGTCAAGTTACTTTATTTAATACATATTCAGGTACGTTGGTTTCTCTCAGAGAGATCCTAAAATCTTACGATGACTTCAAATATCATGCATTATATTAAACATTGGAAGAATGATTGTTTAGTTTATTTCAAACAAAATTGCTCAGGCCTGTTATATTTAAAGAGATTTTTTATTTTATTTTAAATTATTTTTTATTGTAAATAACAATCTCATTTGAAGATGAATTAACTAGTTCTTTTAAATGCATTTTTTTTCAATTAATTTTTATTTAATTTTGAAATACTTAAAAATTATTTTAAATAATTAGTTAATTCATTTTGCCCTTTGAGTCGTTGTATCCATAAAGCTTTTTTCTTTCTCTTCCAGGCGCCCAGTGATAATATCAGCCACAACAAATAGCAGGGTACTTGTACTATGTATGTAGGTATAAAATATTTTTTAATTGTAATTGTCCCAATCGTGTAGCTATCTGTATAGCAGGTATTCGCATGAATTAAATAATATGGGAAGTCTACGAAAATCAAGGTAGAAAATGAGTTTTTAAGTGTACTCGTATAGGTATGCTTCTGTAATTTATCTTTAACTTTTCCCTGTAGATATCCGTCGTAAAAAACGAAGAACTACACTTTCGGTACAGTTTGCAGTATTGCAATTTATATACTTTCAGCGTTGATTTAAATATATGAACTTATTTTTTTGGGCAAATAAAACTTTTCCGAAGAATAAAATCATAATATACAGAGTTGACGTACGTACTTTTTATCTCTTCTGAACCCTAATATAAAAATAAAAAAAATCGTCTTTTATTATTCGTACCAAAATTGAGACATATAACTGAAAGCTTGAAACAGGTAGGCAATTTTAACTTTAATGTTTCACTCACCCATTCCTAAGAATGAGCAAGGAGCAGTGTAAACAAAACATGAAAATTGTTCATGAGGAGCCGGAGCTGTAAAATAAATAGCTCCGGCTCGCGAGCGAGAACGTTTCAAAATATTTTTTGGCTCCGGCTCGCGTACGAGAGCGTTTAAAAAATTTTTTTTTTTTGCAACCGGCTCGCGAGCGAGGAGCAGGAAGCCGAATCAGGAGCCGCTCGCGAGCGAGCATTTACTTACCCTGAAAAATAACAAGCTGTGTTTAATTTCCGAACTAATTTTATCTTTGATTTAAAATGTATTACTATATTCATTTGAAAAATTTTAACTGTTTATCGTTTTTAATATACTTCATAGTTTTTCATGGGATATTTTCGTTATTTACCGGATTTTCTGTTCTTCTCGAACAAGTGAACACTCGAAATAGTAAAGACCCCTGGATTTTTTTCATGCTATCGCGAATCTTTTGTAATTATCGCAATAATTTTGGAAAATTAAAAGCATGAGTGATTTTTTACCATATACTACTAATAAAACAAAAAATTTGGCAAAATGCAACAAAGCAGGATAGAACAAATAACGTTCAAATTCAAACCCATTTTCCCCACAACTTTGTATTCACCATGACAAAAGAGCTTTGTTCAAAGCTTTTAGGTGTTCGACTTTGCTAACGTTCGACTTTGCTAACAGAATGCTTATGTGAATGATGAATTTGAACTTTGGGACAAAAAAATAGATTCTTTACTCTTTCTCATAATTTCTATTATTTATTTTTATGTTTAAAACATTCTCGTACCATCACAATTATTAATAAAATATTAAAGCACTACACAAGTAAAAACCTAGGCTACAACCAAAACTTACCATTGACATTGTTCTGTTATACATTTTGTTTATGTCAACGGAATACTCAGCTGATAGATTTATGTCAAAGAATGAACTTTAGTCGGATTAGTTTACATTTTACAACACTTTGAATGCTTATTCACCTTCATATTTTCATAAAACCCAACTTATTTATGTACATACCAATCTTCTGAATATCACTGGTGGTCTACTAATTACATTTCTTATTATAAAGACTCCCATTCCCGTAAAAAACAAAAATATACTAACGCTGCAAACCGCCAAATATGACCTGTTCCTGCAGCCCTACAAAAGAGAACTGATATACCGACTGAATGACTGCTGTAGTGTATACTGAACTTGACGACGACGCAATCCGCTTTTCACTCAGTTGTATTGTAATTTAACTCTACTCTCACTTTTGAGAAAAAGGGCCAATTTGATGATTCAAAGATAATTCCAAAAAGAAATATATTTAGGATTATTCCAATTCTTTAATTAAAATTAATTTAACTCAGAAGTATTGCCTCTAATGAATCTATAAATCCCGAATAGCCAGATCACCACTGACTTATAACAGTGGATTGAGCGTATGGTCATTTTCCTATAAGAAGGAATGGCACAAGTTTTATAGTTTTCTCTTTCGCGCTATGGCAGAGTTGAAGCTACCAACCCAAAATATTGCTTACTGAACGTTTTCTTATACTATTTGATGTTTTTATGTTGGCTGCAGATTCAATCACCGCAGGAAGAATAGTAACGAACCCAAGGTGTATAGAAGACAACTTATTCCCATTACAATTTTGATACATCGCAGCTGATAGTCTGTGACGAACTTCAGTGAATGAATAAAAAAGTAAAGGAAATCTGATACAGAGTATTCTCTATTAAAGTTTTTCTAAAAAAATATTTCTTTTAAGTAATTAAGAGATTTCGAAAGTTTACTAGTGTATTTTAAATATCGAGTGTTATCGGTCAGAAATTTAATAGCGCCCTGAAATTAATTTCGAATTTCAATAATACAAATTGTTGTAAACATTAAAGAATTTTTTGAAATTGAAGAGAAATATTTTATTTGGTGTTCGAACATTTGCTTTTTGGGCAGGCCTGCTATTTATTATCTCAATTGCATTTGATTTTATTTATCGCACAAAGTGAAAACGTAATAATTATTGTTGTTAAAGCAATTTGAAATGAAAAGTATTAAAAATTTACTGAAATATATATTCTTATTTGTATATATAACGCAAAATAATATTTTATTTTTATTTTCCATTTTTTGTATAGTTCCAAGATGAGGAAAATTATGAAAACAGGGAAAGTCGTACGTATCGCAATTTGGACATGTTGTACTATGTTTCCATGCAGAGATCAATCCGAATTGGATCCGAATTAGCGCTCATGGAAACGAGAATTGAGTTGAGTTTCGTTCAATCCATATTAACTCCACGAAACCAGTCGAGTTGAGTTGGGTTTTGTGTAAGTATTAGTTAGATTAGTGCGGATGGGTAGCTTATTCAATACAAATCATTCATTTATTTTTTTCATTTATTTTTTTTTTTTTTTGCTCTTTTATTATTTCTTTTCTCTCTTTTTGGTACTTAATCCACCTTTTAATTCCTTTTTATTTTTTTTTTTTTATAATTAATAATATTTAAATGTTTATTATTTTGTTTCAATATTATAATGTAATCTTAGTTTCCTTAATTTGAATTATGAATTGTACCTTTTGTTTGTAATACACAGTGAACTATTAGTATGTTAAGCTTGTACTCCTAAAAGACTCTGTCTTAATGTACAAAGATGTTTTCAAGTGAATAAATTAAATTAAATTAAATTAAAATCCAGAAACTTTGTATGGAATATATTTATATGTCAACTCAATTCAAGCCGTTCATGGAAACAGCATCGAATTAACTCAGCCAGCAAAACTTAACGCTAACTCAATCCTAACTCAATTCTGGCTCATGGAAACATAGTAATGCTCTCATAGCTGGGATTGACAGGTATCTAAGAAAATGGACAAGGCGAAATTGAAGAAGTCTAAGATTAAGCCATTCTTAAAGATCCTAAACTATAATTACTTGATGCCTATACGCACTGACATATATAATATGGACTGACTACGTTAATGGAAATGCACTGCAAAAAGTGGGCTCACATTTATATTGCTGACTCTTTCGGTCTAAGCACCAAGTACCAACTGAACAGAACTGTAAACAAAAAATAAATAAATGGGTCTGTCGAAATAAATCTTTTTAAATTAATTATTTAGGGTTATTACTGATAAAATTGTTTTACCAAAGGCAATATATTCATAAGATACATATGAAGCAGAAGTTCGAAAAGTTTTATTATAATCACTTTTCGAGCTGCGCGCTTATTTTTTCAACTTCCCGCCAATGATTTTTTCAATGTTGGCACCGGCGTAAGAACTTTTATTGACATAAGCAATTGAGCCCACATGAAATAGAAAGTTAAGCAGTCCATATTATATATGTCAGTGCCTATACGTTACACGTAATAGTAAGCTTGCATGCAAGCCACACTGACATACTTCTTGCACGTGTAACTCTACTACCATGCTGGCAGTTCAGCTTTCAGCGAACTTGCATGATGAAAAACCATGGCAGCTGAGGTAATAGTAATTTGACATTATGCAGTTTTCAAGATGGCGGAAAAGAAATGCTTGAGAGAATTTGATATTTATGCTGGAAAAATGAGACTTTCTGGGATCCTTTGCATTACATCATTTACCAACACCTTTCTCTTAACTTTTTCTTGGGTTTTTATCATTCTGCTATTTCCTTTATTGCTATAATTTTCCAATATATGCATGACTTTACGCCTCAATGCCATTTTTTAAATCAACTTGCATGCAAGATGATAATACATCAACCGAACTGCCTTCTGCTGTCAACTTAAGAATCGCGTTGGAAGGCAGGCTTGCTTGCAAGCTGTACCATCTCGTGTAATCCCCGGGTTACACAATTCAAGATATCTGTCAAGGACCTGGAAAACAGAACATTTTCAGACCAGAGTAAAATTTGAACAGAAGTACAAGGCCGGTAAAAATAAATGGTTCTTCCAGAAGTTCCGTTTCTATGTGGTATCTCTAGATAATAGCGTGAACCATTTTTTAAGATCTTATTAAATTTAATAAAGGATATTGTAAAACATGAAGTACGTGTATTATTTCTGATTTTAGCAAGATGTATACGAAATTTATTTGAAAGAATTTGCATGTGGTAATTTATCCGTCTGCTAGTGTTTAACGAAGTCCAATGTAGTAAAAGCTCACTGGAACTATTTTCAAGAGAAAGGTAATATAAAGAAGAATGAAGAAATGCGGACATGCCGAACTGGGATATATCTACAAAAGAAGCCATATGCGAGTTTCCGAGAAAGTGTTTCAGGAAGTGTCTTAGCGTGTGGATATCCACTAAATAAGTAGGCTCTTTTGTATTAACAGTCGGAACTCTTCCCATTTTTTGTTTTTGTGCCGACGTACTGGGTAAGAATAGTCTACAATTTTCTGTACACTCGACGACACGTTCGATAGACCACTTGTTTCGGTAATTCGTTCCGTTTTTAGATAATTTTTCATTTGTTTCCAGTCAAATTTTTTTTTTCCTTTTCAGATGATTATAATTACACGGAATATTACTGGATTTCCTGTGTACTCCCTTTAAAACATAGTGTACACAGATATTGCAGATCGGAGGGCTTAGAATAATTGCCAGCATTGACGATAAATAAAAACTTGATTTAAAAATACAATCAGTTAATATATGTAAAAAAAAAATGGATAAAACATCATTTTGAGTGTATAATTACTGTTTTAATACCCACAATAAACGTTTATCACATAGAAATACCATGTTATCGCAATTCAGATAAAATAGGTACTGCAATTGAAATCATGTAGTTTAGAGTGCAATGAAGCTAACTAAAAGATAGATTGAAATGGAAAGCGGCACAATTCCTACTTCGTTGTTGTAAACTTCCATGATATGTTCAATAATTTCCCAATTTTTCCTTTATTAAATTCTTTACTAAAACTTAGTAAAATTTAAACGCACGTAAGTAATTTAATTTTCTTATTTATCTTTTTAATAAAACTTATAATACTACATTGTGGAATCATCATTTTCATCAGTCAGGGGAACTTTACTCCGTAGGTCTGTAGCGCTAGTGATAGATAGCATATAGCAATATGTGATGGCTTATAATTCAAAATTGCTGAATTATGGTAGAAGTCCTAGGAATAATGAAATCAAAATAATTTAAAAAAATGTTCAAAATGTGTCTTATGCTTGTTGTTTATGTTTTAGAACCATGTATGTACACATTATTACATAAATATATATTTCGGCAATTGGATTTGTTAAGTTACTTTCCATTTTATTTTACGTCTTTTATTTTATTAAAGTAGTTAGTCATCATTCAGCAATAAATTAGCAATACATTGAATTGATAAGTCATAGTCTATCATAAAAATTTTTCAACTTACATGGCAAACATCGCATTCAATCGTTATCAATAAATCGATAAGCGACCTCAATTGTTAGCATATCAGTAAAGTGTTGATTTAGTATTGATAGAGTAAGTAATAGTAAGGACTAGTCCTTCACTAAATGCTTATAGAGTAAAATAACATTACTAGTATTATTTTAAGCAAAAATAGCCAATATTGGAATAATCAACACAAAAATTTTATTTGTAAGTCTCTAATGTGCATGTCGATTGGTTAAACAGGAAGATGAGAAGGCCATTGTGTTCACCTTTCCAACTCTTTAAAGCGAGTAGATTTAAGACCCCGCGAGTAGATCTGTCCAGCTAGTGAGTCCAGTTGTGGTTTACCAAGGCATGTAAAGCAATCTTATCATCCTCCAGACACAGTATACAGGTACCCTGGTATCCCAATCATCATGAGCGCACTGATGAGCTCATGATGATTGGTTGGATGAATGTAATGCTGATTTTTGTTCTAGCACCGGGACTAAACTCATTTATATATTTCGCAATTCTGTGATTGCTCAACACCATACGTTAGATGCACTAGACATACAGATCAGTATCGATATAATTTATTGATGAGCTGATAGATGAGTTGGCAAAGAAACTCATCGAGGCACTCAGTATAAATCACTAGACTACAAAGTTATGTCAGTGAACAAAAAAGACATACGGAACTGTTTGTAAAGAGAGATAAAAAAAAAAGTGGATAATTTAAATGTAAAAACACGCACCTGTAGAAAAGCTGTAGCAGTTTTTGCAATCGGTAAGAATTCCACACATTCGATCCAAACCAACCTTGCAGAAATTTCATCTAGTAAAGCATATACTGTTGCGATCAAACGAAGTAACAATTTGTCGATTCTGGTGAAAACCCTACTGACGATACAAATAATAAAATAAAGGAATGCAGACACTTCCTTTCTTACGGGATATGATAGTTTTACCGTAGGGCATGGAGATGAGTTGGCGCTCCTAAGTAAATCTTACAATTTCAAGTGTGAGGTCAGAACCGAAATAATCGAAGATAAGTGCATACGCGTTTAGTTTTTTCAGAATTTTGAACAAAGTGGTACACGCGAGATATAAGTTGAATTGTGAATTGTGTGTAAAAATTTCGGGATTAAATAATAACATTAATTCAGGTGATAACATTGATGTAGCTAAAATTCAAGGCGCTGAGGGAACAAGTGAGAGTATGGCAAATACAAATAGTGCTAGTGGGGATAGAGTTACTGTCAGTGAAGTGGAACTCCTGCGCAGAGAAAAGAACTGCTAAGGAGAGAAAATGATTTATTAAGTCGAGAAAGTGCGAGCTCCCATAATAGTGCTACAGGAACATCAACTACCCATTTTTTAATGGGATTGAATGAACTAAGTTCTCTCATTCTTGAATTTAATCCAGATTTGGAACGTAGAATTACAGCAGTAGAGTGGATTGCTACAGTTGAGAATCTGATGTCTGTTTATGGCTGCGATGATCGATCTACATTATTTTATGCATCCTTACGCATGAGTGGAGCAGCTACATTCTGGCGGCAGAGCAAACAAAGATTGGATAATTCGGGGGAAGAATTTAAACGGGTTCTCCTGGTAAGCTTCCTAGATGCAAAAGATGATTCCTCTGTCTTGGTACAGATAATGGCAAGGAGAAAGGAACCAAACGAATGCGTGGAAAATTATTTTTATACTATTGCGGCCTTAGCAAAACGCATTAGCCTGCGACAATCAGCGACCATAAAATACATAATATCAGGTTTAGGAAATAGGAACATGATGAATGTGTTACTGGCATCCAATTGTAAAACATTGAATGACTTACTAATGCAAATCAAAACATATGAAGAGGTCCAAAGTCAGGAAATGCAGCTGAGTATGTTTTGAAGCCGTGAACAGAGACAAGGGGGGTAACACAAATACAAGTATACGCGCAATTTTTCCGTTAGAAGTACCCAAAGCTGCAAACAAATTTCATCCATATAGAAATAATGTAACGAAAGGGCAACAAACACAAAGTGATGGTGGAAATTTTAAAAACTCAAGTGCAAAGCTTTTTAGATGTCATCTTCCAGGACATTATGCAAATGTTTATCCATCTAATAGAACTTAAATAGACATAAATTCATTTTTATTATATAAATATACAAAAATTTATTAATACTTTACTGATGTCTTTTACTGTAAGTCAGTTAGGTGTGGTGGTTCAAGTGTCAATTTATATGGAAACCTCTTTAAGTAGAGGTTGTTGTATCGAGAAGCGTCGGTGGTACTGATTGCTCAATGGTCTAGGGCTGGTTTAGCGTGTGGTCATTTGTTGTGAACATCGGGTAAGAAACGCATTGGATTGGTATTGTAAAAGAGTGGAGTTATTGCAGTGCTTGATTTCTGAATGCAAATGCATTGGCTTCGTGTCGGAATGTATTTACGCCTATTATATATTGGTGATAAGTCCTTGGTTACTTTGATTTACCAGTTAACTGTTATGAGCCTTAGAGGCAGAATGCAATAGTTTTGTAATGTTTTGTGTTGAGTTTGTTCGGAAAAACTTCTGTTTGTATGAAATGCATTGGCTCAGTGTCGGAATGCATATATATTTTTTTATGAATTGCATTGGCTCAGTGTTGGAATGCATATGTTTTTTTTTATGAAATGCATTGGCTAAGTGTCGGAATGCATGGGCTTCTATGGGAACGTCCTGACGCATATTGCATAAAATTATGTACAGTAACTAGTATGAAGGTTAAGGCTTCCACCTCGTCACTGAGGACAGTGACTAGGAGGTTGGCCGAGTTGTTGCGATCAAACGAAGTAACAATTTGTCGATTCTGGTGAAAACCATCTGGCGACACAAATAATAAAATAAGGGAATGCAGACGCTTCCTTCTTTACGGCTGGACTAAATTAATTAATCTAATGCGTAGTGAAAGGTAACAGTGTCGGCATTGTCTCCTCTTCTTTATGGGTTGAATAGATTGGTGGAACTTGGAATTCTTGGTAATACGTAATGTAGGAAAATAGATATTAAGGTAAAGGTTCCTTGAAATGCACAATTCGGGAAATGATAGTTTTACCGCAGGGCATGGGGATGAGTTGATGCTCCTAAATAAATCTTACAATACTAAAACATAAAACACAATTATGGATATAGTAAATCTGAACGTACTTTATGTGGGTGTGTAAAATTAAATTCTAATTTTATCATTCTGGAAAGCAACAACTCAGCTTGAACGATAGCATCCCTCATGGACCAATATTCATCCCCTAATTCTATTCTTTTGAGCGTATTATGTGAAACATTAATCACATCACGGATTTTTACTGGATCGTCTTTTATTTTACCAGCCTAATATAGCGCAGGGGAGGCGATTAGTTGAAAATATTTAATTATAGTTAGTAACCGGTACAAATTGACACTTGCTGTATGCAAGTATATACTCACAAATTCATCATAATTGGAACTGTCCACTTGCTTGTAAAATTTATTAAAATTAACAGCTGCAAAAATCAATGGTTTTAAGTTAGCTTTATGACACATTTAAATAGGAGCCGGGCAGTAATTCCTTTACCACTCGTTTTCCTCATACAATTGAAGCAGGCTGATTATATAAATGAAATAAAAGTTTAAATCAATCAAGCTTAAGAAACCAAAACAAACGTATCAAAGCCACGGTAGTACAAACGCAAAAAATTTTAACACATCGCAGACTCGCAGCTGATAGTCTGTGACGTACTTCAACGAATGAAAAAAAAAAGGAAAAGAAAATTTAAGATAAATGGCGGAACGTGGTTCGAGTCGGGAATATCTTGTCTTCTCCATATACAGGGTGTTTCCCCTTAGGAGGTCCATAGAGCGGGAGGTGATAGTACTCACCTAGACGAACCAAAAATTGTATGGCAGGGGGGGGGGCAATATCAACCGTTTAGGAGTTACAGGGTGATTCATAAAAAAGCTAGGTTTTCACAAAACACCCTGTATCTTAAAAACTACAGGGCGTATGGTCACAGCACAGTTAAGGGCTCGCTGTATGCAGAACTTCATGGCCTTTCCAACGACAGCTCAACCAGCCCCGTACAGTTTTTACAGTTTTTATAAAACAAAGTTATGTTAATGACCTTTTTACAAAAATAATAGAGGTCAAAGTAAAAAAAAAGGAAAGAAAATCCGAAATTTTTAGTTTAGACCTTCATAACTTCTGAGGGGAGAGGGGTACGGGTCTGGCCATGAAGTTCTGCATACAGCGAGCCCTTAACTGTGACCATACACACTGTAGTTTTTAAGATACAGGGTGTTTTTTGAAAACCTAGCTGTTTTATGAATCACCCTGTAACTCCTAAACGGTTGATATTGCCCCCCCCCCCTTGCCATACAATTTTTGGTTCGTCTAGGTGAGTACTATCACCTCCCGCTCTATGGACCTCCTAAGGGGAAACACCCTGTATATGAGAGTTTATATCATTTTATTTATTACTGATTTCTCCTAACGATCTTTAAATTAATTTCAGATTAAAAATCTTTATGTTGGCAGTAAGATAAAGACTAATTCAACATTTAAAAAATACATGTTTCTGGTCTAAAGCAAAAGGATATCCTTTTACTTTGCCATTTTCAACAGCTACGTCGGCAATGAAACTTTTTATCATTCTACTTACGACGAATTTTACTAGAATACAATTTCTGATTTTAAGAATTCTTCATAGATTTTTATCAGGTGATCTTGATTAATATACATATATCTTAACAGCTTAATCAGATATATTTTTTATGTAAGTGAACCCAAGTGACTTAAAATTGTCCAAGGCTGCAAGAGGGCTGTGAAGTATATAATAGAATTGTGAGTAAAATTTTCGACGCATTACCTTGGACAAGAAGTAAAATGAAGTATGCTGTTCGGGATTAACTAGCAAGTATCTTGGTAGTGATATTAAATCGCAAAAGCGTATTTTTGTACTTTTACTATAACTGTCGAATTATCTTAATCAAAAATTAGTTATCAAAGAAAGGGAGAAGGAAAAAAAATCAAGTGCTTTCATGATCGAATCAGCTTAACCGTACCACACTTACCCTGCATAATCGAAAATAGGGCGATAAAATCTAAGCTTAAAGCATTTAAACTGATAATGTAATTAATTAACGTAATAATTGACATAATAATAATAATAATAAATAAAGACAAGCTCTTGAAATTGCCAACGTGGGATATGTTATGAGTGTGGTGTTTGGTTTTATACACCGCGAAAAAGGGATGTGTGGGCGTTAACTATGATTTACAAAAGCCGAATTAATCACAACCCAGTATTTGTATGGAAATATGGAAACACAACTCAAGTCCCACAGTTTAACTTTTTATGTTTGGTGTAATTACACAAATCAAATTTCACTTTTTATTTCTCTAGTAATTTTTTTACTTTATAACTCTCGAAACAATTATACACTAAAACTTAATTAATCCGACTCACTCTATTGGTAAAAAACTAGCTCTGCTAGCTCTCAAGTCTCAAAAGTAACTCAAGTTATTTTACTGCACACGATATTAATCAGTTTAGTAGGTCATTATTACGAAGGTAAGGCACTCTGCAATAAATTCTGATCAGCCATTAGGTAATTCTTTCTTTATGCTGACCGGGCATTGATCAATGCACGTAAAATGCTTTTATTTTATTTACATATGGATTAATATGTAACATTAAGAAGTTTTAGGAAAACGTTTTGATATTAATCATTGATAAATGATGAAACGATTATACAACATGAGTTTGCACTCATATCGCCCGACCTACGTGTATCGATTACAGGCATAAGCATTTAAATGCAAATATGCTCGCCCTGTAAAAACAAATAATTTTTCATTTCTTGTCATACAAAGTGTACAATTTGTACACTTTGTTTGCCACACAAACCGAACTGCTGACGGTGGGCATTATTGCCCGTCAGCGATAAGAAATACGATATTTCTTGCTAGAGGATACTTCCTCTGAATAATTTTTGTTTAATTATTAAATCAGCGCGCGAACATTTTTCCTCTGCGCATTTTTATCGCGAAACCACTGAATCAGCGAAATAACGAAGAAACGGCGTTGGTAGCGGGAAATATGTGTGGCGGCTAAAAAAGATCATCGAGGCAGTCTATCAGGAACCGGCGGGCGACCTTTTTCAAGAAGAAAAACTTTTGGGTTCGGTCCGTGCAAAATTTAATCATTTCTATTAAGAAATAAATTCAAAGATTATCAATAAAAGTTCTAAGTTAATTGTGCAAAACTGAATCACAAAGCATTATAATTAAAAAAAAAAAAAACAGCGACAAAAATCGAGGTGAAGAAGGATATTAGACCTAAAACTTTAAAAACCCCTATCACTATGGTCAAGAACCTGCGGGATGGAGGGAAAGCAATTCGCTCAACTGACATGGAGTCCAATGGGAAGCTAGTAGGAATTATCAGGGAGAAATTAAGTGACAAGTGCGAGATAATCATACCTAAATAAAGAAACCCAAGGCTAATTATCACTGGACTGGATAAAAAGTATGCTAATGAAGAGCTGAAGTCGGAGCTGTGCGAGCTCAATCACTTCATACACGAGGATATCCAACTTCATATTTTAACCAAAAGCAGGACGCTGTTACTAAAAAGTGGAAAGTTTCACCTGAAGTACCCTGTAAGTACTATGATAAACTAGTAAACAATTATATTAATATAAACTGGGCAACGCACTTCATTTTAGAAGATGAATTGGTCTCAAGGTGTTAAAATTGCCAAAAATATCATCATATGGCAAAGGATTGCAACAGTGACCCTGTATGTGCTTACCGCTCAGAAAAACACAAAACCCAGGAATGCACAGCTGGTCCAGAATTAAATAGATGTATCAACTGTATGAGACGGACCGCCAGAAAAAATCAACAAGTAGAGGCTATGAAGTGGACCTGATGCATAAGGCGGATAGTAAGAAATGTCCGGAATATTTGTTTCAAATTGAAAATATAAAGTTTACTAAAGTATTGTTTTATACATGATGAACTGTCTATTCCTAAATATAAGAAGCCTCAGAAATAAACTCGTAGAGTTGCAATTAATAATTACAGAAAATTTACAACTTCACGTTATTGTACTTAATGAAACATGGCTGTACCCCAACGAAACCAAATATTACGAACTAGATGGATAAGATTCATACTTCAACTGCAGGGAGGAAGCAAGAGTAGGAAGTACTGCAATTTACATCAAAAAAGGTATAAAGCATTCGGTAATAGAATTTAAAAGCGAGTATAATACAGTGTTAATCGAACTTACAAGTACACAGAATAAGAAAATTAAAATATTAACATTATATAAAAGCCCAGCTGATACCATTAATGATTTCCTCGAATATCTCGATGCCGAATTAGAAAGGCATAACAACCTCCTACTAATGGCGGACACAAATATCGACTTACTTAGTAATCAACAATGTGTGCTAAACTACATGTACTATTTAAATGGGTATAAAATAATTAACTGAATCAATACAAATAACGACACAAGATTAACGCCTGATTCGGCAACGATTATTGATCATGCATTAACCAACCTTGATGCCTCTAGCTTTGAAATAGGATTCAAAATTGAAGATATCCTATACTCGGATCACAGAATTTTGCACATAGGCATAAAAACGTGTATAACCTTGCAGGAACCAATGAGATATATATACAGGAAAAACAACGGTAGTGGAAAAATTTAGGAGAATGGTTCAGGAAAAAATTCGAGCTGCGCAGAACATGAGCATGGAGTCTTTAATGGGCTTCATAAAAACAGCTAAGACTGCAAGTTTAGTGATAACAAAAATTAGAACTCGCAGCAAAAATTGGATCACACCGGAAATATTTGAACTGATAAAAGTCAGGAACAAGTTTTACAAAAAGCAAGCCCATTGGATATGGAATTAACCAGAAATTACAAGACTTATAGCAAGATGGTCAATAAATCTTTAAAAACTGCCAAACAACGACACATTAACTTCAAACTTTAAAAGGCTGGAGGTAACTCCAGGAAATTATGGAAGGTTATAAATAATGATATATTGAATGAGAAGAAAAGGAATGATGTAGTTATTAATAAATTATGTTATAAAGGGAGAAAAGGGCTAAAAGCTACTGAAAACGCAAAAATCTTAAACACTTTCTACAATGAATTTAGCCAGATTCTATCCTCGCGGATTCCGTTTACTGAGCCAACTAGAAATACTATAAGTGAACTCTCTATGTATTTAACTCCAGTCACTTCACTGGAAGTTGAAAGTTTGATCAAGGTTTTAAAAAGAAACTCAGCCCCTGGTGAAGATGGCATAACAGCGGTAGATCTTCAAATGGTATCAGATTTAGTGAGGGACCCACTGAAGGATCTAATAAATCAAATTTTCGAAACTGGAAATAACCCAGACCGTCTCAAAAAAACTATAACTATACCAATATATAAAAGTGGAGAAAGAACCAATCCTGAAAATTACAGGGCTATTGCATTGACTAGCGTATTCAGCAAATTAATCGAAAAAATGATTGACAATTTTTTACTTAAGACTGGTGGTTTTGATAGGAATCAATTTGGTTTCCATACTATAAATCATCGTCTATTATTGCAATTTCTTGAGGAGAAAGGAGTACGTGGACTAGTCAATGACCTATTCAGATCTTACTTGACAAACAGAATTGTCAAAGTGAAAATTCAGGAGAAACTTAGCCTGCCTTTAATTGTCAAGGAAGGAGTACCCCAGGAATCTATACTAGGGCCACTGCTATATCTAATATATATAAGTAACATAAATAACGTGAAACTGAAAGCAGAGTACAGAATATTTGCGGACGACACCAATCTCTTATATAAAGCCTTTAATGGTGCCGATCTACAGGAAATAATGAACTCGGGCCTGAATAAATTTAAAAATTGGATAGATGGTAATAAACTACGGTTAATACCAGTAAAATTAAATATATAATATTCCAGCAAATAAACAAACCTGAAATACAGCTAAATGTAGAAGTGGGAGGCTTATCTCTGGAAAGGATAGATAGCATCAAATATCTAGGGCTCATCCATTGACAACAAATTCAATTGGGACAAACATATACAGCTAAGCCAAGACAAAAATACACCTTTAGTAGTAGCGTTGAGAAAATGTAGTAAACTGTCAAGACATACAGTGAATCTTATTTACGAAGCACATATATTGTCGAAAATCAGATATGGAATCTTAGCGTGGTCGTAACATAGTAAAAGTCAAAAGAACAATGAGTAAAGCGCTGAAAACCTTGTACAAATTACACTGGAGGACACCAACGAAAAGAGTATATGAGATATCCAATCGCTTCAACATCGAGCAAATAATTTATATGGAGAAGCTCAAATTCATTTTCAAAATACTACATGGACTCACGAAGCCAAACATAACATACCTCACTAACTCGGACGTTCATCCGTATAATACCAGAATAAGCAATCACTTGAGGATAGCTACTAATAGTAGTCTGAGGGTAGTTTAGGTATAGAAGGCATTAAATTGAAATTATATGTAACACTTGTAACTTGTTGCTTTGGTTAAATAATAAATATAATAATAATAATAATTAACAATCTACAAACAAATTAAAAATAGATCTTAAATAATTTCGACAGAAAAGTCATAAAATAAAAGCTATTAAAACTTTAAATTTTTGAATAAATTATTTCACTTTCACAAGCAGACAAGAAATTTAGCTACAAATTAGGCTTTGTAAAGCTATCGTTCCACATTTTAAAGACTTTCCGCCAGAAGTCTATTCGTTCCTTTCCAGGATTTCGTTCCATACGGGAATTTTCATCAATTTCAAGATAATCTAAGATAAATTCATCTTTGTCTCCAATTTTCTTAACAGGTTCCCATTTAAAATCTAAAGATTGATCATCCGGTGGCGTAGGATTTCTAGAAAAAAAAAAAACAATTTTAAATACATACCTGATGACAAAAATCAACTCCACTTACCCATATTTTGCAAAATTTGCCCACATGCGACTCATTTGTTTCACCATTTTTTCTTCCCTTGTACCAGGTTTTAAAGGTTCATCTCTGTCAGACATTTGAAAAATATAAAACAGTTCATCACCATGACATGCACCCTTTAATTTTTGAGAGTTAAAAAAAACTTTGAAAAGATTGAGTTCACCATCGAAAGAAAACCGATAAAAATAAAGCTGCGATTTATGTTGCCTCCGGCTATAAATTTCTGCTACAACATTCGAATCAATTACAATATAATAATCGCTCAATAGATCGACCAATTCGTTGATAAACTTTTTACTTAATTTCTGTCCTTTGAAATAAAACTGCCGAATTTCCTCGGCAATTTTCTGACATTTCGGATCATCCGGTTCTATATTAATACTTCTAGGAATCAAACAAGCCAAGTCCTTATTCAATTCTTTTAATTTTTTTAGTGCTGTAGGTAACATCGTTATACCTTCCATAGATGTATATCCTATCATTATCGGAATTTCTGTAGTATTTGGTTGCAAGAGTGTTTCGAGCGGTGCTTTTGAAATAATTGCATTTGAGCTTCTACTTTCAATAGCTGGTTTAAAAATCATTGGATCACTCCATCGCCTTTCATCTGCGGTCCGAACATTTAATATGTGCATAAAAAGTTTAAGTGGATCTTTTTCATTTCTTAAGAATTCTGCGACATCTTTATCGGTTTTAGCTTTAGATCCCATCAGCTCAGCCAATTTTCGAGCTTTATAGAGAGGATCTTTCTGGATGACCCAATCCATCACAGCATTTCCACTTTGTATGATTGCTTTATGAAAATATTTTTTCGCCTCAGGGAACATGGTATGCAAATGTACTGATGCTGCTCCTGCACTTTCCCCAAATAAAGTTATATTTAATGGATCTCCATTGAATTTTGTTATATTCTTGTTAACCCATTTTAAAGCTAAAAGCTGTAAGGACACAGTAAAAACGTCTCTATTAGTGAACAGTGTACTTTACGCATTTAAATTTCATATCTTAGGAGAATGAAAAGTAGTCATGTAATTAGCACATTTTCAAAGCACAGAAGGAGGAGTTATAATTACTGGCATTCTCTACCCGATAAATGCATGAGAACAAAAGCTTGCATTCACATCGTTCGTATCTAAATAACTGACATTAAGCTGATTGCGCATTAGCTATACAAATGTCATCAACGTTCTGATCAAAATGTGTACTATATAACGCTGGATTTCCATTTCTCAAACATTACTGGAAAACAGAAATATATTACAGATCGGTAAAGGCAGGAGACATCCACCCAAAATTTTATTGACTAAAATGTCAAAAATCTCACTAACTTCATGAAAAGCGGTATAAAGCTTTCATCTTCACTTTATCAAAATGTTAACTTGCCAATTGACAGTAGAATTATAAAAATATTCTGTCCCTTCTTCTTAAAATATAAATTGATTTACGTACCTGATCTCTTAGGCCAGCATTTCCATGAATATCACCATCTGGCAAGTGAAGGAATCCAAAAATACCCAGCCTATAGTTTAGTGTTACAATGACAATATCTTCCTGCATAAGATATAATGGTAAATAGCTACAAGTTCGATAAATTTTTTCATGTTAATTGCAAGATATTTAAATACATAATCATAGATGATCTTACAAATCACTATTTCCACTACCCATAACAAATGCTCCACCATGTACCCACACCATAACAGGTAATGGTTTTCCAGAGTTTAATTTCGGTGTGTATACATTGAGAAACAAGCAATCTTCACCCCCAATTATTTTTCCAGTGAATGGATCTTTTTGTAAACAGACGCCTCCTTCTTTGCTGCAGTCAATCGTTTTTTGATGGAATTTCTCTAAGGGCACTGGAGACTTAGCCAACAAAAACAAATAAAAAAATTTAGTTAAACAAAAAAAAAGCGACAATAATTTATTTATTACCTTAAAACGCAAGTTTCCTATAGGTGGCACTGCATATGGTATTCCTTTAAACGAAAAATAAGTATTTCCGTTTGGAAGAGTAGATTGCGTTCCTAATACTGTTCCCTGATTAAGAGTTATAGGTACTTTGATGGATGATGACTTCTGAAGATTAAAAACACTCTCGTTAAGAATATTTAAGAATTTACACAATATTAATAAACAATTTTATATAACATAGAGAGCTCTGAATTTGTGGTAACTGATAACAATCAAATAAAAAATAGTATGTCCTTGGTATATTGATGTCAATGAAGGATTTAAAATTTGGATGCTTAAGAATTTGAAAGAATTTGTAAACGAAAATCTTGCAGCATTAATCAATCTTTTGCGGGAAAACGTTAACACTTGAGGCAGATAATAGGCTGAATCTAAATGGACGTATAAGTTACAAAGTTAAGCAGATGTACCCAAAATAACAAGCGGACGAGCCTGTAAATAATAATAATAATGTTTTTATTCAGAAGCCATCTTGTACAAATATTTTATAGGCCCATTAACGCAATACAATTTTCATGTATTTGTTTTGTAGACAATTCAATTCATAAGTTCAAATTCAATTCATGTGCTCAAAATAATAGTAAACCAAACAAACAGAAACACTTTGTAACATTAATATGTAAAAAAAAAAAAAAGTGTTAACGGATAGAGAGCAGAGTAAAAAGATTTTCCAACAAAAACTGATTCGACACTGACTATTTTAGTCATCTGTCTATAACCTTTCTTTCAATTAATCTCTCCTAAAATAGGTATTTCCTTAAGGACGTATAGAACAAGGATACTCATAAGTAATTTAGCTTCAACTTAAACCACCCGATGCCTTTTAAGGGAAAAAGAAAAAGAGAACAAAATTACATTTAATTATTCGTCGTATTCATCAAATAGAAATTTTCGATATTCAAATGCACTACTAAAGATACTATACAAGGCTGTGTGATCCTTGCCATTCAACAGATTAATCACTTTATTCACAATTCACAAGAATTCTGATATCATTTAAATCAGCAAACTTGCATACCAACACACGTATATACTGTAAAATAAAAGCAAAAAAATGTGTATCATGTCTAAAGTCTCAAGTGACAATTTCGCAGCAACGCAGCCCAGCAACTGCACACGAGCAAAACACTACAGTCTCACATGATAAATTTTTTTTTTGTTAACCTGACCAGAAAATGCTTCAGAAGTCTAAATTATCAACGCCGCTGAAAATTGAACCAGCCAGAAACAACGGTACACGGGAGTATACTGAGCATTTGCCCTTGGTATGTCGACATGAACATCTATTTTTTTTTATACAAAAAAAAAATTGTTTGGATAGGCAACAAATTCCAGATTGGATAGAATTAATTTATAAACAATTTTTTTTCTTCTTTTTTTATACATATATACGGTTGCATTTCAAAGTGCAACTGCTATGCCAATTATTGTTGTCATACGCCTTTGAATGCCGTTCTTTGGTGCCGTGCGCAATACATGGCTATATAAATAACAGTTTGGTTTGACTCGATCTCTTTTGTGATTTGGCAGTGCAGTGATTAACTTGGCGATTTATTTCTCTAGTGTTAGATTCCTAGTATTTCTTCCCAGTGTTCTACATTTCATTAACATACAACTGCTTCATTTAATTTACTGCTAGAATAAAGATTTTTAGTCTGGATACCGACTGGATTAAGGATTTTATTTTGGATAGCAATTAAACTAAAGGTTCTTATTGTGGGTATCGACTGCAATAAGAATCAATTACTAACACAAAACACTTTATTTCGGATCTCGACTGTAATAAAGAGTGTTATTGCGGGTATCGACTGTAATAAGACAACTATTAATAAAACCAATTTGTTGCTGGTATCGACTGTAATAAAGAGTCTTACTGTGGGTATCGACTGTAGTAAAAGAATTACTAACAAAACACTTTATTGCGGGTCTCGACTGTAATAAAGATTATTATTACGGGTCTCGACTGTAATAATAAATTTACTAACAAACCACTTTATTGCGAGTAGCGACTGTAATAAAGAGTCTTATTGCGGGTATTGACTTTAATAAGACAATTACTAATACAAATACTTTATTCTGCGTATCGACTGAAATAAAGCATATCCTAATCCCTCCCAAACCTCAATTAAATCAAAGTCAAGTCAATCAGCTACCATATGTTGATCAGGTGAGTACCTACAAGTCAATTGCAACATTTTTATAAATCAAATTTATTTTCTAATCATTATTTAATATTGGTTTCAGCTTCTTATATTATAAAATATATATATATGTCTTATATTTATTAAGTTATAGTATTTATTGAACTTGAAACCTTTAGTGTGAAGGAGAAGTGTAGATTTAGTGAATAAACGAATAAAATCACTAGCCTTATACCAGTGGTATAATTTTCACCACACTCTTCATTTATTACATGTACGCTCTAACTACGGGCAGTATACATTTTATAGTCCTTCGCAACCAAATTTGAAGTCTAGTGGCTTATATTCTTAACCTTTCAAACATATCTGTACTTCAAAAATGTCTCGCTAACCAAGCCACTTCTGCTCAAATTTTTGAAAAATCGTTCAATAAATACAACAAATCTGATGTAGAAAAACGAACGAAAGGACTTATTTCTGAGCGATTAATCAATCTAAATGAAATTTGGTCAGATTACATGTCTGTTCATTATACAATTACCCAAGCTAGTCAGGTTTTGGAGGACAATGAACTTCAAAAATACGATTATTTTGCAAACGATCAATTCTCAAGCGTGGAAAATAAATGCTACACATTCCGCTGTATTCTCAGAGATGCACTATATGCATTTGAAGCAAAAGTAGATCAAGGCCAAACACGGAGAATGAATCTTCTTCGTTTTTGAGATTGTCTAGCATCACAATCCCAAAATTCTCAGGGTTGTATGAGTCATGGAGGTTGTTTCTTTTCCAGTCACTGGTGCATACAAATACTGCATTATCTCCGGTGCAGTAATTGCGTTATTTAAAATCAAATATCTATGGAGAAGCAGAACACTTGTTGCGCATGGAAAATACTGCTTAAAAGGTATGACAATATGCGAGTATTAATCAAAGCTCAACAAAAAATGCTGTTCAATCTACCTAAAGCGGCACAAGAGTCAGCCAAGGCAATAAAAGCTGTGCTAGACAAATCTTCCGAATGCATTTACGAACACGAAGCATTAGAAGTCCCAACGAAACACTGGGATACAATTCTAATTTATATGCTAGTGCAATGCTTTCCAGAAGAGACGCATCGCTTATGGGAACAAGAAGTGAATAGCACCTTAGAAGCTTTAAAAATCTTTCTAGAGACGAGATTCCGAGCTCTAGAAGCAATATCAGAAACAAAACCATATACTCAGTGAGTAAACCAGCCCAAATTCCAAGAGCATTCTCTCACCTTTCATCATCTGGTGACAGATGTATAATGTACAAAGAGCAACATCAAATATTCAAATATCCAAAATTTATTAAACAAGACGTAGATTCAAGATGTAAAATTGTCACGTCAAACAACTTGTGCATTAACTGCATTTCAAGAGGTCACAGCTCGAGGAGTTGCTCAGGCTTCACGCTTCACGCGAATCAATCAATACGAACTACACAAGCCTTGATTGCCAAAGCATTGCTGAAAGTTCCGTCAAAAAAGGGTACCATGTTTACTCTACGAGCCTTGATTGACTCAGGCTCCCAAGTCACGTTCATAATACAAGCCTCTGCACGCAAGCTGAAATTGGCTAGTATGAACACATCAATACAAACCACTGGCTTAGGAAAGTCAGAAGCTATGTATGTAAAAAAAAAAAAAGTAAAAATTGACATACATCTTATTCAATCACGAATAAGGTGACCACGATTGATGCTCTTGTTGTAAACACTACAACAGACATATTACCTCCGTCCACCATTCAAACAAGGAATGGGGTCATGTACGTGATCTACAACTCGCCGATCCATATTTTTTCAAACCAAGAAAAATCGACCTGCTCTTAAGAGCGGATGTATACGGAGAAATTCTCTTGGAAGGATTATGAAAAGATCCTCCAGGAACACCAATCGCGCAAAATAGTACGCTCGGTTGGATTCTTTTCGGGAATCTAAAAGGCACTTCCATAATCTCCAAATCCTCTGCGTTAACAATAAACGCTCATTACGAGGAAGAGTCTTCGCTGGATAAACTTCCGCGACAGTTTTGGGAAACCGAAGAATTTACTCCAGGAAAATAATTGTCTAAAGCAGACCGTGATTGTGAAGAATTTTATCAGAAAGCATTATCGAAACCTAAATGGCCGTTATGAAGTCCGTTTGCCCTTCATCAACGAAAGTCCCAGCTTAGGCGATTCTAGTGGAATGGCTGTTCGAAGATTTCACAGCTTAGAGTGGAACCTAGATCAAAATCGTGAGCTTAGTCAGAAATATAATGCCTGTATTAATGAGTATCAATCATTAGGGCACATGATAGCGGTTGATAAGGAAGTTAATAAAGATAAATGCTATTATCTTCCTCACCACGCCGTTATAAAGGATAGTACAACTACCAAAGTTCGAGTTGTTTTCGATGCTTCGGCTAAATCCACTAATGGAAGAAGTTTAAATGAACAATTGCATACGGGTCCAGTACTGTAATGTGAACTTTTCTCAACTTTACTTCGATGGCGAAAGTACAAATTCGCTATGTCAGCCGACATAGAGAAAATGTATAGAATGATAAACGTTCAACCTCCAGATCAAAATTATCAAAGGATAGTTTGGAGAAGCAATCCCAATGAAGCCATCAAAGATTTTAAATTAACTACGGTTACATCAACACCAGCTCCATATTTAGCAATTAAAACCCTTCAACAGATAGCCACTGATGAAGCTGCTAAATATTCTATAGCTTCCAAAATTTCACCACGGGATTTTTATGTTGATGATCTGCTCACTGGTGCAGATTCCATCGATGATGCATTGGAAATACAAGGGCAGCTTATCAATCTCTTGTCGTCAGCAGGATTCAATTTAAGGAAGTGGGTCAGCAATACACCGGATCTCTTATCAATCATCCCAGAAGAACATCGGAGGTACAACTTCCTTTACGGTTAGCAAATTATGAATCAATAAAAACCTTGGGCATTTATTGACATCCATGAACTGATCATTTCACTTTGCAATATAGACAGGTTGCAGATCGCATTTCTACAAAACCTTCAGTTTTTTCAGAAATTGCTACATTTTTTTATCCATTTGGTTTGATTTCTCCAATCATAGTCACAGCTAAGATTCTGTGGTGGATATTCACCACCAGTGAGAAATAAAATCAAATACATGGATTTTCCGATGCATCCAACCAAGCTTATTCGGCTGCCATGTACATTACGGCCATTGATCATGAAGGAAACTTCCATGTCAATCTACTAATGGCAAAATCTAAAATAGCACCTATTAAACCTGTTACGCTTCCTTGCTTCGAGTTGTGTGGCGCTGTGCTTTTAGCTTGGCTATTTAAACGTGTGAAAGAAGATCTAAAACTTGACAAAGTTCCCATATTCGCTTGGACGGACTCCTCGATTGTCTTAGCCTGGATTCGAAATCATCCTAATAAATATAAAACTTATGTAGCGAACAGGATTGCCGATATTCAAAACTTAATTGATATTCATTCATGGCTTCATGTGCGGTCTGTTGAAAACCCGGCTGATTGTAATTCCAGGGGTATTGAACCTGCATCGTTAAGTTCCTACAGAATCTGGTGGCATGGACTTCAGGGGCTATTAAACATCGAATTTAACATCGAATCTGACCAAAAGCGAGTAAGCTGTGTAACTACAACTCATTCAGACATCCATAAGTTACTCAACAAATTCTCGACCTTTGCCAAGCTGCAACGAATCACATATTGCCTAAGATTCATTAACCACTGCCGCAAGAAAACTCCTAACACAATCAATGATCAGCATAATAGTTCAATGCTACTTAAGTCTGCTGAATTATCTCAAGCGAAACACCTGCTCATTAAGATAGCTCAAAGGATTGCCTTAGAGAGTGAAATTAAACAATTAAAAGCAGGCATTTTACTTTATGCCAAAAGTAAAATTTCTCTTTGAACCCATTTTTACATGATCAGGAATTATTGCATGTGGGCGGCCGACTACAAGACGCTAATATTCCCATCAAATTCGGCCAATTTCACAGTGGGGCTTTATCGTAGGAAAATCGGGGCTGAAACTAAAGGGCTAAGATTGCTATAGATAATATTTTTATTTTTACATTATACATGATTCTGTAATTGTCATCCTAGTCCTAAGCCTAAGTTGGGCTTTAAGTCAGCCATTGTAATGCTTAGCACCTAATGGTTGTTAAGTACGGTACCTTATGTTATTTATCATAAACCTGAACTTCAAATCATATAAATATCTTACTAACATCTCTATGTTGCTGCGTTCTTTTTCTCGTTCTGAATAAATCTGTATAAATCGACAGAACGATGTCATAATTTAGTTCTGCGCTCATAAAAAAGGAACGAAACAGAACCATTTCAAGTGTTTGACATTTCTTCCATTAGATAAAAGCAAATGAAGCAAATATAAATTCGTAAAAGTTGGGGTATTTTATTGGGTTGTTTTTTTTGTCATATGAATGTAAAACATATTAAGATTATTGTATTAAAAGCCGATTGGAGTAGAACTACCGGAGATATGGAGTTGTAAGTATCCGTCATGGCAGTGGGAATTCTTAGCAGTTGCTTCTTCCCTTCTTCAGAATATGAAATCCTATGAAATTGGTTATAATCATTTTTATTGTTCGACGACCAATGTAGAAATATATGCGAAAAACCACTTCAAAAATCAAACTGTTACGGAGGGGTGACCATACTATTCATATAGGGTATCATAAGAATTGGCCTCAGACCAATTTTAGCTTTTTCACTTGTTAAGAATCGATTTGCATCAATTCTCTTCTTGTGCTCTCTCTTGGATTAACGCTGAGTTCAATTTCTATTCACCAACTCGTTACCATATTTATTTTGCACCCTTTACGAAATAGTTCTGAAATTATTTCTTCGAATTGACGTCTGAGTAACTTGTATGGTACTACAATCAGTGATGGGACTTTGCAACAATAGTAGCAAATTTGCTAACTTGCTAACTTAAAACCAAATTTGCTAACTTTTCAGTTTCTCCCATAAATATTAAACAAACAAACAAATTTAAAAATATTTCTATAAAAAAACTTACTGTGAATGTTGATGTTTCAGATTTCTTCCGATTTTTTTATTCATTTAAGAGAGCAATTGTGGAAAAATTGTGGAATAAGAACGCGACGCAAACTCGATACGATAAATACATCCGAGTCGTCAAAGTGGGTCATTTTCAATATCTAGGTAGTAGGTAGTCAAAAGCTGACTTCCCCAAGAGATATCGTTTTTTACACAAATCCTTATCTCACACATGTTCGCAAACAACAAACAAACAAAAACAGGGTTTTACCTGTTCTAGATAAACCGAAACGTACAGTCTTAGTTTTGTGCCTGCATTCAATGGTTATTGTGTTAAGTTTTATGAAAATTTTGATGGATTATGAATATAGTGGTACAGATACGATTCCCTTCGCTAATATTTTTTTCAGATTATTAATTATTTAATGTATACATGTACAGAAGAGATAAGCATTACAAACACCAGCGTGTTTTATTTTAGATATGTGTTAGTTTTAAAAAACTGCTGTTTTACTTTTCATTTTCTATTTAAAAATTCAACTGATTTTGTGTAGTGTATTTGTTATTAATTAAATAAATGTTAACACTTTTTGTTTGCGGAAATGTGCAGATACAATAAGCATTTTTGTTAAATAAAGAGTGAAATTTTTTAGCTCAGACTTAAACGCTTTAGGAACAAACTTCTGCTTCAGCAGAGAAAGCGACCTCTCTGTTCAATAACAAAACAATGTTGCCAGCATAAATGTACAATAATTAACAATTTTAATTATTGTAGGAAGACAATTAGTGGTTTTTCGGAGATAGATTTTTGAGAAGTTAAGAGAAGTTGGGGTTCCAGGAAATAATACTTGAATATTTAAAGAAGAACTGGTAATTGGAAAATTCGTCAACAATAATGGAAAATATTTTGGTTCGTACTATATCTTCATTCTCAATTGCACTGAGTCAGAGCTGGAAAAAAATTCAGCAGAGTTATAAATATGTATTTTCTATACCAAGAAAGATTTGTGGCTCAACCACGACATTAAAATTGACAATGCAGATTTACCAAGTATCGGCAGAATAACCGAGGGAAAGAAGAAACCTGGACGACCTGCAAAAGAGTTCTTATTAAGTGGTCCTAAAGCAAAACGACGAAAGGTGCAGAAATTAATTTCTGGCATAGTGTAAGCGAAATATGTTATTCTGCTGAGAATCCGGTAAAAGAGATGCTCCAAAAGTTTTTAAAGGCGTGACATTCTCCCAATAGACCAATGCGCAATATCCACAATTTAGGAGTTACAGGGTAATTAAGAAAAAAATATAGTTTTTCAACAAAACACCCTGTATCTTAAAAGCTACACGAGTGTATGGCCACACTTAAGAGTTTATTGCATGCAGAACTGTATGGCCTTTCCAACGACTGTTCAACCAGCCCCCTACCCCTCTCCCCTCAAGAATTATGGTTGTCTAAACTAAAAAAATTGGGATTTTCTTACGTTTTTTTTTAATTTAACCTCTATTATTTTTGCAAAAAGGTCGCTAACATAACTTTTTTTTATAAAAACTGTAAACTGTAGACTATCCTCTTTAATATGATTAATGTGTTAACTGTAGCTCTTTAAGAGTTATTAGCTCTAAACCTATTCTCAAACCTATTTTCTAACTTATTCTCAACGATAATTTATTCCCTAGCACGTCATTTTAAAAATCTTAACATTTCTACCCCATTCTATGCACAAACTTCAACCTTTAGGCGTTGGAGTATTTTATCATTTTAAAAATGCATATTCCGCAGTTGACTCACGGATGATTTGCAATCCTGGCAAATCATTTTCAATATACGAGGTAGCATCGTGTGTAGGAATTGCTTTTCAAAAAGCAATGACTACAGGGTGTTTCCCCTTAGGAGGTCCATAGAGCGGGAGGTGATAGTACTCACCTAGACGAACCAAAAATTGTATGGCAGGGGGGGGGGCAATATCAACCGTTTAGGAGTTACAGGGTGATTCATAAAAAAAGCTAGGTTTTCACAAAACACCCTGTATCTTAAAAACTACAGGGCGTATGGTCACAGTTAAGGGCTCACTGTATGCAGAACTTCATGGCCTTTCCAAAGACAGATCAACCAGCCCCGTACCCCTCTCCCCTCAGAAGTTATGAAGGTCTAAACTAAAAATTTCGGATTTTCTTTCCTTTTTTTTTACTTTGACCTCTATTATTTTTGCAAAAAGGTCCTTAACATAACTTTTTTTATAAAAACTGTAAACTGTAGAGCCTCCTCTTTAATTTGACCTACTATACCCTATGTGCTATCTGTATCCGTTAAAGAGTTATTAGCTAGTTTTTAAGATACAGGGTGTTTTGTGAAGACCTAGCTTTTTTTATGAATCACCCTGTAACTCCTAAACGGTTGATATTGCCCCCCCCCCCTGCCATACAATTTTTGGTTCGTCTAGGTGAGTACTATCACCTCCCGCTCTATGGACCTCCTAAGGGGAAACACCCTGTATATCAAATTCAAACGTGTACCTCTGATCCTTCAACATCTACAGGATTTAAAAGTCCAGAAGTATTCAGGGGATATCCAAAAGCTGGTCCTACGGAAAATACGCGAAGCAGAAAAAGAGGAAGATATATAATTGCAACAGATACTCCAGAAAAGATGGAATTGAAAATCGAACCTCAAATGCATTAAAAAAAATACCTGTGCAAACTAAGAGGAAAATTTTAATTGAGTCAAGCAGCGATGAAGAGTGCAAAATGGAAAATTTGTCAGCAGAATAGTTAGATTCTGACTCTGATTTTGTTCAATTAAATGAAGAAATGTTACAAAATTTTAACAGGGCACGAAGGGGTATATGTGTTAGTAACATTTAAAACCCAAAGTAAAACGCCAGTTTCTTATATTGGAAAATCTATCAGCAATGCGACGAAAATGGAAATATCGACGTCAGCTTTCTGCGAAAAAAAGGGAATTTTTTATTGTGCCTGTTCCCGATTTACAAGTAGATGTGCGTGATATTGCAAGGATCATGCCTTCACCTGTCATTTCTGGAACAAAAAGGCAGCAGTCTCAGTATAAATTTCTGTATCATTTGCATCATTAAATATGCGATAAAAACTACGAGTGGTCTCAAAAAAAAGGATGTTTTTTGTTTATTAACTAGAACTGTATTAATTTTTTTATATGTTTTTTGTTTATATTTTGTTAGAAATGAATTGCTTTTAATTGTTACGTTTTTTGTACCTTTTATAATATTATTAAAGATTAATAATTTATAACTTTTGTTTTTTTCACGTTATTCCCTTGACACATTCCTACACAGGCATTGACCCATTCCTACCCTTACTAGATAGATAAGTATGTCTTGTAGTGAGTAGTCGCATTAAAGTTAAGCTCTACAATTTTCCACCGGCTTTCCTGCGTCAATCTCGAAATAGTTATTTCTAGTGGTTATTTTCTTATTTGCTGAGGACTCGGTGCCATATTGCGAACTATAATTCTCAGAGTTGGATTTTGTTTTTTGTGTGAATAATTTTTACATTTTCGCAGTTTTGTGGTGCAAAATAAGTGCATATTTAACACACATACCAAAAACTATGGGTGGTGGTAAACCTGACAGGAGTAACTTCTCTTCTAAAAGAGTACAGCAGATCTCACCTAGACAGACAAGAAATCAACATGCTGAGAAAACCAACAACAAGGTGAAAAGTGGCGCCAGTGCTTCTACCTCGTCTACTCCTGCCCGCGCAACCTCTATAAATTGTGGCGATAGCTTTGAATTGCTGGAAAAGAAGCTATTAAAAAACATTTCTCAAGTCATAAATGACAGGTTCGATGAGATGGAGGAATATATTGCCAATACATTCACTGAGATTGTGGGATCTTTCAATAGTGAAGTCAGCAAACTGCAAGGTATTTGCGATGATCTGCAGCTCGAGGTAGCTGTGTTGAGGGACTCAGTCGAACATCTTCGGAGGCAGCAGCGACTTAGTGACGTTATCATCACTGGGGTTCCATTTGCTCGAAAAGAAGAGCCGCTACAGATAGCTGATAGAATTGCTGAAGTTGCTGGGGTCCGCTTGCCCATGCCAACATTTGCTTTCCGAAATAAAAACAACAAATCGGGAGAGCGCCCTATTATTGTCAAGTTCCCCTCTGTTAACGATCAGAGACTGTCGCAGTGTGGGACCGATCAAATTGGGCCAAATTTCCTCTAGTTTCTCGTCTAATGGCAATGTGGGAGTCTATGAAAGTCTTACCAAATACAATCATCGTATACTGCGTGAAGCTCTCATTTTAAGGAGAGAGAAACATCTACACTCTGTTGTTACTCGGAATGGATTAGTGCATGTGCGGGTTAGTGCTGAGGATGGATGGTTGAAGATCAGTGACAATGAAATGTTAAGCCAGTTCCGCACCGATGATGCTGCTCCCATGCCAGAGATAGGAGCTAATGCTGATACTAATGCTAAAGATGTTATCGGGAATGACGCTACAGCTGTAACCAACGATGATTGAGTTTAACTTCGACATCATAATGAAAGTTGTATCTGTATTTTTGCGTTTATTTTTATTTTCTCTTTTCTTTAAATATTTAATTACTTTTATCTCTGTTAGTAGTTCACGTTATTTTATCATATTTTTCTTTTTTCTTGTAATTCGTCCATTTTTTATGCTTTTAATACTTGTACATGGCTTTAATTGTTATGATAGTATAGGTGCCACACTGTGTTCTTCTTGTCAGCCTGAGAGTGCCAAGCGTAGTATTTGTTTAGTTAACGCTGAATAGCGATAATTGGAGCAGCTTGAGCCGAACTGGGGTGTTATTAAATATATTAAGTAAACGTCAAAAAGGCCTCAATTTGTGCTACTTAAACGCCCGCAGTATTAGGAATAAAATAGATGACATCAGGATTATCCTCGAAAATACTAGCCTAGATGTGTTGTGTATGAGTGAGACGTGGTTGAATAGTAGTATTCCTTCGAATTATGTTGCTTTACCTGAATTTAATTTATATCGTTGCGACCGTGTTGATCGTGTTGGTGGTGGTGTATCTATTTATGTGAAGAAATTTTTCAAATCAAAATTAGTAAAAATATCGTCTTCTGCGTCTTGCATTAATCTTGTATGTGGGGAAATTTGTAATAGTCATGACCAAAAGTGCCTTATTGTTTGTGTGTATAGTCCTCCCAACTGTTTCTCTCCTGATAAAACTAGTGAGGTAGAAAATATTTTAATGGACATGTCTCAGAGATATAACGATGTGATTGTTTGTGGTGACTTTAATGTCAACGTTCAGCTGACTGGATATATTAACACTCACTTGCATTCTGTTATCCAACGATCGGACTTACACATTATCAATTCTTTGCCCACATATCATAATGCACTTTCACCATCTGTATTGGATTTGATTTTAACCACCAATCATAACAAGGTGCTTTTCAACAATCAAATTGATCCTCCAAGTATCTTCGACCACGACATATTGTTTATCTGCTATAATTTTACCACGGACGGCAGTACTCCAACAAACTGCATCTCTTTCCGTAATTATGATAGCATTAACTCTGGTGCGCTACTTGAAAGGTACAATAGTCTCCCATGGGATAAGATATATTATACTATGAACATTGACGATAAGTTTGATTTATTTTATCTATTTATAAATTTGCTACATGATGAGTTTGATCCACTTCGTACCAAGATTGCTAGACCTAATGCTATACCTTGGTTCTCGTCAGAGATTCATGATCTAATAAATGAACGCGAATATCTATATCGTCGTTACAAGAGGCTTAGAACGAATAATTCAAGATTGGCTTACAAAAAAGTACGAAACCTTGTAAATTCCAAGATCAATATTGCAAAACGCGCATATTTTGGTCAAATATTTAATAATAGTTTACCGCCTAAGACACTGTGGAAAAATCTTAAAACACACGGTGTTCATGCAAAAGCAGATTCTCGCTGTGATTTGGAGCCTGATTCTCTAAATCTGCACTTTAGTTCTGTTCAAAGCAATGCAATGCTATAGGTGGAACTCACTCTTTCTTATCCAATTTTAATTTTAATGAAAGTTCTGATGGATTTGCATTTCGCTGTGCTGATCAAAATGATATTCTGGTGGCGATGTGTAGCATAAAATCACATGCTGTTGGTCCTGATGGGATTCCACCACCCAAATTCATAAAATTACTATTGCCGAATGTTTTACCTGTCATATCCCACTTACTTAATCATATATTCATTTCCTCCACTTTCCCAGCTATGTGGAAACATGCCCTTGTTATTCCCGTTCCCAAAAAGCCCTGTCCTTCTACTCCCTCTGATTTTAGACCTATCAGCATATTATGTTACCTTTCAAAAGTTTTCGAAAAACTTTTAAGTAATCAACTTCTCAGTTATTTGAATCAGTACTCATACCTTACACAATGGCAGTCGGGATACCGCCGAAATCATTCATGCGAGACTGCCCTAGTAAAAGTCACTACAGATTTGAGATTCGCTTTGGACCGAAAAGAGATTTGTTACCTAGTTCTTCTTGATTTTTCTAAAGCTTTCGATAGTCTTAATCACGAAATGCTGCTAGATAAATTATATTCTAAATTTGGAATGTCATCATCTGCTATCAGGCTCATTCATAGTTTCCTTTCTGACAGGACACAACAAGTAAAATCTGCCGACCGATTATCAAAGACCGCCAGAATACTTTGCGGTGTTCCCCAGGGTTCGATCTTAGGACCATTGTTATTTGGGTTGTACATTAATGACTTGCCTTCTGTAGTAAGACACTCTTATATACACCTATATGCTGATGATTGTCAACTTTATATTAGCGCACCAACTAGCTTTATCAATACATATGTAAATAAATTAAATAGTGACTTAGCTCGCATTTATAAGTGGTCAATTGATAATTCTCTATCTCTTAATCCATCAAAATCATACTATACCATTTTTTCGCGTACGGAGCTTGATGAAAATTTGTATTTACCTACAGTTTACCTCAATAATTTAACCCTAAGTCGTGTTGATAAAGCTAAAAATTTGGGTGTTGTTCTTAATAATAAAATGACCTGCTGTGATCATATCAACTCATCTCTGGCAAAGATTTATGCAACTTTAAGAAGGCTCAGGATAACTGCGCCGCTTCTACCAACTACAACACGTATAAGGTTAATTAAGGCACTTATCTTTCCATTTTTCTTGTACGGTCTCGTAATTTTTCCCTATCTTGACTCTGTGTGTGCTAGTAAAATAAATGTTGCTTTTAATGACTGTGTTCGTTTTGTGCATGGCTTACGTCGTCATGATCATGTATCGCCGTATATATCCTCCATAGTTGGTTGCTCCCTTAAAATGTATTTCGATGTTAAATTATTGTGTTTTCTCCATAAAATAATTTATTGTAATGGTCCTGAGTATCTGTCGTCGTCTCTCACATTCCTTCGCTCGCAACGGCGAATTAATATACTTACACCCAAATTTAATACTCTGATTGGTACACGCTCCTTTTTGGTTCAAGTTGTTCGACTTTGGAACTCACTTCCTAGTCATATTCAAAGGTTGACTGCACTTGGAGCTTTCAGGAAGGGCGTAATGGAGCACTTTTGTGGTTTGAATTGATGTACTACATTTATGATTTCTGATTCTTTAATTTTTGTTTACATATGTTTTTTTCTTTTTATCTCTCTCTCTCTTATTCTACTTAGAGTTATTTTATTTTTTATTATCTTTTTTATTTACTAGTTGTACTGCTATTTGTTGTTTTATACGGTTATACTCTTATACTCCTTTCTTTTATCTTTTTCTTATTTTTAATATGTTCCGTTGCTTTAGGTACAAAACAAAAAGATGTAATTCTTGTTGCACCAAATCTAATTAATAATAAAAATAAAAAAAAAAAATAAAAAAAATAGCAATAAGTCAAACGTACTGTAAACTAAAACTAATTAGCTAACTCGTCGCCGCGCCCCATGTGAAATCCCATTTCGCATGTGCTGTCACTACACTTCACTTATTACCTGGCTTCCTTCTCGAAGGAGTAATAATAACTGACTGATGATCTTTTCTTTAAAATATTAGGTGCAGGTAACAGGGATGCGAACTGTATTCCACCACGACGACGAGCTGCCAGGTGGCAGGAATATTATCTATGTATTAACTACTTTCAAAGGGGGTTTTGTGCTACTTAAGCTTACATTCGGCCATCCTGCGTGTTGTTGTCCTCAACAACGAACACTTCAATCATACGTTCTACAGGTTAGATGTTTGTTAGTTTTGTTAGAGTATAACTAAGTTTTGCGTGCACTAATTATTATATTTTTTTTTCTACGCCTACGGATTGTAAGTTTCATTCGTTACGCTATCATTCCCATTCATACATACGAGCAACTGCAATTATCCATATGGGTTCTCCCCATCAATACCTGTGGGTTCTCCCCACCAATACGCGTGGGTTCTCCCCACTCATCACACGTGGGCTCTCCCCACAAATCACACGTGGGTTCTCCCCACAAATCACACGGCCAGTACTCCTGGACCCGGATAATAAAATGAGCAGCCAGTACTCTGGAACTGCTTCATGGTTCCTACTACGATGCCTTAGTTTCAGGCAGACCAGTACTCATGGTCAACTTTTATACTTGCATTCTAAATTTTTTTTCTTTTGTATCGATGCATTCTATTTACTTACTTATTCTTGCAATAACTATTGCTCAGTTAATTAATAGACGATTATCGAATGGCGCACGAACTGGTTGCGAGCGAGAGTCAGAATAAACATAGACAAAATGAAGCAGAATTATAATAACCATTCAAACCATAACAATAGGGAGTAAGTCATAAAATTATAAAACAACGAAAATTTAAATGTAGTAATTTATTCTTAGGATCTTAGGAAAGTAAGTGAATCAGAATTAAATGCCAATAAGTATATTAGACATATTACAAAGTATTATTTCCCGTATTGGAATTCTCCTCGGACTCGCATTCACTGGACGCGTCAGTGATTTCCAAGCCGTCGCTCGCAGTTTGTAAGTCCTCCAGCTTACACCATGGCCGTATTTTATCCGCTACGTAGACTGAATTAAAAGGTTTATTTGTCACTTTGTAATTAGTTGGATCAGTAATTTTATATCGATCTCTATCCAGAACTGCCTCCACTATATATGGTCCCTTATACCTAGGTAAGTGTTTTTGCGGTGCTCCTGTGGATTGATGCTCACATCTAATAAGGACTAGGTCTCCAATCTTGTATTTGTCTGGTAAATTTCTTCCTATGTTGAATTTTTCGGCTTGATCTTTCCTACTCCTATTCATTTCTTCCGCGACTTTTACTCGTAGCTCTGATAGAGGGATGTCGTCCTCATCGTCGGAACTATCCATTAGAAGGGCTGACGTTAATTTGTAATTCAAGATACTTTTTGGATCGAACCCCAGAACAGCTTTTGAGGGCTAACTTTAGTAATTTTATGTGATAAATTGTTCAAACTCCACTGGAGGTAAGGTAAGGTAAGGCCTTGTCCCAGTCCTTGCCGTCTTGTCGTTGTGTCATGCTTGCTATGGCTGTTTTTATTGTTCGGAAGTACCTTTCTATTTGACCATTTCCTCGTGGTGTTCTTACAGCTGTTTTAATGTGTGCGATGCTATGTTCCTTACAAAAATCCTGGGAAGCTAGTGATGTATATGCCGTTCCCCCGTCCGTAATGATCTGTTCAGGTAAGCCAAAGTACTGCGGTATCTCCTTCACTGTTCGAATAACATACTGAGTACGAGTATTTCTTACTGGTTTGAGGACGATGAATTTACTGAATGCGTCTATGAGGCCAATTAGATGATTATTACCCTTAGAACTTTTCGCGTATGGACCGAGATGATCTATATGAATGGTATGAAATGGTCTAGGTTGAATGTCGCGTACGAACATCTCTCCTACTTTCGTCCTTAAACCTTTTGTTATGAAGACAGTCCAGACAGCTTTCAATATATTTTCTCACTATGGCTCTCATTTTTGGGAACCAGTACGTTTTCTTAACTGCTTCGATTGTTCTTTCTACGCCAGGATGTGCATTTTCATTGTGTGCAGATCTAATTATATGCCAACGAACGCCGCGTGGTACAACAAAACGAAGTCCCTTTTCTGTTTTCTTAAAAATTCTCCCATTTTTGATCTGATACTCTTTATTATAGTGCTTGATTTTGTCCCGATTTACTCCTGTTCCTTCCAAGTTCGCTTTTATATCCCGAAGTTCGGCATCTTGAAGTTGTAAAACTGCAACCCAGTCAGACTCCGTCATTCCAACCAGCATAACTTTTTCTGATACTTCTTCAACTGATGGACTTTTAATAGTTGTCGCTCTACTTAGAGCATCAACGTGTGCAATCTTTGATCCTGGACGATACTGAACTTCGAAGTCGAACTCTTGAATTCGTAGCCACCATCACGCTATTCTGGGTACAATATCACGTTTTTCATGTGTTAATTTTAATGAGTTACAGTCTGTAACTACGCGAAATCTCTTTCCGAGGAGATAATACCGAAACCTCTCGAGGGATTCGACCACTGCTAGCGCTTCAAGCTCATAACTGTGGTATTTCTTTTCAAGGTCCGTCGTTGCACGGCTGAAATATGCCACAGCTTGTTGACGTTCATCATTATCCGGTAATAAAGCTCCTGCAATTCCTGTTACGCAAGCATCAGTATGTACCTCGTGATTTCTCTTCGGGTCGTATATTGTTAGGATCGACTCGTTTACTAGATGATCCTTGAGAGTATTGAAAGCTTCTTGTTGCGGCACTTCCCATTAAATTCCGTGTCTTTCCGTAACAGATGATTGAGAGGTGAAGCGATGTTAGCATAAGCTGGAATGAATCGCCGAAAATACCCCGTCAGGCCAAGAAACTGCCTAACTTCCCTAATGTTGCTGGGAACTGGGTAGTGTTTTATTGTTTCTGTCTTATAGTCTCCTGGTTTGATGCCATATCTTCCAATACGATGTCCTAGGTAGTTGACACTGTCAGTGAGGAAAGTACATTTCTTTATATTTAGAGTTAAATTTGCGTCATGTAGTACCTTCAACACTTTCTTCAAAACTTCGATGCTTTCGGATATGGTTTTGGTTACGATTATGATATCGTCCATATAAGAAAAAACGCGGCGGTCGTCAATTCGCCTGGAGATAATGTTCATAAGATACATGAAGACAGCCGGTGCGTTTGTTAGTCCGAAAGGCATCCTTCTAAATTGATAGTGACCTCCTGGTGTAACGAACGCTGTAATGTGCCTACACTCTGGATCAATTTGGACCTAATAGTATCCGCTCATCATGTCCAAACTACAGAACACGCTGCCTCCTACCATTGAATTTAGCTGCTCTTATTGTTTCTCCATTGACGACAATATTTTGATGAAATTCATTATTTTCTTCACTCATCATTCGGATTTTCTTAGAAATATCTACGGTCCTCGATGGTCCTGGTTTTGATTCCCAATAGTTCTTCCTCACATTGGGGCAATTTGCGATTCGATGTTCAATACGATTGCATCGGAAACATTTTCCCTGGAAAACAGTCATTCTTTGTTCTGCTAGCCTATTTTGATCGCCTTTGGATGGAACAAAATGTTGCATATGTCGATAGTTCCGATCATATCTAGTCCGAATTTGTTCATTTTTTTGAGCAATCAAGTCTACACGATTCTTTTCTTGCTGGTTAATGCCTTCGTACAGTTTTATTTGCTGTATTTTTCGCAACTCTCAAAGGTCGCTTCTTTACTTCCTGAGTTTCCATTTTAATGCAGGCGCCTTTTCCCTCTTTTTTTTTTAATTAACCTCACACTAAATTGTTTAATGTTTAAAAATGTTTATGTCGTTCACAACACTGTTATACCTGTTTGTATTTCACAAAACACTATCACTGTAATTTAACTGCTATTTTTTTTTTTTGTTGAATTCACACACTCGATTAAAATAATTTCTGTAAATCGCGAACTAGACCATCCGTCTTCACCAAAACTGGAAAACGACTAAGTAGAAATGCTACCGCACTTTCCCTTCCATTCGCATAACAAATATAATTAGCAGCTCAGATTCATTACTTGCAACACGTTAAGAGGGTTGTTTTCCGTTTTTCAAGGTAACGAAAACAACTCATCCAATAAAAAAAAAACACATTCTCCTTCGACATCTAATGATCAGGAAGTTTTCGCTTTGCGGCTGGATAAAGATAGTAGTAAAAGCGGCAACAAAATTTTCTTCACTCTAGAAAATTTATATTTTATTGCCACGACCCGCACCTCGAAACGAAAATAAGGGATCAAAAGATATTGAGGTAATTCACTTGAAAACGAGAATTATATATTTCCTTCGCCTAATCCGTCCACAAATACTACAAACTCTAAACAAAGAAAAACCGGTCACTGTGAGCTGCATCCACATGCTCAGATCAGGTTTCAATACGAAAAAGGAAAAGGATATACAAATCAAGTAAAAATATTTAAAGCACTCAGCACTTCAAGGACACCAGGACACTTGGATATATTCTCCAGTCACAAGTGCGAATACATCTGAAAGTCTTGAGAGAGAATTGTAGGTATAAGAATTTTTAAAAGGAAAACCTGTTTTTCTTCATGAACTGATAACGCATCGATCCTTTTATCCTCATTTGAAGCGATGTAATTGCCATTACTAAGAACAAATTCTTTTGGCAGATAATACACGTAGAGTTCTATCCCACTTCTGAATATGTAAACTAAAACTAATTAGCTAACTCGTCGCCGCGCCCCATGTGAAATCCCATTTCGCATGTGCTGTCACTACACTTCACTTATTACCTGGCTTCCTTCTCGAAGGAGTAATAATAACTGACTGATGATCTTTTCTTTAAAATATTAGGTGCAGGTAACAGGGATGCGAACTGTATTCCACCACGACGACGAGCTGCCAGGTGGCAGGAATATTATCTATGTATTAACTACTTTCAAAGGGGGTTTTGTGCTACTTAAGCTTACAGTACCTTCATTATATTTTTTCTTCTATAATTAATATCAAGTTTTCTTTCGGACTAAAACGCACAAAGTCATATAGACCTTAAAGACGTAGGCTTTAAATATAGGTCATTCAGAAATTGTCCAAGAAGTATTTCTACAGAAAATTCGCGATCAAAAAAAAAGTGTCTCATTCCTACCCACCTTCACCTACATTTTTTCGTATCAAAAAATTTTTAGCAAAACAATTTTCTGTTGAGTTTAGTTGCACCCGGACTTACCCTATTTGGAAAAATGTTGTAAAAATATCTACTCAGAATAAAAACATGAAAAAAATACAAGTAAATATTTAAAACGTATTTTTACGTGACCGGCGATTAAGTGATAACATGGAAAAGACGTACTTTTACGTATCCGGCGCAAAATGTGTTATAGCACGCCCTTCAAAAATGGTAATCTGAGAAGCACCTAAATCGTGCAATGTTGAACATTGTCGCATAAGATAAGTCTTTCTACGGTACCGGAGTATTGTATTTGAGAAATACTTAATGATATGATATTTTGCAAGCATCATAAGATTCCGTTAAGAGTCGCCGAAGTATCTGATAATAAAATAATTTGCTTAAGTATTTTAAAACATACTTTAATGCTTTAAGTTCAGTTTAATAATGCCACAGTCTCATCAAAATTATCACAAAGTAAAAAATCATCGACCTGTTGTTGATTTCTACATAGATCATAAACTTTACTGAATTTCATATATGAATTACGTGCTTGTATCATAATAACAATAATAGAAAACATAACATACCGATAATTTTTACTTTATTACCGATATTGTGCCAGTAACACCATCAGCTGACCTTGAAATCTTTAAGTGTCTTCTAAAATATTCGTTTAAGCTATTTTTTAAAAACATTTACGTTGGTTACTCTCAAAGCAATCCTAAATACTTAAGATGATAACGATGACTTCAAATATCATGCATATTATGTACTATATATAGTATTTAATTTGGAACAATCACTTTTTAACTTATTTCAAATAAAAATGCTCAGACCTGTGTGTGAGATTAAAGAGATTATTTTTCTTTTTTATTTTAAATAACAATTTTATTTCAAATGAATTTTTATTTAATTTTGAAATAACAGTATTATTTCAAATAAATAATTAATTCAATATGCCCAGGTATGGTAGAAAGCAGTTTTCGATTGATATTCCCAAGTTAAAGACGGTGATTACTGAGTATTGCGTGATCCTATTTTGTTCGGCTGTGTCCTATTTTCTTATTAGGCTATATTTGACAACGGTATGTATACTGCGATTCTCTAATAACACCATAAGCTCTTCATCTGAAGATGAATTATCGTCTCTCGCTGTGGATGGTCTTAATTCTTCCATAGCAGTAATAATTGAGATTAAAATAATTTGTATTAACTTTTTAATCCACTTGAAACTAAAAACGATGGTTCTATTTATTGATATCGGCTTATATCTAAACAGTTGAATTTTCTCTTCTTCAATCTTTTAGCAGCGCTATTAAAAATATGGCATTTGATTGCATGACAGACCCTTCAATCAGCTGATATTGAAATTAAATTTATTTAAGAGAGGATAAGGCCTCACTTAGGACCGTATTCACCAAGCCGTTTAATTGAAATTTAATTTAATTTCTGTTTTAGTACTCCTGTAAGAGGGTTAGGGCACACTTAAAATTAAATTAAATTTGGGTTATTTTATGTCATAATAACGAATATATAACTTTAATTTTAATTCAAGTGGGCCCCAACTCTCTCTAACAGGAGTACTAAAACAGAAATTAAATTTCAATTAAATGGCCTGGTGAATACGACCCGAAGTGTGGTTGGTGGAAAATTTATTTAATTTTGCTTGGTGAATACGACACTTAATATATACTATATTATTATATTCGTTGTACATCGCAAGGGATATTTTCGTTATTACCGGATTTTCTTTTCTTCTCGAACAAGCAAACGATATCGAGAAAGTAAAGACCCCTGGATTTTTGTATTTATTCATATTCATATCCCGAATCTATTGTAATCATCGCAATAAATTTGTAAAATTAAAATATATTTTCATAAAACCCAACTTATTTATGTACATACCAATCTTCTGAATATCACTGGTCGTTTACTAATTACATTTCTTATTATAAAAGCTTCCATAATAAACAAAAATATGCCAACGCTGCAAACCACTAAATATGACCTGCATGCAACCAAGCCAAAAACTGATATCTCGCCTTAATGACACTGCAGGCGCACTGCACTCCACTGAACTTCAACTGAACTGAAACACGTTTAATAAATAAATGGTTAAAAAAATAATACATCTTTTGATCACTTAGTCGGTGTTGGATTAGTATGTTAAACTAATCATAAACCGAATGAAACTATATGCAATGCAGCATAGAAACAAAAAATTATGATATCACAAATAGTTTTGTTTCTTTTTTGTTTTGTTTTCTTTTTTGCTACATTACATGTTATTTCATCCAGTTTATGTTTAGTTTAACAGATACGATGTTTTTTAAAACATGAAGTGTATAAACGTCAACAACAAACAGTGTTGTACGACGTATCTACGAGATGTAGAATACAATATTGTCTACTCATCGACAATTATCTGTAGATAATAATCTCTTGTATACAAGAAAAATGTATGTGGAAGTATATATCGGAACTTGTTATAATTACATCAGCAATTTAAATTAAGACAAGTTATTCAGATAAATATAAATTAACCGGAATTGTCATCATCTTCGTTTATAAAGGAAGGGTCTTTCATTAAGAGTGATAGGATTTTAATTTTAAATAAAACAACAATGGTTTGACATATCAATTTAATTTTTGCTTTATTTTAAAGATTGGACAATGCAGTTATGTTTGAAACAAGATGTCGTTCAAATGCCCACCGCGGTTTTGTTTACACTGACGCACCCGATCGCTCCAATTTTTTATCACCCTGTCCAACATTTGCGGCTGTATGCCGGCGATTGCTTGACGAATATTTGCTTCCAAGTGATCCAAAGTCTGTGGATTGTCAGCATAGACTGGTGCTTTGACGTATCCCCAAAGGAAATAATCTAGGGGTGTCAAATCACATGACCGCGGCAGCCAATTCGCAAATCCTCGTCGTGAGATGATCCAATCGCCAAACTTATCTCTCAGCAAGTCGAGCGTAGCGCCGTATTATTGGAACCACATCTCTTCTTTATCGATCTTCTCAAGTTTTGGCCATAGAAATTCGAGTAACATGGCTCTATAGCGGTCGCCATTGACGGTTACGGTTGTTCCCTCCTCATTTCGGAAGAAATTAGTTTCGAAGATGCCGCCATGCCATAAACCGCACCACACAGTGAGTTTTTCGGAATGCAACGGCATTTCATATAACACTTGTGGGTTGTTCTCGCATCAATAACAGCAATTCTGCTTATTTACAAAGCCATTCATCCAAAAATGCGCCTTGTCTGAGAAGATGATTTTTTGGCCAAAATTGGGATCTTTTTCCAAATCCTTACGCAAAATTCTCCAAGTTGACGTCTGAGAAAGCCCCAATTGTTGCGATCGTCGTGAAATCGACAAATTTGGCTCATCAATCCTGGTCGCTGCAGCTGCCATATTCTCCTCACTTCGCACATTTCTTTGTCTTGTTGATGGCTTCTTGTCTTGTAAAGAGAACTCACGCTCAAATTTTTCCACAGTGCGGCGTATAGCCTGCAACGGTGATGGCGACCCAATTCTCTGGTGAACAAACGTTGAGCACCCAAAACTGAGCTCGAACCTTGGTAATATTTTTTAATATCTTCTAAACGTTCGGGAATCATCAAACGCTGCATGATGAAACTGCAAACTAAAGCGAATATTTTGACACATGGGAGTACAAAAAAAAATATCTCAGCAACCTCTACTGAAATACTATCACCACTATTGAAAGACCCTATACATCATCCTTAATTCTAATGGCCAGTTTCACAGTGTGAGTTTAAACCAAATATTTAGTTTAAACTCGACGAATGAGTTCCACAGTTTGGCTTAAACCCCGGCTTAAACTAGAGTTTAAACCGTGCCCTCTCTCGGTTTAAACTCAGGATAATTTTATTTTGACAGTAGCATTGCTTTTTTTGTATCAAGAAAATAATTTCATCATGGATTTAGATTTAGACATTTCTAGCGATGAGTTAAATTTACAACTCTGTCGATGACTGAGTAATTAGAAATCTTCCAAATCATTTTAATTAGTGGGACGACGTTGATTTTGATGCTAGGTTCAGTTTAAGTAAAGAACTTTGTCACTTTGTCTTCGAATCTATTCTTGACCGTCCTCTTGCGCTCTATTATATGTATATCTTTTTTTTATGCATTAGTGAAGGCAATAGCTCAACTTCACTTATGCTAAAATGTTCATCCTTTTTGAATGTTGGCATATTTAAAATTAGAAAATATAACTACATATTTTTTATTTCTGATCTGCTTCATTGAATAAATAACTAATTAGTTATTTATTTACTTTTTCTGATTGACAGATTGATTCATTGCAAAATTGCTTCACAATAGTGGCGATAACCAATTTAGTTCACAATTTAATCAGTACTACCAACGTTACTAAAAGAATGCACTGTGAAACCCGATTTGGTTTAAACTACGTTTAAACTTGGTGGGTGGTTTAAACCAAACCTCGGTTTAAACTCGACTGTGAAACTGTCCATAAGAGAATAATCAATTTGCAGCAATCGCTTAGATCTTTCAAAGATTAACCCACTAACATGTATAACATAGACTGCTTGATCTTCTATTTCATATGGGTCCACTTCTGCTTCAAAGTGTGTGAAAACTATCTTCATTTCAAGTTTAATTTTCGCATTAACATTCCTATTACAAGCTCAACAAATTCTAAATATATACATATATTATTATTTTTATTGGAAGCTTATTCCTTAAGCTAGATTTCTAAGGAAATAAAATTAAGCAGTTTTTGTCTGCCTATCCCTAAATGTAGCTATGGAGGACAGAGAAAGAGTTACAAATATTATATTGCCATCTATTTCTACTCTATATATTAATTTGGAAAACCAATGAAAAGAAACTGGACTATGGTTCAGTGGAATCCATTTGTTAAACCAAAAAGACAACTATAGAAAAGTGATCCCATGATAATATATATATACGACAGCGTATCAGATGCTGAGTTTTAGAAGAGAATAGATTCAAGCTAGAATTCCAAAATTGAATTATGTTTCCTCAGCCGCCAAAAAGTCGTTGAAACTGGGGAACATGTACAAAAGATATTTACCATAGGTCAAAGATTACAGCTCGCTGGTTTGTTCCGTAAAAATATAGCAATTGGGCCGGCGTACACACTGCACTTGTTGTAGATGGGTGTAACACGTGGGGGGAGGGGTCCGAAATGCCAAGTTCCGAACTGTAGCACAAGCAGCAATACTACTACAAGAAAATGGCTTCGGCCATTTTGAAATTGGGAAATTTCTGATCCGAGGGCTGCGATTTGAGATGATACTATAAGAATTAAATTAGCATTACTTGCTGTGAATTCGTGATACAGTTTTTTATATAAACAATTACTGTAAGTTAATTGAACACACACACAATTAAAAGCCTAGTAGGTACTAAGGTCCGCGCTAAGCTAAATTTTATATGAAAATTTAGCGCGCTAAGAGTTATTGGCGAAAATTTATCCTGAATTTTAGCAAAAGCAGTTCCAAGGTCAACGCGCCAAATTTGGCTTTCTTGAGTTTGATTAGAGATGGCTTCACCAGTAAGTCTCCAAAAACTTTAGCTTGAATTTACCCGCCGTTCTTTAACACGCTAAAAATACTCGTATATATTGTCAGAGTTCTAACATTTGATAAATTGATTGACTGGATTTTCGTAGTTAACGTAGTTTTGTACATCTTTGCTGTAAGTAGGGATGAATTGTATTTCTTCTCGTGGCCGTATTTTCAATATCGTTGTTAATTTTTTTTATTGTATACAATATAAATTTTATTTTGACATTTGTAATATTTCCAAATAATTTTAACTATACCTGTATAGAAATATTATGACCGCGCGTTGTATTTCCGAAAAAAAAAAATGCAATATGCTTCTTATTTTTCTTTTTACTATATCTTTTCTCTAAATCTATGCTGTCATATTTGAGCTGCTCGGCCAGATATTGGAATCTCGGTAGAATTTTAGCGCTGACCTTAGTACTAAGCTAAACTTGGTAAGGATGAAAGTACATATACCAAAAAATATCCAAACGTCAATCCACTTCGATCCAGTCCATTGAATAAATAACTAATATTATTATAATTAGTTATTTATTCAATGATCCAGTCAAGTGTTCACATGTGATTAATTCCACTCCATTACCTAACTAACACCGATGTAGGTAATACAAGTCCGATTAGTGTTCACATGGCGATTTATCTCACTCCTAAGTACGCTAATCCAGTCCAGTCCGCTTCATATGAACAGGGTAATATAAGGAACTACAGCGGTGCAAAATTTTTGATAACAAGTCTAGGCACAAAAGTCTAGCAAAGTGCGTATGAAGTAATTTTCCTCCCCCTGAGTGTCTCTCGTCAACGAAAAGGCACATCTAAATAATGCATGCTAGCGGCGTGTACGAAGGAGGTTTGTTTTCTCCAAACTAACAGACTTCAAAATTTGAACAGTGATTTTAATATGAAATATTTGGAGACAACGTTAAATTTTACTTTGGCCGAGCTCGATACTAGGCTTTGCCTGCGATTTAAGTAAATATAATATCTCATTGCGTGCTGTGAATTTGTGATAGGTACCTACAATTATTATTTATATCAAAACCTAATTGAACACGCAACACAATTAAACTCGGTAATAGTAAATATTTGGAGACCGCGATAAATTTTGCTTTCCCCGAATTCGATACTAGGTAGGTATAGGTAAGTTTCCAAAAAAATTAGCTTGCATTTATCCGCCCGGGCCGTTCTAAAAATATTTATTGTCAGTTCTGATCTAAGATTTGATAAATTTATTGACTGGATTTTTGTAGTTAACGTAGTTTTGCACGGCCCTCCAAAGAAATGCAGATGCTACTATAGACATCATAAATCGAAAGTGTTTTCTAATTCTAGTTTAATTATAATTCTTTATTAAATCAACAAAATATTGCTGTTTAATGATTAATAAATTTCTTTAAAATTTAATCCCGACCAAAATTGATAGCCTTTTGTGGTTTATCAATTCGAATTACTCGTTCAGCAACATTAAAGTACCCCTCGTATTCTACGGTGTCGGGCGTTATATCGTAGTGGTAATGTCCACCCCAATTTTTGTTAGAAAAACTATGGAAATGGTGAGGACGTAAATCGAGGTCCTGAAACTATTAAAATTAATATTAGTTCTTTCTATTTTTAAAATTAATTGTAAAATTACATTTTCATTTGTTACCATTGTCCCTACAGCATTAAGTACAGCTGGCATTTCATAAAATTTCAGCCAATTATTCAGTTCCTTTTCAGTGTTGAGTGGAGTTTTTGAAAAATCTCGCATTACATGTTGCTTCGCTTTTCCATTCTTTAACAAAAATATTCCACCCAATCCTGAAAAAAAAATTAAAATAAATAAATTAAATTAAAAAAAAATCCGCCCCCGGGTGGGCTCGAACCACCAACCTTTCGGTTAACAGCCGAACGCGCTAGCCAATTGCGCCACGGAGGCACGTCTCGACACAATTTAAAGTAATTATAAATACTTTACCTACACACTGCTTCTTAAAATGTCCACTCAAAGAAGTACGAATACTTTCAATAAAATTCTTTGAACCAATCCGTTTTTTACAATGAACACGCAATACTTTCCCAGGCTCTGCCTCGCACGCAAATAAATTCAAAAGAACTGCAAATCTCGTTTCTGAATCTGGAATTTTCTCTATAACACAGTTCTCTTCTGGCCCATCCACTTTGGCCGTATAACTCTCGTTCTTTACAGTGCCATCTGCAGCAATGTTTATATTGAATATTCCTTCAACGTTTGTTTTTCGTAGCATAAAAGGTCCAGCGCCAGCTCCTATGCCCAATATATTCGCACTACAATTACATTCGAAAGATTTCTGTAAAATTTCTTTCAAGTCATAAATTTTAGTAACATCAACAACGGGCAGGAGAAATGCCGGTCCTCCAACTTCTATTATTGTTGGTGATCCCCCCAAACCTGGAAAAATATTTTTGTATAATAATTAGAAAATATTATGTTTTTGCTTGTAGATAAATTAATTTTACCAATATTTGCAAGGTTAAATGGTGCTTGTTTTAAATTCGGACAATCAACAACTTCTACTTGCACATGTTGAAAGTTTGCAGTTAGACATGAGCTTAGAACTGTAAAGATATTACATATCAGTATAAGCATTAAGATATTTCAAAATAATGGAAATTTTATTAGAAGGAAATTTTCTGTACACTACGAATTTTGGAAATGGTCGTAGCATTTTTTGTTTCAGGATCGCTAGGCTTCCGAAATTTTTTGTGATTTTCCTTAAATATTTTTAACTAACTCGCATTTATTATTAATTTATATTTCATAGAATAATTATTTTTTTTGTAATAGATCACATTCAGAACACTTATTCTTATGGACTACTAATTCATGATGCTCTACTCTTCTTCTGTTCTACTTTTAGGTTATGTAATAATAAATTTCTTTTTCGTTTCAGTTGCAAATCAAATCACAATTGAAAATTATATGGAGCCATCAGAATCTGTTGAATTTTTATTTAATTTTTTTTTTAAGTAGAGGATAAAGCGAATTAAAGCACGTATACATCATGTTTGATTTATTGCACGGCATTTCCAGATCTCTTGAGCATCATTTCTATTTAAAAAATTACCCAGGGACATCCCATATTCTTTTCCTATAGATCCAAAAACTGTCCCGGTATAAACAGGAAATGTTAAGTACATACATATGTACTTAGGACGCGATAAAATGTAAATCGAAAAACTCAATTTATTCCACTTTAAAACAAGATTTTTGCTCCCATGATTATAAAATCATGGGAAATAAGGTAAACTAATAATTTTTCTAATAAAATAGTATATTTAACAAACTTTTATATTTTATTATGGCCGAATTTTTCGGGCGAAAAAGTTTTTCGCCCGATAAAACAAAAGTTGTGTTTTTCTTAAAAATCTGAAATAAATAACATTTTCTCAGTCAAATTCATAGTTTATCCTATTTCCCTGGATTTTATTCATTGGAGCACAAATCTTGTTTTAAAGTGGAATAAATTGAATTTTTCTGTTTACATTTTATCGCGTCTCGTTTTTGATGTGAAAGTGCCTTAAAGTTATTAGAAATTTTCCATAACTTATTCTGTTATGGAATTATAGTGAGTGATTGGCTTTCAGACGTTAAGTCCAGACTGCCAGCATGAGCTCACAGATCACTCGACGGACAGCGTTGACTGCAGGGCGGCACGCTAGCTCGCCTCGGCTCATTGGCGGAGAGTGTGGGGAGGTTCCACCACGAAAAACATGCCGCTTCCGTCAGCCATAATCAAAAAACATTCGTCGTGCCTACAAACAAAATGCCGGCACACATTCGGTCCTGAAGGGACCCTTACGTCACTTACCCATATTCAATTGAAGGCGCAGATGTTCTGCCTTCTTTGCATGTCCCATCCTCCCATCTGACTCTGAGGGCAAGTCCCTAGTTGACCTAGAGAAAGGCTAGGCGAGCCTAGACGACCTTCATATGAGAGGACTCCAGGAAAGTAGAAGGGGAAATTAAAACCCTTAATGGTTCATGTTCACGTTATAATTACAGGTAGGTAGTACTGCATTTACAAGCTGAGGCACATATATGTATAAATATATCATTAGTTCAAAGGTATATACATGTAAGTATGTCAAAAATTAGAGCCACATAAATATAAATATAGTATTAAATCAAAAATATCATTATTTCAAAGGCATATACATGTAAGTATATCAAAAATTAGCCATATATGTATATATATAGTATTAAATCAAACGTACCATTATTTCAAAGGTATATACATACATGTAAGTATATCAAAAATTAAAATTATCCGATTATCATTTCATTGACTTTATCTAGTAGATTTCTATTAATTGAATTTTGTCAGCTACTTTCATTCCGCCTAAAATAGCTAAGAAAGGTCTCGCTGGGTTCTCCAATGCTTGGGAAAAATATTTTAATTCTTTATTTAACAGGAGTCCAGCAGATCTTTGATTGAATCCTTCTGGGAAATGCTGGCGTAGTACTTTTGGCTGGATTTCTCCAGTTTAGTTTTATTTATTTTAGTAACTTCACAGAAATATTTCGGTTGCTTGTTAAATCTCTAAAAGACTTCCTCGAAATTGGATTTGCAACCTTGGCGGCAGATATTGAACTGTCACCAGAACAGGATTCCACTCGCTGGACACCAATTTCATTTGTATTTTATTATTCCATTTCGGACCAAATTCACGGCGTTGTTAACTCTTATTATTTCTTATTATTTCTCGCAAATATTTTATTAACAGCGTAGAAGCGGCGACTTTGCTGCTGCTGGAATTTCGCCGGATTTTTTTGAATTTTTCTCCTGGTGCGGGGTTTAATTCCTAGCCGATGTTTTCCGAAAATTCTGGAGGTCACTCTTCTTCACGTATACACAGTGAGAAATATTTGACGGGACAGAGATGATTGTCTTCTTTTCTTTCCACCAACATGTCACACCGAGCTTGAGGAAATGCACTTCTCTCGGTCGGGACGCGTTCAAGTTTTCCGCTTAACAGCAGCCGGCTTACACGCTCGCTTTAGAACTTCGTGTAGCATATTGCTATATGCAATACGCTACGACCATAACAATTCTCTGGAATATCCCACAACTACTCTATATGGGTTCATTCTCAGTATCTTACAGGCAAATATACCTAAACTGGATGTGCAGGAAAATTTTTATTAAAATCTGAATTTATTTCTGAAATGGTATGTTCTGATTCTCGTGGTTCGCGTGGTTCTCTTGTGAAAGCGGCAAATTGTCGCTTGGTGTGCTTCCGTCTGTCGTTTTTGGAGACCAAAACAACAAAATATGTATAAGAGCTGCGTTGCTTAAGGTCGTAGTCTGGTAACTTGGTTTGGAAAAATCGGTTTTGTTTTTTACATATTTCGAAAGTACTATATATGAAGAATATACTGTAAAAATTTTAAACCAAAATTTTAAATATTGACGAAGTTATAACACATACTTGAGCGCCTAGTAGTAGTACGCGCCGAGCTAACGGACGTACCCCTCTATTGTTTACGCGATACCTTTATACCTGATTCGAGCATCGGATACATTTGTGTATGCTAAAGGTATTATCTGTTTCTTCAGATAAATTTATTATGGAGCTCAGCTATATCGAAATTCAAAACGAATAATCAGTGTACATTCGTTACTTTGTGCGTAAACATCTTCGAAGAGCATAAAAATGGATTGGAAAGGAAACTTTAAACGCGTTTTTCTCGAAACCATGTTTTTACTCATCAATAGCTTTCGCAGGAACTAGGATCTTTTTACCATTTTGTTATTTTTCAAAAAAATTGTTTAATCCTAGTTCCAACCAGAATGACAAGCTTACAGAACAATTATCTTTTTGACTTTTTTGTTTGAGATGTCCTCAAGCGGCGAAATAACCACGGCCAGCCACCTACCTTTTTTTCAGACGCTCACTTCAGTGCTACAAAACTATAAAAAATTAAAAAAAAATTCTCTTAGATACTATTAATAATACATATATTAAAAAATCAAACCGATTGAATTTTATTTTCCCCTAAAAAAAATTCCTGAAAAAAGCATTAAAAAGAGTGCAATTTACCAGACCCTTAAGTCAACTACATGCATATAGCGATATTAGAATGCTATTCGTTTCTACAATTTCTCCTTGTTGGTTGCACATTTTAGGACGTGATTTTTTAGTAATTTTGTCGGAGGAATTCAATTTGCAGGTGTTAATGTTTTGTGCAAATGCACATACAGTGCCATTTTTTTTTTTTTTTTTTGTAAAATACCTGCCTCTAAGAAAAATTCTACAATCCTAAAAAATATCAAACAGTATCCTCAGATATTCCCCCGCACATCTGACAAACTAGTAGATCCCTAGGTATACTTTTGCAATGAGAATTTAACATTACTGAATGCGTTAACACTATGCCTAAGTACAGCCACAGGAATCCTGTGGGAAGTGCACGGGGCATCCCAGGGATATCTGAATTAGAGACACCTTCCTCTTTCGTTTTTCCGATTCTGCTACTTCCTTTATTGTTATAATTGCCGATATATACAAGACTTCACGTCTCAATGCCATTTTTTTAAATGAACTTGCATGCAAAGTAACTATCCAGATCTAACCTGAGCAAAAGAGGTTCAAATTTCATCCAGATTGTATTGGTTCATTGCGAAATAAGTTTCTGGAGGAAATTTTGAATATTTTTTGCTTAATCTGGATCAGGATCCGCATCGGATTCTATTTATTCCAGATAGCAAATTAGCCGAATACATTCCGCTTTAATCCGAACTCCAGACATTCGTCACACCCAGGGATATCCTAAGTTGGTAATTGAAACCAAACGGAATTTCCCACCGACAATTTATATATCCTTACAGGATTTCCCATTAACACACCACGGACACACTTGTGCTGTGTAAAAATGTGATAAAAACAAATTTGCTGGAAATTATTATTTTAATTTTTAATAATTTAATTTAGTTAATAACCATATAAAATATGTCATCGATAATTCTTTAATAAAATGTTAGAATGACAATTACGTCTCCCATATCACAAAACTATTTTGGAGACATTCAATGAAACTCTTGTTTCTGTTGACGCTAATAAAATGTGTAAAACGTTAATCTTTCAGGAAAGGAGCCAAATAGATAATAAGTAGATAAATCCAGAGAAAATCTGTCGGCATTAATTTCCCAGTTTTTCAATTTCTTAATTTGACACTGAAACTTGAAAATGTACTAACAACTTATTCGCCTTTTCAATCAATTTAAATCATAAAGATTTTTTCGCTATTGAAACGGAAACGAAAAAACCAAGAAAAATATTAGAGTGGAATAATTGAGAGTATCTCTATCCTCTTTTGTATAGTATCTAATTAAAATTAAAATGTATTAATTAATAGCTCAACTGAATTCTAGAAAAATAGTTTAAAATAAATTTTTATAATTGTAAATGTGGTATATTTCATATTAAGTTCGGCAGATTTTTTGGTTGGCCAACAAACAGATAATTCAATACTACATATATAAAATCGGTAAAGTTTCAGTCGATCAATGATGGATGCAAAATTTAGAATTTAGAAAATTAATTTGAAAATTCAAGACTATCGAGGAAAAATAAATAATACTTCCACAAACTGCTATATATAGTATAGTGAAAAATTAAAAAATTCAATAACATTTTTTTAATAGCGCCGCACAGCTACAGATAACAACAGACAACTTTTATTTAAATCACTTGAATGTTATTTGTTTTTATTTAAATAAATTCAATAAACCTTACAAATGTCGTCGTCCCTCAATACACGACGTCATGAACATGATTGTCACCTTTTTGACAATTTAAATTAAAGCAAAACAAAACTTTTATTGAACTAAAATCGAAATTAATAGGTCTGTATGTTTACTTTTGTGTAAAAATGTCTGAATAAAATTAAAGTTTCATTTGGTAGTGGGGATAATACGAGATGATAATGAAAAAAGTCAACAGACAACTGTCAAAATTTTCTAGTCCGAGAAGTTAACATACACATTATGGGTAAAAAACTTTCGAGCTGTGTAAAAACTTTCGAGTAAACATACAGACCTCGCGTGTGTGTATAATCAAAATACAAAAAATCTTTATTGCTGTAGGAAAAGCGTTTTACTTGTATCCATTCTCCATAAATTGCAGTTTATTTACCTTGTTGAATCTCTTCAAGGCACGGTACGTGGAGCAGTTTTTCCTCGCAGGGTAAATTTCCTAAATTTAAGGCACTCATAATTTGTTTATTTATTCCGTTATGAAAATAAATTTGGCGAATTTGTGCTAGATAATTTAAACAACTGAAGAAACTAGAATTTGTTGGCATTCACTTCCTAATTTGACCGCACTTGATGAAAGTTTAAACGAGACTGGTTTGTGTGGTGATTGCCCATTCTCCAAGCCAAATTCAATGGGAATTCTAGACACTGAAGCTTAATAAATAGGTAGAGTTGATTAAATTTGTTTAAATACTGCGATTACAACCAACATAATGAATAGTATCAAATCTGCTTTGGACGTTTTTTGTTTTATATTGCTCTTTTTAACGACATATACATACCTACCTACTTTATTTGAAAGTTATTGATATTCCACAGGTTCAATTTAGGCAGTTTTTTATTGTGTCGTATATTTACATATCTTAATAAAGTTTGTTTCATGTTTTATATGATCACAGCAAAGTAAAGTATAAAGAATACGGTGTGAATATAATCACAAGAGTAAATATACCAAACCTAATATACTTTGTATCGATCTACCATGGCTACTATATACTATATAGTTAAGTTAAGTTCTTAATCTTATTACTTTTATTATTTGTTTTGTTAAAATGTCGATCTACCATGAAACTTTCCAGCATAGCGCTGGGCCAGTGTGACATTAGCATTAGTACTCAAATAATTTTTTTTTGTGTTGTAGGTATGTTTCGATAGTACCCACATTGACTCGCTAATGTTATTCAAGCAGTAATAATTTATACTGCTAGCAGACATATTCAGCGCAGAAAAGTATTCAGTATACATACCTGTGAGTTTCTAAACCGTGATATAATCTAATAAGACACCATGAAAAGATAAAGGCGGTAAATACTCGATAAGATCTCTTTAGTCTCAAATATTCCCGAATAAAGTGCTATTTATAGATTAAATTGTTTTATTTGATCTAACTATACTCACGGCATACCTAGTGTACCTTTAATTTTAAACTTACCAAGCTTCTTTCTTCGCATTTATTAACAAAAAGGCATGGATATTTTCTAGTAGTAATAACAACGATAACGTTATCACGGCATGAGTGAATCAAATCTTTTTCTTGACACTTTTATTTATCAGTGCAAAGAGATTTAAATGGGGGAACCATGACTTTCCGTCACATGCGTCAAGCAGGCGATTTTCCTCCAAAATTACAATTATAAAACACCACAAAGCAGTCTTGCCTTATCATAAATGAGAATGATAAGAATTCACCCATGGCGCTCTGACTGATTATTAGTTCTCGGTTGACTGCTTTTTAGAATGACCGTCACTACACTATGTACACCTATAAATTGATTGAAGACACATAGATAGAAATTCCGTACATCTCTTGCTATATGAAAGGGTTCATTTTTTTGTTTACATAATATTATGTACAAGGAAAATATAGGAAATAATAATCGAGTGTGCACTTAACATATCGTCGCCTTTATGCTATAATTACGTCTGCGTTTTTGAACTACCGTACTCATGAAATTCAGGAAAATCAAATTTATATTGCTTTATTAATGTATACGATATACTCAAATACTCGAAAAATCTTTACTCCTAAAACCAGTCGCTATATTTCAAAAGATTAATTTCTCACTGTCGGGCCTATGAGATGAGGGCGATGAAATTATCCAAACTACTTTTGAAAACCTCAGCTTAAAACTTTTAAAATACAATATTCCTGGAGTAGTAAATGCCACTTAGTATTATGTACAAAGCGACTTTTATCGACGGATTGTATTGAGATACACATGGTGGTCCTTAAGGAACAACTTACCTCTGAATCACAAAAGTAAATCACATTGCATAATCATAATTATAATTATCTAGATATATTTGCGTTGCTTAGTATAAAACCCCAGGCAGATACTTTTCAAGTCATGAAATAGAAATATGTACATACGTAATCGTGCTAGTTCTAATCTCTGTAACGTTGCTATTGCTATAATGGCAAAGCAAAAATTAATTAAAGTTGTAAAAAAAAAACTATAATTCATACGGAAAAATTTTCTGACGAGTAATTTGTAGAGATTATGTATACCTAAATTAGACACAAAGAAATCAAGTTCAAAATTACTGCAATTAATTATTAAAATTTGATTCGTTTATACTGTGACCGCAAAGTCTCCTCCCTTCACTTATTTGGAACGTTTCAGCAATATTGAAAGAAAAGTTATCAGAACTTCTAAGAGACCTCATAGAAGTGCCAACGGAAAATACATTGCAAACATAGTACTTTACTAAGACTCAACATAACTAGTAATTCAAACTTGCGAATAAACGATTTGATAAAATCCTTACCCACTCAAACCACTTAACAATAGCTTGCCTGACCTCTCTTCCTTATTATTAACAAAGTCCGAAGTTAGAAAAATCTATGAATATCCGCTATGATAGAATAATAAGTTTCTATGACGAGAGTATTTACATTTAAGCCCCAGATTCTTGGAAACTGTCTCTGAACATTCTTATGATACCTTAGATGAATGCCCGTATGTAATTTCATATGACCAATTTCGTCCAATTTCCATCCTCGACATAACAATTTTAATCATATGAACGATTCTCATAACGTTTCATTCACTATTCCTACAATTACACAAGAGGATATACTCGATCATATTAATGCGCTTTCAAATGACTTTACAACGGGTCCTGATGGGATCCCTCCAGCCTTCTTTAAGTCGTGCTGCCTTGCCCTGGCAGCGCCGCTTAAAATAATATTTCAAAAATCGCTCGATAGTGGTTGTTTCCCTCAGATATGGAAAAACTCTTTCATCATACCTATTCACAACAAAGGTAGTAAAAGTGAAATCTCTAACTATAGGCCAATGCAAAATTATCCTGTATGCCCAAATTATTCGAATCTATTATTTACTCTCAGCTATCGGTTTCATGTAAGAATTTGCTCTCTTCAAACCAACATGGGTTTATTTCGGGCAGATCTACAACCACTAACTTGTTGGAATTTGTCTCAGATACCATTCGCGGGTTTGCAAAAGGATACCAGACGGATTGTACTTATACAGACTTTAGTAAAGCCTTCGACAAGTTATCTCACTCCGTGATACTCTTTAAAATGGAAAAGTATGGGTTTCCCCCAACATTTCTAAAATGGACAGAGTCTTATTTAGATAACAGAACATATCAAATCTTATTCCGCCATTCCATCTCTAGAGTCTTGAAGGCTTCGTCTGGCGTACCTCAAAGGAGTCACTTGGGCCCGTTCTTCTTTATTCTGTCTATTGACGACATTGTCTCTGTGGTGAAGTACTGTAAGGTCTTGATTTATGCTGACGATGTTAAGCTTTTCGCTCAGATTAAATCTGTTCACGATTGTGAACTGGTACAGAGTGACCTTCAAAAATTTTACAATTGGTGCGAGAACAATAATTTGGTACTCAATATCGACAAATGTGAGGTTATGACTTTCCATAGGACCAAGAAACCAATCACTTATGGTTATGAGTTCTCTGATTTCTCGATTCGCCGTGTGGACTCTGTCTGTGACTTGGGTGTCAAATGTGACCACAGATTGAATTTTATCTCCCATATAAACTATATGGTATCAAAGAGTAGTTCTATGCTGGGTTTTATAAAACGTTGGTCCCGAGAGTTTTCGAATCCTACAATAACATTGCGTTTGTACACTTGCTTTGTGAGACCACTTCTTGAATTCGCTAGCCAGGTCTGGTCTCCATTTTACGGTACACACATCGACCGTATTGAGTCTGTCCAGAGAAACTTTTTACGATTTGCTCTCAGACACCTACCCTGGAATAATTCATTAATTCTTCCACCTTATGAGGATCGCTTGAAGCTTTTGAATATGCACTCGCTTCAAAAACGTCGTATGGTTGCCGATGTAACGTTTGTGCATCAACTAATAAACGCGAATGTTGATTCTCCGCTGTTACTTAGTAAAATCTCTTTCCGCGATAGTGGACACAATTTGAGAAGACTACCTATGTTGCATGTTAACTCCGCAAGATCCAACTTCTGCATGTACGAACCCATTAACCGCATGTGCATTACTGTTAATACTAAGGCTGAGCATTTTGTAGTTGACGTTTCTAAGCATGTTCTAAAAAACGTCTATATAATACTTAGTTCTCTGTTTCTATGTCACTTTGCATATCATTTCACCCGGTGTTTGGTTTATGTTTAGTTTAACATACTAATACTAACACAGACTAAGTGATGAAACGCATGTATTGTTGACCGTTTATTTATTAAACGTGTCCATGCAGCGAGCTTGTGTTAAGCTGGTTCTGATAGTCAAAAAAAAAAAAATCCTCTGTGCAAGTTTGATTGTTAAAGTGGTTTTTCGCATCTATTACTATAACGGATTTTTATATGGCAACAACGAAAGGGGGTTGCCCAATTTAGTCCATTTTTGAAATTATATTTTTAAAGAAAAGCCTGTCTGCAAAATTTCAGCTCTCCTAAGCAAACGCATTCTCGAGTTATCGTGCGCCCAGACGGACCGACAGACAGACATGCAAAAATCAAAATAACTTTTAATATTATGCGCGAGAGTCCAATACATTTCGCTCTACAATCATTATTTCTATGCGTTACAAACGGAATCACAAAGTTAGTATACCATAGATTTCAACTGGGGTATAAAAATAAATAAAAATTTGTGGTAAATATCAAATCTGGAAACTGTAGACACTAAGGGGCTGTCCGAATCCATGTTTGCGTCTTCGTCTCGTTATTACAACTTGTGTCGTAACATCGAGTCAAGCTCTATCCGAATCCATGTCTATGCCACTACTTTGAATAATAGTTCAGACATCTGGTTAGGTTGATTGATAACGGAGTCAAGAGTCGAGTTGACTTATTTACATGTTGTGAGGATATGTTTATTCACTGGCTGTCGAAATCAAGCTAAGCAAACGAAATTGGAGAGGTTAGCTTCGGCTTCAGCTTGAAAATATGACGGACGATTTTGGGATGTACTTTTAATAATTATATTAAATTTCGTACAATATTTTTTTTCAGGGAACCTAAGGAACCATACGACTTGTACTGTAAACTAATATTTTCTCAATATAATAGAACATATTCGTTAATTATGCCACGATTTATTTTTCTCCCGAGTAAGCGCCAATTTTTCGTCCAGTTCATTAGACTCTGGAATTCTCTACCAGTTAAGCGCAAAAGGATTAGCAGCAATCGCAACTTTCGTATTAGTTTATTAACGTACTTTTCATAGTGATTAATGTATGTGGTTTATTTTGTACTCTAATTTTACTATTTCTTTTCTCTTTTGCGTAATTTTATAATAATATTCAATATATTTGCCTCATTTTATCTTTTAATTTTCTTAATTATAATTTTTATTATTATTTTTTTTTTATTTTTCTGTTTGCTTTCCTACACCTTACTATAAGATTTATCTTACAAGTGTAAAGTTTATAATAAATACAATTTGAATTTGGACCCCGAAAAAGTGAAGTCTAAGTATTGTGCATGCTTTTTGCTATTGTAGTAATTATTATAATATTACCCTCGAGCAGAACAATAGAATGTTGCGACTTTATATGATTTTGTAATTTCTGCAGGTGGAGAGGACTTGGGGAGCGAAGTTGAGGTCCTTCTAAATATAACATGCTCAGAAGACTCAGGTAAAATTAATATTATACAAATTTGTATAAAAATATTTATATTTTTAGTATTAAACGACATTACTTGTTCCATATTTGTTATTGAAATGTTTTTTTTTTTACAAAAGTTTTTATTAGTGTTATTTACTTTTTGTTTTATATAATAAATGGAGTGATTTTTTAATTAAGGTACAAATCAAGGCTTTTATTCCCTCAATTCCCTTAATAATTCCGCACAGGTCATCTCTAAATAGCACAGCTGATGGTTGTTCAGGAGGACTATCATCATGTGATCTGTTGGCGATGAATGCACTAAGATCTCGTCTAAGACAACTCATTTGTTACACAAATATTGTGTACTGTACAACAAACTGCAACGACATTAATTGCTTTCTAATTTCAACGCACTTGGTCTGTTCCCAAATAAACATTGCCGCCTGTTTTTTATATCTTCAATAGATCTTTCCACAACACTCCTAGCTAGCCTGTGGTGTGTATTAAATTTTTTTTTCTCTGTGGAGATTTCACTCTTTTTGGGGGATAAAAATCGATACAGGAGTCGTTTCAGCCTTGTAAACCGATTCTTCTAATATGAAATATCCAGCAGGACGATATTCTGCATTTAAATATAAAGTGTTGTTCCTAAACACGTGTTGGTCGGTAAACAGAGCCAGGATAGCCAATGAAAATATTCATTAACTTGCCATTAGGATCGAACAATATCTGTAGTTGGATAGCATAGTGCAATTTTCTATTATACATATATATATTCAGGGACTGAATATAACAATTATTTTCATTCATTTAGAAAAAGTTATAGGAAGATTGATTGGAATGTAGCATTATGATTCTTATTACCGAATCTTGACGAATTTCCTATACTTTTTAAATTTATGATTTTTATTCGAAATTAAAAAAAGGAACTTTCTTTTTGGATTTATATTTTAAAAATCAGAAATTATAATTAAATCAATTAAATTTAATTTATATTTTAAAAACCAAAAATAGAAATCATAAAATGATTCTAATTTTAAAAATCAAATATCAATCTCGACCAATTCTTATGACAATTTAGATGAAAGCCCGTATGTAATTTCCGATCTGTCGTACAATCTTCGGCATATTTTAAGTATTTTTCATCCGAAAAACAATTTTGTGAAATAGAAATCTTTTTATGATTTTTATTTTCGATTTTTAAAATAAAAATGATTGCCGATTTTCATTTTTGATTTTTAGAAAGAAAATCAGAAAGTAGTTTTTTGCATATATTTTTGTTTTTTAAATATTCACCTTTACGGTCTCTGAATATATTCATCGAGAAGATGGAGTGGACATCACAAATTTTCGTATATTTGATGAATTTTAGTATTATTTCCAACGATTTTACCAATACTTTGGAAATAATATCAAATGCTGTACTTCTGGGTACATTTGTAGCTAAAGGAACTATCGTATAAGAACAGCCAGCTGCTAACCAAAATAGAAATAGAATCGCCTCTAGCCATGTCTTTTAACTTCCAGAAGGTCAATATAACAGCGAAAGGATTTTAAAATTATGCGTAGGTGCTTTTTGCAAGTATTTTCATCCCACGAGGACTTTAATTATTTGCAAAATGATGTTGAAGATGGACAATACGTCCCTGGAGTCTGCTGAGATAAATAGCTCTCAAATTCAACTATTATTGCAATTAATTTACTTTACACAATAATCTTCATATCCTAATTATTATTTGCCAAAAACCGGCTAGAAATTTGCTTAATAGACATTTCGGTCCTTACGTCTCATATTCATTGTTTTCCTACAATACTTCTCTGCAATATATAGATAGATAGATATGTTTTAGAGATAGTTGTAACAAATTTTTATATGAATAGAAACAATACTCGCTATGTCCATATTTTGCCAAAATTGAGTTAGCATTGGAATTAAATCACGTAATAGTCTCTTAATACATGAGAAATCTTAGAAATGCTTTTATCCTAAAGTATAATCAGTTTGAAATCTTGAGACATTTGCAAAACTCTTCCATCTCCAACAAAAGTGAATTTTTCAAAAGCGCTTAGATTGGGCATTGCGAGTTTTATTTCTATACCCCTCACATATGTATATGCATAGGATCAGCTGAGGTTTTCGTATGTACATACATCTAGTGATGGCATATACCTGGAATATTGAGGTATGTATATTTTCCTAGGATTTGATAAATATGAGCACTTGGCTTTACACTATATATTCCTGCTCCTACTCCTTTCTCGGTTTTAGAACTGTCGGTGTACTAGATTAGGGTTTCAGTTTCTAGATTTATATCTATTTCTTTCCTCCCTGTTTGGTACCTTTATTTTGAGAGGCAAACACAGGTTGTGTTTAACGGCCATTCTGTCTGATATCATATCCAGTATTTGATTTGCCTCTATTCATTCATTGGATTTGCCTCTACTCATTTATCTGTTCGGCACCATCAATCCAGCTCGTTTTTCACTATGTTTGGTTTGAGTCGCCATGTTGAGCCAGCCAGTTTTCTACAGTTCTACAGCATTAGTGTACTTTTCTGGACTGTCTTATCTATCTGTTTGTTCCAATTCAGCTTATCATCGAGAGTTATCCCAAGGTATTTAGCATCTTTGGACATAGAGACTTCCTTACCAAATAGGGTAGTGGTAGTTAAATTCCTCAATATCTCTCCTCTGGTAAAGGGTATAATTGTTGTTTTGCTGGGGTTGACCGATAACTTGTGTACAGCACACCAGTCTTGAACAAAACTTAGGGCTTCTTGAAGCTTTCTAGAGAGCAAGCGCGCTCATATTTGCCTTTGATAATGATAACAAGGTCATCAGTATAACTTACGATTTAAGTCATGTCACCAAAAATTTATAATTTGTTGGTCGATTTGACTGCATTTATTATGGTCAATATGACTGCCTTGTAAATATAACCCTTACTAATTTTGCAATTCAAAGACAAGAGAGCTTGTTTTCACGTTGATTATGCACGGCGGAAGGTATACAAACACCATGTCAAACAGCCCAAGCTATTAATAAAACATCAAATATTAAGCTAAGCACACGAAGTCGGATAGGTTAGCTTCGTTTTCGTCTAACTTTTATAATAGCTGACATTGTGTTACGTTACTAGCTGTAATAACAACTAATAAGATGAAGACGAAGACTCGAATTCGGACAGGCCCTAAGCAAAGTACTTAGAGATCTCAGTTAACAGAAAAATTTGTCGACAAAATTATTAAGCCTTCTTCTTGAATCCTGAGGCTCTTACAGATGATTTCTGCCTGAACGACTCGATTGGCTTCTTGAATCTTTTTTTATGACAGTTATTTAGCACTAGAAAAATATCTAAAAAAAACCATAAAAAATGAATTTAAAATATCCGTTTTCCTTCATTCAGTTGTTGCTAAACAAATCATGGGAAAACAAAATCCAGTTTGATCACCAGATAATTTAATAAAGGCAAGCCAGACAAGGGTCAACACTGAATCTAAGTCTTCATGTTTCCACCTTCGCATAGACTCCTTTAAAATAATGCTGTTCTTTGATGTCAAGGGCTTCGTTGCAATATTATACGAGGAGCAAACAATCGGTGGCTTCCAAGTTTCGGTTTTAGGCCGTACCACAATTGGCTCCCTGTTTGAATTCATCTTTGCTAATCCAGTAGGAATGGCTGCGAACTTGTTTAAATTACAGGTAAAATATCGTTGATTGATAAGCAGATGATTAACTAACGATTGAAACGATGTTTTGTGCTGTATCAAGCGTGTTCACGTTAGGAGTTTTTGGAATGCCTCTGATTATAATATCATTTAGTCGCTGTTGACGAGTAAGGTTTTCGTTCTCCTTTGACCCTGTTTAGACCGGGCAGTATAAGGTGCGTTTTGAGGTGTCTCAAAATGCCTCTCATGATTACGTCAGTTAACGTGCTGCCTATAGTCGGTGGAACAAATCACACACACACACATTGGAATGATTAAAATTAGAATGATCATGTGATTAAAAAAATTTCATTAAAAAACGTGCTGTCTCAAGAGATGCGACGACCATCAAATTTTAAGTTGCATTTCATTCGTGCCCTTAACTATCACCCTATATACAAGTTTCGTGCGGCAAAGGCAGCATACTGTCCCATCTAAGCACGCTCATTATAGCATCTTAACTTTGTAATTAAGCATTCAAATTGTCTTCAAATTCTTTCAATTTAGCCATAAAACTCTTTTCCAAATTTTTCAGCTTTTCATCTAGCAATAATCGAAATTTATAGAATAAGCGATCCTCAACAGACTAACCTGTGTTTATCACAATTGCAGTTGATTAGATATAAATATTTAATACAGGTACTTTTGAGGACTGAATATACGTCTAAATTGCCACGTTTTACTCGTACACAATATGAAAAACTCCAACGCAGAAATAATCAACAAATCACGGATAAAACTCGTAGGTTAATTGGTAATAAACGATGTTTTGAATGAATTAACTGAGTCGGTCAATGTACTAGGCTATGCGGACGAATGAATATCCATAATTTGGGGCAATCATGATCAATTTATCTCTAACCATCCGCAAATGGTTACTTAGGAAACATCTAATTATAAACCCCCAATAAAACATTTTCGTATACCCAAGATGGAAGTTTTACAAATAAAATTATTTAATTTTCAGAATATATAGTCTCTTTTACTTTAGTAATTTTAGCAATTTTACATAAATATATATTTTTTAAATTAACATCACCCCTAAGTAATCATCCTACACTGTTTTTAAAAAACCACCAAAACATCTAAGTTTTCAAAAATAAAAATTCCTCTCACATAAACGATGCTATGTGCAACTGCAAAACCAGCATCAATGACCAAATGAAACGTGCAAGCATGTTCACTTTAATTGATTATTTCTTAGTAATTAAGAAAACGAGAAAACATTTTGATTCTTATGGTAAACTTTCGGCAATCTACCTTTTTGGAAAATACATATTCAACCATTCTGAGTTTTACTTTAATTATTGTTACTTGTTGCTACGCTCTATTGTTACTTGAAAGAAGAATTCGCTTACAGCCTTCTAAAAATTTCTTACGCTTTAAAGAATCGAACTACTCTAACTACATATTGTCGACAAATTGGACATTCAGATAAAACTTTTCCGCAATTGGTGCATGTTGCCATGTGACCACATTCCAGCATTACACACTCAATAGGAGCATCCATACAAATCTTACAAAGATCATCAACACCGAGTTTATCTACAGCTAAAATAAAAGGAGTTTCAGTAAATGAGTATACATTATACTGAATAACAGTGACAATAAAAATTCACCTGGACTTGTTTTCGAATCTTTCCACAATCTATGGACACGTTCCAAAAGCTCTTGTTTCTCACAGCAGCCCTTATAGTCAACTCGATTAAGCATCAAAATCTCTTTTAATTGTTTTACCGATAATTCATCTATTTCAGAACTAGAATAAAAAATAATATATTTAAAAAGCTTGCCATAAATTAATCAGAAAAACTGAAAAATTGCTTACCTTGTTCTTATGTCCCACAAATTCATGAAGCGACTATCATGTTTATCATAATCTGATGCGTTCAGAGCGTATACGTGAATTCCATCATCATTTCCATATCCTGTTTCCATTTCCATAATTATACTATCACTTCGGTTCATTGAAATTTGCGGTATTTGCGAATCTGTTTTCGTATTGTTCTGAGAATCCGCATCAGCCCCATTCGATTCAGAATCGGAACAGTCGAAAGATTTTCTGTTTTGCAAATAAACTAAAAAGGCATCAGCTTCTTGCTTAATATCAACCCTGGACATTTGAGTTGAATGCAACTGATTTATAAACTTGGCAATGCATTTTTCTAAATTTCGCTTATTTTTGCCGCATTTTTTGCAACTTTGACGTTGTTGTTTTTGTGACGACTCAACATTTTCACCATCAGATTCTTCACTTACTAATGGAAACGGTGAAAATTCACTCTCTCTACGCCTTTGACCGTATATAGAACTATCTGACCTACGTCGGATCATTCTACGTGGTAGCCTTTTCCTTCCTTCGACCGAAGAATCTGGTATAATTGTAATATTGGAAAATTGGAATGTTTTTTCTTTGGAATATTCACTGTTTTGTAATGGGGCCTTTGAAGCACCAACATTCGTTCGCTGAGCTTCTTCAAAAGGACCCATTTCAGTCTTATTAACAAATTGCCAATGTTCATTATCACTAGGACTTACTCGTCCCACAGCTCCTAATTCTTCAAAAGATGATGATCCTGAAGAATCACCAGAATTTTTTTGATTACCAGTAGAACTTTTACTGGTCGAATTACTCTCAGGAACACTTCCACTAGGGCCAGGAATTTGATCTTCGAATGCTGAATCAGTCTGTGATGACGGTGAAAATCTACTACTTTTCTTTTGTATGCGATTTCTTGTTTGAAATTTTGTGATGATTTCATCGTCTGAACATTCACAGCCAGAACCACTTCTATCAAGTCCCGGTTCGTTTAAAATCCTCCTTGTATTCAGATCAACTGGAGCAGATGAAATATTTTCATTAGGCACCGTAGACTTTATATTATTAGAGTGTGGAGTGATAAAGTGTTCATCAAATGCACGCGCAGCTTGCGTTTGAGATGAAATACTTTGAGAAGACAATGAACTTACGCTAATAATTGGACTCGAAGGGCTACTTAGAGAACTTGAAGAGTTCGCATCACGCATAATATTTGTCCGTTCGACATTAGCTTTCCTGAGCTCGATATTTGGTGCCGTCGTAGGATTATTAAAAGATGGTGTTTCATTTTGATTATTGAAGGTATTAGCATTCGTTCCATTTGAATTACTACCAAATCCATTATGATTATTAATTGTCACAGATGGAGAAGAACTTTGATGTTGTTGTTGTCTTGGATCCACATGAATGCTACTAGCATATGTGGGAATCTGCCGTGTAGAAACTCTTGGTTGATCGGAAATATTTACTTGTACATTCGCAACATTGGACGAGGCTGTCCTTTGTTCAAAATTAAGATCTGATGAAATTTTTCCAGTAAAATTGGTAAAAAAATTCTGGCACGATTGTTTGAATTGATCGAAGGGATTGGAGCAATTATTATCAAAAGTAGCACTATTTGGATCCTGTCCAGAAATTCCTTCATTATTGGGTATTTGTTGTCCACCATCAGAATTAACATGAGCCAATACTAAGTTGACAAGTTCTTCCTTTTCTGGAAATTTTATTTTATTTTTTTAATTTAATAGAAATAGAAATAAATAGGTTGTTGTGTGTGTGTGTGCACAATCAACTTACCCACACAGCCTGCAGTCGATATATGTTTTGATTGTAAGTAGAATATTAAATCTTTCGGCTTTAACTTAAGTAAATCCACTTTTGAAATGGGACGGGTCGTGAATATTACACATCTTTCACATAAGTAAATATTGGTATTACGCTTATCAAGGCATTGTGAGCAGTAGAAACGGCTGAAATTAAAAATTTGAATTAGAAAACTACCCCTTTTTACATCTCTATGTATATTGTCGGATACCTTTTTAAGATCAAACTAAACCATTTTCAAAAAATTCAAATCAGTATAATCGGTTTAATAGGCTTATTGGAATTCAAACAGACTATACTGACATGAAACGCGACCAGCATGGTCTAATTTTATCTAGTAAAGATAATTGGCCTAATGATCAGTTCAGCTTAAGTTAATTGATATTTCGTGTCCAAGAATGTTGAGGAAGGAAGAACTAGAATCATTCTACCGATCGAAATCAGGTCAATAGTTATTTAATTACATTTAAGTGAAATCACACAGATCGGAGTCTTCGATGTATTTAGCACGAGGCTTAAGTATTTTGGAGACATCATCGTTCAATAAATCAATCATGATCAATAAACTGCTTCGAGAATCTGTACTAAGAGTTAAACGTAATAGATAGCGGTTTGAATGAGTTGGAGATCAGATAAGACGCCGTCGAATACAACTGTATAATGCGGACAGACAGAAAATTTCCAATTCATAATATGAAGAGGGGTCAATTTAGAAAACTTATAGTTTAGTTAAAAGAACAGTGTGCTACACTCTATGGAAATATCTAAGGCACCTGCGGCAATAGTGAAAGCTTCCTTTACTTTTATTTTGGTTTAATTTTAAATTTATAATTGTGGTTTTGGAAGTATTTACAGGCTCATTTGCAGAACTGCAATTTCCAAATATGTTGCCTACTCTGGTGGCACAATTCACGAGATCCTGCAAACTGAAGGATTCAGAAAAGACTAAAGCCCCCCAATCACTTACAGATTATCTACAGATCCGAATTGTAGATATATTTCAATTCCGCCACCCATTAACAGTTCAAACCGTACGATTTGATCTACAGTCTAGGTAATCTGAGTGTGTATGTTGAAAATTTTTGCGATTTGATTGTCAACCAGTACTATGTTTCCATGCGGAGTTCAATTCGAATTGAATCCGAATTAGTGCTCATGGAAACGTGAATTGAGTTGAGTTGAGTTCAATCCATGTTAACTCCACGAAACCAGTCGAGTTGAGTTGGATTTTGTCTAAGTATTAGTTAGAATAGTGCGGATGAGTGTTTTAACAAACACAAATCCGGGTACTTTGTATGAAATTATTCATCTGTCAACTCAACTCAAGTCGTTCATGGAAACAGCATCGAGTTAACTCAGCCAGCAAAACTTAACGCCAACTCAATCCTAACTCAACTCTGGCTCATGGAAACATAGGACAGATCGGCAGTTCATGAACTGCAGACTGTAGATCTGTCGATAAATACACCACACACATGCAGTTCATCGTCAGATAACAGGACTGCAGATTTGTAAACTGCATACAAAGTGTACAATTTAATTCGTCAATCATTATTTTCAGATCAGTTTGATATTTTCGCCAGATAATTGTAGTTTCTCATCATTCCCAACATGGATAGAAGTAAAACATTCAATGAATTCTGAAGTATACAGGAAACATGGAAAGTAAAATATGATTCATATTCGGACAGCAAAAAAAAAACAGAAAAACTTTTCTGGAATAAATAGAACTTTATAAAGCTACTACTGATTCTAAGAGGAAAAAAATTAATAACCTCATATGTGAGATGCTTTATGAAGCAACCAATCTTTCACCCAGAAACGTTTTTTACTTCACTGGTACTTCTGATAAAAGAATTATTAGTATCAGAATCCAAAGTCCCTCATTGACCTGTAAAGAGAGAGAGAGACTAGGCGAACCTAGACGACCTTCATCCTATGTGCGAGGGCTCCGGGATGTGAAGGAAGAATTAAAAGTTCAGCTTCTCATAGTTACGTTATAATAGTTCTCGTTTAATACAAAATGTTGGTCTTCTCCTCACATAAAGTTTGCGAATACAAATCTCCTTGCTGTCATGCATTCCGCGCTGGCAGTTTAACGTACTTACATTTAATCAAAAGAAGATAATCAGAATAATAACATTTGCCTACAGATATACATATATGTTACATATATATATATGTAATGTACTCCATCTGATCAAAAATAATATCGCAGAAACTTATGTAATCGTCACACGATTGGATATCCAATTGTCTGTCTTGTTTTGTTTTCGTTCATGTCATTCTTAATATGAGGATCATATAATCCACTCAAACATTAGCGAATGGAATACCAAAGCGTTAGAAATAAAGCAAAAGAAAATATATATCTGGAGGAAGTCATAGTTCCTCACCTGTGTGAGCGCTCATCTATAAAATGACAAGTATGTAGCGAGCTGGAACTAGAACTACTAAATTCAATCTAATATCAGACAAAAACACAAAATTATTAAGATCTTAAAAGATCTTAATTCCTCACATGTGTGAGCGCTCATCTATAAAATGGCAAGTATGTAGCGAGCTGGAACTAGAACTACTAAATTTAATCTAATGTCAGACAAATACACAAAATTATTAAGATCTTAAAAGTAATAGGAATTCATTAGTACTCAATTATCTAATTCCTCACATGTGTGAGCGCTCATCTATAAAATGGCAAGTATGTAGCGAGCTGGAACTAGACCTACGGTCACCGTGTAATTGTAGCCAGTTTAATCCTCTATGAGAAATCAGCTGTTCCAAAAGCACTAATCAAATTTGTTGTATTCTCATCAATACCGCAAATTCCTAAGATTCCATCTCTTTGGTTAACACTATGTATAAGTCGTGGTTTAAACCGCACAGATTTATTAACACCGTTCTGCTCTTTTATTGTATTCTGACGATATTCATGAAGATGATCCAGTGATTTATCATGTTTATTCATGGGATTTCCTCTAGCTCTTCTTCAGCCTTTTTTTTCTTTTGTTATAGGTCAAATCTTTATTCCATGGTATCTGTTAAACACCACAGAATCTTTCCGATTTGAGAAGCAGGGGCAAAAGTGATGGTAGTTTCAAAGCAATTAACCTGCTTTGGCGATGCTGCTGGTTCTGGTTCAATCTATTTACTTTTCTCAGCAAGCAATACAAGCGGATGAATTTTAGCTTCCTTTAAGAACACTGTATTTCTTGTTTATTCATCCAGCATCCTTCGGAAATTCCTTTTCGGGCACGATGTCGTTGAAAATTTTCGGTATTCAGTTTTTTATTCACTCGACTTCTTTCACGCGCTATTTTTATCCGAGAAGTAAGACAGATTGATTGCCTTCTTCTTACTTACCTTTACCGTCAACATGTCACCCCGAGCTTAAGGAAACGCATTTCTCTCGGTCGGGTGCGTTCAGTTTTCATGCTGTAGTCGGCAGCAGGCCAGGCATATACGCTTCAGTATGACATGTAGCATATTGCTATATGCAATACGCTACGACCATAACAAGCATTTATCCAAAGCAATGGTATATTTGATAAAAACAATATGGATCCAAAAGTAAAGCAACACGACAGCTATTATGACTGATGTCATGGAGCTCATTAATAAAGAACTCGATGCTGATAATTATGTTATTTGAGTATTTTGTTGATTTGAAGAAGGCGTTTGATACTCTAGATCTTTTTTTTTTTTGACTATCAGAACCAGCTTAACACAAGCTCGCTGCATGGACACGTTTAATAAATAAACGGTCAACAATACATGCGTTTCATCACTTAGTCGGTGTTAGTATTAGTATGTTAAACTAAACATAAACCAAACACCGGATGAAATGACATGAAATGTGACATAGAAACAGAGAACTAAGTATTATATAGACGTTTTTTTAGAACATGCTTAGAAACGTCAACGACAAAATGCTCAGCCTTAGTATTAACAGTAATGCACATGCGATTAATGGGTTCGTACATACAAAAGTTGGATCTTGCGGAGTTAACATGCAACATAGGTAGTCTTCTCAAATTATGTCCACTATCGCGGAAAGAGATTTTACTAAGTAACAGCGGAGAATCAACATTCGCGTTTATTAGTTGATGCACAAACGTTACATCGGCAACCATGCGACGTTTTTGATTTGAGTGCATATTCAAATCTTCAAGCGATCCTCATAAGGAGGAAGAATTAATGAATTATTCCAGGGTAGGTGTTTGAGAGCAAATCGTAAAAAATTTCTCTGAACAGACTCGATGCGGTCGATGTGTGTACCGTAAAATGGAGACCAGACCCGGCTAGCGTATTCAAGAAGTGGTCTTACAAAGCAATAATAGAAATATTAATTAATTAATATTACAAAGCAACAATAGAAATATTAATATATTAAAATTGTGAATTAAGAGGACAGGCAAACCAGTTACTAAGTAATTATCTGCAAGCAAGACAGTGCTGTACAAAAGTGGAAAACAGCTACAGTGAGAATGAGGTAATGAGTACTGGAGTCCTGCAGGGGTCAATTTTACATCCACTCCTCGTCTCTGTACATTTAAAATTTAAGGGGGCTGTCGTCAAGTGTATAGTGTGGTGGACAGTCGTGTTTAACGTGTTTTTAAAGTGTTTTTAAACGTTTTTAATTACATTTTAGTGCTTTGTTTGTTTTAGTGTTCTACTTTGGTTATTGTATATTGTTTTGGGTGTAATTTAATTTATACTGGTGTTATTTTATGTTTTTGTTTTTAGTGCTAGCTAACCTATGTTTTTGTTTTTGGTGCTAGCTAACCTAACTTTTTTTTTTATATAATGTGTTTGGTTGTATAATCGTACTATGTTTTTTTCCAATCGCGTCGTCATTTAGTTTTAATCTTGTTATTATGGATTGCTGTGGTTTTTGCCGCACCGAATTTGATGGCTTTTCCGAGTTTTTAGCGTTCGATGGTTGTTTGTGGTAAGGCGTTCCACGCCTCATGTGTAAAACTCGAGAATGCGACCTTAAAATTCCTAAAAAAGAATCGCAATTTACTGTGGGTCTGCGACTCTTGTGGAAGAGCCCCGGCCCATACTGTTTTTGATACGCTCGCGTTGTAGAGGTGACCTGGACAACCTTAAGAGCATGGTGGTTGGCCTATCGGACAAAATTAACCTTAATACCCAGCAAAAAATGGTTGACTGCTCCATTACAACTATCGTTGACTGCCCTCAACAACCAAAATTGGACTACGGTTTCATAAATAACCGCTCTAACAGAAACCACAAGGGCAATCCAATTTCAAAGAGGAAAAAAACTTCTAAAAAACAGGAGGTTTCGCCGACTGTGGGATTTAACCCGCAGAATCCGTACACTCCTGGTAGACAGGGTTCTCCTTCGGCTGGTGGGGCCGTATGCATCGTTTTGAGCCAATGCGTGGATAATACCACTCCAGCTCCTGCTTCTGAATCCACAGTAACAAATAATAGTAATTCTGTGTCCTCATTAGGGAACGGTATTGGTACCTCTTTGAGGACAGTACCAAAACCTTCAAGTGTTTTCGTGTTTCTCTACTGAAACAGTGTGTGACGACATATTTAGGTATCTCGAATCCAAAAACATTGCAACAGAGGATGTTTTTTGCCGTAAAACTAGTAAATCCTCCAAACCGGTTGCAACCTTCGTCTTAACTGTTGCATCAGATGTGCATGACAAGTTATTAGATTCCTTATTTTGGCCCTCTGGCGGTTTTACTAAATTATTTGTACCTTCTGGGCGCCAACCTAGAAATACAGCTAAAATAAGCAATATTATTCAAAAACTGAAGTCGCTTTCCCTTTACTATCAAAACGTAAGGGGAATTAAGATAAAAACTGCACATATCTTCAAATCCTCTGTTGCAACATATTTTGATATTGTTGCTTTCACTGAAACTTGGCTACACCATGGCTTTAGTGATGCCGAAATCTTAGACAATTCTTACCAGGTTTTTAGAAAAGACAGATATACTGATTCTGAAGCTCGTGGCGGTGGCGTACTCCTAGCATGTAAAAACCATTTTAATTGCAGGCAAATTGAGGTTCCCACTTTTTCCAACACTCTTGACACTAAACTTATGCATACTATGTTGCTATATTCCTCCAGACTCCATAAACATTATTGATGACAAAGGTCCTACTAACTTCAACATCTAATTTTATCCATGGCATGATGCAACCTCTTGACGAATTTCTACTTATTGGTGATTTTAACTTTCCCAATAATAATTGGGTACTAAATGAAGATAACGATAACTATCTTCCTCTTAATAACTTGTCAACAAGGGAATTACTATTCCTAGACACTATATCATCTCTTGGTCTCAGCCAAATCAATAATGTAAAGAATGACATGGGTAGGCAGTTGGACCTGGTTTTCTCTACTGACACGGGTAACTTATTAGCCCAGTTTTAATGTCTAATATTGACAAATATCACCCCTCTACTAATTACATATTGCTTTGAAACCGAAAATACTACATACTGTGACGAAACACAATACTTCTTCAATTTTATAAAGGCTAACTTTTCGGAACTCTCCAGTAGCCTTACCTCTATTGATTTCAACACATTACTGTCCAGCAATAATGTTGAGGAAGACAATTCTAAATTTTACATAATTCTTTTCCATTTATTTTCATCTCAAGTTCCCCGCGAGCGACAGCGGTTCTCTAAAACATCTCCGCCATGGTTCAATATGGAACTGAAATGTCTTAAAAATAGAAAGAATAAATTGTGGAAAAGGTATATTAGAGACAAAGATATTATAAGTCATAACAACTTCCTCATATCCTATAATGAGTTCAAAGAACTTTTCTCTTCACTTTATGATGAATATATCCAAAGTATGTGTGCGAAATTATTTAGTGACCCACGTATCTTTTTCAAGTTTATTAATATGAAGAAAAAACTGAGACAACTATCCCAATAGCATGAGGTACAAGGATTCTGCTAGTGATGATTCGTCTGAAATTTTGCAATCTGTTTGCTTCTTTTTTCGACAATGCTTTTTCTTCGTCAAATTTCCATCCTCGACACATAACAACTTTAGTCATATGAAGGATTCTCATAACGTTTCATTCACTATTCCTACAATTACACTCGATCATATTAATGGGCTTTCAAATGACTTCACAACGGGTCCTGATGGGATCCCTCTAGCCTTCTTTAAGGGGTAACGCCACTGTAAATTTTTTAAAAATCGATTTTGTTTTTATTTGCTTAAAAAATAGTATAATCCTCTAGAATAATAAAAAATAGATCAAATTTTTTTTTTCTTTGAAAATGGAGGTCGCCACCAAGCGCGTCAAACTTGCCCCGAAACGACTACCTGAAGCCTGAAACACAATTGGAGCTTTTCAGCCACCTTCATCGCCAACTTTCTTCTAAAGCTGACTGAAAAAGCCGAATTGAACACAACTGACCTTTTTGACATTTGCAACTTTAACTTGTTTAGCGTCAAACTTTTATTTTTTACCTTCATCTTTTTTATTTTTTCCAATAAAAAACTATTCTCAAAACTTTAAACGCGTTTATCTCGAAACACGGTTTTTCAAAATGGCACGCAGCATAACTCGAACAATTTTCATATTTTCGACTTGAAATTTTGACCAGATGTGAACATTAACATTATCTAAAGAATGCCGTACGGGATTTTCAATAACTTTATTTGTTGATTTTTTATTAACAAAAAACCTGCCGTTTTTAATCAAACTTTTTTTTCAAACGCGCGTCAAATTTACAAAAATTAATATTTTTAAAAATCCGTACGGCATTCTCTAGCTATAAGCCAATAGATTAATGGCTTTTTTTTGTTTTGGTCTAGATTCAAATGTGCGCCAGTGGTGCTGCGTGCCGCGGAGCCCTGCAAGCAAAACATGTCCCGGGCAGATGGCTGTGGAGCCGCCATTTTGCTTTTTTTCGCTGTCAAAAACTTTTTCAATAAAGTTCAATGTATGCCCGATAATACCATTAAAAGGTTTTTTTCAAACACCTTTAATATCGCGAGAAATAAATTCGTGAAAAAAACCTTTTTTTTAGCCGTTACCCCTTAAGTCTGTTGCCTTGCCCTGGTAGCACCGCTGAAAATAATATTTCAAAAATCGCTCACAAAAAAGGTAGTAATAGTGAAATTTCTAACTATAGGATTATTGCAAAATTATCTTGTATGCCCAAATTATTCGAATCTATTATTTACTCTCTTCAAACCAACATGGGTTTATTTCGGGCAGATCTACAACCACTAACTTGTTGGAATTTGTCTCGGATACCATTCGCGGGTTTGAAAAAGGATACCAGACGGATTGTATTTATACAGACTTTAGTAAAGACTTTGACAAGTTATCTCACTCCGTGATACTGTTTAAAATGGAAGAGTATGTGTTTCCCCCAACATTTCTAAAATGGACAGAGTCTTATTTAGATAACAGAACATACCAAATCTTATTCCGCCATTCCATCTCTAGAGTCTAGAAGGCTGGCTTACCTCAAGGGAGTCACTTGGGCCCGTTGTTCTTTATTCTGTCTATTGACGACATTGTCTCTGTGATGACGTACTGTAAGGTCTTGATTTATGCTAACGATGTTAAGCTTTTCGCTCAGATTAAATCTGTTCACTATTGTGAACAGGTACTGGGTGACCTTCAAAAACTTTACATTTGGTGCGAGAGCAATAATTTGGTACTCAATATCGATAAATGTGGGGTTATGACTTTCCATAGGAATCAGACATCAATCACTTATGGTTATGAGTTCTCGGATTCCTCGATTCGCCGTCTCTGTCTGTGACTTGGGTGTCAAATGTGACCACAGATTGAATTTTATCTCCCATATAAACTATATGGTATCAAAGAGTAGCTCAAAACGTTGGTTCCGAGAGTTTTCGAATCCTACCATAACATTGCGTTTGTATACTCGCTTTGTGAGACCACTTCTTGATTACGCTAGCCAGGTCTGGTGTCCATTTTATGCTATATACATCGACCGCATCGAGTCTGTTCAGCGAAACTTTTACGATTTGCTCTCAGGCACCTATCCTGGAATAGTTCGTTAATTCTTCTACCTTATGAGGATCGCTTGAAGCTTTAATATGAATTCGCTTGAAAAACGTCGTCGCATGGTTTCCGATGAAACGTTTGTGCATCAACTATTAAACGCTAATGTTGATTCTCCGCTGTTACTTAGTAAAATCTCTTTCCGCGATAGTGGACACAATTTGAGAAGACTACCTATGTTGCATGTTAACTCCGCAAGATCCAACTTTTTGCATGTACGAACCCATTAATCGCATGAGCATTACTGTTAATATTAAGGCTGAGCATTTGGTCGTTGACGTTTCTAAGCATGTTTTTAAAAAACGTCTATATAATACTTAGTTTTCTGTTTCTTAGTCGCATTGTATGTCATTTCATCCGGTGGGCACGATAATGAATGATAAACTGACTTGAATTGGCAACACTTAAAGGAGCCATGAGGAGAAGAGACTTTTTTAATCGCCAGACGAGAACTTAATCTAAAATGCATTTATAGTGAAAATATATACTTGCAATATAATTAACTGGTCACAGTGTAGCAATAACTTACTAAACTGCATACATCGAGTATTAAACAAAGTAATAACGTCTTATCTAATTGACATAGAATCATACCAACGTAAGTGCTGTATGAATCAAGAAATTTCCTGAGCTTAAAATAATAGATTTATGTGAATTACGACAACATATACGATTACCTTACGCTAGAACAGAAGACTATAAAGGGTTTAAAACATACAGCTGTACCCATATACAATGACATACCAGAAGAAATAAAAAATACAGAGCAAGCGCGCAAATTCAAGAAACTAATAAAAAATGTTGCGCATGAAATGATGTACAAACTGATACTATATAACAAAGATAACTTAACTAGTGACTGTGAAGATGACCAATTAGTTTATATAAGAAAAATGAATAGTCTGACTAGAGAGTGGTGGGAAGGATAGCTCTGTTTTTTTTTTTGTCTTAAATATATATTTAGGCCTTCGGCGGATAGTATGGGATTGCTTATTGAGGAGCATGCAGCCAGATTGGGAGCTTCTTCCAACACACACCACCATAATTGCAGCGAAGTCAATGAAAAGGACACTTATTCATTTCCTTTACAATTGTATGGCGATCTCTAGTGTCAGACATTAGGACAAGGGTTTCCTCGAATAACAACAGGGTAATTTATAAAAAAAATGTCCCCTAATCCTTTCCTGCACCATTCAGTAACTTCTTAGGGTGGATTTAACACGATAGTGTAACCTAAACCTTCAACCCCTGAGCTTTAACAAATGCTCCGCAGAACCAAGAAAGAATATCTGCACATAACTACCGGATTGTAAGAGCTTTAGTATCAAAATATAGCTAATTCATATTTTTCCATGTTACCGTTACCAGTTACTTTTGAAAGCAGAAGAGCATTTTATACAAAGAGCAAGTACAAAAAGTACAATGAATTAACAGTAGTGCGAAATTTTTAAAGTCAAATCCCCTACAATGCGTACAGAAAAGTGGTGAATAAATTTTAAATAACAAATTTTACCAAATTAGGGTGTAGACATGTATTAAAAATGTAAAAATCTGTGAAATTCCTTATTATTTTTAACGCCCAATCAGAATTTGGTAAAACATTTTCTTGGTTTTCTGTTAAATCTCTCTAAATGTAAAATGATAAATTTCTCATGGTTTATTTTAGTAGTTTGGAAATACAAAAAATAAAACCGCATTGGCAAGCGGTAAAAAAATTACAAAACTATCCCTTAACTGCAATCGGCAATAAACCTGGTATATATCACTTAGAGGAAGGTACATTTGACAGAGGCAAATATAGTTTCCGTCTCATATCCTATAATTACATGAATCTCCAGTAGTTTTTTTTAGCGTTTCAGCATATTTTAAAATAATTTTTCTACTGCACTATTGACCTACCTATTGAAACTACAAGTCTGCAAGCACTTATTAAAAACAATGCTAGCTATGTATGTACAAAAACAAACAAATGCTTGTACATATTTCAATACTACAAAACCATAACTGCACTTACAGATAAGAGAGGAAAAAACAGTTTGTAAATGAACAAATGCAATGTTATTATTCGATTCATTTCAAAATTATATGTTACGTCATTTTACGATATACTCTTCTCTTATCTTAAAGCAATCTCTATAGCCTGTAGCTGTTCTTTTTTTCTACCGTAAATGACATGTTAAGTTTATACTAAAACCCCGATATAAAATGGATTAGATAAGCATTTTGATTCTTGCATGCCCGGATCCTGACACCCGTCGTTAGCAAGGTAGACAATTGGGCTGTTTTGTTTATTAGGTAAACGAACAGTTAGACATTGTGAAAAGTTATTTGAAATGAAATATTAAATATAAGAAAAGCTTAGACTCTATCTGTAACGCGGACGTTGGGTAATTGTCTTACGCATTTTTTTTTTTTAATTCCATTTGAATCAATTCCACATTATATTGTTAATAGTTGAAGGCATTCTTTTTTGTAACATTTTTTAAACAAGAAACAATGGAAAAGAAATACTTAGTGAGAAGGCGAAAGAATCAATACCTGTTTGCATACATTTCCTTTACTTAAAAAAAAATAGATTTAATTTTATTTATAATGCGGTGAAGAGACACAGAGATGTCACTACTACAGCTGGTTTTATCTATGACTTATACCACAGATAGCATAAGAACTAGATGTCGCATGCCATACTAGAGCAAAGTATACAGATTGCGAAATGGGTAGTGCATTCTGGAATGGGCCATTTTATAATAGCAGTTTTGTATACATTAGATCGATTTCCTCAACACTTCAGATACGAAAAAATATGAATCACTCGACGTATACATCATTTCAAATGTTGTGGTCCATTCCGGAATGGACCACCAAGCCATATAAATTTTCTATACATTTTTGGTACTACATGCGACATCAATGCTTATACATAAATAAATGCCGAAGGGCCTAGCCTACAGCATAGGTGAAGGTGAATTGTAAAACAGTACCTCACAACTGTTTTAACGTTAATAAACCGATATATAGTACCGACGCCGCCCATACAATAGAATATGTTCAATTAAAAAGGAAAAAGTCATTAAGTACTATATGCGACTAAATGGCGTGTGTTAAGTAAAACAAGAAATGAGCCAAAAAACCTATGACATCTCTTCATAAAATGTTGTTTTGGGTGATACTTGCTTTAATTAGAAAAGCATACCTAAGCTGATCTGAATATCACTAAATCAAAGAATCCAAGCACAGATAGACGACATATCGGGGACAAAACATTTTAATAATATTAGAAGCGATTAACCCATAACATAAAGCTTCATATCGCTACAGAATGGCACGTGTAGTCTGCAGCTTAATATCGTCCACTAATAAATTTATTTGAACGAATTGCAAGACAATACCAAAGAATTCGTATTTCGTACTTATTAATAAATCGCGGGGTGGTAGGGGGTTGAGGTAATCGAACATCCATAAAACTGATTAATTCAATTCGTTTATTTGGTTCATAGTGTAGTGAAGCTTTTAATCAAATTTCGACATATTTCTTGTGCTCGTTAGGGGTGGAATATGAAAGTGGGTGAATTGCTCAGAATCTAATTGAGTTTTTCGCTTAGATTTTTGGAACTTAGAAAACGACTAACGGCCTGCTTCAATAAATGTTCCCCTAAAAGAAAAGTCTCAATTTGTGGATTTCATAAATTTGACCCTAAATAAGGTAGTAAGGACTTCTAAATCTTCGGTACCCTGTATAATTCACCCTTATTATGATCGCCACTTCACTGCTAGTGTCACGGCTGTGTAAAATTCATAGGAACGAAAGGAATCAAAGAAGAATAAGACAGATTTTATACTAAAAGCAAGTGACAATGACAAAAGTCGACACCACATTTCTATCTGTTTTCTCTGTTGCTGTTGTAGATTTTTGATTTCTTTTGTTATGTGTTCCTATGAATCTTACATAAGCGTGTCACTCTAATTCACGTGACGATCATAATAAGGGTGATTATTTTCTATTAAATATTATACGAATCGTGTATGAACATTTCATTCCACAACATACTCGAAATAAATTTTTCCTTGGCAGAAAAGCAGCAAAGATTTGGAGAGATCCCTTTAGCTACCAGCAGTTTTTTTTTTCTTTGTTTTGTAAAGTTTCGTCACGAAGTTGAGTTCTTTTCAAGATAATCCTATCAGAGAGTAGAGCATATCATGCGACCCTACACTGCAATAATATGAGGAAAATGGATTAAAGATATAGGTTGGATAGCCAACAATCACTCCGGTCCGCTGTACCTGATAAGTAAATATACAAACAAAATTCGCATACCTTATTGTTTTAAAACACTCCATAAATGCAATCCTTTAAACATTATGCTATTCTGGGCTCCTATATTGCGAAAGGATTGGAATCTGAAGTCATTTTCAGATCTCAGTTCGTACAACTGGATATCCCGCACGTATTTTTCACCTGTCCAGTTAAATATTCCGGAAGCATTTTGTCTCACGACTGATGTTAGTCAATGGTCTTCCATAGTTTTGCAATTCTTTCATGCAGACATACATAATTACGTATCCTTTGAAATACAGCTTTATTTAAGATCTGACGTGCTCTAAAAGTCTGTTTTAGGATTATTACCGAATATAATTGCCCTCTTCCTAACTTATTTGGCACCTGTACTTACTTTTTATTGCATACAAAATTAGACTTCCTGCTTTCCTTGGAGCAGTCTTTTTTCTGCAATCAAGTGTATTATTCTGAGATCTTTGAGAATCAGTTTGTGAGCACTTCTCGGATTCCTAAGTATTTTACAGTTTTACAAGTAAATACCTCATAATTTCCTGTAAATTAGCCCCTAAGCTATTTTTTCTTTAATATATTAATTGAATCTTATTACTTACTAAATTATTGTTAACCTACTGACTCTACCATAGCTTTTCTGACTCGCATGTAAACTCTTTTTCTTTTTCTCCTTTACTATTAAAGTTTTTAACTACCGTAAACATTCTAAATTTTGTAATAGTACAAGAAACTAGGTTTAGCATGGTGTACCAAAGCAAAGTATACAGAGTATGAAATGACGCATGCACTCCGGAATAGATCGCAACATGTTTTGGAGCGCATGTTGCTTTAACATCAGTTTTGTATATATTTAGTCGACCCCTTCAACACAACACAACAGATCATATTTATCATTATTATCATTGCTTATGTTGTGGTACATTTCGAAATGTATACCACTAGCCATAAACCATTTGTATACTTTGCTCTGGTATTGCACGTAATATATAGTTATTGTGCCATCTATGGTAGTAATCATCATACTAGCTCTAGATTTTTGTACTTTAGCACTTAAGTCACTGCTGTACCCAACGTTTATTTACATAACATTTTTCTCGGTATTATCTAAGCTTTTACCGATCTCAGAGAAGTCTTGGAAGGTGCTGCCTTTATCAAAAACTTACCCAGCCAACACATCTTCATAACGAAAGTAATTAATCACATTTTGTAATTATCCCGAATAAAATAAAGTAGAGAAAGCTTGTGAATTATATAAATTTTGTAAATAGCAGTAATAAATAATAGTGGTACTTATGGTAGTAAAGTAGAGATAGTGTGGGTTTAGGTTTGGAAATTGTGAAAATTTTGTAAATTGCAAAGTTATTTGGAAACTCTCATAGTAATTTTATACATTTTGTAATCTACCAACCAACTGATTGTAGTGAAAATTCTGTGAACCTCTCAACCATCATACTGAATATACCAATAGCAATTCGTATTAGCTGATCAAGTCAAATAAACTTATACTTTTGTTATTAGACTATAATGAACCCTATATTCTGCACATTGTCATTCTCTGAACCTCTTTCTAATACCAGTAATAGCTGTCTGAAAGAGTGGATAGAGAAAAATAAAATGTAATAAATTAGTTTTAATCGTGTACAAAATAGAAAAAAATACAGGAAACAGGAATTTGACAGGCGGTTTCATCTACATAACTTGTCCAAAAGTGGGCATCTGATCGGTATGCTACAATGATAGAGCTATTGGATAATTGGAGATATGACAATATCCTCTGGAATCATTTCGTTTTTATTAGACTATTACAGAGCAGTACTGAGGGAATTAATAATATCTTTGAAAGATGATAGTCGGCGGATTGAAGAGGATTAATGTTTAAATTATTGAAACTGGATAACCTGTAAGCAATCGAATGTCTGTAAGTGGAGCAGTCAGTTGTAATTAACACGTAATAATAATTTTATGGGTCAAGGTCTTTATTATGAAAACCCGGATATATCTACTATTTATTTTTATGCTAACGCTATTACTTTTATAATTGATATTTTAGGGAGGCCATGGGAGGCCAGCAAATGTTGCAAAAACTGCAGACCTTACAGAATAAAGCAATGCGAATTATTCTCAGATGTAGCAGATATACAGCTATTACATTCATGTTGGAGGCACTGAAATGGCTAAGTGTACGGCAAAGAATAGCTGTGAACGTTTTTGTATTCATATTCAAAATAAGACACAACATGCTACCAGAGTATTTAACTGGACAAATAAATTACGTGCGTGATAGCCAGCCGTATGAACTGAGATCTGCAAATGACTTCAGACTACCATCTTTTCGGAGTTCAGGAACTCAGAACAGCATAATGTTTAGAGGATTACGTATGTTTAATGAGCTGCCGGATAGACTAAAGTATGAAATAAATTTTAGAAATTTCAAAAAGAATATTATATCTTACGTAAGAGAGAAAATGTAAACTATTGTTGTAAAAGTGGCTTTTGTTAAGCTAATAAATTATTATTATTATATTTTAGGCCTAATTTTTTGATATTTTTTCACGTTCAACGAAAAGAATAGTTCGAACACTTATAATTTAAATTGAGGGGGTGTGTTTTCTTAACAGCTCCTAAAAAATTACATATACATATATAGATATTCGTATCCACGATTCAAAACAAAAAAAATATTAGTCCTGGTTTTGAGAAAAACAACAAAATAATATCAGTTTACAGTTATTCGACGTATTGCGTAGTATTATTTCTTTGTTTTTTGAATTATTCGGAATGCTGATTTTCGGGCAGCTCTACCGTTGAATTAAAGAGAAGAAAGCAACACTACATTTCACAGGTGAGATAAAGTACTCTCATAAAACAAGTGAAATTGCTAGAAAAATACATTTAGGTTTCAAGTGCAATTTACCCACCTACATTCGTTGCAGTTGCGTTTCCTCTTCAAAAAAGTAAACTGCACATTACAATTTTCACATGGCATTTTCTTTTACTTTTTCAACTTAACATTTAAAATGCATTTATGTGTGCGAGTCAATTGTATAAATAAAAAAAAACACTAAACTTGCAAAATAACAACGAACGCTCTGTGCAAATCAATGAATTTGCGACCGAACATTTTAGTCAGAGCACCTCTGTCTGAATCATTCAAATTCTAGTCACTTAAGATTTTTTTTAGAGAAAATATGTCATTATAACAAAATAAATTTGAATAAGTCAAATTTGCAGAAATGAACAACTTTTCAAACTGTTTTTAATTACAATAGCATTTTGCAGCAGTTGAATATTATCCATTTCTCTACACTGTTTTCGTTGAGATCTAAACCAAGTACAATTATTTTGACTGACGCAAAATCAAGAAAAAACGTCAAATCAGGAAAATAATATTATAGGGCAACACCGTCTACGATAATTTTAGACTTCATATAAGGCCGCATCTTAATAATTAAACATTTTGTAATAACTATAATTTTCGAAGGGAATTGTAATAAAATCAGATATGTAATTGATTTTCTTATTTTGATTAAATTATTTATTTTTGTCCAAATCGGATTAACTTACTTGCGATGTGAATTATATTTATGAAATATCGTAAAAATTAGAAATATTTGAAAGGTTGGTAACAATGATACTAGACTGTCAATAGTTTTATAGTTTCCGGCAGGCAGATATTTCGCCATTTTAACCAATTTTTTTTGCCAAGTAGTGCGGGTACGCGTAGTGCTGTTTGCTTTTCTTGGGGCAATTTCGTAACAAGTGCAGTAATTACAGTGAAGAAAGTTCCTTTTTTATCGCAAGTTAAACTTCTAATTAGAACGCGCAGGATACACAAAAAATATATAGGATAATAAGACAAAAAAGAAAAATTCACAAAGAAAAATGGTGGACAAAATAGAAATGAGTTTGGACGAAATTATCAAGGCAAATACCTCTGGAAGAGTCAAAAGGGGCGGCGGAGGTGGAATGCGGGGGCCACCTAGAAAATTAGCTGGACGTGGTGGAGGATTTCGCGGCGGTAGACAAACTGGCGGAATATTGAAGGGTCGAAATCGTGGTGGCATCACAAAACCGAAATACCCCAGGGTAAAAATACTAAAAATGGAAAATTTATATAAAAAAAACATACAAATATGAAAGATGGAGTCATAATCGAGATGAGATGGGAAAACGACGGAAATAATTCTTGTGTTTCATAATAATATATCTTTATTTTTGTCCCCCCCCAGTTATATGGTTAAAAAATAACGCGTGGGTGCCGAATTTTATATTTTTCGTGTGAATAATGAAGATATCTTTGAGGACTGAAAAAATAATAATTTTTGTGATTGCTGTATTAGAAGTCATACATATATTCAAATTCCTTAATTTTAATGATACCGTCTTATTTGATTTAATTACGTATTTGTCTTGATTTTCACAGAAGATAGTTTAAAAAGTTGATCCAGTGAATGATAGTGGCGCAGTAAAGTGTCCAAGATCATCGCGCCATTATCACAGTTCTGTTATCATAATACAGAGCAATGTGAGATCAGTTATCATCCTGATCAAAGAAAAATATTATTTTCTATGAATAAAATGTGTGTGTGTGTGTATGTGAATCCACGCACGAATGCAATAATTTGTTCAACTTTCAAATCGCATAAAAAGTAGAAACCACAAAAGTCGATTCTCAATCTTTTTCTCTTCTTCGCTCTGACATCAGAGTGAGCCCCATCTCTCGATCACTGTGTAGAATCCAACTACTGAGTGTGACAAATGCCGAAAATCCAATTCTAGGGCGATGTAAACAGCGCTTGGAAGCACGATCTTTATGATGGACCCAAAAGAGGAGGCGTAGGCGGAGGACTTAAACTTGCTAGCGGAGCAAAATTACTTGTATCAAATTTGGACTATGGAGTATCAGAATCTGATATACATGAACTCTTTGCGGACTTTGGACCATTGAAAAATGCTTCTGTACATTATGACAGATCAGGAAGATCATTAGGTTTTTATTGTTCCGAATTTTTTTTTTTTTTTTTCAATGTGTAAACATAAAAGTTTAATAAATTTATTATGATTACAGGAACAGCAGATGTCGTTTTTGAAAGAAGGGCCGACGCCGTGAAAGCAATGAAACAATACCACGGAGTACCACTTGACGGAAGACCAATGAATATCCAATTAGCTACATCAGAATTACCTATATCACCTGTAAGAAGAACATCACTTAGCAGTCGGCCTAGAGTTTCTTCTAGGCGACCTTTAGGTAAATATGACTTTGTCGTCTTTGACTGCGAGTAATACGTTGCCATATAGATACCGAAATTGCAGACCATTTTATTTTCTAACAGCCTTCAGTTCTTTTTTAATGCGTTCACCGACAGAAAAAAGCGTGCAAAAAATGACTGTCAGTACCAAACGCTATCGTGCTTTCACTTTGCATGGAAAATGACAGATAAACACTACGCTACAAGACTCTATTCGTGTCAGTAAACGCGTTCCATTCATATCTTATTTGTTAAGCATAAGATTTTCCTCAAAAATGTTAAGTTCTGACAAATTTTCTATCCTTTTTGTCCAAACTACGTATCGATTCCTTTGCATTATGACATCGCGCTCTGTCTCACATCTAATTGCTGCTGCTCCACCAAGAAACTGATTCTGCTTTAATTAGCAACATTTATTTCGGTTGAAACAATAAAAATTACGATTTACTCGTAAATATCGTGATGCTTTACATACAACTAATTTCAAAATGCTGATTGAGGTACATGTATATTACATACAGGATAGATATGACGAGGTTACTTATCTGAACAAGGCAGTTTTCAATATTTCAAACTATTTTTGTGATGTCAACAGGTACGATGCTATTGGTTACGCCACCATCTTTGCTGACACCCTCATTCAAATCTACTTTCATATCAGACTAAAACTGGTCCAGATCCTATTACTAATGAAAGCGCAACACAAACCCATTTAAGACCCTTGACCTTCCAAGAGTCGTTAAATTTTTTGTACTTTGAATTTGTTACTATGCATTTTCAAAAAACACAGACTAAATGGCGAAAAACCCCAAATTTGGATGTTAGTAGGTAATTCTATAAAGATAAAAAAAAAAGGTGTTTTGCAGTCATATAAATTAGGGTACCTGATAAATATGTGCCACGTTTTCCAGCAATGTGTCAAGCACTGCCGGATTTTTTGCCGCGGCCAGTAGATGCTCGAGTTGTATGTATGTACTTTGAACAGAAAAGACAGTAGCCAAAAATAGAAATGCACTGTTCCTTGAAATTTCTTATTATTTGCGTTTTGAATTAACATTATTTAGATGGTTGGTATTAGAATGTCTCTTCCAGTGAAGGGCCATCTTCTCTTAAATTATTGAATTGTATGACGGTTCTCACTCTCTATGGATCATTTTCAATCCGCTTCTCTTCATCATGTTTGTAAATGATTGTTTGAGATCGATAAGCACTACAGATTGCAGCTCTATATATACCTGTAACTCTTGGTTTATCTGAGGATAGAATGCTCTCTATCAACTAAAACATAGAAGAGAAGAAAGCTCTTTGTCAAATATGGTCTGTAGACTATGAGGCAAATAGTGCTTCACTTTTTTCCCTTTAACTTGGAAATCTGTATGCTTATCTGTGCTTCTATTTAAGAAAACAATAGTAATAGGTCTAACTTCAATTAATATGCTAAATTTATTTCTTTTGACTTAGGAGGAGGAAGTGGTGGTAGCAGTGGTAATACTGGTGGTGGCGGTGGTAGTGTTCGGAGTACTGGACCAGGGCCTGTATCACGTGGAGGAGGAGGAGGAGGTGGACGAAGATCGAAGGCACCTGCCCCAACAGCGGAGGAGTTAGATGCTGAACTTGACGCATACGTTAATGATATGAAGTAGATATTTTTACTAGGTTATAAGGTCAGCGCTAGGTTTCCAACATATTTCTTTTTTTTTTAAACAAAGAACTATTAATTTGAAACAATACCGATAGGTTTAATATTTAGTCCATTATTTTTCCTTTTAGTTTTCTTTCCCCCCAAATGTTCTTAACGATTTATCAATAATCTTTTAATTATAAGAATTTATCATTATAAGCCGCTCCCTGTTGTCAAGGGCAAGAAGTGTGTCAGGGATTTCAAGTTTTCTTTGAATATTCTCATTTTTTTCTATTGTGATTATTGTATCACGTTCATGATAATAAATACATTGTACATTATTGGAATGTATATAAATTTGGCTATTATTAAACAGCTCTTTTTCTCTGTGTTTTTTAAAATGAAATTGAGAGGAGCAATCTTTTTGATAAATCGATTGGATTGATTGATTTTTGGCTCTAATTATTGATCGTCACCTAGCTTCAAGTGACATTGTCTGTGAAAAATTCATAAGAACAAAAAGAGGCAGGTTTTATAAAAAAAAAATAGAATTGTAAGAAAAAGCAGGTGGCAAAATTCGAGAGTTCATCGTACATTACACTCTATGTTGCTGGTGCTACTGTCAACTATTGGTCTAATTTGCTATGTATTTCTAAGATTTATACACAGTCTTGTCACTAATTGTAGTGGCGATCCAATCAATTAAAATATGAAATGGTCATTTGATAGGAATGAAACCGTATCGCCCGCCCGCCATCATAAGCAAAATAAAATCAACGCCTGCAGTAGGTATAACACGTCGGGCATTCACTTAATAATTAACGTGTTTCTGTTTTAAATACTAACTAATAAAAAAGTTGCTTATTTCATCGTCCATTTCTCTTCAAGTTAAAATACTGTGTGATATACATATGCGAAGTGTTTTCAATAACCAACGGATTGCAAGACAATAAAACAAGTACCGCGTAATTAAAGCACGTTGCGCGCGTGTGTAGATCACCCTTGAAAGAACTCACTGATATGACGGGTGATCCACTAAGAGACGCGCAAGAAAAAAACTAACTGTTAAGTAATATCAATAGCTGACAGAAGTTCATGGGGATTCGTGGTGTAAGAGTATGTTAATCAATGATATTTACCAATAATTCCACAATGTCAGAATAGCATAATTGAAGTAATTATAAGAAATTAAGAATTATATAAATAAGAAGAGCCCAGTGAATAAATTGTTCAATTGTAACCGAATATCAGTCTCGTTATTTCTGTGAAGTTGAGCTTCTATAAGCTGCTCCCAACTTAATTTAGGAGTTGTGCTAAACTAGCTACTCCATTATAAGATCGAGTTACCTTATTATCAATGCTACATTTTACTAGCAAATATTGCTACTCGACGTTAGTAAAAGAAAGCTTGAGTAGTTGAGCTTTTACATGCTACTCCCGCGTTTTCTGCGTAAAGGCATATCTACCTTCAGCAAACCGCATGGGTGACGGTATTTACAGCAAAATATCACATGACGAACGTTTGCAAGCAAATTTACTACATGCGGACCGTGACACTGGCGACGCCACGCGGAACCAAATATAGACAATTTAAAGAAGAAGAAAGAAATCCTAAAATGAAAAGCATTTGGACGCAGTATTGGAACATGAAACGTTATTTAAAGAAAATAATTTAAACTTTGTAACATTATGGAATCTCGAAAATGACCACAAAATTTCGAAAGCAGTTGGGTAGACGTAGGCTGCTGAAAACGATACGAAGAAACTGAAGAAAATCACTAACTTACTCACTTATCACTAGATTTAAGTTAAATGAAAATATGTCTCATTGCTCAAATTGCCAGACCTGATTCAATAGAATCTCTGAATGAGAATGTGAGGACAAATCATGGAAAAAAATTTCGGTCCAATTTGACTATTGCAGAGGAACCAAAAATCACAACAGCATTAACATAATTAGTTCATAAATGTAACGAATGTATGTATGTGTCTCTGATAATAAAGATGATCTTAGAGAACACATCAGAATCAATCATCTTAGGCTGTGTTCAAGGTTTAAAGCATGAGACAAAAATTTTGAGAGTTGTTATTTGAGGAAATATTCGACGATATGTATATTGGTAAACTAATTGGGGATATTGCATTTGCGAATGTATTTCTTATTTTCCTCTCTCTATTATATAAAAAGTACTCAAAAGTAGCACTTGTCATCCGAAAATAAGGATAAAATCTCCCAGGGGGTTGTTTGAGTTCACTGAACAAGTGATGAAATTCACCGAAAATTGTCCTTTTATTGATTGAATGCACTGCAATTACCTTTTTTATTTTTAAAAACTTTGAATTTATAATATGAATTTTTATATAGAAAACCGCTCATTCACCTTGACGTGGACATGCAGTGTTGCGTTATATAGGAGTTGCCAGTGCTGCTTACACATACGATACGTGTGTAAAAACAAGTAGTATTGGAATGCGCCACTTTTTTCAACTGGAATTCTGTGCGAAAACTTCCACATCTAGAATTTTTGCTTATTAGCGACCGCTATGCATAGTTGGCCGGCTGTTAAATATTCGTAAATCACCCTGTATGTGTAGTATTGTCACAGTATATATCATACAGTAGCCCAGCTCTGTCAAAACTGTCAAGTGAGTAGGATGCTTCTATAAAGAGACTATACTTTCTCTTTCAACAGTTTTAACTAACACACTAGTCAATTTTTAATACATGGATTCCTATGTAAATCTAAAGTGGAAGAAAGAGAACTGATGGCATTCTTAAACTTTTACTAGAGGGAAAGAGGCAAAATGACACCACTTTACCGTCAAACAGCTGTTTAGTAATGGAACAATACATTTGTCGCCGATTGCCGATATGTGTACATACATAAAACTAATACTTCCGTCAACGGTCGTGCAGCTAGCTACTGTTCGCCCATTTATGTCCGTATCATACTTAATAGTTCCCTCTTGTGGGAGAAATTTTAAGGTTATGTTTTTTTAATTGAAATTCTAAAATTCACTTTTCAGTAGTTAGTTCTAAGCTATTCTACTGTATGATATATACTGTGGTATTGTGTTTAAGCGTGACAAATTTATTATATTGGATCTGATTCATGTAACCTCTTAGCTACTATTATTATTAATTTTTCTTGTATATAAAATGCCTAATTAATTAAATTGGAACACTATAGAATGCATCAATAATCCCACATACTGCTTGGGCTGCATCCACTGACATAATAAAAATGGACTGAGCCATCCTATCTAATCCCTATATTCAAAATTGGAACAAATTTTGGCTAAAATCTTTTTGTCCCTTTCAAGCTCAAAATGTACACTGAACTGTAACCAATTTTGGAGACAGTACGGCTGTATTAATTGGAATGCATTAGAATTGACATAAAAATTAAGGCAAATATATTGCTTTACTATCTTTACTACTTTACTATCTCTTACAAGCTCAATAAAGCTTGACATCAAATCTGCGGAGCAGCAAATTCTTTAGTAACATTAAAAATTAATTTTTGTGTTATTTAAAACAATTTTAACTTCCTATAATACAATTTTTCAACATCTTTAGTGTTCTAATGGTAAGTGGTAAGTAGCACATGTAAGCTAAGCTTTTAAGCATGTATAGTGCCTTAAGCATATATGCGATATCTGCCTTATGCGATGGTTGCCATGACTACTATCGAGTCAACTCAAAAGCACGACACACGTGCTAAATAACTATACTGTGTACTGTAAATCTTAAATAAATAAATGTAATCATTTATTCACATGGTGCCGAAACCCGACCAGCTCAAACAATTAAACCTGACAAATTCGGTACAGTTATTAGTTGATAATGGCTGAAAATAGTGTAAGTTTCTTGCGTCCAACAAAATCTTGTCATCGAGCATAATAAGCACATGTCGAGACAATGGATGCTTTGGAAACAACAATATGAATATTTTGACATTGCATCGCAAATTACGGAAAAAACCGCAAAATATTCAAATTGCGACTTTTATGTCCTCAATAGGATTTGCAGCAATCCAAGTATATCGTTCACTAACGCAGCCACTTCCAGCAGCTGATGCACCGGAAGTATCCTTGGATCAAGTAAAAAGTATCTTCCAAAATTGTCTTTCATCAAGCGTAAACACTACATTTGAGCGCTATAAAATTCATCAAATCCAACAAGATATAATAAACAAAGGGATTAATCACATATCAGATTTACCTAAAGCACTCCATATTTGCGAGATACCATAAAGTTATAAGTACTTCCTTTTCAAAGTGTACGGGTGGTCGACCTGGCTCCAAATCCGTACCACAGTATATATCATACAGTAGAATAGCTTAGAACTAACTACTGAAAAGTGAATTTTAGAATTTCAATTAAAAAAACATACCTTAAAATTTCTCCCACAAGAGGGAACTATTAAGTATGATACGGACATAAATGGGCGAACAGTAGCTAGCTGCACGACCGTTGACGGAAGTATTAGTTTTATGTATGTACACATATCGGCAATCGGCGACAAATGTATTGTTCCATTACTAAACAGCTGTTTGACGGTAAAGTGGTGTCATTTTGCCTCTTTCCCTCTAGTAAAAGTTTAAGAATGCCATCAGTTCTCTTTCTTCCACTTTAGATTTACATAGGAATCCATGTATTAAAAATTGACTAGTGTTTAGTTAAAACTGTTGAAAGAGAAAGTATAGTCTCTTTATAGAAGCATCCTACTCACTTGACAGTTTTGACAGAGCTGGGCTACTGTATGATATATACTGTGTCCGTACTGTGGGTACTAGTTGCATGAAGACATTTTAGAACTTCCTCAAAGATTGTTGACGAAAGACTAAAGTGTTCCTTAAACTGCTGTCATCAAACCGCGGCACTGTGTTCTTCCAAAATTTGTAGGTATGTTTCTACGATCACTTGCGTATTCATCACTATCACTTCCGCTATCGCAAAATACTTCCCAAGCCTTGGACATCAGTTGTAACACTTCAAGAAAAGTGTAACACTTCTACTAGAAAACTTGGTTAATGGAAATCGATATTAATAATTTCTGTACCGAATATTCTTGTACCACGTGATCAGCATTCGTTCCTTATAATCCTTCCACAGAAAAAATAAAGAAAAGCACTCTTTATACATTAGTCACGAAATTTCGTCACAGAACATGTGCCAACATTTTAATGGGAATACTTGTATTCTATATACCTCGTAGCCAAGGAATATAGAAGTCAAGTTATTCTCTAAAAGTATGAAACTGAGTTAGTTTCTTACTCGTAGTCTATTCCCATTAAAATTTGGAATTGCAGCTGATAGCCTGTGACGTATTCTGTAACTAATGTATATACATTTTTATAGGAAAGACAGAGAAAGGAGAGAGACTTTGTGTTCTCTGTACCGTGCTTTCTTCTACATTTTCATGATAATTCGTCACAAATGGCGGAACGAGGTTCTTAATGGGAATACCGGCCTTGGGCTGCATATCAATATAACATTTGTAAGATTAAAGAAATTGTAGTGCTTTTTTATTCGAATGATTTACATTTTTCTTTCACAGTGTACCTTCCCTGTTTGCTGTCAAATAATTTTCGGTTTACTGATCTTTTCTGCGGCTGCAAAGCAAAGTATAAAATGTCTGGAATCGTTATTGAATCAGGTGCTCAGCTTTTAGTTCGCTTATCTTCAGCATTTCGTCCTACCCTAGAAAAACTTGAAAAAAATATTTTCCCAGATGATGGTCCTTATCCAAAGAAAATAATAGAAATTACTGGGGATTCAAATTCAGGCAAAAGTATTCTTCTCATGGAAATAATGGCTCGATCAATACTTCCGGCACATTTTGGCGGGAAAGAAGGTGATGTCGTGTTTTTGGATTTAGATAATAAATTTACACTTTTACAATTTATGAGAATATTGGAGAAAATTATTAGTCAGTCTGGAGAAGTTGCAAGAGACTCAGAAATCAAGGAGATCGTAGAGAATAGTTTAAAGCACTTGCATATCTACAGTTGCTTTTCTTCAGAGGACTTTCAACTGAGTCTAATTGCTTTGGATAAACTGCTTTTTACCAATAAGGATATATCATTAGTAGCAATTGATTCTATTTGTGCATTTTATTGGCTCGATTGTAAGGAGAAAGCTATCAAAATGGAAAGTCATTACAAAAAAAATGTTGGGAAATTGAAGACTATTTGCGCAGAATATAATCTTGTTGGGATGTATTGTCGCCCATCGTACTATGCTAGTAAATGGACAGGAAATAAATTGGCGGATTATTACTTTGAATTAGTCCCATCTTTAGAAGGAGTTAAAGGAGTAGAGCTTAAAATTTCTATTAGTGAAAGGAAATTTAATAGATTCTTTGTTATTGGTAATTTTGGGCTTGAGATTTTGTGTTAATAAAAGTGTTCATACGATAAAAATTAGAAAATACGCTTCATTTTCGAAACTCAGCACCTTCAATGCTTTGTAAATAAACCGAGCTCAACATGCTATGTTCAGAAGACATACTATTCCATTGGAGGCTTGAATACTGTATTGTGAGAAGAAAAAGGGGCGTCCAAAATACGTGGCGCCATTTCATTTGGGAGATCACAGAAATTAGTAAAAGATGTATGTATGAAAAGTGGAAGATGTTGAAAGGAATATCGTTAAACAGGTTAAGAAAGAAAAGAAACAATTTATTGGAGAGCCAACCAAAAAGTATTCAATATACTTATAGCAAAAAAAAAATTTTTAGGAGTATGTAATTTGCTTAGTCTGTTTATTTACTTAACTGGCATTCTCATGTAAACATGATCTATTCTATAGTTAACTGCTGGCTTCTCTACTTTTATGAGGTATTCCATCATCGTTATTGTCAGTTCAATCCAGACGGGTCCTTTCTTTAGTAATGCAATGCTCACCTTGCAAAGATCAGGCAAATTACAGTGTGCTCTCATGGATTACGTACACTCTGTTTTCAAGCTGTAGCCTAACAATTCTGGCGCGCCGCTTACTGAACTTTTTCTGCTGGGCTGCTTTTAAAGAATTTGGTGTTCAAATTTCTTATATTTCTCTATAGAATCAGGCATAGCATACTTCCTAAGCTCTTGTTTTAAAGTTGCACTTTTTCCATGGTCAATATAAGTTTAGTCCTGCTATTGATTCCCTGTTTTGTTTTCTCTCATTTGTACAAATATTTGGTCTATGTACGAAACGATAAATATTCAACGCCATTTCCAGTGAATTAATTAAAGTGGAGGTCTAACCGTTTGGAATGCTCGGTATATTCTGATATTACTCGTTTGTATATTGACTGTGGATTATCCGGGACCTAAACATCCTGCGAAACCCATTATTCATATTGTGCTCCTCGCTTAAAAATGAATCTGCTAAATGGAAAAACAGCAAATTTCGACATAAATTTAGTAACTTTGAATGCTGATGAATTGAATATCGAGTCTATTAGACGTGAAAAACTTAGCTCTTCACGTAAACTTCCATAACATTGTCATTTCAACAAGAATCGGCTGTATAACTTGTGTTTTTAATAATTAAATTAAGTTTTAGTATATATATCTTATCATATAAAATTTTTTTTTTGTTCTAAAATTTACAAGAAATTGGTATTGATTCGTTTAGCTGGCTCGTTTTTCCGGGTAGACTTCCTTTTTATATCAATTCATTTTGTTTAGATGTTAGTTGTTATAAAGATTAGTAGTATGGGAGCAGCTTCAGCCAACAGTATCTACTCATATATCTAGACTGACTGCGCTCATAGAAATGCACTGCAAAAGTGAGCTCACTTCTATATTGCTGACTCTTTCGGTTTAAGGACCAAATACACAGTATATATCATACAGTAGAATAGCTTAGAACTAACTACTGAAAAGTGAATTTTAGAATTTCAATTAAAAAAACATAACCTTAAAATTTCTCCCACAAGAGGGAACTATTAAGTATGATACGGACATAAATAGGCGAACAGTAGCTAGCTGCACGACCGTTGACGGAAGTATTAGTTTTATGTATGTACACATATCGGCAATCGGCGACAAATGTATTGTTCCATTACTAAACAGCTGTTTGACGGTAAAGTGGTGTCATTTTGCCTCTTTCCCTCTAGTAAAAGTTTAAGAATGCCATCAGTTCTCTTTCTTCCACTTTAGATTTACATAGGAATCCATGTATTAAAAATTGACTAGTGTGTTAGTTAAAACTGTTGAAAGAGAAAGTATAGTCTCTTTATAGAAGCATCCTACTCACTTGACAGTTTTGACAGAGCTGGGCCATTGAATAAATAACTAATAAGGAAACGGCATATCAGGTTAAAACCTAAGCCACTCGGCGAAATGTATTAGTGTGCTGTGTTTGTATTCGTTTCGTCATTGCAGTAGTGAAACCGTGAAATTTTGAAGGGGGACATTTTTTATAATCCAAATTGCTATGTAAAATAGACAAATTTTTGGCGCCCCCTTATCTTCAGACAATATTCCTGGGCGTTGCCTATGATAATTTAAGTGACTTGTCAGCAGAATTTTCAAATAAGTGACCAGCCCTCTTGTCATTTCTCTCCCCGCCCCATGGATTTGGCTGTCATTAAATTGCCTACTCACGTACACTGTATTCGCACGAAACCCCGCTTCCTTATTAGTTATTTATTCAATGAGCTGGGCTACTGTATGATATATACTGTGCCAAATACCAACTGAGAAAGAACTGTAAACAAGAAATAAATAAGTGGGTCCGTCGAAATAAATGTTTTTAAATTAATTATTTAGGGTTATTATTATTAGAATTAAAGAACACAGAAATGTTAATTCAGAGTGTTTTTATTATAATATAAAATATACGTCTAGTTGCGTTGAAACAAGAACTCGAAGTAAAGTTCGAACAAGAGTATGATAAGTATGACAGCTTAACTCTAGGTTTACATGATAGCTTAATACTACGTTTACAAAGATTGACGTTTCTATATTCTAACATCCCCACTAGAAACGGCATCATCTGTGGATATAACACCCATTCCTCTCATACATAACGTATGCTTACTCTTCGGTAATGCCTTAGTCAATCCGTCTGCTCTCATGTCATCGGTACTAATGCCTATTAGTTGAATCTCTCCATCTTCAACTTTCTCACGTACGAAATGATGCCTCACATCTATATGCTTTGACCGAGCATGGTAACTGTTTGTATCTCCCAAATGTATAGCACTTTGGTTGTCACAAAATAATTTCGTTGGTTCGATGGAAGACTGTATTCCTAATTCTTTCCAAAGATAACGTATCCACATTGCTTCTTGAATTGCGGATGACATTGCCATGTATTCGGCCTCCGTTGTTGACAATGCTACTGTATGTTGACGCTTACTTCCCCAAGATATAGCACCTCCTTGAAGCTTAAACAAATATCCTGTCACTGATTTGCGTTCATCTATATCATTTGCCCAGTCCGAATCAGAGTATCCTATTACGTCTGATTTTTCGTCCTTTACGAAAAACATTTTTGCACTCGATGTCCCGCGAAGATATCGAAATATTCGCTTCACAGCTGACCAGTGTGATTGATTAGGGTTATTGTTGAATTTACTCAAACTATTCACTGCATAACATATATCTGGTCTTGTGCATTGGGCAACAAACATTAAACTTCCAATGGCCTCTCTATAAGGAATATCCTGCATTGATTGTTTTTCCTCTACACTGTTTGTTGATTTATTACTTGAGAGCTTTGTATTAAGTTCCAATGGTGTCTGCACTGGATTACATTCTGACATGTTGTATTTTCTCAGGATGTCTTCAATATAAGTTTCCTGATCAATAGCAATCATTCCTATTGATTTGTCTCTAGTTATCCGAAGACCTAAACAATATTTTGCTGTTCCAAGGTCTTTCATTTTGAAACGTAATGATAACTCCGTCTTTAGTGTATCTTTAGTTTCCCGATCATTTGAGAATATCATCAGATCATCTACATATACTGCAACAAAGATCATAGTTGCCTTATGAATCTTAAAATATATGCAAGGATCAACTTGTGAACGTTGAAGACCAATTTCCTTCAAAGCTCCATCCAATTTTCTATTCCATGCTAGACTTGATTGCTTCAAGCCATATAAAGCTTTTTGTAATTTGCACACTTTATTTGGATGATTTTTATCAACAAAACCTTCAGGCTGATTCATATAAATCTGTTCTTTAAGGTCACCCTGCAAGAACGCTGTTACTGCATCCATTTGATCTATCTCCAAATTATATTTGGCTGCTAAAGCGATCAAAAATCTCAGAGATGAATATCTTACAACGGGTGAGTATGTTTCCTGAAAATCTATACCTTTACGTTGTGCGCATCCTCTGATTACTAGTCGCGCTTTATATCTCGGAGCATTACCTTCTTCATTCCTTTTTATTTTGAACACCCATTTACAACTGATGGCTTTCTTATCTATTGGAAGGTCTGTTAATTGCCAGGTTGAATTTTCCTTCAAGGAACTAAATTCCTCATTCATGGCTTCAATCCATTGTTCTCTATCATGCCGATTCATGGCTTCATCTATAGTACATGGTTCAATTGAATCCACATTCATTGCACTATAGACTATATAGTCATCTAATATTTTGGGTTTTGGTAGTCTGGAAGAACGTCTTACTATGGTTGACGTATCCATCGTTGAATCATTATCACGAAAAATATCACGTTCTGTTTCGCACATCTCTGATGATTCCGGTTCCCTTACTTCATCCAAAATTTCTAATTGCATGTCGTTTACATTTTCTTGGTCATCTTGCAGCTGAAAATGAACTTCAGAACGAGGTTGATTATCATCACATCTGTTAATTTGATTTTCAATAAAAATAACATCACGCCTAACTATAACGTTTTTCGTGGATGGCTGATATAGGCGATATCCTTTTGAATCTGCTTCGTATCCTACGAAGATACATTCTTCACACTTCGGATCCCATTTTTTACGTAACTGTTTAGGAATATGTGAAAAACATCTGCATCCAAACGTCCTCAAATGACTCAAGTTAGGTTTCCTGTTTGACCATACTTCCTCAGGAGTCATCTCCAATGATTTATGTGGAGACCTATTTATCAAATAAACTGCTGTCGCTGTTGCTTCTGCCCAAAATGTTTTGTCAAGGTTGACATCGTGTATTAAACTTCTAGCTTTTTCTACAATTGTCCTGTTGCATCTTTCAGCTAGACCATTCTGTTCTGGCGTATATGGAATTGTTGTCTGGTGTCGAATACCTGCTTTTCTTAAAAGCTTGTCGAATCTGTGGTTAACATATTCTGATCCATTATCTGTTCGGAGAATTTTAATATGTTGACCAGACTGTTTCTCTGCAAAAGATTTGAAATCTTGGAAACAATCATAAACCATATCCTTGTTTTTCATAAAATATATAAATATTTTCCGTGAATAATCATCGATGAAAGTTAAAAAATAACGATTTCCACCAATTGATTCAGATTCCATCGGTCCGCATACATCGGAATGTACTAATTCTAGTATTTTTGTAGCACGACTACCTTCTTTAGGAAAGGGGTTTCTGTGCTGTTTGCCTTTAGCACAACCTAAACAATTTAAACTTTCTTCATTACTGAAGCTTATTCCTTTAACATATCCATTTTTCAATAGCATCATATTGTCAGTGTTCATGTGTCCCAAACGTCTATGCCATTGTTCAAATTTGACTGATGAACCTGCTAAATTACATTGACCTATATTCTGTGATGGTTGATCCAATACATACATATTATCTAGATTACTTGCGGTAGCAATTAACTTATTTTTCTGATTATAAATTTTGCAATTGTTTTTGCTAAATATTATAACATTACCTTTATTTGTAATCTGACTAACTGACAAAAGATTAGTTGCTAATTCGGGTACATATACAACATTTTTAACGTCAACTGTATTACTGATATTATGTGTACTCACTTTAATTTCTATTTGTCCTTTACCTGCAACATTTAATTTCTCATTATTTGCCAGCACAATTTCCTTTACCAAGTCCGAATTAAAATCACTTAGCCAATCCTTTTTATTGGTCATGTGTACTGAAGCACCACTGTCAATATACCATTTATCACAATTAAGTTGTTTTGCAGTGCAGCTTGAATAAAACGCCGACTTGTTTAAAGATTTTTGTCTTGCAAATCTCTGAGCCTTTGAATTTTGAGGACAATCAACAGCTATATGCCCGTAGCCGTTGCATTTAAAACATCTGATACCTTTTGTATTTGACTTCTGATTATAATGTTTTCTTTTACTAAGAAAAGCCTGATTATAGTTTAGAAGATCAGCTGATGATGATTCAATTTTAATATCTTGCAAGATTTTTGTTTTGATGCTGTCTGCCGTTATAGGTAGACCAGAATTTTCCAATCCCATTATCATAGGCTTATATTCATCAGGTAATCCGGTTAGAAGTAGTGTCCCTATCCACTCATCACTGACATGAAAACCTATTCCATTTATTTTATGAGCTGTGGTGATTACCGTGTTTACATATTCATCAACAGACTTGCACTGAGATAATTTTGTTGTAGTTAACTTTCGCAGAAGTCCTACACGTCTACTTAACCCTGAATCTTCAAACACACTAACTAATTTATGCCATACCTCTTTAGCCGTCTTTGCATCTTGGATGTGTACATAAATAATTGGATCGACAGACAATATAATTTTTGTTCGAGCCTAGTGTCCTTTTTAACATCCTGGACTTCCTCCTTGCATTCAACACACTCCCACAAATCCTCGTGTTCCAAATAAGTTTGCATGGCAAACTTCCAGGTATTGAAGTTGTCTCTGCCGACAAGTTTTTCAATCGGAGCAATTCCTGCTGTACTTGACGTCGCCATTTTGAATTCGGTGATCAAACAATTATCCACAAGTTGATCGATAATTCCCTCAATAATTTTTATATAATTATTGTTCTCCAGCTTTACTGCTAACTATATGACTGGAACTGACTTTTATGTTTACAGCGTATTTATACGTAACCTGGGGTACTGGGCCCATAACCTATTAGAATTAAAGAACACAGAAATGTTAATTCAGAGTGTTTTTATTATAATATAAAATATACGTCTAGTTGCGTTGAAACAAGAACTCGAAGTAAAGTTCGAACAAGAGTATGATAAGTATGACAGCTTAACTCTAGGTTTACATGATAGCTTAATACTACGTTTACAAAGATTGACGTTTCTATATTCTAACAATTATTGATAAAATTGTTTTACCAAAGACAATATATTCATTCATTAGATCAGAAATTATAATCGCTTTACGAGCTGCGCGCTCGTTTTTTCAACTTCCCACCAATGATTTATTCAATGTTGGCATCGGCGTAAGAATTGTTTTTGAGAGCCCACATGAAATAGAAAGTTAAACAGTCGATATTGCATGAACTTCTTGCCTCTGTTTTTTTTTGCTTGCATCCACACTGTGTAGGATATTCTTGGGATAGATGGGCATGACCCACCAAGTCCTTCAAATAGATTCACATTAAGTCAATGTTGTCTATTCATTCAGTCTAAGTTGTCGCCGCATTTCCAAAGTATGATATTTTGTTGATGTACCGCGGTAGCAAGCAGATTATCTTTTTGATCTATTTCACCCGCTCCATGGCTAGTTTCAAGTATCCCGTTAGTTGCCGCCCCTCTAACCAATCTTTATTTGGGGCAAATTTTATTACAGTTACAGGGTATACTAGGCACCATGACCTATTATATATTGCATACCCTGGAACTAGAACCAGAATTTTTAAAAACAATTTGAATTTGAAGCAATAATGATTGTTAAACAACAAAAAAATTGAAATTCAAACAAAAATTAGGATCTATTATAGATCTTAATTATCGTTTGAACCTCACTGTTTTAAGTAGAGGCTTGAAACTTTTATGACTTTTTTTCAAAAAGTCTCTAGAATATGAGCTTTTATTCCATAAGAATTAAACAAAATTATAAGAAATGAGAGTTTTATAAAAATTCGTAATTTTTATTATTAAGACTCTCGCAATAACCATTATTTTTAATTGTTTTTTTTTTTTAACTGTTATACAAAAAAAAAAACCTTCTTGATAGTATTTCGAGACTTTTATTTCATAAAAGTCTTTTTAAGAGTCTTTTGATTATTTTATTTTATAAAAATCAGTTTCAAAGTCTTTTGAGACTTTTATTTTATAAAAATCATTTTAAAAGTCGTTTGGGACTTTTATTTTATGAAATCTTTTTAAAAGTCTTTCTTTATGCTTATTATTTAAATATTTACAGTATTTACCGTCTGATTTAAAAAAAAGCTTCTTCCGCTGTTTATAATATTTCAATCGATTTTATCCATACGGGCATTCATATAGGGTATCATAAGTATTGGTCTTTTAGACTAATTCTAGCCTTTTTGCTTGTTTTTATTTTATTTAATTTTTTTATTTTTTTTTAATCTCCTTTTAATAAAAGAAAAGCCATTCTGGGATTCGACCGCGTTACAGACAGACAGTGTGGACTTTTCTTAAGTTTTTTCTTAAGTTTTTTTTATTATGGCTGACGGAAGCGCCAGGTTTTTCGTGGAACCTCCCCACACTCTCCGCCAATGAGCCGAGGCGAGCTAGCGTGCCGCCCTGCAGTCAAGGCTGTCCGTCGAGTGATCTGTCAGCTCATGCTGGCAGTCTGGACTTAACGTCTGAAAGCCAATTACTCACTATAGTTCCATAACAATATTCAGACAATATAAAAGAGGTAAATTGAATATGCATTAATGCAGTTTTAAATTCGATCGTCCAATTAAAATAGTAGAAAGAAATTCAGATTAAATTATTTAAGCTAAGTGATAGCGTACTTAACTCTTATATCGTTTGAATGTGATGTCAAAAAAATAAGATACTACTTTAATAATTCCTCATGACAGATATATAAGCAAAAATTCAAATATATTTAAACAAACCGTATAATAATATGAAATAATTAAATAGTACTGAGTGACAGCAACTTACATACATTTTTGTTGATAATGCTTCCTCGCTGAGGCGCCCCGAGAGGTTTCACCATGTCACTGGATGCTAGCTTAAATGGTTTTTAAAATTTAATAAATATTGTTAATTCTAGAGCCGGGAGGCTGCGACTAATGTTTTTGACATTATATACACCATCCATTATCGCGTTTTTCTTTGAACATTTATCATGGCAATTAGTTCTCGTAGTTATTGTTACTTCAAAACCTTTTTTTATATTCACTGTAAGATTTGAAACAATCATCACATACAGGCAGTTGGCCTTTCATATAAAATTTGCTCCAACTGTAAGTCTATATTGTGGTGTTGTTGTAAAGGCGAGGAGGCAGAAATTATCCCAAAATTTTCTTTATCTCACTTAGTTCTATCTGGCTATTTGCAAAAATTTCCTTGATCTTGTCGTCTTCAATATCCTCTCCGTTTATAGTTTTTGCCACGCATTAAGTTAACGCACGCAACTTTATCGAACTTAAAACTGTTACTGTTGGATGAATTTCCGCTAAAACCCAATCCGGGCAGTCATTATCACCGCAAAAACGGAATTTGTTGCTATATATATATTTTGGTGTCATGTAAATCCCATACAACTCTCTAAGATGTGCCCAACATTATGCAGATCTTTGACAGGAGAGCTCACTCAAATAAATGTTGATTCGAAAGGAATCTACGATACTGACACGATGTGAAATTTTCAACATATCCCGAAGTGACTGCAGAATTATTATTATTTATTGCAAGTATCTGTTGAGATATAATCTCGGCTATGAACGCGAGGTGTCGATGCTGTCGGACGCTATTTTTAAGATTTTCGCCTGATAAGAGGAAAATAATTTCACCAAATGACAATAGACTATTGATGAGGATGAAAATTTTTTTGAACTTACGTACAGGGTTAGTTTCCTGGCCGATGTTTTTGGACAAATTCTTAATTTCACTACTTCACTTGTTCACTGGGTAGAAGATTTGAGAAGACAGAGACGATTGTCTTCTACTGCTATATGCAGTACGCTACGACCATACAAACTCTTAAAGGGCTTCAGATAGCACATTGTGTGTAATAGGTCAACTTAAAGAGGAAAGTCTACAGTTTACAGTTTTTATAAAATCAAGTTATGTTAACGACCTTGTTGCAAAAATAATAGAGGTTAAATTAAAAAAAATGGTAAGAAAATCCGAAATTTTTAGTTTAGACAACCATAATTCTGGTTGGGAGACGGGTATGGGGCTGATTGAGAAGTCGTTGGAAAGGCCATGAAGTTCTGCATACAATGAGCTCTTAACTGTGACCGTACGCCCTGTAGTTTTTAAGATACAGAGTTTTTGTGAAAAACTAGCTTGTTTTCTTACTCACTCTGTAACTCCTAAACGGTTGTAATCCCCCCCCCCCCCCCCTGCCATACAATTTTTGGTTCCTCTAGGTCCCGCTCTATTGACCTCTCCTAGTGGGAAACACACTGTATATGGATCAAATGGATTAAAATGTTATAACCAGCGAGAGAGGCTTTTTTTAACATTATACCGTAAATACTTTATATATTTAAATAAAAAACATAAAGAAAGACTTTTTAAAAGTTTTTATAAAATTAATGTCTCAAAAGACTTTAAAAATTACTTTTATAAAATAAAAGTCTCAAAAGACTTTTAAAAAGATTTTTATAAAATAAAAGTCTCGAAATACTCTCAAAAAGTTTTTTGTTAGATAAAGGTTTGAAAAGACTTAAAACTTTTATTTCGTACAATAAAAAAATTTATTTTATAAATATAAAAGTTTTCAGTCGGATCTAACTTTAAACTCGACTTAATGGAGAGTTATTTTCAGGCTCTGGTTTTAAGGGATCATTCTGGTTTAGATGCTCAAAAACGGCTATTTTTGTAATTTTTTTAAAAATTTATCATTATAGATACTGATATAAAATTGGTTGAGCTTTATAAATACACTCTCGAAATACATAAAGCATTTTTTTTTATTTATTGTGAAAAATAACAGGCAAACATACTATAACTCTTCGAAAAGTAGATATGTCACTGGCGGCGTTGATATCTCGACAACAGCTCATCGAAAATGGAAAAATCAAAAATATTTAGATTTTATATTAGTGGCTCTCGCGTATTCTATGGATATTAATATTTATTGATAAAAAATTAAAATGGCGGAGATTAAAAAAACGAGAAACGAGTTTTTTTACGCATTTTGGCAAAAAAATAGTAAAAATTAAAATTTCAATACGGTTATAAAATGCGTTGAAGGTATTCATGTGTAGATATGTGGTTAAAGTTTCGTAAGGATAGGTTCAGAGGTGTAGGAGGCGAGCTCTGGGTGTTTTAGTTATACCCTTCTGAATGTCTAGTAATAAAATCACATCCGTCTTGTACAAACTAATCTTTTCTTCTTCTTTAGTTCTCCTGACGTTTTACAAAGAACTCTCTGTACAACTCTGCTTGTTTTGGACTGACTGGTTGAACGCCATGGCACACCCGAGGTCATTTTCTCTAGACTACTACAGCTCGACCATACCTGACCTTTCAATCGACAGCATACTTACCGAATGTACCAGGGCAATATCAGTGTACAAATCTAAAATCAAGAATTTACTTCAAAAGTACATTACATGCATTACCATATCAAAGCTAAGTCCTCTGACTGAATATCAAAATCTACTATTATAACAATATAAAAGTCTTGAATAACAAAAACACAAGCGTATAAATATACATTCGAACTTCACATTAAAATATGCTACATTTACTAGATAGTTACACCAACAATACAGACTATTTGTCAAGTAAAGCAACAAAATCACGAATCGCTTAAAATAACCCTACAAGGACTTGTCAAACTAATACATATCTAATTCCCATTGCATTGATGTCCAAATTTATCATGATATGGAAACATAAGGCTTCATATTTGCAGGCGAGCACACTCCCTGGTAAGGAATGCAAGATACTTGCATCCCATCTATATCCTTTACCAAGTAAAGATCACTTCGTATGGTCCCCGAAATCGTGCCAAGAGTTTCTTATTTACACCCGGAATGGTATTTACATTTTTTAGTATGATATATTTTATACTTCCGCGCAATCTTATGGACCTTATCGAAATAATTTTTATTGTACTCTTGGTTTTTCTCGATAGATTGGCACGCCTGGTTTTTGGTGTCTTCTAAATTTCGCTCCTTATTATTTCCAGAGCACTATTGAAGATATTCTCTAACCCTGTCACAAAATTCCCCCCTTTGGTTTACACCGAACAAAAGCATACTCGATGTGTAGCCTGTACTTCTATTCACTGTATTGTTCAGAGCAAACTCTAATTTATTGAGGTGCTTATGCCAGTCAGCTGTTGTAAAGGTATCAAATTCTTTAGATAGCATCGGCGTGATAATTCGATTTATCCTTTCGACCTGACCGTTCGACTGAGGGACAGAGTGGCAATTTTGACATGCTGGACATTAACAGACTGTTAGAATTTCGAAAATTCTCCCGACGTAAAACAGGTCCCACGATCAGAGACACTTAGTTTGGTCTACGTAGGAACTGCGTACAATCTCACAAATTTTGTGAAACCATAAATCACCAAAAAGATGTATTTCCGCTTCGAATGGGTCGTCGAAAGGGGTACAAAATGGTCAATGTGTAATACATCAAACGGTAAGTTGCCTTTGGCTATATTAAACAAGGTCCCTTCAGTTTTTCCCGATTTGGGTGAAAAGTGAATACATTTTAGACAGTTTCCAATGTATGACTTTATCTTAGTTTATATGTCTGGAAACCAATATGTCCGACCTAAATATTCATGACATTTATCAACTGCTAAGTGACGCAATGCCTCATGGCGAGTCTGTCTAACTTGATGTTCAAGTTGTTTTGGTACGTAGAAGAATATTCTACCATTAATTTTACGGTATATCAAACCATCGACCATTTCATATCAGCGACTCTCGTTTCTAAAGATCCTTTGCGATTCTAATAATTTCAGAGTCTTGTCTTTGCATTGCAGCTAGCAGGAATTCAAAAGCACTGTCATCCACAAACAAAACATTAATACTTCGACTTAGCGCATCTACATGCGGCATCCTGCTACCAGCACGGTGTTCAATCCGATAATTGTATTCCTGCAGTTCCAGTGCCCATCTTGAAATTCTATGATTTAACAATTTCTTACTAAGTGTTAGGGTTAAGGATTGACAGTCTGTAATAATCACTCTATACCCATAAGGTAAATTCTAAACCTCGTCAGTGTTTCGAGTTCATAACTATGGTACCTAGACTCGACGTCTGTAGCCCGTTTTGAAAAATAAAAGATGGGATGGAACTTGTCGTCGACCTGGCGTTGCTTAAGAACTGATCCAAATCCTACAGCGCTAGTATCGCAATGTAATTCTGTTTCGCTACAGGGTTTAAAAATTGATAAGACAGGCGACGCTAATAATTTAGACTTTAACAACTGGAATGCAGCTTGTTCTCGCTCACCGAATCCAATCTTTTCTAAGCAAATCGTACAGCGGCCTTGCTATCGACACAAAATTCTCTATAAACTCCCTAAAATATGAACATAAACCGAGGAAGGAATGAACAGATTTTGTACAAGTTGGAGTCGGAAAATCTTTAATTGCCTGAAGATTATCTTCATTCGGCCGTATGCCCCCAGCACTTATGCTGTAACCTAGATAAACTATTTCTTCATAAAAGAACTTGCATTTGTCGTATCTTAATACGAGAGAATATTCATTAACAATGGTTAAAGCGTTATTCAAAACTTTCAGGTGCTCATCTATACCTTCTGTGGCTATCAATAAATCGTCGACATATGTAAGAAGTTGTCCTGACATGATCAGCGGTCTAAAAATTTGTTTAATATATTTTTCGAAAACGGCTGGGGCATTTTTCAGACCAAATGGCATACCGAGGAACTCAAAGTGTCCCAGTGGTGTCACAAATGCCGTACAGTTGATTGAGTCCTCAGCTACTTTTACTTGGTGGAACCCACTTTTTAAGTCTAAAACCGTGAAGTACTTCTTCCCTCGTAACCGGTCTATTTGGTCTTGCATCACGGGCAAAGGATAGTTATATCTTTGAGTCACTTTATTTAGCTCGCGGTAATCGACGCACAATCGCATTTCACCATTCTTTTTCCTAACTAAAACTATAGGTAAGGAGAGCTACTTTCGCGTATAATTTTCCTTCTTAGAGGAGATCGTCTAGTATCTTTTGGAGTACTAACTTATGCGAGTATGCCAATTTTTGCGGAGTACAATAAAATGGCTCATTTTTAGTCAATGTTATGTTCATTTCAACGTCAACTTGTGGCCTTTCATTTAAATTTCGAACGTCCAAACGACTTTTATTTAAAATATCTTTAACCTTTTCTTTAACGCGGTATGTTAAATTCTTATAAATATTAAAATCAATTTCGCGGTCGTTACCTGATATGTCAATATTAAAAATTTGATGAATAAAATCTATCTCACCGTCGGTATCCTTCTCACTTTCACCTGCACTTGAGATTTTAATTGAACCTTCATTAATTTTTTGGACATCGATGCAAGGCCGGATTTCCTCTAAGTGCGTATTAAGCTCAACCAACACTAGATTACTTCTCTGTAAAAAATCGCGGTCTAAAATTATAGGATATTTCATGCTAAATTTCCTGAAAATAAAAATGTTCAGATTGATTATACTTCCCTCAAAATTAACCTTACAATTTGCTGCTCCCAGTATCTTCAGTGGGCTGTTGTTTATCCCGCAAAACCTTGGGTGGTTATCTTCATCGATGACATTAACAGCAACCATGTGGGGCTTGCATAGTTGGTTTTATAGAAGGTATATTCAATCAGATGCTCGAAACAGTTGTCCAGTGGGGGTGTCATTAAGCGTTGTGTTAGGACTTCCATCGTCTTTTTGAGCGTCCACTGCACTGTCACGATAGGTGCTTTGCTAGGGCACTCTGAAACTTTATGTCCATCTTCCCACATTTGTAGCATGCTCCTTTTCCCCTACTAGGCTTAGGGCACGCTGCACTGACATGACCAGAGTCATTCCAATTGTAACACTTTTAGCTCGGGCGATTTTTATAAGAGAATGGTTTGTCACTAGACTGTCGTGACTTCGCCGCACTAGATTCATGACATTCAGACTTGAATTTCTCATACCTTTTCAATGCGCATTTCAAGTCCTCCATGTACTTATTCCGTAGAGTAGCATTTTGTTGGTTTCGGAATCCGGGATGCCGTTTATGATGTATTGGACTATGTCAGCTTCATCAATATCTGACAATGATGCCATTTCCTGCATTTCGAACACATACTGCTGTAGCGTTTCATTCTGTTTCTTCTTATGTTTTCCCAGCTTATTGTGCAGTTCAGCTTTTGACACACTCTTCGTAAATTCTTTCACCAATTTCGTTTTCAATTCAAGCCATGACACTGTAGAGACTGTACGGATGAATAACTTTACAGTACCAGTTAAAAGTCTTTTCCCATACATGAACTTCATGCATGTATTCCAACCTAATGCGTCAGATGTTTCCTCAAAATTCTGTACCCAGCGTTGTACGCAGTAATTATCGTCACCACTGAAGGCTGGAATTGAATCCTCAACATCCTTAAAGTGGATAAACGGTAGTGAACTCGTGGTTTTCACATGTTTGCCTTCTAACTGGGACAATTGTTGTCTCAAGTCTTCAATTTCCTGTTTCTTCGCTAAAATATACTTCAAACGTGAAATTTCATTGTTTAATGCATCTTCTGTGTCAATATCTACGCTCTGAACGCCATTCATATCCCCGATTGTTTTTCCGTCATCACGTTGGAGTCTCAAATCTGTGCCATCTGCGATGATTTCCGCAATCTTCTCGGCTGGAAGATCTTCTAGAGAAGTCTGAAGTCGTATTTTCAGGGCGGCTTTTGCACCAGTAGTTGATGAATTCAATAGAGTCAGTATGCTCATTATTCATCTTGATGAATCCGGGAATATCCCACTTCTGAGTTGTAAGAGGCGGGCTCTGGGGGTTTGAGTTATACCTTTCTGAATAAAAATAATAAAATCACATCCGTCTTATACAAAATACTCGTTTATTCTTCTTTAGTTCCCCTGACGTTGTACAAAGAACTCTCTGTACAAATCTTCTTCTTGTTTTGGACTGACTGGTTGAACGCCATGGCACACCCTAGGTCATTTTCTGTAGACTACTACAGTGGTTCCGGAGATATCACCGATACCGACCGAAAAACGTTTGTTTTCATAAAAACGCGTTTAAAGTTTTTTTTTAATGAAAAACGAAAACTGATATTACTGTAGCTATTTAAACGTTTCAAGGTCTTCCTTTTCAAATTTACCAGCAATGGTTCAATTCTAAGAAAAGAAGCAAGCAGCTGTTTGAATGCAAAAAGGCACAGAGAGTCGGGCAAGCACGCTCAGGTAGTAAAGGTAACATCCTAAAAGTCACAGAATAACATAGTTAGACTGCTTCGATCGTTCTAAATACTTTTAGATATATAGGTACTTTCGAAAAATTAAAAGAAGAAAAACGATTTTTGAATATTATAAACTAGAATGATCCCTATTATTATTATTATTATTATTATTTTTCCGGGGGATGCAGACAGGACTCCCGTCTTCCATACAGAATCGACAGGTCTCATCATCGACCTTACCCATCTTCTTGAGATGGTATCTAAGTGGGCAATGCCCAGTAAGTAGGCCCGTTTTGAGCCTTAGTTCCTTTCTGCTGAGTGTGAGGAGTTCTTTTGTCCTCTGTTGCGAATACTTTATAAATTTTTTCGCTTGTCTCAGCCCCGGGGTGTTTTCCCAGTATTCCTTTTTAGTTCTGTCCTCCCAAAGCCTGATCTGAGCCAAGAGGTGACTCTTTGGGTGTCCAAAGACAGGCTCCGGGCCAATAAACGGAGATTTGGCTCCTTCCTTTGCAAGGCGGTCCGCAATCTCGTTCCCCTTAATGCCTTCATGTCCTTCACCCTATTAGTCTCAGCCAGTTGCTTCAAGACAGTAAGACAGTCCCAAACCAGCTTAGACTCAAACGTAAACGAGTTTAACGCTTTAAGTGCTGCTTGGCTATCTGATATTATGTATATTTTTGCTCCACGCATATTCTTATGGATTATCTCGCGAGCGCAGAGAATGATCCCTAAAAATAAAAGCAAAGTAAAAAATCGTATCATTACAAATGCAATTTATTTTATTAACACAAAGAATACACATACACAAAAATTTTACTATATTAGAGATTAGTTTGTTATTTTAGCCCCTTTTCAATATGAATCTTCCCGGCTAAAACTACTAAAATTTGAAACGGTTTCAAAAAAAAAAACTCTGGGTAGGAATCCTGGCATACCCCCTTCCGTCCGTGCTACACCGGGCAAGATCGAGGATCGGTTAGGAACCTGCAAGGCTGACAACGGCCACAAAAAGCCATCTTAGTCATGGCCAGGGATCACCTAAGTTGTCTCCAGATAAATCTCTCTCACGTCAAAGTAACATCAGACGTGCTTAGTAGGAGATTCGTCGTGGAGAAGCTTAGTCTGACGCTCATTCAGGAGCCCTCGGTACATCTAGGCCACATCAAAGGACTTCCCACAAAATCATGTAAGTTAATTTACAGTAAGGAGCATGAACATCCTAGGGTAGCATTGCTGCTCAACACTAATTTAAACTTTATTCCTTTTTCGCAGTTCATTTCGAGGGACGTAGCTGCAGTAGCTGTCGAGGTATCAACTCTGGCAGGTAGCCACGAGGTTGTAGTTACCTCAGCCTACTTTCCCGGAGAAGCGGATACATTACCTAACCAAGAGCTAAAACGTTCATTAGTTCCCTCAAACGAAGAGGAAGACAATTTTTCGTTGGATGTGATTCAAACGCACATCACACGCTATGGAGGAAGACAATTTTTCGTTGGATGCGATTCAAACGCACATCACACGCTATGGGGCAGTACGGATACCAACGCCAGGGATGACTACCTTTATTATTTTCTATTGTCTAGTAATTTAGAGAGGTAATAATTCAACCTTTATGAACTCAATTAGTCAAGAGGTCCTGGACCTAACACTTGCTAGTATGTTCATAAGTACAAAAATAAGCAGGTGGCATGTATCGAACGAGATTTCCATGTCCGATCACAGACATATCAGGTTCGATATAGACACCACACTTAACACATGTCAAGAGTATGGAGTCCCTAAACTAACTAACTGGGAACTCTATCGACAACACCTTAAGGCTGTAGTTAACTCTCCCGGCAGTAGCATTAGCACAACCGAAGAGCTTGACTTATCCACTGCGCAGCTCCAAACGGCTGTATTGACTTCATTTGAACACAGTTGCCCTCTGAAGAAAAAGATCTGCAATCGGCAGGTATCTTGGTGGAATAGGGAACTGAGCTTGAAAAGAAAGAGGTCAGGAAACTATTCAACAGAGCCAAACTCTCTGGCATCTGGGGGGAATATAAAAAGGCTCTAACGGAGTACAATACAGAATTAAGGAGATCTACAAGAAAAACCTGGCGGACATTCTGCGATGGCATAAATCAATTGCCCGCAGCTATCAGGCTCCATAAGGTATTTTCGAAGGATCACACAAATGGTTTAGGCTCACTTCAAAAAGAAGAGGGGAACTACACCGAGAGTTGCGAGGAAACAGTCAAACTGTCATTAGAAATCCACTTTCCCGACTCTCTAACTCCCGATCAAGGAATAGTTGCTCCAGACCCAATTGAGGTGGACAAGTACAGGGTCTCTAACAGGAGCAAGAGCATTGCAGGTAGAATCTTTACTCCTAACAAGCCATTGGCCAATTTAAGTCCTTCAAATCTGCTGGAGGGGACGGCATCTTCGCCGCCCTACTACAGCAAGGTGTTGAAGAAATACTGCTTCCACTACAAAAAATTTTTCGAGCCAGCTACCATCTAAGGTACGTTTTCCAATGTTGGAGAGACGTCAGGATGGTATTTATACCCAAAGCAGGAAAAAGGGCTAGTTGTCTAGCCAAATCGTTCCGCCCCATCAGTCTCTCTCCATGGAAAAAATCCTAGACCTACACATTCGAAGTGAAATTTTGATTAAAGCACTACTTCATTTTAAGCAGTTCGCTTCTCAAGCTGGCAAGTCTACCGCGATTGCTATTCACACATTAGTCAAAGACCTCGAAAAAGCTCTTGAAGCAAAAGAGGTGGCCTTTTGTGCATTTGCGGACATAGAAGGAGCCTTCGATAACACCTCCTTCGATGCAATTAAATCAGCTGCCGAGGATAAAGACTTTGAGCCCTCCACGGCAAACTGAATAGACTCCATGCTTAGAAGCAGGAGGATAACCACAACTCTAGGGAACTGTTCAATCACGATCAACGCAGAAAAGGCTGCCCACAAGGAGGAGTTCTCTCTCCACTCCTGTGGTTGATCGTAATTGATGACTTGCTAGAGAAACTTACCAGTTCAGGTTTTAATGTACAAGGCTACGCGGATGACCTAGTAGTCACAATACGGGACAAGCATGATCAAGTCATATCCGACCTCATGCAAAATGCCCTCTCCAAAATCCGCACGTGGTGTTTAGCATAAACCCCAATAAGACGATTATCGTTCCGTTTACAAGAAGATCGAAGCTTTCACTAACACCTCCTTTTATTGACAACACGGAATTGATATTCTCAGACGAAGTCAAATATCTGGGGGTAACTCTAGATAAGAAACTTACTGGAATTCGCATCTGTCCAGAGTGACGGATAGAGCGGTGCGATCTCTCTACACATGTCGTTGCTTCATTGGCAGAACATGGGGTCTGAAGCCAAAAATGATGTACTGGATGAACACCACGGTTGTTAGACCCATGGTTACCTATGCGGTCCTAGCATAGTACCCAAAAAACGGCTGAGGCTCTGCTTCAAAAAACCCAGCGGCTTGACTGTCTAGGAATAACTGGTCCATGAGAACCTGTCCTACAGCAACCATGGAAGTCTTACTAAACCTTTCTCCCCTACATTTGCAGGTGAAAAATAAAGCGATGCTATTACAGTGCAAAAGAAGAAATAGTTAAAGCCAGGCGATCTGGTTGGTCATTTAAGTATCTTAAAACAGATATGTTTTGAGCAAATGACAACAATATCTGATATAATCACACCCAGGGTGGATTTTGTAAGACCATTCCAAGTGGTTCTGGAAGACCGCAGCAATGGAGTTCCACTTAACCGTCCTTCTAACAAGGATTGATGGTGTGGTATACAGACGGTTTAAAAACGAACAATGGATTCGGACTGGGCGTATACGGCCCCAAATGCCGTATATCAAAGGCTCTGGGCTCTACTCCTACCGTATTCCAAGCCGAGGTATTGGCCATAATAGAATGTGCCAATATCTTCATTAAAAGAGCCATAAATGGCTCAATCATTAATATCTTCTCGGACAGTCAAGCCTGCCCTCAAGGCCTTAAAGTCCTACACTGTCAAGTCAGGGATAGTCTGGGAATGTCTAAAAACCCTCCAAAATCTATCAAGGAGAAACAAAGTTATCCTCATGGGGGTACCTAGACATAGGGCCACAAAGGCAATGAAATTGCTGATGGCCTAGCCAAAAGAGGAGCGGAAACTAAGTTTGTCGGACCAGAGCCATTTTGTGGCACTTGAAAGTGTTACCTCAGAGCTGCCCTAACCGACTGAGAGAATACACAAAAATCCCTGCACTGGGAAAGGCTACAAGGACTTCGTCAGGCAAAATAGTTTATCGACACCTCTGGCGGAAAAACAAAAGAACTCAAATGATTACTGAGCTCTTCTCAGTCCATTGCCGCTTAAGGCTGGGTCGTTGTCCTTAATTGGACAGCACGGTGCACAATTGGCAAGAATGGGCGGGCATAAAGTTTTTTGAATAAATAATTTCTCTGGTTTGCGGAGCGGGGCTGCCACAAATTTGAACTAAATTAAAAAAAAAATTTAACATAAGCTTTTTGAAGTTAATAAGCAGAAAATAACGTTTTCCGATTTTTAAAATTCTACTTATATCTAGGACAATTTGATGCAATATATTTCTTTACCTGCATTTTACCCATTAAGAAAGCAATCTATTGCATCAAATTTTCATAAAAATAAGTAGAATTTTAAAAACGTTATTTTCTGCTTATTAACTTCAAAAAGCTTATTTTAGAAATTTGTTTAATTTAGTTCAAATTTGTGGCAGCCCCGCACCGCAAACCAGAGAAATTAAAATAAAATAATTAAATTTTCATTTTTAAATCATTTTCAATAAAAATTGGAGGACAAATTTAAAAATTAAAAAAAGTTATTTTGTTGCCTTAGGTGTTTAAATAAATATTCCATTAATCAATTTGCGATTTATTCAAAAGTCTTAACGCCCCGACCCATCTTGCGAATTATGCACCGAGCTGTCCTATTTATGACAACGACAATGACGAGCTGGACTTGACTGAGACTTCATCGTGCTTTTCTGACAGGATGCTCACGAAAGCTCGAAGAACTTGCTCTGCAATTGCGAAGCATTGGCTAGGCGGAGACTACTTCACCTCGAACATGCTTTTCCACCACCAACCTACATGTGGAACCTAAATCCCAGAATGGTTCTAGACCTTATTAACAGTCTGAACCTAGAAAGGGAGTAAATGGAACGGGGACTCACAATAGATCTTTCAGGTCGCAGTGATAGCGAGGCTAACGCCTACACACCCGTTTACAAAACTAAATCTAATCCTGGCATACTGTTGTTCAGGTTGAAATGCTTTAGCCGATTTTTTAGCCGGATTCAAATGCCTCCGGCTAAAATGCCAAAATTTAGCTGGCATAAAAATATTTTTCTGCTTGTGCCTACTTTCTTAAGGCTGAACTACAATAGATGTAAAGAACTTACGAATTTGAACGAGACTGAGGTTTACTTACTGATGGTTGAAATTTTTGCCCTAAATAGATATCACAGCTCTGTGAGCTCGGCGCGCTCAAGGAAATAACACGCTTTGCTGCAGTTGCTGGACTGCTGCAGGTGTAAATGAGTTTTTAACTCAGTTAATAAATTAAGTCAAGCTAGTTCACTCAAAAATCCACCGATTCCTTCAAATAGCAAACTGCTAATAGACCTTCCTACTTCCACCCCCTTGTGTTGTGCAGTACATCCCAGAATGTTATATGCTCTTCTTTGTAGATGTCTTTTGCGTTTTGTCCATCACTGCTTGAACATTAACCAACACGTTCATAAACCACTGAGAACATCAAATAGCAGTAAGAACAGCATCAGAAAAAATTGATAGTAACCAAGTCGGACTTGGCAATCAACTACTAGCCGGTCACGGTACACGTTCATTGGCGATATACCCCATAGGGTCAAGCCATTGTGAAGGAAGAAGAAGAAGAAGAAGAAAGTTAATTTGTGCTATTGTGGTTCAACCTTTATATTCTGTCTGCATTTCAGATATGATTGGTGGATGATGGGGAACATAACATAGGGTTGGCAGCCACCTTAGTACATTTATACAATTTTTGAATTCATTTCAAAGGTACAATTTGAGAATTTAGCAGAATTTTAAGTTTAATTAGCTTACAGAGGCTTACAGGCTCTAATTTAATAGAGGTAAATTGATTGACTGTGTAAGTATTAGCACAATTCAAAGTATGATGTCAGCAAAAGAACTTTTAGATTCCGGAAAGAAGACTATAATGTAAGGTATGGTATGAAAAATTGTCAATTCTTATAATTAGATTTTTTCTTGTTTAGCTATTAGTTCAGAAGTTCGTCGTATTGCCGCCCTCTTAAGGCAAGTGCCACCCCCCCCCCCCCCCATAGATTCGGCCCTATCTAAATGTTATATATTTTTCCTAATACAGTAAAAATGTTAATGTTGTCTGATATACAGTGCTCTGCTTCTATCACGTGGAAACTATTAAAAACTCTCAGCCAAAGGGTTTCTGATATTTTTATCTTCTAAAGATAAAAATAACCAGCCAACAAGAACGTTTCCATTATTTCTTTAACCTTACGGTTTGGTTATCCCAAGCCCCCATATCGGTTTTATTTGTTATGCAAAAATTTGTTTTGTTGTCGAAAAGTAATTAAATTTCGTAAATGTATACACTTTCGATTAACATCGCTTATCAGCGCTAGGAAGGTTATAATTCTTTTTAGAGAAGATATAAAATAGGAGGTATGTTCTAGAAAAGAGGTATTCGTTTGTACACGGAGTGCCTAACGTTGTTGAATTCCTAAAAAAAATGTCGCTTTCGTTGACAAGTTTTGTCCTTTACTTGGTAGCATTCTGTAGTGTTAATGCGGACTCAAATACACCGAACCAATTAGAAAATGGTGGCGCTGGGCGCGGTATAATCGATTCTATTCCTGGTGTATCTCAAGTAGCTTCTGATTTAGGTGCCCAACAGATGATTATCGGAGGCTTCCAGGGATATATGATGCCTATGAAAAATAGTTTAATTGGTGGATTCTTAAATTCAACTGGATTACCTGGTGTTCCAACGTCAAATTAAATTATTTAAAATTGTGTTAAATAAAAAGTTATCTCGGAGAAATGTTAAACTCGAAGAAAATTTGTTTTATTAGAAGAAATTCAAGTGGAGTATGCATGTGTGTAGTACCTATGCATTTGCAATCAGTGGTAACTGGTATACTGCTGGCAGGGTAGTTAATGTTGGAAAGGGCTAATGCAACCGTTTCCACGATCTGCAGAGCATGTATCTATTTGGTATTTGTTGTTGTGAATAATAATAGTAAAAGTGGTATTCATTTCGAATGGACAAAATAACCACCTGAAGAGATACACATTAATAGCTTTTCATTTAAACAGAATCATCTCAGACGAACACTTCATTTATTGTTGGCAGACAACGAACTGGAATTCAGTTGATTTTTTCAGTCTACCAGAGTTTTGGAAAAGTCTTTGAAATATGCTTGTGATTTTGGAAAAGAATGCTACCAGTGAAATTGGTTAGTGACCATTTGTCAGATAAGTCGGTGAAGAATGGCTATGCATGAGAGGAGTACGTTCGTCTCTACTGCTGGTTGATTATTTAATCGCATTTATCGTATTGAATTATTTGCTATGAAGTATATGCGGATAGTTTTCCTCTATTTATAACCAAGTCGAGTAGTTGCTGGTTGTGTATTGATGCAGCGTGGCTTTAACAGTGATTAAAATTGATGTACTCGTTTTGAAATGAGGGCGATATGCTGAAGGCAGGGTTTAATATTTTTCATTAGAAGATGACTATTGCAGATATGTATATTCTCATAGTTAAATACCTGTGCCCATTTATAGGCTTGTCGTAACGTGGGAGATAAATGTGATTGAAAAGATGAACGTAACTAAAAAGGTCTTTCAGTGTAAAAGAACTTTTAGTTGCACATAGAGTATTATACCGAAAGTGAGACACACTGGATACACATTTTTATTTTTTACTGAACTGAGTATTCTATGCGAATGTGACGTTCTTTAGTGCTCCCAGGGGTATACATTCAAGTGACATAGGCTTACATTGATTCAGTTCCAGGTAGAGTCTACTAGGGGCCTAAGGATTTAAGTTTGATCTTCAAACGTAGTTTTAACTTTTATAGAAAATCATACACAATCACATAACGAATTAGGCACTTCATTGGTCACGGCAAAGAAAGTTGGCTCTGGATTAGAATCTCCATGAAGACTCCCATCTCTTGGTGAGAAAAAATAATGGATCGAAAGCTATGGTTGTGAATGACAGCCGAGATAGTTGTAAGTTGGTTTAGTTAACGTCCCCTATACCCTGCGAGGTATTAAAGGCATAATGGCTGTCGGGGATTTACACAAGACATGTTTCTTTCCGGTGAGTTTTATCTCAGTCAATCAGCCCCGTACCACTGACTTATAACAATGGACTGAGCGATTTGCTATTTCATGTGGCACAAAAAATTATGTTTTTCTGTATATCACCGATAGAACACCCTTTAAAACGTTAACTACATAAAAATATGTAAAACTCAACCAATCAGATGATATTTTACACCCGTAAATCGAATTAAATTAAAAAAATATATTTTCTTTTGTCCAAGTGATGTTTTAATCGCTTATAAGTACTCTTATAAGAAATTAAACTAATTCTGACTATAATTTTCAAAAGTTATTCTTAACTGAATCCTGCGTATGGGCAAGAGAGACGGCGCATGGTAAACACTATCTTTACCTTATTCTTTCTGCGGTGATTGCATCTGCAGCCAACATAAAAACATCAAATGGCATAAGTAAACGTTCAGTAAGCAATATTTTGTGTTGGTAGCTCCAACTCTGCCATAGGGCGAAAGAGAGAACTGTAAAACTTGTGCCATTCTTTCCTATAGGAAAATGGCAATACGCTCAGTCCATTGTTATAAGTCAGTGCCCCCTACTGGGGAATTCATACATTATTCTGTTTTACATACATTATACATTAAATTTATTATTATTAGGCTGCATGCAGCTATCACAAATAATGCCCACAGGTACTAAGGAGAAGAAAATACAGAGAATCTGTATATGTGTCAATCCTTCATCAAAAGGACAGTAGATATTTTTAAAGAGTAGGAGAGTGATTTGCTCTAAGTAAAGTGATCCGATTTTTTGAGCTTACTCTCTATGCTGCTATTAAAGCTGAAGTAATCACTAATTATAAGAAATATTGCTGTTAGTTATAGATATCTACTTATAAAAAAATTCAATATTATTTCAATGACTTTAGCTATCATCAGGTAGTCCAATTAACGACCTTAGCGTGGAGTTAAGATAAACCGCGCCCAGTGCCAACTTTAAACGCACTTTTATTTTTTTTTCTTCCTACCAATAAAAAGATTATCTTTTCGTCGTTATCTACTTGCTTTTAGAGCAATGAACTCAAAGTAAAAAACCATCTTAAAAAATATGTAAAAATTTATTTCACGAGGCAGTAAAAATCACAAAAGTTTTATGAATAAAATAGAAAAAAAAAAACAGGAACACAAAATTAACACAAACAACACAGAGCAGACGCAATAAATAAATGCAAGACTAGAAAAATTCACAATTTTCAACAAAAAAATTAAATTAAATTTTGAAATTTTGCTGTGCTATGAATTGTCACCACAGTCGTCTCGATGAATGCTTAAATCCAAAGGCATATCGACGTCCATTGTACCTATATTGCGAGGCACGTTACTATTTTCAGGCGGTATAGCGAGGTGAGGTTCAACCCAATACTGTGACGTAATGGGATCCACCGATTGATCACATGTCATGAACATTCCGTTGAAGTAATTTCCAATTTTATACATTTCAGCGGAGCGATAATGATCGAAGCAACCATGACTGCAATGACATTTCACTTGTGGAAACAGTGTGTCCTCGTAGCTCTTCGGACTATCACCGTCTGTAGGTGATCTTGTGATGCGATGATAATCTACACAATTTGTCATAGATTTTTCTAATGGAATTATATTTTCTGGGCGGGTTGTACTATTCTCTTCCTGAATTGTAGTGTGTTTGAATGTCTTTACATGTTTTCGAAGTGACGAAGGATCAGTGTAACGTTTTTGACATCCGGGAATTTTGCATACATAAGGTTTTTCAGTAGAGTGTGTCCTTGTGTGCTTAAAACGATCAGATGAATTTGAATACGCTTTGTTGCATCCTTCGAACGGACAAACATACGGCTTTTCACCAGAATGAGATCTTGTGTGTATTTTAAGATTTTCTGCACGTGAGAAACTTTTATCACAGAGTTGACATTGGTGTGGTTTTTCTTTGGTATGCGTACGAACATGTACAAGCATTTTGTAGCGTGCATTAAATCCTCGATCCATTCTAGGACATCCTTCCCATTTACAATAGTATAGACCACCAACTGAGGCGACTGCATGGATTTGGGTTACATGTGCAGCCAAGCTTTCCAAAGATTCAAAAACTCTGTAACATAAGAAAGAGATGATTTTAATATTTTGGAAAGATTTTTTTTTTATTATTAAAGTAGAAGATTTAAACAGGAATATAGAAGAAGAAGAAGAAAAAAAAATATAAAACCATAGAAAATTTACCTCCAACAATTCAACCAATGGCACGTGAATTCTTCTTTCCGACTAGTTTTCACTTCGGTAATTTTGTGATCAGTCACTCTCATGATTACCGAAATCGTTCTTTCTGCAGGGCTGTGAGAGTACTCCTTATACTGGACAGAAGGTGATGTACTCGGTAATGGTGGAGTCGGAAATTGTGGGTAGACGTCCTGTACAAAATGAATTCTTTCCTCAGATTTTGGTAATGTACAAAATTTATAATCATAAGGATATATGTAGGGCGGTGTTACAGGAAACGACCTGTGAGGATTATATCCAATAAACTCCATTTTTTTTTCTCAATCTTAGCTTAGAACAATTTTTTTTTTTTTTAATACGATTTCCGAATCACTTTATTTTAGCAGACAACATTCACGCTTATATCGCGATTACAACTAACTGAATGGCATTGCTTGGAGTAACACAAGTACTTTTAAAGCTGGCTCTTGCTACTGATAGGCGTTATCATACGATACATTTGTTTCGTAGAGAGGTCTTTCTTATCATAATCACAAAGCTTTGCAACCACCCAGGAGAGCATACATGTGGCGAATTGATATCGAAAGCTATGCAACTAAATATATATATAATATACATATATATGTATGTATTATGTTTCATGCAACCATGAACTTGTCTCCTGGTTAATTTTTATAATTTTCTACGTTCTCCTCCTCCTGATGAGTGTTATCTATCGGTCAGATTATAACGATGTGATCTCATATTCAGAAGGATGTATATTTTAGATCATGCGTATCGTCCGCGACTTCAAACATGGTATTCACCGTTTTAAATTGTAAAAAAATGCAATAGAAAAATATAATAATAATAAATGAGTCATAAATATTAGGTGAAACTAGAAGATACCAACCACAATTTGACTGTTTTAATTGAAAGGGTGTTTTGCAATCTCATGGTGAGCAGATCGATTTGATTGATATGCTTCGCGGTTTTCATGCTGACGCCTCCTGATTAAATTAATTTCAAGAAATGGCGGGAGTTTTCTCTATAAAAATGACTTCTTGGAAAACGTGCAAGTAAACACTTAAACGGCAAAGTTGTAATTACAAAGTTCATTAAGCTTTGAATGAATTTATCATGTGTTGGGAAATACTATGAACGAGCAATGAAAAATAAATGAATCATTTTGTGATTACTGATTACCCGAATGGAGGCAGCTATAGGTATAGTTTTCGTTACGTAAATTCGGAGATCGTTCAAAGGTTGTTTATATGTAAAACTCTATGTTTATTGTTTATATGTATTGATTGATGTCTAATTAAAATTAGTTTAATTTATAGAATAATTGTAAAATCACATTTTGGACAAATTCTATACTTTTCGTCTCTCTTTTCTGATTTAACCCATTTATCACCATGTTTTTATGGACAAATTTAATATTGATTATATGTAGGTGCGACAATTTCGATAAAAATGATGTCATAGTAAACGGGACAGGCTTTCGAACTTCCGGTGTAAATTTGTTTTGTACAACGACTTGTGAAATTTTATGTTTGAATTGAAATAATTTGACGTCATAGTTAAAGGTAATCACGGATTTTATTTATTTGTTGGTTGATACCTACAGGTACATAATTATTTAAGTATGTATATGTTAATACTTCTACATTTTATGTGTTACGCAAAATAAAGAATTTTTTGTTGTAATAAACTAAATATTTTGCTAACATTTTTCGTAGGTTGACCTTGACTCCAATGTGTTTGTTTTTTTAAATCATTTTTATCGAATTTTAAAATTTGATTTCATAGAAATGACAAATACGTAAGATCCAGTTAATCCGAATAATTCATTGTATAGGTACCCTAATTGGGATTAGCGAAAAGCTCGGATTGTTGTTCTTTGATTTTAATCAATGAGGTAATAACTAAAGGAGACGCAATCATATGAGCGTATCCAAAGTTGTCCTGCATTTGTGTATATTTCACTCCATCATTTTTGGTCTTCATTGTCAAATTCATACATAGGTTTGGTTTGTTTTGGGCTTGGCACATTGACGCAGGAAAACTCGTGAAATAACCGAAGGGGTACAAAGCAAATATTACTCACAAACTTTTTACCACTGAACTTTTTTATGTTCATGTTTGCAAATTCAGAAAACAATTTTGAGTATGTACCTATATGAAAATAAAAGCGAATAAAATTGCGCACAGGTGTAGGGGAAGGGAGGGTAACATGACGAATCGTTAATTACATGAGATTGCCAACCGATGGCACTAATTCTGTGAAGGCTGAACTACAATAGAAGTAAAAGACTTTACGAAATTAAATGAGACTGAGGTTTACTTACGAAAAATTGATATTTTTAGCCTAAATATATATCACGTTCCGTAAGATTTATTATCTTGATATTTAATGTTTTCAATTTTAAAAAGTGGTAAAAGTGAAAAAATTATTTTATTTCATTTTAATTTTTACATTGCACTTTTAATCATTTTATAATAATTTAATTGTTTGGACACATCGCGTTCTTACGGAATGAACGATTCATAGCGCACTATACTTACGGAAAATTGGATATTTAAACTTAACGAAAGTTCCCCTCACACCAGTTAAAGTTAATTTGTGTACGCCTGTTAAATTAAAGGGCGCGTTCGCTTTACGTAAGTAAATGTACTTACGTATACTTCTATTGTAGTTCAGCCTTGATTTGTACTGGATTATGTTGGATCCGCTTGCTCGGTAAAAGAGAAACATGAGCGACCATACATTATTCAGGCAATAGCGCGTCATTTATTCACACCCAAGTTCATTGTAAAATTAGGTTCGAAAAATATTGTCTTATCATCAAATTTGGTAAGTCTTTAAATTCTCACCGAAGCGTTTTCGTAAATTATATGGTTTTTGTTACTTGAATTAATAAAGTAAATATCAAATAAAATTTATTGCAATAGTTCACAAGTTTTGCTGTGACCTTATGTATTGAAATTATATGGAAGAAGATGAGGACAATAAATTCGTAGGGGCAGATCTTTGAGTGATCAGTAATAACACGTGTTATTTCTGTTCAATATGTCGTAAATGGGCCCATGCCGCGTTTAGTGAGGTTACTCCGGCAGAAGCGAAGCGCAAAGCCAATGTTTGCGAGTTTTGTATACAAAAATAAATATATGAACTGATTTTCTTTTTCATTTCTCTTGTCCTACTTCATCTTACCCGCAAACGATGATGATTTGACAGCAAATCAAACAAGTTTTTAATTTATTAAAATCAGAAAAATAGTAATTAAAAGTAAATCTATTAACGATTGCTCTAAATAAATGAATAAAGACTGAACTACAATAGAAGTATACGTAAATACATTTACTTACGTAAAGCGAACGCGCCTATTAATTTAACAGGCGTACACAAATTTACTTTAACTCGTGTGAGGCGAACTTTCGTTAAGTTTAAATATCCAATTTTCCGTAAGTATTGTGCGCTAAGAATCGCTCATTCTGTAAGAACGCGATGTGTCCAAACAATTAAATTATTACTAGATGATTAAAAGTGCAATGTAAAAATTAAAATGGAATAAAAATCATATTGCGAATTAATAGAAAGCACAAATCTTCAATTAAATCAACTTCCACTTGTTAATTTTTTCACTTTTACCACTTTTTAAAATTTAACACAAAAAATGTCATTAGGGCACTGCAAATTAATAGAAGGCACAAATCTTCAATTACATCAACTTCCATTAGTTAATTTTTTCACTTTTACCACTTTTTAAAATTGAAAACATTAAATATCAAGATAATAACTCTTACGGAATGTGATATATATTTAGGCTAAAAATATCAATTTTTCGTAAGTAAACCTCAGTCTCGTTTAATTTCGTAAAGTTATTTACTTCTATTGTAGTTCAGCCTTAAGAATTTAGGTCAAAGCTACGAGAATATAAAAATTGATCAGTTTACTATCGTCATATTCCCCTCCCTTCCCCTACAAATTTGACGGCACTTATTTAAAAACCATATGATTGTCAATGTATTAGCAATGGGTATGTGATATTTGCTCATTTTCATCTCCTTTACGCGGAGATTACACGAGTCAATAGAGCTGACTTTGTCTGTCATTTTTACTGACAGAAAACAATTTTCGTTCGATCAATTGACTAGTCAGTTCATAATAAAATGTTGTCAAGCGGTGCAGACATTCCTCTTCTATATGCATATCTAACGATTTCCTCCTTAAGTCGTCATTATTCTCTACAAAATAAAGATTAAAATGTATGTTAAAAATCTTTTCAGTCATTTCCCACTCAAAAGAGGGAAGACTAGAAATATAAACACAAATTTTCACCAGCATCTAGCTCTTATTTTCAATTTCCACAGTTTATTGACTAATCTGTACTGACTGGTTAGAAATATTGTCAGTACAGTCTAGTCAGTAAAAATGTGTAGTCAGTAGGGGCTTACAGGATCCTGTGTAAGTATGAAATGCTGTCAGTGTCAGTTCTACTGACTCGTATATTCCGCGGGTAAGTTATTATACCCTAGATGAAATCATAGGGGTATACTAAGTTTGTCATTCCGTTTGTAACACCTCGAAATAATGATGGTAGAGCAAAATGGATTGGACACCCATTCATAATATTAAAAGTATTTCGATTTTTGCATGTCCGTCCGTCTGTGCGCACGATAACTCGAGGACGCGTATACTTAGAGAGCTGAAATTTTGTACACGGACTTTAAAAAAAAAAGTAAAATTAAGTTCGAAAATGAGACAAATCGGGCAACTCCTTCGTGGGGTTGCCATATAAAAATTTCGTTTTCCGCTACATATTTGGACGCTGCCTGAGAACGCACCGACGTAGAGAGCTGAAATTTCGTACATGATGTTTTTTCTACATTAGCAAATAAAATGTCAAAAATGGACTAAATCGGGCAACTCCTTCTTGGTGTTGCCATATAAAAATTTCGGTTTTTAACGTATACTTTGAAAACGATCAGTCCAAGACATTTTTATTGTACTAAAAACTTCTGCAGAATACGAAATCCTATAAAATTGGTTATTGCCATTTTTTCTGTGCGACAAACTGTTCTAGAAATATATGCGAAAAACAACTTCAAAATCAATACTTGAATAGACCAATTCTAGCTTTTTTACTTGTTACCACATTGACTTTGATCCAGTCAATCACCAGGGAATAATATCCACGTTCAAAGCCTACTACATAGATACGTAGTCATTTTAGTTACTTTTTGATAAAGAGTTGAGAGTGAAAAAATAAAATACTTACTGAAGCATTGAGGGAATTTAACATTTTAGACTGCATCAAAATTACAACATATATTCTTGTCTAGGCGATGACAGTTTTCCAGAAAGGAATATGCAAGAACTATTCGCAGACCAGACTTTAAAAGAAGCGGCACTGGTGGATATCATAAATGTTTTTAAATCTACATATATGAAACTGATCGAAAAATGATAATTTTGAAAATACATAAATCGGCTTTAAATTTGATTGTGAATGTTAACAGGGAAAAAAGCTAGAATTGGTCCAATTCTTACGGTATCTGAATGCTCGTATGTAATTTTGTATAAAGTGATTCTTCGGATCTATTTCTAGAACGGTTCGTTGCACAGTAAAAATAAAAAATCGGGCAATTCCTTCGTGGGGTTCTCATACAAAAATTTCGTTTTCCACTATATATTTGGATACTGCCTGAGAACGCGTTGACATAGAGAGCTGAAATTTGGTACATAGTTTTTTCATAGCAATAGCAAAAAAAATTTAAAAAATAGATGAGTTATCCCTAAAAATCGCGAAAATTATTAAAAATGAGAATAATCACATAAAAATAGCATTCAAGCCAATAACCAAACTAAACAACAATTACACAAAAACCAAGGATCCGATACCCACACAAGAAAAAAACAGTGTTATATACAAGGTCAAATGTGAGAACTGCAACACGGCATACATTGGACAAACATCAAAAAAGCTTACAACCAGATTATCACAACATAAAGCATATGTCAATAAACAAGCTCCACGATCCGCACTAGCATCCCACGCAATAGACACAGGACATGTATTTTCCTTCGACAATACAAAAATAATCGACATGGAAAATAATAGAAAAAAACGTGAACTTAAAGAAGCATGCCACATATACCTTAACAAAACCAAAGTTATAAACTTAAGGCAGGACACAGAACTAATAAATAAAGACTATAAACACATACTGAATAAACTAAAACCGTAGTATTAGTCATAAAATTTTAAACATTTTCTCAACGACCGCTTAGTTATATATCGTCCTCGTAGCCAGTTAATTGTCTTTTCTGTTCTAAGTTTATTTTAATTTGTTAATAATGTATTTTTCTTCTACTGTAATTTATTTTCTATGTTGTTTATGTGTTATTTATTATTATTTTTAAGAACTATTTATACGCGCCATAGACAGAAATAAGGTATTAAAATATTTATATTTAGATTTTTTTTTTATAAAAAAGCTTGAACTCATATGTGATTTATATGTATAGAGCTCCTGAAGAAGGGCCGCACTTGGACCCGAAACGTCGAGCAATGTTCTAGGAAATTAAATATTTTTCAACAAAACGATCGGTGTATTCCTGAAAATAACCTGTTTTTGGAAAAAAAAAAAAAAAAAACAATCCGTCGTTAAAAAATAGAGTAAATCGGGCGACCCACTCTTGATGTTGGCATATAAAAATTTAGGTTTTTTACAGATACTGTGAAAACGATCAGTCCTAAAAATTTCTATTGTACTAAAAACTTCTTAATTTCTTCAGAATATGAAGTCCTATAAAATTGGTTATAATCATTTTTTTCTGTTCGGAACCGTTCTAGAAATATATGCGAAAAACCACTGCAAAAATCAAAATTGCTCAAATGGGTGACCATACGAAATTTCATACGGGCATTCATCTCGGGTATCATAAGTATTGGTTTTAGACCAATTTCAGCTTTTTTACTTGCCGAGCTTAATTTAAAATTTTTTTTTAAAGTCCGTGTGAAAAATTTCAATTCTCTCGGTATACGCGTGCTCAAGTTATCGTGCGGGCGAACGGAAGGACATTCCAAAATCAAAGTAACTTTTAGTATTATGCGGGTGTCCAATTTATTTTGATCTACCATAATTATTTCTATGCGTTACAAACGGAATAACAAACTTAGTATCCCCTACGATTTCATCATCTAGCTAGGGTATAGAAATGGCAATTGGGAAACTGGGAAAAGGGAACTCGCATTTCTGAAGCAGATGATGCCAGATTTGGATTCATTAATTTTAAATCCGCAATTATTATAATAATCTAACATAAGTAAGTAAACTGTTGAATAGTATCAATCGTCGAATGAGGTCCTTCGTCATCAGCCAGGATGAAGGTGTGATCCGTATAGAGTATATAGTTGTCGACTCATTGTCGATAACATTTTCGAGAGGAAAATCGTATAAAAAAATATTGAATAAGTGTGGGCTCAATATTGAGCCTTGAGGTACTATCGATTGTACTGGTATATAGCCGGACACCTGGTCAGCACTGGATATTAGTTAATGTCAGAATTACTTGGTCCGTAGAGTGACCTCTTTTGAAGGCAAATTGATTGGAATGCTCTTCGTAGAAAAATTCGAATTTTACAGCGATTACTCTTTCGAAAAGCTTTCCCAGAGTGTGCAAATTTTTATTTACCAGAAAATGAATTTTGACGTTTATTTACTGTCAGAAATATATGTGCAGATGTTTAAACTTAAAATTTAAGGATCCTTTTTTCTATGCCTATATTAATATGACAAGTATGTAGGTTCCCGAGAGTGAACTAAGCAGGATATAGTACCTAAATTACAATGGCAATCGGTTTCAGTTAATTCTACTTTCGTATTTTATGATTATTTATTTTTTACAATATTTACACCACATCACCTTACTACAATCATGTCTACATAGATTTCGTTAGGAGGTCTTTTTTTTTATCGTATAGCCCCAAGGACAGTAGACGTTGAATAAATGGGGTTCAGAGAACATATTTCTGTTATCTAATCTCTCCTCCGCTGGTCTGATATTAGTGATATTACTAAGGCACACTATGTACATACATAAATATTTCACTTCTACGCATTTATGCAGTAGATATTATGTGATGTAAGAGTTATGTTTGCTCCTCTTCGAGTGCCTTATTTGGACTTTGGATGTTTGCTAAAAAGATGTTTTTTTAAAGTTCTCAGAATTATGGCATATAGCTGTGCTATCGTGCGCGGAATTTCACATACTAAATATCTGTTGCGTGGTCTACCTGGGTGGTTTTGGATTTGTTAATTTTTTTTTTCTTTACTTCGGTTTTATCTAGCTGCACATGGTTATTAGATTAAAATTTTAAGTAAAAGACTTGATTCTGTCAATCATCATCTTATCTATGGCTTGTGTAGGTATATGCAATATATTCACATTCATTTGGTCTTGGAGAAGCCTCGTGTAGTTCTTTTTGACTTTTTTAATTAATCATTTGAAATTTTCCTATGGTCGTAAATGTAGTTTTCTAATAAAAAAGTTTTCAAGATTTGGCAAAAAAATTTTGAGCACCTACCTACCTAGATTACCTGCATTTCCTGTATCATGTTTTTTTTATTAGATTTTGGTGTACTTTGAACGGAAATTTTAATCAAAATATTAAATTTGAAGTGGTCTCGCCTGATTTTAATCGCTAAAGAGATTAGGGACTTAGTGGTATGATTAATAAAATCGATAGGTTTTAGTAAATAGAAAACAAAGAGTATATCTATGTATGTACGTATATACATAAGTTAGGTAGCTTACATGGATCTAATAATTTTTGTTAATTGTAAAATATTGGATGGGTGGGAAACGAAAATGCAAATAAGTTTCAAAAAAGAAAATTATAACAGTTAAGTTATTTGATTTCAATAAGAATAACTTTGACTGTACCAGGCAGTACCTAATGCAAATTTTCCTTACTTATAAGGAGAACTTCTTACTTTTCATCAAATCTCCTTACCTCTTTATTTAAACTCTAAATCTTCTTATTCTAGGACTATTACAAGTTTTATATAATATTTTTTTCAATTTTTCAATTATTGTTTTCATTATTTCTTAGCAAATGAAGCCAACTTCATTATATTTAGAAAAATCTTGAACATTATCTTAAAAGGTTCTACATTTTGTGATCTCTAATGTGTTAAATTTATCAAAATTTAGATCGTGTACAGGGTGTCCGAAAAGAGCTTTGCAATACTGAAACAGGTGAAAGTACAATTTTTTCGAATTTCGGCTTTTAGTCCAGTCAATAGGGACTAAATAAAGCCTTTGCCCTATAAAAGGTGGGGGGTAGTTGTGATTTTTATAGGTGTTATTCAGTTCCCGGCCCCGATGAAAAATCTGAGTTTACACCCTTCGGGGGGGGGGGGGGGGAATCCAAGTTTACACCCTTCGCGGGGGGGGGGGGGGAGTCCACTATCTTGGATTAAAGGTACCAAAAACCTCAACGGTTGATCCTACGACAAAAATGTAAAAATATAAATTTGAAGAAGACTAAATTCCCTATATTTTTTGTAAAAACACTTTTCTGTAAGTCTGATATGTAACGAGTTATATATGTAGTACTATTTATACAGGGTGTTTCGTCCATGGTGGTCCATAGGACAGAAGGTGATAGTAGTAACTTTGTCAAACAAAAAATTTTATGGCAAAGGGGAGTGGCATCTCAACCGTTTCTGAGATACAGGGTGATTAAGATAATTTGGTACCTGTATTTTAAAAAGTACAGAGTGTACGGCCACTTACAGAGCTCATTGTATGCAGAGCTTCTTCATGACCTTTCCAACGACTCCTCTCACCTCAGGAGTTATGATGGGCTTAAGCCTGATTTCCTATCTATCAGAATCAGCACTTTTTGGTTTTTGCTTGCTTGTTTTGCTGGCATGGTCATTGTTATTTATAATCTATGAAAGCGAATGTAATGCGATTTTGGCTTGTTTCTGAGATGGCGTTCTTTATAGTTTATGGCTTTTGGCTTTTAGTTTTTTCAATTTATTTCTCTCAAAAAGTATGTATTGTACTCTCAATATATTGCTTCTCATTATACCCTAGATGAAATCTATAGGGTATACTAAGTTTGTGATTCCGTTTGTAACACCTCGAAATAATGATGGTAGAGCAAAATGGATTGAAAACCCACGCATAATATTAAAAGTTATTTTGATTTTTGCATATCTGTCCATCCGTCCGTCTGTGCGCACGATAACTCGAGAACGCGTATACTTAGAAAGCTGAAATTTTGTACACCGACTTTAAAAAAGTAAAATTAAGTTCGAAAATGAGACAAGTCGGGTAACTCCTTCGTGGGGTTGCCATACAAAAATTTCGTTTTCCACTATACATTTGGACACTACCTGAGAACGCGTCTAAGCGGAGAGCTGAAATTTGGTACATGGTGTTTCCTTCTTGGTGTTGCCATATAAAATTTTAGAATGTTTACGTACACTGTGAAAACGATTAGTCCTAAACATTTTTATTGTACTAAAAACTTCTTCAGAATACGAAATCTTATAAAATTGGTTATAATCATTTTTTCTGTCCGACAAACAGTTATAGAAATATATGTGAAAAATCACTGCAAAAATCAAACTTGCGCAGAAGGGTGACAATACGAAATTTCATAAGGGCATTCACCTAGGGTATCATAAGTATTGGTCTTAGACAAATTCTAGCTTTTTTACTTGTTTTCATTATATAGCAAAATCATATTTTGTTTTTGAATTCTATTTGAACGTTAGCTTAACTTAAGTCATAGTATTGTAACGGTAGCGTTTTGTGCTATCTGGATAATGGCTGTTTTCTTGCTGACCACTGTAACTAGAACTGTAAATGAATGGTACTAGAAGTAAGAATGAACCTAAATATGGTATTGTTTTAAATTAGTGCTTAGATGAATTTGAATTTGAAATTGTATTTGGTTGAATTACTCAGATTAGGAGTTTCTTTCTTCTTTCAAATCATATATTGTTTATTTTTTTATTTTTATTTTTAATACAAATTCCCCCAACTCTTATACCAGCTTCGCTGACTGAGTAGGGTGTGCTGAAATTGAACTGAGTTGATGCACAAATGTTATATCCGCAACCATGAGACGTTTCTCAAGCGAGTGCACATTTAAAAGCCTCAAGCGATTCTCATAGGGTGGAAGAATTAATAAATTATTCCAGGGTAAGTGCCTGAGAGCAAATCGTAAGAAGTTCTGGTGGACAGACTCGATATGGTCGATATGTGTACTGTAAAATGGAGACCAGACCTGGCTAGTGTATTCAAGTAGTGGTCTCAGAAATCAAGTGTACAAATGTAATGTTATTGTAGGATTTGAAAACTCTCGGGACCAACGTTTTATAAACTACCCTTTGATACCATATAGTTTATATGAGAGATAAAATTCAATCTGTGGTCACATTATTTTGATACCCAAGTCACAGACAGAACCCACACGGCGAATCGAGAAATCTGAGAACTCATAATCATAAATTCATAAATGATTGGTTTCTGATTCCTGTGGAAAGTCATAGCCTTACATTTGTCTATATTGAGTACCAAATTATTGCTTTTGCACCATTCGAAAAATTTGTGAAGGTCACCCTGTACCTGTTCAAAATCGCTAACAAGTGACTACCTTGAGGTACGCCAGACGAAGCCTTCAAGACTTTAGAGATGGAATGGCGAAAATAGATTTGTTATGTTTTGTTATCTAAATAAGACTCCGTCCATTTTAGAAATGAAGGTGGAAACCCATACTTTTCCATTTTAAACAGTATCACGGAGTAAGACAACTTATCGAAGGCTTTACTAAAGTCTGTATAAATACAATCTGTCTGGTAGCCTTTGGCAAATCTTGTCCGAAATAAGGCATGTTGATTTGAAGAAAGCAAATTCTTGCAGAAAATTGATAGCTGAGGGTAAATGATAGATTCGAATAATTTGGGCATACAAGATAATTTCGCATTTCGCACATTAGGTCTGTTTATTGTGATGCTCTAGGTTACTCTAGAGCAGAAAAGGGTAGCAAAGAGCAGAAAATCGAACACGATTAAACGATTAAACAGACCTATTAAAGAGGAGAGCCCACAGTTTAATGCTTTTACCTACAAAAAAAAAAAAAAAAATTTATGTTAACCACGTTTTTGCAAAAAAAAAAAAGGTCAAAGTAAAAAAAAAGGTAAGGTAATCCGAAATTTTCAGGTTATACTACCCTAAGACCGTTTGCATATCCAAAAATAAAAACAAAAACACTAAACCGAAAAATATTGGATATTTATTCTAATTACAGTTTCAATAAAAAAATATCATATTTAAAGCTTTATTTCAATACATTCTTGTGTTTATTCGTGCGAGAAACAAATTATCGTTCTGAACTGTCAAGTATATTTTCGTTCCATATTAACTTGTTCCACACAAGAACGAATACATTTTACATAACCTCATTTCCGTCATCTGGTGAATTAGAGTGTGGCGCATCATTTCCAAATTGGCTTATATATCGGGTTTTCCAATAAGAGGTCTTATTTTAATTAGCCCGCTATTTCGGTAGATGCCACTTTTGAAGCTGTCATTTTTTTACATTTGACAAGTAGAAACTACGCCATTAATAAAATTGGAACGATACACGATTCAACAACGCATTGAAATTATTAAAATTCACTATAAAAATGGTGAAATGTGGCAGAGACATCGTGAAGCACCTTGTCGGACCGCAATACAGAAATTGGTAGAAAAATTTGAGCTGTCGGGACAAGTTAGCGATGTGAAGAATAAAACCCGTACACGTCGCTCAAGAACAGCCGAGAATATTGCTGCTGTAGCCGAAAGTGTTGAAGAAAACCCAGGTTTGTCCATTCCTCGTCGTTCTTTGGAATTAGGCATTCCACAAACGTCATTACACCGTATTTTGCATAAAGATATGAATCTTAAGGCTTATAAAGTTCAGTTAACACAAGAACTCAAGCCGGCCGATCATCAACAACGTCGAGTCTTTGCTGATTGGGTCCTTGAAATGCATGAAAATGATCCGGAATTCCATCGAAAACTCATCTTGAGTGATGAGGCCCATTTCCACCTCGATGGCTTCGTCAACAAGCAAAATTGTCGCATCTGGGGCTCGGAAAACCCAAGAGTTATTGTTGAAAAGCCTCTCTATCCTCAACGTGTGACTGTTTGGTGCGGTTTATGGTCCCGCGGGGTCATTGGACCTTACTTTTTCGAAAATGAGGCTGGAGCAACAGTTACGGTGAATGGATTGCGCTATCGAGAGATGATTAATGATTTTTTATGGCCGGTACTTTCAACAAGACGGCGCTACGTGCCATACAAGCAACGAAACCATTGATCTTTTACGGGAAAAGTTTCCGGACCGTGTTATCTCTCGAAGAGGTGATCACAATTGGCCACCGAGATCTTGTGACTTAACACCTTGTGACTTAACACCTTGCGACTTCTTCCTTTGGGGCCACGTGAAAGAGAAGGTCTACGCCAACAGCCCAGAGATGGAATTCGTGAGGCTAAAATAAAATAAAGATCCGATCATTTATCTGTCTTTGAATATCAAAATAACACCTCTTATTGGAAAACCCGTTACTAAAAAGCACAGAAATGGAAAAAATGAGCAAAACGAATCTTGCCTGAGTCCATTGCTGTCGAAATTTAAAAGCAATTTACCTAACTCCTTGGTTTGCCTGCAGATGCAAGTGTTGAAAGGTGTCTCAGTGCTGTTCTCTTTAAAAAAAACAAAATCCTAAACGGAAAAGTTAATATTTTAGCTTTACGTTAGTAGTTATAATCTCTTTTTGTATTTTAAAAATAATTTCAGCAATTTAATCTAGAAGACAAGACTAAAAGCATTAATTTTAGAAGACGTTTGCAGTTAGGCCGTGTACCTTTAGATATAAAAAGCGGTTGCAGGGCTTTAGGCCATTTTACATGTTAAACGTTTTATTTAAAAAATCTGCTAGGTATTTTGCTATTTACATATCATATAATTTAATTTAAGAAAAGCAATAGTAATTAATACTTATTTTAAGAAACGTGAAATGAATATTTATTTTCAGGATGGGTACGCGCTCCAGAGCCGCTAAAATTCTAAGCATGATTCATGTTTCTGTAGAAAATTAAAATAATTCATCTGAAGAGGATAATAAGGATTAATGCAATATTAATAATAATGATATTGTTACAGAACCTGTTGGGTTAGGCGACATTGTTCCCCTTGACGTGTGCATAGATGTACAAACTGTAGAAGTAGTTTTTGAGACCTTCATTCACGGGCATGTATCTCCGTGCATTCAATGGAGACGCTGTATTGTATTTAAAAAATATTAAAAATCAGAATGCTAACATTCCAGAAAATAAAACAATTGATGAGCTAGTGTTATAAGAAGTTACTCCTGAGCAAGAGTTTATCCAGTTGGAAAAAAGCATGTCTGAAATTCCTGACTTTGAGTTGGTAAACACAATTAATGTTACTGGTACATTATTACAGGTCGAGCATACTGAAATGTAGGAAAGCTCAACTATAGCTGACATATTACAGGAATATTATTTTGAAACCATAGCTTCTGAAAATAATTCGTTTTCTTTGGAAGACGAAGGCTATCAGCCAGCAGAAAGTGGTAGAATGGAAGCTGGTGAAATGATAATTGAAGTAAATGTAAGGACAAGAAAAAAAGAAGACAGAAGACAAGAGACTAAGAAATCGGAAAGACGAGAATAGCTCAAGAAGAGAATTTTCATACAATTATTACATCGAACTACATACAAAAGGGTTAGAGTTGGCAAAACTATGTTTTGCAATACATTTGCAATTCCTCTAAGAACAATAGGACATTGGATTATTGACAAAAGTAATGAACCAGCAAGAGATATTAAAGCGAAAAAATCCGAAAAAAACATTAAACCCCAGAACTGCCAAAATTAATGTAATAAAAACATAGTCTGAAATTATTTTTTAATACTTTATGTAAACTCGACTTTCATTATTGCCACTGTCCATTGCATCATTTGTCAGGACCTTCGATAACCTGAATTTATCACTATTTTCGGCCAAAAGAGATGAACGCGATAATGCGATAAATCGGGAGACAATACAAAAGTATTTTCAATGGACTTACAATCAGTTCTATTAGTTCCAAAATCCAATGTATCCAGCTTATACTATAAAACGAAATTAATCGTTCATAACTTCACAAGGATGGTTACTGCTACCTATGGCATGAAGGAGACGGGGGCCTCACTTCAAATGTTTTTTCTTCTATTATATATAAATTTCTTCTATTATTTATAAAAATCACTCAGGTTATTGAAAATGATGATATGACGGACACGCAACACTTTACAATGCTCTCTTGAATTTGGTACAAGAAAAAAAAAATATGAAATCATGATAGAACAAAAATATCTTGAAAAGGGGAATATGGAATATGATTCCATGCATTCCACCATAGAACGGAAATTGCGTTAGAAAATTATAAATGTTCCAGCTGATTATGAGAAGTATGCCAAACTGCTCGCTTAAAGCCCATGATACAAAAATAACAAGATGTGGCCGATTCGAGAGTGTTTTTGTGTATTGCTACGTCATGAGGTGACTAAAGCGAATTTGTTTTGAGTTTTTCGTATTTTATTGACTGAAATACGTTTTGAATATATTAAAATATTTAACAAAACAATAGTTTTTTCGTTTAAATCACTTTGGGAAAAATAATTATGTCCTGGTGGAAAAGCAAAGAAATTTCCAAATAGAAAATTTTTTTTCACTGTGATAAGGACGATTGAAATTGAGGCGCACAAATTTGTGACAGGCAAGCAACCAATTGACAGATTTTTCGGCCATAACCATTGAATAAATAACTAATAAGGAAGCGGGGTATCGAGCGAATACAGTGTACGTGTTTAAACATTTCACTGACAGTGAGACCTAAGTTCGTGGTGGGGGGGGGGGGAGGAGAAATGACAAGAGGGCGTCGTCGCTATTTTGTGTCAGTTCAACATTCTGACATTTCATATTATTTGAAAATAAGTTTCGGATTTCAATTAGCGATATTGTGAAAAATAATTAATTTAACCATTAAACGTGATTTTTATGAATAGTAGTGTGAAATAAGTGCGGAATATTTCTTTTGTGAACGATTATTTATGTAATAGAGACTCCGGAGTCTTAAAAAACCGTAATGAAGTGCGCTGTGCTGTGCTGCAGGAACGAACGGAGTTATTGTCGTGGGAAAGCATTCTTCAAGTAAGCTTAATAGCTTTACTTATTAATTATATTGTTTTAAACAAAATAAAAGTGAAATATCTATAAAAATAAAGAGCCATGGTAAAAGATTTAACATTATACCAATTCCGGTTTATTTGTTTACAATTGAATTGTCAGTTGGTGCCTAAATTATTCCAGTCATACAAAGGCAACGCCAAGAAATATTATCTGAAAATAAGGGGGAGCTAAAAATTTGTTTATTTTACATAGGAATTTGGATTATGAAAAATGTGCCCTTTCAGAATGTCAGAATTTAATTACTGCCATGACGAAACGAATGCAAACAGAGAACACTAATACATTTCGCTGAGATGCTTACGTTTTCACCCGATATGCCGTTTCCTTATTAGTTATTTATTCAATAGCCATACCTTGTTAACCTTTGTATCATGCTTAAAACCTAAGTCATACCATGCAGAGTACTTGGATTATACGTTTTTTAAAAATTTTGACAATGTGAAGTTTTGCCTATTACAAAATAGAAAATTAAGTAATTTAAATTTAAATTGTCTAATATCTTTTATAACATTCTAATATTTATTAAAAAAAAAGGTTTGGGTTGAAAATGAAAACGCGGCCCAAGTCCTCAGAGAAGACGAGCACGGAGTTTGTTGAGCAGTTGTTAGAAAGGCCATGAAGTTCTGAATACAATGACGGTGAATTGGCACCCTGTACTTTTCAA